>OY744520.1:100540446-100640446 GCA_963556195.1 Sepiola atlantica
TCCACGCATCTCACTGGGAACCTTCACACTGATATCACATCGATATGCCAAAAGTGGTCATATTCGAAATCTAATAGACAGCCACCATATATAAGGATAAAATGGACGATATATCATAAAATGAAATGCTGTGGAGATTGTTTTTTCTTTTCGTCTTTCTCTCTCTATATATATATATTATAGTTCAGAGATAAACAAATTTATGACAGATTCATTTATATCTGTTCCAAGAATTCAACATCAACAACAGTTATGTGTATGATCGTTTCCAAGGTTAAATGGATCTTTACTGATACCAAATCTCTTAATCAGCATAGGGTATAGACATGAAGTAATTGGAAGTCAAACATATCAGGAAATTATATATATATATATATATATATATATATATATATATATATATATACACACAAGGTGTGTAAGGTATTTTAGGGCATAGGTTATTTCTACTGTAGCATAAATATTTTTTTAAGTTTTTATATTCTAAATTTCAGATTTATTAATGGCAGCCCCTGTAATTAATCAACGAATGAACAACACACATTTATCGTGATGATAAAAGCTGAATATAGCAATTTAGAAATGGAGCCATTTTGAAAAGTTTATCGATCGTTTGTCTATAAATTTTGCAAAGAGTCAAAAGCTTAAGATGGAAAGATATCACCATTATGAAAACGTAAGAGACGCTCTAACTAAACTGTGTTGAAAGATAAATAAATGAAAATACGTAGTTTTATTGTAGAAACTGTTAAACAAAACAAATAAGTAATTAAGATGTCTGATAAAAGATATGATCAACTTAGGTATTTTCATTTATTTATCTTCCAAAATATCTTCTTATTCTTCGGTTTGGATCAAAATGTTATTCTATATTTTTTTTTCAAATATAGTTGACCAATTTTATTCAAAAATTACTTAAAATCAAACATTTGTCAATAGGCTTCCACTTGTGATTGTCAGCTGTGCCATGAAGTGTCCTGTAGTATAGAACAGTATAGATTACATTTATCATTTTTTTTTATAAGGGGTCTTCGAGGGAGCATGAAACATCTCTTTTAATTTTTTTTTTTTTGCTTTTGATTTTAATACGATTTAAACCATCACAAAATTATGCAAATTCATGCTGATTCTCAAAATTGTGGCCCATTTTGCTGATTCCCAAAATTGGAACACATTTTGCTGATTCTAAAAATTGGAAAACATTTTGCTGATTGTCATAATTAGAAAACATTTTGCTGATTCTCAAAATCGGTGTCCATTTTGCTGATTCTCAAAATTTAAGCATATTTTGTTGATTCTCAAAATTGGAGCAAATTATTATCCTTTTAAGACCTTCTACTGGGTATTTACCCAACAAAATTAACAGTTGTCTAAACCCATAACTTAAATCATGTATTTTAACGCAGTTCTCAATTTTGCAGTATATGTTTAGCTGATTTGTACTATGTAGGAGTTCAACCTTTGAAAATATTTAAAGGGATCTCTGAGGGAGTGCAAACCTCCCTCTTGGAAATGCTTGAACTCAGATTTTTATGAGATTTAAAGCATTGCTAAAAGATACAAAATTATGCTGATTCTTAAAACATTAGCAAATTCTGATCTAATGGGCACTTAACTCTTTTTGAAATTAACTCATTACTTCAGTCGTGCAAGTTCTATTTTTTATACAGTTTTCACCATTACTTCCTGTTTTTGATTGCTTTGAAGCATCTTGGGATATCTTTTGTTTGAGTTCTTCATGTTACTTGTTTAGTTTTTCTTCTTCTTTGTCAGTCATATTTCCCCTATTATTGTGATTATTATAATTACTCACTAGGAGTTTTCACACAAGTCATCGTCAGTGATTGCTTACCGACAACAACCGGTGGTGTTCCCTGGAGTGTGAGTGACAGCAAGTCTCCCCAGATTTCTAGTATTCTCTACCTCTTTCGATAATCATTGCAAATGACTTTGCGTTATCACAACAGCAACTAAGCCTTTCCTAGGTTCCAGTACTCTTCGCACTCTTACTGTGAAGATCTGGTTAGTACTCTCCCTCCTCGGTCTTTCCAACCTCCTTGATCCTTCGCAATCATTTTGTATGCTTTCAGTTGAATCTGTTCAAGTGACCTTTTCTTAGTCCTGTCCAGGTGTTTTCGTTATTCTCTTCTTTTGGCATACTTATAAATCGTCCTAGTAGCTTCTCTTCCCACTTTTCTTTCCTGGTCTTTTTGTTTCTGGTTTCGCTGCTTTCTGTATTGATCATTTTGACAATGTCTCTTGCTGCGATGATCACTCTTTCTGTGTTCTGAGTTATGTATTTTCCAAATCTTTTTTGCATCTTCCACACAGTCTCTATACTTACCAGTCTTCTTCTCCGTTCATTCCTTTTTACGTAGAGTCGGTCAGTATGATCTTTCGGGTGTAATGTAATGGTCATTAGTTTCCTCGTCTCTTCGCCAAGATGTCTAAGTTCTTCTTTGTTCTAACCTATGAATGGTCCAGAGTATCTTATTAGTGATACTGCCCAGGTTTCTACTATATAGTTTCGTTTCTAAGAGTTTCCTTGTTTTTCTCAGGTATTCTTTTCCAATCTTCTCTTTCATTTCTGTAGATTTGATGGTGTCTGCTTCCAGAATATTTATAGTTATCATGTTCGTCAAGCGCCCTCATCTTCTCTTGGTTGCACAGTTCCATGCTGTCCAATGTCTCCAGTTTCCCCTTTTCAACTTTAGCAGTGTACATTTTTCCATTCCAAATTTCATTTGAATGTCCTTGCTGAAGATTCTGGTCGTGTTTATTAGCTTTTCCAGTTCCTTTTTGCAAATAGCTTCAGGTCGTCCATATACATGAGGTTATTATTATTATCAGCATTATTATTATTATTATTATTATTATTATTATTATTATTATTATTATTATTATTATTATTTGTACTCACTAGGAGTTCTCACACAGATCATCGTCAGTGATTGCTCGCCGACAACAACCAGTGGTATTTCCTGAAGTCTGAGTGACAACAAGTCTCCCCAGATTTCCAGTATTCTTCACCTCTTTTTGATAACGATGCGGTATCGCAACAGCCTCTTACCATTGATTTCTCGCTGGTAAGGACAATTGGTCTTCTCTGGGATTTGGGTGGCAATAAGCCTCCCCAAGGTCCCAGCATTCTCCGCACTTTTCCAGTGGAGGTCTGGTTTGTGCTGTCCCTCCTCGGTCTTCTTATCCTTCTCGACCCTCTACAAATATTTTGTCTGGTGTCAGCCTAGGCCGGCACCAGTTAAAATAAATAAATAAATAAATAAATAAATAAATGAATAAATAAATAAATAAATAAAATAATTTTTTTTTTAAATTAATTAAAAAAAAAAAGGTTTAATTTTTTAATTTTTTCCTTTTTTTCCTTTCAATTCCTTATTTTTATCGTTTTCTCTTTCCTTATTTAAAAAAAAATAATTTTTAATTTTTTTTAATTAAAAATTTTTTTTTGGGGGGGGGGTGGAGAGAGGGAAGGAGCTTATAGTGTTTCTTGTAATTTCTGTTTCTTTGGTTCATTTTTGTCTAGTGATAGCTGAGGCCTGTGTAATTTATTAGGGGGGGGGGATTATGAAGTGCTGTTTCTTGCAGTTTCTGTTTCTTGGCTCTTGTTGTGGTGTTATTATTATTATTATTATTATTATTATTATTATTATTATTATTATTATTATTATTATTATTATTATATATATAATTATTATTATTATTATTATTATTATTATTATTATTATTATTACTATTATTATTATTGTTATTATTGTTATTATTATTATTATTATTATTATTATTATTATTATTATTAATTCTAAAGAATAAGCTTTCTTCTTCGTTTTAGTGCACTGAAGGTTGAAAACCGTGTCGTTGTAAGCAATTTCTGTTGCTTGTCATTGGAATAGTTTTTCAAGGAGATTAATAGTAGTGGTAGACCCCCCAGAACTCCCACAGCTGGTGTCTGTTCAGAGTTTTTCTTTTCCTATAGTTGCTCTATCAGGGCTTGAAAGTCTATTCTACCATACTATTTCAGTTATAACTGCAGAGAGATTCGAAGCTTTTTTATTACTAAAAGTGGTGCAATAGCCTGAGAGAACTCAAATTCGATATCTAAATTCTTTATTCATGTGTTTACTAATTGACAAGTGACAAAACTAAGAAGCTTTGTTGAGATGAGATCTGCGATGACCTCCTTAAAACAGCTGAAATGAAATGGTACCATCATAAAAAAAACAACCCTGCTGAGTTGCATCGTCAACAGAAGGCGACATTATTCAGTCAGGAAACGCTGTCGGATCAATAATTCTCTTTCGTATCAAATTCACTGGCTCTTCTTCCCTTCCATTTGAGCCAAGAAGAAAATGATCAGCCTACAGATCAAGTCTACTTTCCCCTTTTTCTCTTTCTCATATTTTTGTTTCTTATTCTTTTCTTCACTTATTTCCCCACCTGATCAGACCTTGCCTGACACTTGCTTAAATTGAAGCAGCCAACACATTCACTAAAAGACGACTCAGCAGAAGCAAAAAAAAAAGTAAAACAGAAATAATAGAGTAACATTTGTTTTCTTAATGTTTTTTTGTTTTTTGTCTTTAAATTCTATCAAGGCTCGGTTCGTTGACCCTCTTGAAAGCATTCTTAATCATCGGATATTTTCTGTAGACGAATCGCCATATTCAAGACTGATGCATACTAGTAGTGGGTGTAGCGTTGACACTATGTACAAGGTGACGAAACGGTATTCTGCTATTGATTGAATAACCATACAGAAGTGTGTCTCTTCGGATATTTTCAATTAGGTGATGCCAAGATACACCAAGTCCAAAAACCCTAGTTCTTACGATATGAAAAAATATTCACATGTCTATACACTAAAATATTCTCTCACTGCATATATATATATATATATATATATATATATATATATATATATATATAGAGAGAGAGAGAGAGAGAGAGAGAGAGAGAGGTGAAATCTAAGACATGAAGTAAGCAGTGCATGGTGTCTCTAAACTAAAATCTACATAAAATCTATCACCCATATTGAGCACTCTCCCCCCATAAATATATAACCACTAATACAACAATATATATATATATATATATATATATATATATATATATATATATATATATATATATATATATATATATAGTAATCCAGGTAGGGTAAAAATCCACAGGGTAAAAATCCACAGGGTAAAAATCCAAAGGGAATCTCCCTGGAATTCAGCAACCAGGTTGGATCAAAATATAATTTTCTGCCTGATGAGACCTCAGCTGTAGATCGATAACATCGACATGCCAGTGTAGCAGACCTTGTACATGTTTGAATAAAAGCATTCACTATATATATATATATATATATATATATATATATATATATATATATATATATATATATATATTACAGAAGATCAAAACAACATCGGTACTGTCGGTTTCGAATCCAAACAAAGGGGACCTATAGTTGGTGTCCTATGGTGGACTCTCTTCAGTCTCTGTTAAACCGCCGGTACCGATGTTGTTCTGATATTCTGTAATACAGATATAAATAAATATTAAGCTCTTATTTTTTAATTTTCTTAATAATCGAACACTCTGCTGAGGTTCTCTTCAACTAACCTTATATATATATATATATATATATATATATATATATATATATATATATATATATATATATATATATAGAGAGAGAGAGAGAGAGAGAGAGAGAGAGAGAGAGAGATAGAAAGAGAGAGACAGAGACGGAGAGAGAGAGAGAGATTTCCCTCTTTGAAAGCGTTGTGTTAATATGAATATAAATGTGTAAGTTTAAAAGCCAGAAACAACGCAAAACTATTATTTTTTATTTTTAAAAATAAATATACACTTATTTAAAAATAGTAAATTTCCGGCTGCAGACCAGCTCTCATCAGACATAGAAACAATTTGAGTTTTTTCTCTCTTTTTACGTGGTCTCGGCATCGTGGTGGAGAGGGGGAAAAGTCTGTGTGATGTTAACGGTGATATTTTCAAAATGTTCAATCAGGAGAAAAGGGTTATACTTATTAATTGATTATTAATTAATGAAGTTTCCTTTTAAATCTAGAGAAAATATTGGTGCTTCTGTATTATTGGGGTAGATAAACTTTCATTTTCATTTTAGAAGAGTCAGTTGAAAGGGGAGTAATTCAAACTGTATTTTTTGTTGTAACCATAACCCATAAGGAATATCCAGAGAATTAGTAAGAAAATAAGTTTAAAAAGTTATGCAGTTGACAGACCGGGCTGAAATAATAACGTTCTTATTTAGAAAGCCATTCTTAACATGGGGAGGTGAGGGGTTGATTAACTATTCTGTACTTTCACCTAACAATTTAATAAATGGAACAGTTAATCAACCTCCCACCTCCCCATGTTAAGAGAGTTCAGTAGAGAGTCCTATTATAGGTCCTCTTTGTTAGGATTTGAAAAATGTAAAACTGTAAAATGAAAAAAAAAGGAAAGCCAAAAACTATGTGATTTATGTATTCATCAACGTTTCGTCTTCATTGACGATGAAGAAAAGAATGTAGAAAAATGATACAGAATATTAATTTTGATTTGTCAAGGAGACAGGCTACTGCTGATTACGCTACAACCAAAATCATGATTTTCATTCTCTGATTGTTCACGTTAACAATTATGCCAAAGTCTGGACACTTTCTGACAAATCAAAATTAATATTCTGTGTTATTTTTTTACATTGTTTTCTTCATCCTGAGGAAGTCTTTCAATAAAGACGAAACGTTAATGAATACATAAATAACATAGTTTGTGGCTTTCCTTTTTTCATTTTACATTATGCCAGATCATTTTATCCCCATTTTTCTTCATATATATATATATACATATATATATATATATATATATATATATATATATATATATATATATATATATATATATATATATATATATATATATTATAAAGACGAGTCTTCTAGATAAAACGTTATAAAGGATCTCTTCCCCACTCTCCCCCTCTAGTTTTAGACACACAAACTGTGTTAGGGTTAAGGTATATCATTTTTATAGAACTTTTAAAAATTTTAAATGTAAGGAAATTCTTTAAAATATTGTTTTTTAAGAAAAGAAAAACAAGAAATATTGAAATATTTGTTGAAGTCAAAGAGCATGATTTTAAAAGTTCAAACTTTTTCCTTAGACAATATTTTGCAAAAGTAATTCGGTTTTCCCATTTGACTTTTGTCCATTAAGTTAAAATAAAAACACAAACAATATTTTCTTTCAGTTAATGCAAAGTTCATTTTCATTGAATAAAATGAAAAGTTAAAAAGAAAACGGGGCCATTAGTAAAATAGATCCATTCAATCTGCATGTTTGAAAATGCTATTTTAAACTTAAGTACGACAGACCAACAAAATGTTATTTTAAACATTAGTGTGACAGACCAACAAAAAGCTATTTTAAACTTAAGTTTGACAGACCAACAAAAAGCTATTTTAAACATTAGTGTGACAGACCAACAAAATGCTATTTTAAATATTAGTGTGACAGACCAACAAAATGCTATTTTAAACATTAGTGTGACAGACCAACAAAAAGCTATTTTAAACATTAGTGTGACAGACCAACAAAATGCTATTTTAAACATTAGTGTGACAGACCAACAAAAAGCTATTTTAAACATTAGTGTGACAGACCAACAAAAAGCTATTTTAAACATTAGTGTGACAGACCAACAAAATGCTATTTTAAACATTAGTGTGACAGACCAACAAAAAGCTATTTTAAACATTAGTGTGACAGACCAACAAAATGCTATTTTAAACATTAGTGTGACAGACCAACAAAATGCTATTTTAAACATTAGTGTGACAGACCAACAAAATGCTATTTTAAACATTAGTGTGACAGACCAACAAAATGCTATTTTAAACTTAAGTTTGATACACCTACAAAAATACTATTTCAAAATTAAGTGTGACAGACCAACAAAATGTTATTTAAAGCTTTTGATAGAATAACAAATAATTTTGACCGACCAAAAAAATGCTATTTCAAATTCAATCTGCACGTTCGAAAATGCTATTTTAAACTTTGGTGTGACAGACCAACAAAATGGCTATTTAAAACTTAACTGTGACAGAACAACAAAAATGCTATTTTATGGTATTTTACACTTACATGTGACAGACCAACAAAAATATTATTTTTAAATTTAAGAGTGACAGACTAACAAAAATACTATTTCAAACTTAAGCATAACAGATTAATCGATAGACAGTGACACTTATTTCGATGTTTTGACACATGTAAAGTGAGTTGCGTCCAGTAATTTTCAGGTTCAGAAGAGTACCACACCAGTGAAAATGCTATTTCAAAAATAAACAAAAGAGCTCGATAAAAAATATTATCTACAACTTGTGACAGACCCACTAAAATGCTTTTTTAAATTTACATATGACCAGCCAATAAAAATGCTATTTCTAACTGAAGCCTGACAGGCCAACAAAATGGCTACTTCAAACATAAGCGGGACAGACTGTAGCAAATACTACTTCAAATTAAAGTGTGACAGATCAACAAAAATTCTATTTCAAACTGAAGCATGACCAACTGATAAAAATGCTATTTCAGATTTGAGCATGGCAGCCTGACAAAAAATGCTATTTGAAATTTAAGCATGACAAACCAAACTATTTCTAACATAAGCAGGACAAACCTTTGTAACTGCTACTTCAAAATTAAGTATGATAGACCAATCAATAGACAGAGACTTATTTATTAAAATATACTCAATTCGCATGACTGTATTGAGTTGCCCTGCATTTTTGTCAAGCGTTGGGTTGAGACAGTGGCTGTGGGAAGGCCAAACGTGTGGCATCAAATCTCAATACTGTGTTGCACCTTTGAGAAAACCCAGAAATTGCTGTCTGAGAACTTCACCCGTCTGAACATCTATCCCCCCCCTTCAACTAGTTTGATTACAACCCCATGGTCTATTATGTGTGAGGCGCAGTTGACAAAAACACTAACCGTTCCGCCTGCAACACCAAGGATGAGCTGATTGTCAAGATCAAACTGCTAGTGGCGGTGGTTGTTGCAGTGATGATGATGATGATGATGATGATGATGATGATGATGATGATGATGATGATGATGATGATGATGATGATGATGATGATGATGATGATGATGATGATGATGATGATGATGATGATGAATAGCTATCCACCGTTTCATTAAATTGACATTGTAAACTTAATAAATTGAAACGTCTTCATAAAAAAATATAGATATATATTTCTGTAAGAAGTAAATATAGTTAAATTGTTTTGAAATTTTTAATAAAAAAATGTTATTCTGAGACCAAGTCTGTTTGAAAATATCTGCACTCTTTTGTTTACGTTGGCTTTTGAATGATGTCAGATACGGTGTAAGAAGAAAGCTGTTCATTTCAACTGATATTATAATTGGGCTGCTGAAAATACATTAGATCCAAAGAATCAATGATGTTTCATTATTTTGAACCCCTACAGAAAACTCGTGCTTGCCCAGGCTTCAAGTCTCGCACTCTGACTTTTAATTAACTCAAGCATTGATGATAAAAAAATGCACTTGTGTTTTCAGAGTCATAACCAAATATTTTTTATTTCTTGTTACCTTGGCCAAGGAGGTTATGTTTTCGATCAATTTTGTTTCTTTCTTTCTACAACGTAGCATCCACATCGGTTGACCAATCGTCACCAAACTTGGTCAAAATATCGGTCATGTTCTAACTCAGAACTGATTTAATTTTGGGATATCTGGGCCAAAGGTTAAGGTCACGAATGAAGGAAAAATAACATGTTTGACAATAATTTTGGTTTTGTTCACCATGGAGTCTCACTAGTTGGTCCATATCATAACCAATGAAGTCCCGCATCTTATATGACTATGATCGAAATTTTGATGAAATTTTAACTTCTGATTTTTCCAAATTTTATGTATGGGTCTTATGCTCTTTGATAACAGTAATTAATATGCAAAATTTTAGCGTAGTCAGATAAATAGTTTTTCTTTAGTTATCAACGTTTCCATGACATAACTTCGGGAATACCTTATACTATATGGAGAAGTAAGACCCAGATAAGATTTTGGCCCATCCGTACGTTGTCAGGCAGAGGTATGTAATCTAACGACTGATTTATGTTATTGATTTAACTGAAAGGAGTAAAATAGTTTAGTATTTCTATGGTTATACATTGTCGATTTAATACAGATTTCATTTTCATAATGCACCTACCCGTGGCTAAGGTTGTTGTAATCTGTCAACGTAGCAAGTTCATCCACATATGCAACAGCTACTTCGTAGTTCAAGGGTCTTTTTTTATTATTATTTTTTTCATCCAATCTACTCTGTGCATAGAAATCACTCAGATTTACCTGTATGAGATTGCATTCTGGTTAAGACAGAAAATAGTACTGAATGACGCATAAGGACGAAAAGATGAGACAGAGATACGAATGAAGTTAAAACAACAAATTATTGTCTGAAAAGATATTTTCTTCCACAATATTCTTTATTGGATACGTCATTATTATGAGGTTTAATTTGTTATAAAAATCATTAAGAAATTGTAATATATTTTTAGTTGTTTGATTTATTGCTTGTTAATTAATTTGTAATATATTTCATTTCTATTTATAGAAAATGCTATTTGATTTTATTATTTGTTAATCAATTAATTTTTTTTTAATTTAAAAGAGCAAGCAATTTGTTAATTAATTAATATTTGAAAAATAAAAACAAAATAACATTTTTATTATTTGTTACTACAAAAATCAGAAAACAAATTATTTACAAAAAAAACAGGCCAAAATAATATGGCATATTTTTTTGGTTGTTGTTGTTACACCGGTCGAAGTGTATGGTGTAACATTTGGCAGCCATAACAAAGTTTAAATGTTCAAGATAACCTAAAATCATTCTGTCTATAGTAAGTAGAAATCTTTAAAAAAGAATACCATATATAATGGAGTAAACAACTCCATTATAAAAACATTTCTGTCGCTGCCAAAAAACATGATTAGTATTTGTAGAAAACTTAAAATATACATAGTTGTTATTTTTTCATGTACAGTAAAATACATTGCTTGAATTTTAAAGTTAATTTAATCAGACCATACATAACTACCGTCAACTATGATAGGTTTGGAGTATTTGTTCCTACTCTGTCGCTCTCGTTGCAAACAAACAAAAAAGACTATTTTTTAATAAATAACACTTAAGTTTTGATTTTCTTGAAAAAGTTTTTTTTTTTAAGTATTTCAGCTTTTCATACATTGTTTTATGTTAAAAAATGATCACTTTTAGCCCGTATGGCGAAGCTACTATAATAATGCATTATAAACTCATGCAACGTCATTATAAACAAGGCACATAAACATCCCTCGAAACAGAAAAATATAACTAGGCACAGCTGCAATAATCAGTGACATTTAAACCACCATTTTCACTAAGACATATTTTATGATACCATAGATCACATTCATCACATCCCTGCCGATCCACTTTTCATTTTCCAACATGAGGAGGATCCCAGGAATCACAAATGGTGTAAACTTCCTGTTCCTCTTCACTAGTACTTTCAGATTCTAGAGTAGCACTTTTACATTTTCTCACACCAGATGTAGATGGACGCGAATCAGCAAGATTGCACAATGGAAACAGCTGTTCCCGGAGTTATCTTTGGTCCACGTTTTTGTGATGTATTCTCCTTTGGCGAAATATAGCCTACAAGCAGACTGGCAACCGCATTTCCAAGAACTTCTTGCACTGACTTAACATTGGTGGGAAACGTAAAATATGTTAAAGTTGTACCATGCATATGTTACAGTCAAGGTTTAGGGGTCAAACAAATCAAGGTTAATTAGTTAAAAGCGAACACTACAGGTTGACATCAAAGAAACTCCGGGTGATGGTACTTAAGGAGATTTTTAGTCGACGTATGCTATATATATTTATGTGTTCAATATACAAGCATGCTGATGAAAACAAATAAACAACTCGAGAAGCAAAGAAGTATACAACAAGACATTTATTGGTTGTGAACCCGACTGGGCTTTCTATGAAGTTGTGTTCATGAGAACGTGTACAAAGAGAATGTAAGTAGAATCATGTGTGTATGTATGTATGTATGCATGTATGTATGTATGTATGTACATAAAGAGGAAAGGGTTATATACTTAATTGTGTGTTCGTAATAACGCAGTGTTTTCTGTAAATTGAGTTCACGAGAATGTTCAACAAAGTCTGCTTAGAAAAATGTGTGTATGTATGTGTGTGTGTGTGTGTCTGTGAGGGAGAGTAGAGAAAAGTCTTACGTATCAGAATAGTGTGCTTGTGTGTTAGCGCACATGGTGTGTGGTGTGTTCGTCAAACCAGTCATCAAACCTAGGTGGTCCACTGGGTGCATCTGCCGAGGCTAACCAGAAGAAGAGAGTGGATTTTGCCTGTGCAGCTCTTTTATAGTCACAATAGTCATATGCCGCCTGGCGTCAAAAGAAAGATAACTCCAGTCTGAAAACGTTCTCTGGTGGTGAGTCTGTAATTGTGTTGACAAAGGGAGATTATGCTACTTAACACAAAATTATTCAAAAGAGAAATACAGAGAAATGTCTTAAAATAAAAAGTATCTTTCCCAATAAAAAAACAATTTTGTTTTCGGAGGTAAGTTAAAAAAAAAAACTAATAGAAACTGATTGTTTTTTTTAGTACGGTACCGCTATAATTTATCGACAAAAAAGCAAAAGCAGATATAAACTATAGATTTTATTGCATTAAAACATGCACGGTTTCATTGTGTATGTTAGATCCAGCAGCAGCGAATGTTGTTTGTACATAACGATTCTCGGTTAAGCTAAAGCTAAAATCTGCAGTTTCTTTCAACCAATCACAGTCAAGAAATATTAACTCCCGAATATTCGCACATACTATAAAAACACAAACACACAGTTTTCTTTATCTTTCCTGTTTTATTTGAGAGGCAGCGCACGTGCACACAACACATCCTGCCTAGGCCTTTTGAGGCTGGTGGCCCCTGACAGATGCAACGAAAAACACACGAACTACTAAACATAGCGACAGCATATACACACTGCTAACTCATGTATACAGTTCATACATACATTCTCTCACTGGCAAAACAGGCACGCACATTTAGAATGCCGACCTCATTTACACATACTGTAACACATAAACGCACATGTTGTCAGCCGAAATGAATGTGTCTACTCAAATTCTCCTTACAGACAAAACAACTTCTCTTCACTTGGAATGTTCTAAGACTCTTTGAACTTTCGTATTCTACCAACTCTTTATCTTTCGTTGTCTTAACAAGTTGTCAATAAAAATTAATTATTTGTGCATGGATAGATTTTGTCATTCTTTCTTTTAATATTGCCTTTCTCTGTACACAGCATATACCCTCCGGTGTTACTCAGGGTTCAGTATTATGACTATTCTTGTTTTTGATATTCATAAATAACTTATATAAATTCATAAAGCGTGTTCATTTCATCTCATGTGCGTGTTTGGTGATTGCAACTTTTTGTGTAAACATTTGTATGGATAGACTTTGCCAGTCTTTCTTTTAATGTTGTCATTCCTTCTACATGTACTCCATTGAATGGTTTATTCGTTAATATTTTTATTTTAATCATTTTAATGTGCCATTCCTTTATTTCAAATCGTGTTTGAACTTCCGACTCTGTTAAAATGTTGCCTATTTAGGTTTGTGTTTGAAATTAATCAGTGAGTAAGGTTGTGCGAGTATATTTTAAAATATGTACTTGAAAAAAAAAAGATAAAGGGAGACATCGAAAAAGTTGGGCAACTACCCTTCTCGCATCTCTCAGCGTGAAATTTAATTCAAAAGTTCAATGCCCTGACTGGTGAAAAAATTGCAAAGATTATAGTAACATTTTAATAAATACCTTCTTTTAATTCGCCAAAGTTAATTTAATCAGACATGCATAACTATTTTTATACAAAATTATTCAAAAGAGAAATGCAAAGAAATGCATGAAAATGGTGAGAAATGCAGAAAATTGTGAAAAATGCAGAAAAATTCAGATAAATGAAGCAAAATATAGAGAAATGCAGAAAATGATTACAAATGCAGAAAATGGTTAGAAATGCAGAAAAATACAGAAAATGCAGAAAAATGCAGGAATGTACAAAATGGTGAGAAATGCAGAAAAATGCAGAGAAATGCAGAAAAATGCAGAGAAATGCAGGAATGTACAAAATGCTGAGAAATGCATAAAAATGTAGAGAAATGTAGAGAAATGCAGGAAAATGCAGAGAAATGCAGGAATGTACATTTGGCAATCAAGTTCATCCATCAGACTCCATGAAGTGTTGGATATAAGGTTGTATACTCTCCTTTCCAAAGGAGGGGGACCTTGGTCAAACAACAAACTTTCACGGGATAACACTCACCACAATAGCCTCCAAAATCTACAACCTGCTTTTGTTGAATCGCATTCATCGTAAGGTGAACAAGATTCCCCACAAATGCCAAAACCGTTTCAGAACCTGAAAGGTGTGTTTGTATTTGTCGATTTTTCCAAAGCCTTCGATTCCATTCATCGTGGCAAACTCGACGAGATCATGTTGGTTTATGGCATCCTGCAAGAGTCAGTATCAGCTCTCATGATGCTGTATAACAACATTTGCTCGAAGGGTCGATTTCTCAATGAAGATACGGTTGCAGGAGTCTTGCCGGAAGATATACTTGACCCATTTCCTTTTCATCCTGGACACTGAACATCTGCTGATCTAAACACGGATCTGAAGTTCACTCTTGAAATAGCAAGATGTTCATGTTACCCAAAACAATAACAGATGTGGATTATGCAGATAGCCTTGCATTGTTGTCAGACACGATTGATGGGGCTAGCACATTTATCCATTTAATTGAAGAAACGGCCAGTAAGATTGACGACTATATTAATACTGGCAAAACAGAATT
Organism: Sepiola atlantica; assembly: GCA_963556195.1. NCBI lineage: Eukaryota > Metazoa > Mollusca > Cephalopoda > Sepiida > Sepiolidae > Sepiola > Sepiola atlantica. The sequence goes on from OY744520.1 coordinate 100,555,461, forward strand.
TATCAGCTATAACCAAGAATGGGAAATTAAGCTGAAAAACGGAAACAGCATCACCCAGGAATTTATATGCATCATCATCATCATCATCATCATCATCATCATCATCGGTTTAATGTCCCTTTTATGTTAGCATACATTGAACGGTTTTAAGAAATTGACTTCCAAAGTAACCTATCTCTGACCAGGTCTCTATTTATCCCTCAGGTCCATTTTTATCACTTCGTTCCATGTTTTCCTTGGCCTTCCCCTGTGAACTGCACTGTTAGCTTAACTGTTCTACATCTACTAACCCAAGAACTCTCATCCATTCCTTCAATGTGGCCATACTATCGAAGTCTCCTGTTCTGCACACATCCTATATTGTCCAGATTTAATCTTCCTCTTAAGTCATTAGAACTAAGCCAATTTTTAAGACTCACATTACACATCGATTGTATCATTCTTATATCATTTCTCTCGATGACCAGGTTTTACTTACATACATCATCACACTGCGTACACATGCCCGATAGACTCTTTCCTTGGTCAACATTGGTAACGCTCTGCTGGTTAGTAATGGCAGAAGTTCCCTAAACTTATTCCATCCACTCCTAATTCTTGTAATCACACTAGCCCCTGCTCCATCCTGTGCTCCAATTGTATCACCAAGGTAACAAAACTACCTTGGTAGCAACATTCAATCAGCGGAAAGAGACATCAAAATCTGCCAACTCAAGAATTTCGGTGTCCTTGATGGACTGTGCAAACTCTGTAACTCCTCACTCTCTGACAATCTTAAATGGGACTTTTTAGGGCCACGGTGGAATCTGTCTTGCTCTGCGGCTCGATAGTTTGGACACTTACGAAACAGTAAGAGGCATCGCTTGAGAGAAGATACACGAGGATGTTATGAGTTGCATTAGACATCAGTTGGAGGAAATAACCAGCCAAGAAATGGCTATATGAACACCTATCTCAGTCTCGTTAAGAGAGAACAATTCAGCTGGTTGGTCATTCCTGGAGAAATAAGTCAAAACTTGTGAGTGATAATTTCCTATGGAATCCATTGGAATGCAAAAGATCGGTTCAAATATAAGAGCTGGTCTTTTCAGTGAGTGTTAGACCAACTCCTATATATTATTTGTAAGTAACGAAAACCGTCGCACGTAAGGAAAAACAAAACCTTTTGTATAACAACAATGAAAGAGTTTATTCAATCAGCTACACCGTTTGGAATAGGTGGAAGAAAATTTGTCAGTGTCAAAGTGAGAAATGGAAAAGTTAGACAGTTCTTTGGACTGCCGAAAGTCTTTCAACAGTTATCTTCAGGTGAAGATAGTCGACGCTTAGCGTCCAGTGGACAGGAACAGGACAGAGAAGGGAGATATATTTCCTCGTTGCTTTCAGGAATCTCTCTAATGACCGAACGTGATTCCCAAAAGGATTGAAGTAGTCTTTCAGGGGACAGATGAAATCAATGCGCTCTGCCAGATGATTGGTCAGTGTGTGACCAAATTGCATAACCGAAATATTTCTCTGAGTAAGAAAATAAGTTTTATTTATGACTGCTAAAATAAGACCTCATAGCACCTACATCGACCAACCTGTAGAAAACTCTGGATTGCATCTGAAGGACCCCCCGACAACGATGTCTGACAGAGATTGTTGGAAGGAACAAGTCAGGAGAAGCCAAGAAGAATTTATCATTATAAAACCGTTTCTTTCATAACTAGGGGTGCTGTATCTATACATGATTCTATTCTTACAACATTCTCCTGTTAAATAACCTTCCCCTTTAGTTACAGTACTTTACACACGGAAGATAATAATTGGTGTTCATTCTGATCAAAACAAAGAATATTAGACACCTTGTAAGCATTTAATTATCTCAAATTTTGTCATGCTAAACACGTTCCTTTCAGCTGCTAGATAAACTTGAGGTGCTGAATGTACATTTGGTCCTATTATTGCAGTACTCGCTTGTTACACAATAATTCATCCTGTGGTTAAATTATTTTACACAATGAATATGTTAATTGAAGAAGATGTTGACGCTAATCAAGATGAATAATTAAACAGCATCTAAGTATTTATGTATCTCAGGATAAACTGTTCAGAATATTCAATTAACATGTTTTAAAACATGGTTTGTAAAGATACAAGAATGAATGATTCAACAGACACAGGGACGGAAGCACCGAAAGTAACTGCCGGTTTCTGGTGCAGACGCCTCTTGAAATGTTATCCCATGCTCTTTCTGCCGAGGCATCCGTTTATCAATAATCATCACAGGAACTACAACTACTCATAAAGTATAAAGGGAGTTTTTTTTATCAAGGTTTGACTCCCCAAGATCAGCCGTGTTCTGTCTATGCCCATGCATATTAACAGGAGTACTTCATCAAAGAATGGCAACCAGGACACGGAAGACTGAGGTGTTATTAGCAAGAATATGAATCGGTCATACTCACTTAACTCATTCATATCTCCTCAAGGGAGAAGAACCTCCAACATGCATACCATGCCAGTCATCCTTCACTGTTGAACACATACTCATTCCCTGTAAAGATCTCCAACAAACCAGACAAAAATACTACCAAGTAGACAATTTGAAGGATCTGTTTAACAAAGTTCGTGTAGACAATATATTCTATTCCCTGAAAGCTACAGGACTTTACCAGAACATTTGAAAAACACAAAAATCTCTTTACCCATCTCCCAAATATTCCTACTACTATACGTTTAATAAAAAAAAATTCATACGACCCAATTCTAATGCAAATAACCTACACATAAGAATCTACGATAAATAACCTTTCATGGCATTAAATGACCTTACAGGGTCGATATTAAAAACCAACCAACCAAGCAACCAACTTCAGCAAGGACGGTCATTCACTATAGAGAGGCCAACTACAGATGCATCGTATAGTGTTGGGTGCATGGGTACCAGTCAAAGGCGCCACGGAAGGCCATTTTAGAAAGGTACTACCCCTCTGCATGACCCCCCCCCCTTTGATGATGGAATTGCGATTGGTCAGCCATCTTGTAGCAGCCATCATGCAGGTCCAGAAGGAAAAAGAGTGAGGGTTGCACCGTGCATTGTCCATCTGGGATTGAACCCAGAGTGTTCTAGTCACCAAATAGAAACGTGTGCTTTTTGTCACGCGACGAGACTTCACATATGCAAATGAGCCTTGTTTTGCATGGGCTAATTCTCGTCGTGATAAAAAGCTTAGACACTTTGCTCTGGGGAGAGAGAGAGCAATAAAGTTTGACGTTGTGACTACGTCGAGTGCAAAGAGAAAAAGAAAGAAGAAAAGAAAATAGGAATCAAATTCTGGACGAAAAGTTTGATTGTAAACGTCGCGTCGTTCATGTTTGGACTGTTGGTAGTGAAAAGACCAAAAAAGACAATTCGGCGTCCCGTTCGAACTCAGTCTTTATTTTATTAATTCTCTCTTACACATCTTGTGCGATTGTTGTGCATGGGTCGCCATGATTCCGAATGTGGTGCAGGCTAGAGAAAAAAAACGGCTCAACACAATCGGGGTTAACACGGTTGCAACAACAACAATGAATGAGGCAAGACGAAAATATCTTCAGAATTAACTCGATGGATGGTAAAAACAAGAGGGAACAAAATTATTTGAATCGATAATCTGGGCAATGGAAGCCAATTTTGAAGATACAAGTGCCTGTGCTTTATGTTAAACTCTTACAGAAGTTCGCAATGGAGAGATGCCTCAAAGATATGACATCATCATTAAATGAAGATACAGTTATTGAAGAAAAACGAGAAGAAGCACTTAAATTGCTATTTGAAGTTCTCAAGAGACTTCTTGAAGAAGCCTAAATATGTTCAGCGTTTCTGTGCCCTGAGAACATAAAAGTCACAATAGCAGGGGAAGAAAGGAGAGGTTTACTCATTGGAAAGGCACAATCCCTCTCAATCCCTCTCATAAAATATGGCAGAAATAGCATAATCGTGTATGATTATTATTCTATCTGAAACATAGAAATTGGTTTCAATCGTAGGAACAAATTTAAAAAAAAAATAATGTATCAAAATAAAACCTTAAACTTGTCAGAGAAACAAATGAGATGAGGGATCAAGTGTATTTTTAGCACTCCAATTATGATAAGAGCTGAAAGTAAGGGGTTTGGTGTGAAACCGTATTTGATGTCAGTGAAACATCATTTGCTGATGGAAAGAGTTTTACTATGAGACCAAATCAATTTCAAAAGATGTTACATTTAAGTGACTTCAGATTTAGTGCCATGCTAAATTCCTCCCTTTCAGCCGCAAATGGTGCTGAATTTATACTTGGTCCTATTTCTACAACACTTGCATCAGATAACTCTTCTTACTTTGGTAACATACTTTACAGGAACAAAAAGAAATGCACTATAAGTGTTAAACAATATATATATATATATATATATATATATATATATATATATATATATATTATTATTATTATTATTATAAAAGCCCGTTTAAGAAAATTAATGTTGAGCATTGTTGCGAGATATTTAAAATAGACCTTTACTTAAGCTACAAAGTGAGGCTCTGATTAGGTTCGTTGAGTCCTATAGATTGTCTTGATGTTTATCGCTCACCGCAATTGTCATAAATATAACTTAACTTCTCCGTATCACATGATAATTTCCTATAGCCGAGAGGATAGAGCAAAAGCGTGCGGAGTCAAAGGTGACTCTGTGAACCGAGTCCGTGCCTTGTGACAGTCTGAAATTACCACTTCCCCCTTCACTGATCAGAGCATAAGCTCGAAACCACGTCATCTGTAGCTAAATATAATTTAATATGTATTTATGAATATTATATATATATATATATATATATATATATTTAGTGAACACTATATATTATCTTCATCATTCATTCGGTGTTACAGAAACATTAAAAACTCAAGTCGCAGGGTCAAACATACTGTGTGTGACTTATTCATCAGCTGATGTAATGATGGTGCCTGGTCAGATTTGGTATCTTTAATCCTGTGGGTCGAGTTTTCAGTGTTTCCATGCAACCAAATGTACCGATAGATGATTAAAATAATGTATAGTGTCCATTGAATACAAGTAATTGAGTATTCTCCTATAACACTAAATTACACACTATGTTCCGGGGTTCGAATCGTGCGACTAGCTTGAACAGTTATCGCTACACTGATGATTCTGCAAGGATGAAACGTAATGAGAAGTAATATAAGTCGTCAAATCTAAGCTATAAATGCATTTTCCGTTCTGTTGAACACTGTTATAACGACTTACAATTGTTGCCCGCCTGCTCGGCATAATAGGATTTATTTCTCATCACTTTGTGTAACTATTCAGATTAACCTCATTAGTTATGGCGTCTGAATTTGGAGTTAAAGGTGACTCTTGTTCCAGGGTTTGAATTGTGCAACTGTTTTGAATAGTTATCTCTACACAGATGATTCCACAAGGATGAAATTTATACATTTGTAAATAATAATTAAATATTTATTATTAGAATAATTATTTATATATATATATATATATATATATATATATATATATATATATATATATATATATATATATATATATGATTATTTTTATTTATACAGACATGTACAAAATCTGCGACATTGGCATATCGATGTTATTGATCAACAGCTGTTATAAACTGAGATCCAATCTGGCAGAGTTAGAATCCGATCTTTACCTCAGATCATATTTGGGAAGGATGAAATGGGGAAGAAAAGAAAAGAAAGGAAATTGAAAATTTGGAAAGTCACGTGGTTAGATTTGAGACCGTTGAGAATCAAATATAAAATGAAATAAAATCAAATAAAATGGAGTAAAAGGAAATATAAGATCGAATATAAAAATATAAATTATAAATTCATTGAGGATAGAGAAAGAGAAGGAGAGAAGGAAAACAGTAAAGCCATTACTGACAAACTTAAAATTAGCAATAGAATAGGTAAATTAAGAGAAAAAGAAGCATATATTCTTCTCAAAGACCATAAGCCTGACTTCCAAATAAACCCAACCACTAGACTAATAAACCCCACAAGACAAGAAATTGGGAAAATCAGTAAAAAAAAATATTAGAGAGAGTAAATAGACAAATAAAAACATTTTACAAACTAAATCAGTGCGTAAACACAACTGAGATTATAAATTGGTTGTGTGAAATCGAAAACAAAACTAACTGCTCATTCATCCAATTCGACATCATCAATTATTACCCCTCCATATCTAAAGAATTTTTCGAAAATGTTATTGAGTTTTCCACCCTCCTCTCTGATATTTCTGAAGAGGAAATCAATATCATTAGAAAATGCAGAAATACAGTGCTAATTAGCAAACAAGAACAATAGACTAAAAGTAATCAATTGGGATCTTTCGATGTCTCTATGGGTTCTCTCGATCAGCTGAAGTAACCGACCTAGTTGGACTCTACATACTATACAACCTTACAAAAAGCAGTTTACACTATATTCCAATAACCATGGTTTATTTTATTATTTATATTTTTATTTTTTCACATTTCCATAAAATTAAAAATTTCTGTGAGATATATTTTTAACGGTCCGTTTCATTTGCCTTGTGCCAAACAACATTTGTATGTCAATATCGTCTCTGCAACAACTACAAAATCATCAGAAAAAATTCACAAAGAGTAAAAAGTTATTGGGTTAGAGTGTCTTGAAAACACCTACACTATACATCAGTTTTATTTTAGGGTGAAAACAAGCAAAAAAAAATCAAATAAAAATTGAGAGCAAACATTCACACGTGTGAGATCCAACTATTCCGCCATTTTTAATTTCAATTGAATATATATATATATATATATATATATATATATATATATATATATATATATATATATATATATATATATATAATGTTTATAGTGCATCCACTAATCATTAATTCTTGTGCTGAAAAACAGTGTTTCCTCTTGCGGTTCAGTTTCTGCTTATACTTGATCAACAATAGTTTGAAATATAGATTTCTTGTTAGATGTTAGAAGGATATAAATATAGAACCACTGCCAATATAAATTACATTATGCAGGAGCCAAGTTGCAAGCGAGGAGAAATAAATGCTCACAGGTGAGGAAAAAACTAAACAAAATACGCTGAATCAGAACAATACTAATAATACCAATACAATTTAGTTCTATGATTAAAGAGAGGAAAGCCACTATCTTTTACTGTCGATGCACAAAATATCAGAACATTTAGAGGGAATGAAAACAGCTCCATGCGGTCACAGAGTAAAAAAGCTAAAATGAATTGTTTGATGAAGGGACCAAGCTGAAAGTAGTCTGATTGGAGATAAGTCTGTGAGTTACCCCCAAAAAACAAGGGCCAATTAAGAGAGATAAACGATAAGGGATCTATACTAATGTTGAACAAAACAGCATCTGTTAACTACTTTGAGGATATTAGACCTAGGAACATGAAATCTAGTAGAAATGATCCCTTTACATATGCAGATTATTTTAACAGGGTTATATTGTTTTTTTTTTGTGTTTTTATCAATGATGAATTTGTTGTTTAGCCTTGGTAAGCAATCACCTAGAGATGGTGTGTCAATAAAAACGCTGGTCCTCATCACCTCACTGAGTTAGCGTCAGGAAGAGCATTCAGCCTATAGAAATCTTGCCTCAATTAAGGAAATAACTTCTAAAGAAACCTGATCAGAGATAAGTTTGGAAGTCAATCTTCTAAAAGACGTCCAACACATGCCAGCATGTAATACAGACGTTAAACTGATGATGATTATGATGACAACGACGACGACAATAAATAACCACTGCCAATAGATGGTGTTATTTCAGAGCTGTAGTTCTTCTATAGCTTGGAGTCGAGAGATGCATAATACTTTTCCCAGGGGTGTTAGTGGAAGTAATGCAATAATCTCGAAAGAACTTGAACAATGAACACGGATGCATGCCACTCCATTCGGTGGCGTTCATAGGTCTGGTGATGCCTTGGTGATACCCGGGGCCAACTCCTTGATTGTATAACTAAAAGATTCAAGTATAAGTCCTAGTACTGAGAAATATTATGAGAAAGGGAGAATATGATTGAATGTTCCCCCCACCACCGCCAATTTGAAAGCCCGGGGCCACTTCCCTGTCGCCCCTCCTCTGCTTACCACTGACTGCATCACTACCACATCCAATGTTAACATATTCGAACAAAAAAATTAAGGACAAAATGAATTTATTTTGGTCAAAGTTATATTTAGGAAAAAAAAAAGAAAATATATTTTTTGAGAAAGCGATATTATTTCATTCTCATGACGAATTCCATTACGGTCTCCATTTGTGTAGGCGGTAGTTCATTGCAGGATGTCAAAAGGTCACATCCTCAAATTGAGGTCAAAAAACAACCCCCCCCCCACCTCACAAAAAAGCTAAAACATCTGAAATGATGACAAACAGGAAGAGAAAAAAAGAATCTGTGCCCAAAAGAACTATAAAACAAGACATCTATTTATCTTCTAAATGAATAAAATGCAAAAGGTTTTTCATTTATCACACCTATATTACCATCAAAACGGCTCACTGTTATTTAAAGCAATAATACAACATAGTCTTTTGAAATACTGTATATATAGTAAGAGCAAAGACCCAAACACAGCTATTTGTATGCCTATTTTGCATAACTATTTTTTAAACAGTTTATAATATATTAATGTTTGTGTGTTATTCATTTGTAATTTTATTTTCCTATATATGTGCAATAGTTTTTCATTTTCTGGTTTTAATTTATCACACTTATATAAACATCAAAACGCCTCGCTGTAATTTAAATGAATAATACAACATAGTCTTTCGAAATACTCCATATATAGTAGAGAGTAAAGACCCAAACACAGCTATTCATATGCTTAATTTGCATAGTTATTTTTAAACAGTTTATCAGAAATTAATGTTTGGTGTTATTCATTTGTAATTTTATTGTACTATTTTCCTATAGATATGCAATAGTTTTTCATGTCTCTTTTTCCATTCATCACACCTATATTACCATCAAGACAACTCATTGTTATTTAAATCAGTAATACAACATGGGCATTTGAAATACTGTATATATAGTAGAGATCAAAGACTTTGTATACCTATTGTTAAACAGTTTATAATATTTGGTGTTATTCATTTGTAATTTTATTGTCTTATTTTCCTATATATATAGTTATGTAATAGTTTTGTCGATATTAATAGTAATTAATTAAAGCGATTGGTCCTGCTACAGCTTTTGAACAAGACAAAACCAAATTTTCGTTCGTCTTTTTCCGACTGTTTACATAAACAGCCGGAAGATGCCGAAGCGCTTATCAAATCAGAAGGCAAGAAAAGCAAACAAGTTAAATTTGAAATTGATGTAAATTGGCGATTGTGAAGAATTTCCAGCAAAGAACAAAAGGGGTGAAAAAAAAGATAGTCAACAAAAAAATGTTACCAAAGGCAACAAAAGTAGGTTAGAGTTAGGGTAAGGGTTAGGGTTAGGGTTAGGGTTAGGTTAAGGTTAGAGTAAAAAAAAAGACGGTTCGGTTTTCGTCTGGTTTAAAAGCTGAACCAATACCGAAAAAAAATTTGTTTCTCGTGAAAAAGAAAAAATTGTAAAAGTTGTTTCATTAATTTTTTTGGCAAAAAATAAATAATTGTTCATAAAAATAAACATACGGTGAATGTTTTTCTTGCTTTCAATGCTGTTTCATTATTTGTTTTCTGTTGGAACGCCGTCTCGTTTTAATTTTGATACTGATTCATTTTAATTCGGTTTTTTTTTCGTCTCTTTACGTAATTTTACGTCATCAAAAGTCGATTTTGTCTGGTTCAAAAGCTGTACCAGTACCAAGTGATTTAATAAAAAAAAGAGAATTTACCAAAACCTTTCTTAAAATATTATGTTCATTTATTTTCAAGGGAGGTAATCTAAATGTAAACTATTAGTTTTTAAAATTCCAATGGATGTATATTAAAGAGATGTAATGTAAATTATACATTTAAATAGAATATTTAGAGCTAGAGTAATAGCCACCATTTTTGCATTGTACTAAATACAATTGATTCTGTCATATTTGGATTATTCTGACTACTGTTCTCATCGTGGATGTTATTGTCACAAGATTGCACCACGGGTTCACGTGAACCCGTGGTGCAACAAATCAAGTGCTAAGTAATAATCAGTTCTAATCGACAGTCTTCTGGAGGTTGAAGATTCAATCTTTCATACAGGCAATACTAAGAATAAAGTATTAAAAATTACTTAAGATTCTACCCAATCATGGCTGACGGAACAAAAGCAATCTACCCGCGTGGATTAAATGAAAAGTCAAGTTCGAAATTCAATACGGATTCTTGAGTTCGACAAGACTCATCTGAAGCAGGTTGGAGGTCACATCGGCCGAAATGTTGAGAGAATAACATTCAAAATGAGAACAGTAGTCTGAACAATACAAATTATAAATCCCTATTATCCTATTCGTCATATTCGGTTTAACGTCCGTTTTATACTCTGGCATGTGGTGGGCAGCTTTTAAAAATCGACTTCCAAACTAACTTATCTTTGGCCAGGTCTTATTTATCCCTCTTCTTATTATTACTTCCTCCCATGATTTCCTTAGCCTCCCCCTACCAACTAACCCTTCTACCTCAACTGTTTTACATCTACTTACCTAAGAACTCTCATCTATTATTTCTATGAGGCTATACCATCAAAGTCTCCTGTTCTGCACACATCTCCCCCATACTGTCCAGATCTAATCTTCCTCTAAGGTAATCAGAACTAAGCTTGTCTTTAAGACACATCCATCGTATTATTCTGATATCATTTCTCTCCATGCAACGCATGTCCTCAACCCTTACTGGCCAGGTTTCACTTCCATACATCATCATACTGTGTTTTTTTTTAGGCCCTCCGTTCAGTCTAGAGAGACTATGGATACCCCTATAAGGGGCTGGCTGCGCGTGTAATTATGAAGCAAGGGTTGCGCAATCCCTAACAACACCTCTCCTGAGTCGGCACTGCTTGATTCCAATGGCAAGCAGTTCAAGACGACTGGAAACAATGCCGAGATAAACAGAGAGCACATACAGCACCTGGTAGTCCCAAATGGTCACCCATTTAATACTGGCCAGGCTTGACGTCGCTTAACTTCGGTGATCTAACGGGAACCGGTGTGTCAACATGATTTGTACCGTATATACTGTGTACACATGCCTGATAGACACTTCCCTTAGGTGATAGTAACTCCTAACTTTTGCAATCACACTAGTACTAGCTCTTTCCCGTGCTCCAATGGTATCGCCAAGGTAACAAAACTTCTGAACAACCTCAATATCTTCACCATCCAAATATACTTCATCGACATTGGAATTCTCATCCGTCTCCATTGTCTTACACTTCTTACATAGAAACTAATAATCATCTCTCGAACTACCTGTTAATCTGAAACCGCTGGACATGGCTGGACATAGCTGGAATTGGATCAGAATTATCTCTTTTTTATTGTTTTAGGGGTTTAGGGGTTAATCCCTACGCCATAATACCTCAGTAAAATAAGACCAGGCCATTTATTTTAGCAATGACATTGTAAGTAATACATCAGCCATTTCCTTTTCTGACATTTTTCAAACTGTTAAAACTTATTTAGCTCAGCAAAGATTTATCTGTTAATAATCCAAATTATTCAATGCCATCATATTTTTTAAATTTTATTTTACTTATTCACCGTAAACACGGCATATTGCCACTGAAGCATAAGGGGCTACTGTGATAGGGGTCAGATTTATGGGGGCAACCTGAATGGTGAGTTTGTTCACATTACATTTAAATTTCTGCATATTTGTACAGTCGGGGAAACAGGGAGAAGTTAGGGAATTCCAAAGGCAAGCAGTCTAAGTAATAAAGCTATCAGAGTAGAAAATCTCAAAAATACACATGACCATAGTCACGAAGAACAAATGTAGTAAAATATTATTAAATCAATTCTTTACCCAGTTTTTATAAATAAAAGTTTACAATCTTTTGAAAAGCGCACCAGTTAAGGCTGGAAATTTAAGCTATATTCATGTGTAGCACATTAAAGAAAGTTGCAACTTGACAGACATGGAATCTGGTTTGTTACTTAACTGTACTTAGGCTTAAAGTGCTTTCACAAACCACATTGTAGAACCAGGTGTTCATATATGTGTGTGTGTCTGTATGTTGGGGATGAGGAATATTCATTATTATTGATTTTTTTATAAAACAACGTTTCGGCTGTTTTGTACTCAGGCCTTCTTCAGGTACCTTATATTGAACTTGGGAATGGTCATGGAATTTTGAATCTGACCTTTTCTTAGAGTTTGTATTCCATTCTCCAAGCCTTGTGACATTCTTTCAGTTAACTTGTAAAATCCTCTTGTTGCCTTTTCCCAGGATTGAACACAGAACTTCAAGATAACCTGCATGCTTTAACCAACGTCCCTATCGTCTTACAGTGAATTCTTTTTTAACTTATAAACTTATTAAAATCCCTCCCCCCCCCCCCCGCCTCCTATATTGTGTTCATGTCTATAGTCGACTACTGGGTATGTCCTAGCATGTGAACTATTTCTTTCAGTTTTCTTCCCTTTCAAATATAGACTTTGTCGAGAAAAAGACGAAATGGTAAATTACATCATAAGTGAATGCAGCAAACCGGCCCAAAAGGAATAAAAACACAGACACGACTGAGTGTCAAAGGTTTAAGGTCATTATATGTTAATTTTAAACTTCATAACGGGAACATGAAACTGATGCAAAAAACTATTCTGTTTAGAGAATTAATTTTACTCTTCATGGAACAGGTATTTTTTGGCATACATATATAGAGATCTTTTTAAATGAACAAATTGAGCACTGTAAAAGTGGCAGTCAATGTTTATATAAAAAGGTATTGTAGATATCATTTATGACCGCCATCCAGTAGTTTAGTGCTGCTGATTATCAACTAGATGGTTGAAGGTTCGATTGCTGGCTTGGGATGGGTGCTAATCTAGCCACACTGAAGAGTTTTGATACAGCGAAACAGTCTGTCTGTGGATGACTCTATATATATATATATATATATATATATATATATATATATATATATATATATATATACTGGAAGAATACCCGTTCCTGGATGGGTAAAATTAATTCTCCAAACAGAATAATTTTGCACCACTTTTATGTCCCCTTACAGAAATAAAAATCAACGGATAATTATACTAAGCCTTATGTCTAGAATCCTTATTGTAATTTTGATCAAAATCCATTACACGATTTTGATTCTAAAAAAGGTATTTAATTTAAAGCTTAAGCATAAAGGGTCTTAAGAAAAAATTGAAATTCAAGGAATCTTGCTTAATTAGTGGCTCATGAGTATAGATAAATTTGAGTCTAATGAGTATGGATTAAATTCAATGCAAATTTGAATTTTCAAATAGGAGGTTGTGCCCATATTATGCTCCCTAAAAATTCTTTAAAATACTTCAAATAAACTGAATTTGCAGAAATATTTATTAAGTGATGTTTAATACCTATCGTTAAAATTTCACAAAAATCGGAGGTATCTGAATTTTCACAAAGAGCTTTTATCTCCTCTTTGCCCCTATGCATAAAACTAGATTAAATTAAATATAGACCATATTACTCACCGTTACAACTAGCAGTTGTATTCCAAAATTTACAGTGATCGGTTAATTAGTTTAGGAGTGAATTAAAGTACAAATATTTATGAATACAAATATATAATCATAATTTTATATAAACACTAGTGTCCTGCCCCAGGACGGGTAAAATTAATTCCCCAAACAGAACAGTTTTGCACAACTTTGATGTACCCTTACGAAGATTAAAATTATGATACTAAACCTAATGTTTAGAATCCTTGTCCTAATTTTGATCAAAATCCATTGCATAAAAAATTTCAAAAAAATTATATATATGGAAATAAAAAAAATAGGCCGAAGAGTAGACGTACTAGCTAACATAAAATAACCCACCTCTTAGATGTCACTTTAAACTTAAATGAAAATACTTTCGAGCCATATTTAAAAGATAACGCCAATCAAATATACGTGAATCCAAAGTCCAATCACTCCCTCCCCCATCAATCATAAAAGATATTACTAATTCTATCGAACGTAGGCTTAGCAATAACTCTAGCAACAAAAACGTATTTAAGAAGTCAAGCAACATTTACAACACAGCTCTAAAAAGTCGAATATTGAAACTAAATATCAGCAAGAGGGCGCCAATAATTATAATAAGATTAAAAATAGAAGAAAAAAATGTATAATAAATATAATAAAATACTAAAAACTAAATTTGGCAAGAAATTCCTAAATCTCATCAAAAAATACATCTCCGTAACTAATTCCTTGCACAAAATTTTCAATAAAAATAACTTAAAACTGTCCTACAGTATCTGCAAAAACTTAGAGATGGTAATTAAAACACACAATAACAAAATACTAAATGAGAGCAATAGAAAAAAAATAATAACAAAATGTGTAAAAAATATGATCAATATAGCAACAATAAAAATAACACTAAGAAGAACCAAAATATAACCACTATAAATAATAACAACTCAAACCCTAATAGCAATCACCCAAATAGAAATAAGAAATTTAATAATGAATAGAAAAGCTGTAATTGTACAACTTGTGCACTTTGTCCACTACAAAATAAATGCCTAACAAAAAACATTGTTTACCAAGCCACAATATTTGCCAAAGAAATCTTGAATAACAAGAAGTACTAAGTGGGTATGCCCTCTCTAGATTTTAAAACCAGATATTACAACTGTAAAATCACATTAAATAACAAAAAACGCTGAATAAAAACAACACCAACGATGCATAACTGGGAACTCAAAGAAAGTGGATGCTCGCCAATAATCAAGTGGAAAAAAATTATGACAGGCCAGTACATATGGGAAATTAGACGATTATGTTTGAATGAGAAGTTTGAAATTCTAAACTTTAAAGATACCCAAAACCTATTAAAGTGTAGAAGTGAAATAGCAAACAACTGTATACACAGAATAAAATTTACTTTAGGACAAGAATACATAATACAATCTAAAAAAAAAATCTAAACAAAACCAACACCTAAAATAGCAACGAATAAGAAAAGAAAATAGAAATAAAACTATTCCAAGCACGCACGTGTTAAAATTAGCTCACTTGTTAATTCGATACATTCACAGAAGGGATGTGTCACCCCTATACAAAGCAAAACAAAAGAAGAAGATGTCAAATAATAGTTTGCCGGACCTTTGTTTGAGAGAAGCCCTGCCATTGGTAAATAAAAACATTAACCTGCGGGAGAGAATAATAATGAATCTGACTGGTTAGCTAGCTAGACTAAACACCACGTAGATATACAAAAACACTCAGTAACAGGAATCCCATACACTTTAGCCTGTAGATTTCCTACTGGGATGAAACGCGGATACCTCTGTGTAACTTTATTGTCATAAATATATTTTCATAACTTACTACCGAGCTCTACTCACGTATAGAGCACTGTTAAAGTAAATACTGAAAATTGATACATAATATATTATATCTCCTTATAATATTACATGTGCATACATGAAATAATATATATATATATATATATATATATATATATATATATATATATATATATAGTTGCATAGTTTTTTGTTATTGTTTTTTCTAGCGATAGAGAGAGTGCTGTTTTTCTGAGTATTTCCATTTTCTTTACCGCTTAGGAAGCCTAAGCGGTAAAGAATATTGCATTCGGTCGCCCTTTAGTTTAATTTAGTTTTATGCAAGAGGGTAGAAAGAGAATGAAAGCGCTGCATGAAAATTCAGATACCTCCGATTTTTGTGAAATTTTAACAATAGGTATTAGACATCAATTAATAAATATTTTCCAAATTTCAGTTCCATGGGGTATTTTAATGGGTTTCACAACCCATTTAAAATTCAAATATTTTAGATTTGCATAGATTTTGATCCATAGTCATTAGACACCAATTAAGCAAGATTCCCTGAATATCAATTTCTTCTTAAGGCCCCTTTAATTTAAGCCTTAAATTTTAGATATTTTCCAGAATCAAAACCATGTAATGGATTTTGATAAAAATTGGAATAAAAATTCTAGACATAAGGTTTAGTTGCATTATATCTTAATTTTTATCGTCGTAAGGAGACATAAAAGTGGTGCAAAATGTTCTGTTTAGGGAATTAATTTTACGCATCCTGTTTGGGGAGAACACCTTCTAAATAGTAAAGTTCATAAGAAAATAATGTGCCCACGTTACCTATCGTGTTGCCTAGAATATATATTCCATAAGTTATACTAATCGGTTCATTAGTTTAGGAGTGAATCCTATATATATATATATATATATATATATATATATATATATATATATATATATATTAACGTTTTAAAAAGAATAAACGGAGTCATAGTTCCTGTGTGGGTTGCACACAGGAAATAAGTATAGTAAATCGGTGGACGACACTACATTGTAAATAGAAAGAGAAAATATCTTTTTTTATTTAATAGTCAAAAGACTAAAATCGAGAAGTACAAAAAGAAAATTAATAATAGTAAAAAAAAACAGTCGACTAAAACTAAATCTCGACGCACCTTTTGGTGGACACATTTTCAAAAGTGACTAATAACGATTAAGATAAATGATTTAATAATTAAACTAAGTTACTTTTAGAAAAAGAAAAAATTGCCTCCCTTTTCGTTAATATATTTTCTATTCGGTTTTGGTCTACTTTGCAGAAATCGTTTTCCCGCTGGTCGTGGAATTTGGTGATATTCGTTCTATTTTATTTTTCACCCGCTTTCCTTTTTTTCCTCTAAAAGTAACTTTAATTATTAAATCATTTATTTTAATTGTTATCTGTTGACCGACGAGCGCCTCGATTTTTAAGTTTTAGTCGAATAGTTATTTAAAAATTTTGTACGACCAAAAATCTTATATATATATATATATATATATATATATATATATATATATATATATATATATATATATATATATACATATATATATGTGTGGTACACGTATTGTATTAGTTTCTGTAGGTGTAAATCTGTTGAAACTACAGTTGTTATAAAAAGTGCTCAATAACAAGTAGACCTGTTCTTTAGTATAAGTAAATCTTTTTTAGGGATGAAGAGGTTGACTCTCTGTGAAGAGAGTACAACCGAAACATATATATATATATATATATATATATATATATATATATATATATATATATATATATATAAAGATTTGGGAAGTGAACACTGAGTTAAATAAGAATAGCAAGGTAACAAACGCTGCAATCGCCTACAAAAATAATTACGTAAAAAATACAATATATATATATATATATATATATATATATATATATATATATATATATATATATATATTGTATTTTTATGTGATTATTTGTGTATTACCTCGTGCAGGTATTCTTCTAGTATAGATAGATAGATAGATAGATAGATAGATAGATAGATAGATAGATAGATAGATAGATAGATAGATAGAGAGAAAGTTTGCGGGCAAATTTAAAGTTTATTCAAAAAATAATATGCACACCTTACTCACCGTGTTGCCTAGAATGTATATTTCATAATTCATAATGATCGTTTCATTACTTTAGGGATCAATCTTGTACATAGAAATATAGAAATATATACACACACCTAGTGTTTTATAAAGAGATTGCCTATCTCTATAATAAAATGAACCATAATACTTGACTTAAATTTTCACTCACGCCAGACAGCTTAAAGGCGTCAAAAAACTTTAAATTTTTACCACAATCACAATGATGACCATTTTTTAAAGTGTGACTTCACAAGCAAACGTAACTATATAAATTAAGTTTAAATTTCAAACAGTTTCATTCAATTAATTAAATGACCAAAAGATAGCTTAATAAAATAAATTTAACTTGCTCCAAAATTCTAATCAAAATAAAAAAACTCCAAAGTTTCATTATTTTAAGTTTAACAACATACTTTTCTGGGCTTTTTGGCTAGGAGCAAAGTGTAGTATCTGTTCTGATACTACACTTCATCTTTTTTGTCCTCGGTCAGTGTAGTAGAAATCCTTCTAGACTGGGACAATTTTTTTTATTTTTGTGTTCCAATCCAGACTGCCCTTTTTGGAGGAGCTGGAGTTTCCATACATTAAAAACCAATCCTGTGTCTAACTCAGCTCTCGTGGGGAGGCAAGTAAATAGGAACATTTTCTTGGGATTTTACATTTATCTTGCTTTTTATTTTTCCTTCTTAAACCAAAAATGAAAGTAAAATGTCTTCCACGACAGGCGGGCAGATGTACAAAATACTTGCAACATTTTTGCTAGTATATATAATGTAAGTGTTGAGTTTGCTAATGAACAGCCTTTCCCTGCATAGGAGGAGGTAATGCGTGGGGAAATGCTCTCAGGACAATAGAACATATACTACACTACCTCCCCAAAGGAGGAGGTAATGCCTGGAAGGATGGTCACATGACAACCAAACAGATACTATACTATACCCCAAAAGGAGGAAGTAATGCCTCAGAGAATGGTCTCATTACAACAGAACATATATTACACTACCTCCCCAAAGGAGGAGGTAATGCCTGGGAAGATAGTCTCATGACAGAACAGATACTACACTACCACCCAAAGGATGAGGTAATGTCTGAGAGGATGGCATTACGAAGAACGAACATATACTACACTACACTACAAAGAAAGGGGTAATGCTTCAAAAGATGGTCTAATAACAACAGAACAGATACTAAACTACCCCCCCCCCCCCAAAAAAAAAAAATTAAAAGGCTGAGGTAATATCTGGGAGGACGTTATCATTGCAATAGAACAGATAATACATTACCCCCCCCCCTTGAATTGAACATTGAAAAATAGCACATTAGTCTGAAATAGTATAGTAATCTGAATTGAGCATGAAACGATAGTAGAGTAGTACACTTAATAGAAGTAATAGTATAGTTTGAGCTTCAGACAGACAGATACCAAATCTCCATTAGTAATAGACATACTGAATAAATGCTGAAAATTCCATTAATATTGGATAATTCTATTTTTGGTGATTAAAAAACCCAACACATTGTTTAATAGTGGGAGCCCTCATATCATAGTTTTGGGGCCTGGTCCATAAGCCCCTAGCACTTGATAGATATACATTCATTTTCATGGGGGTTGATTCAGAAAAGTACATAGAGGCTTCAGCAGAGAACACTGAATACATTGCTATTATAGATGCTTGCATAGGCATACGCAAATAGCTACAATACAGATTCCACCACAAATACACCCACCCACACCACAAGTGCACGCCTGCAGGTATATAACTGTACACCCATATAACTATGATGTAAACTCATACAGCTGAGTGTCTATTACTCGAGACAGAGACAAAAGTATAGAGATAGAGAGAGAGAGAAAGAAAGAGAGAGAGAGAGTGGAAGAAGGAGAGAGGAGGAGAGGGGGGGGGGCGTCTATGTGGATCAATGTCTATCAATGGCAGTTCATGTTACGTGCAAGGAACCAGGCCAGAGAACTGTTAATGATCGATTCAGCTAAGGAGACCAATTCAGGAAGGTTCACTAATGTCAGCTCTTATTGTTGCTACGGATAATACATACTCTAATGAGTTTAAGAAAGGCTGTGGAAAAACCATTACAACATATGGCGTCTCAATATCATTGTTATAATTATTGATATCATTATTATTATTATTATTATCATTATTATTATTATTATTGTTGTTATTGTTATTATTATTATTATTATTATTATTATTATTAATATATCTAGTTTTTACTACCGATTCAGTTTTCGGCATTGTGACTACTACTACTACTAATAATAATAATAATAATAATAGATGATGATGATGATGATGATGATGGTGATGGTGATGATGATGATGATGATGATGATGATGATGATGATGATGATGATGATGATGATGATGATGATGATGATGATGATGATGATGATGATGATGATGATGATGATGATGATGATGATGATGATGATGATGATGATGTTGTTGTTGTTGTATTATTTATATTATTTGAACTACTGTTCTCCTTTTGGATGTTATTCCCACAACGTTTCAGCCGATGTAACTTCCAACCTTCTTCAGGTGCAACTTGTCGAACTCGGGAATCTGTACAGAATTTTGAACGGAACCCTTTATTTAATCCACGGGGGTAGCATGCTCTCGTTCCGTCATCAATGACCAGGTAATTCGTAATTGTATTCTTAGTATCTTCCCGCACTGAGGATTGAACCTTCAACCTCCAGAAGACTGTCACTTAGAACTGATTATAACGTAGCACTTATATCCGTTACACCATGGGTCCTTGCGGCCAACAGAATTAGAGCAAGCTACCTCCATGGATTAAATAAAGTGTTCCATTCGAAATTCTGTACAGATTCCTGAGTTCGGTAGAAAGATTCCCGAGGTCGACAAGATAAACCGGAAAGAAGGCAAGAGGTTACATCGTCCGAAAGATTGTAAGAATAACATCCAAGATGAGAACAGTAGTCTGAATAATACAAATAATACAAATAGTACTCATTAGGGGTTCTCACACATGTCTTCATCAATGATTGCTCACTGATAATAACCAGTGGTGTTCCCTGGAGTCTGCGTGACAACAAGTCTCCCCAGATTTCCAGAACTCTACACCTCTTTCGATAACCATTTCAAATGACTTTTAATTATCGCAACAGCAGCTTACCATAAAATTTTCGCTGGCAGCTACCATTGGTCTTCTAGGGAATTTGGATGACAATAAGCCTCCCCAAGGTCCCAGTACTCTACACACTCTTGCAGTGGAGGTCTAATCAGTGCTCTCCATCCTCGGTTTTTCCATCCTCCTTGACCCTTCATGACTATTTTGTGTGGTATTTTGTTTTGTTTTGTTTTGCTTTGTTTATACGAACTTTTGCGATTCACATGGTGTTCCTTCAATGTCTTTTCTTTATTTCTGTTGCAATTTCCATGTGGTTGGTTAGTGTTCGTATTTCATGTGCATTGGTTTCTGCATTCGATGGTTTTCTTTAAGATTTCAGCTGTTTTCATCACTGCCACCCGTTGTATAGTCTCAGTCGTCCCTTTGATTCCATTACTTCTCGTCTTTTTTCCAGGTTTTTTGGAGACTGTTCCAAGTACTCTTACGATTATTGGTATTGTATTGACTTTCTTCATACTCCATATCCCTTTCAATTCTCTGGCGAGTTTCTTGTATTTGCTTGTTTTCTGTCCCCTTAATATTTATCCTGTAATCTACTGGGACAGCAAAATCTACAATTTGGCCGTTTTTTCCTTCTTGTTAACTATTATGACGTCCGGTCTCCTTGCTTGAATGAGTTTATCTGTTTGTACCTCCATGTCCCAGAGAGTTTTGTGATTTTCATTTTCCGGTACTGTCTCCCGTTTGTGTCTGTACAAATTGTCTGAGTGTTAAAAATGCAGTAGTTTGCAAAGTTCACCGTGTACTGCTTTTCAAACGCAGTCATGTCTGTTCTTGTATTTGGGGGGGGGGGGAATAATTGGCTACATTCACTTATTATGTGATTTACTGTTTCATCTCTTTGTCCACAGAGTCTACATTTGCTGTTTTCCTGGGTTTAATCTATCTTCATTTTAATGTAATTAGTTCTAATGTGGCACAATGCGTGAACCCTTTTTGGGGAGCTGGTGCTGCCCGTTGCATTTCACAATCCTTGTGCCAAACTTGGAGATGGGTACAGTAATTCTCTGCGCTTCGGGCGTGTGGGTGCGCCTGTGCCCTGGTCGTATTTTGGAGGACTGAAGGTCGGTATCCAACCAATTCAATGACAGATGCATGTGATGGGTTCAAGAGATCAGAGCACCTGCCATTCGAGATGTGTTGGGAAGCCAAAACAGGTTCTTAAATCATAACAAAACATTTATTGAAACTACGAACAATGTTTTGTATATTGTGCCTTCTCTCTGTCTCTCTCTTTCTCTCTCCCTTTCTCTCCATCTTTCTTTTTTTCTTTCGCTGGAGTGAAATAACACAGTTGGCTTTTCAAAGTTAAACGAGGAAGATGCGTGCTTGCCACGCTGGCCGAATTCAGTCGAATCTTCAAGTTGTAATTATGTTTCTTTTCAAAATATAATAAATTATATGGTGTGTTCCATTATTAAAAAGTGTTCGATTGCAGCACATCGGTCCCAGCCAGCAGATAATTAATTATCTGGAGAGAATTACTGATGCTGATTAATGCAGCATTAAAGGGATGTGCCTATCGTTGCCACTCTGGGAGCTTGGTACTGTGCCAGGACTATAAGAGTCCTTCTACAGACGTCTCCACGGGCGATAGTAACAAATAGCACCATGTTTGGATGCGGTACCACATACCCGACCAACGATAGTATCACATTGGTTCCGCAACCAAGATACACTCCGGTAGTAGCACATTTGATGCCGTGACCAGGATAAGACCCAGGGTTACCACGGACACAACCCAAAAAAACCCACAGACACAACAAATAGACGATCACAGCTATATTTGGTAACAAGGAACCATCAACAGAAGAATCCAGTCATCCAAAGAACAGCCACAAAGATCCGGAAAGGCCCAACAAGCATTAACAGAAGAAAACACAGAACACACCGTAAAACCCCACCAGCTAAGGTAGGTGACCAGTTTCTTCTGCTCTCATTTACTCTGTGAATTTGTTGGTAAATAATTTATAAAAATTATTTGTGGATAGAGCTTTTTGTTTAACGTCTGCTACTTACAAAAAACGATAGTATCACATTGGTTCTGCGACCAAGATACACCCCCCGGCAAACGGTAGTAGCACACTAATTGCATTGTTCTGTGCAGCCGTCAGTAGCGATTCCATCTTTGTTCAGGTGTCCTTTTTTTTAACCATGTCCAGATATCTTCATGAGTCTCTTCTCTTGTCATTCTTATGAAGCGTCTATTAAGCTGTTTCTCTTCCAACTTTTCTTTTCTTGTCTTTTTGTTTCTGTTTTCATTGCTTCCTGTATTGTTCATTTTGATAGTGTCAGTCTTTCCATATTCTGGGTTATGTATCTTTCCAAGTCTTTTTTTGTGTCTTCCTTTCCAAGTCTCTTTTGTGTCCTCCTTTCCAAGTCTTTTTTTGTCTTCCACACAGTTTTCTATACTCACTAGTCTTCTTCCCCCTTCGTTCCTTTTCTCGTAAAGTCGGTCAGTATTATCTTTCGGGTGTAGTGCATTGCATATGGTCATTAGTTTTCTAATCTTCTGATCAAGATGCCTAAGTTCTTCTTTTGTCTAGCATATGAATGGTCCAGAGTATCTTATTAATGATACTGCCCCGGTGTTTATTCCTTAAACTAGATTTCTACTATATAGTTTCGTTTCTAAGAGTTTTCTTGTTCTTCTCAGATATTCTTTTGCAATCTACTCTTTCATTTCTGTAGATTTGATGATGTCTGATTCCAGAACTCCTAAATATTTATAGCTATGTTCGCCAAGCGCTCTCATATCCTCTTGGTTGGGCAGGCCCAAGCTCTCTGATGTCTTTATTTTTCTCTTTTTCATCTCTAGCAGTACACACTTTTTCATTCCAAATTCCATTTGAATGTCCTGGCTGAAGATTCTGGTCGTATTCATCAGCTTTTACAGTTCCTTTTTGCTTTCCCTGGGGTTTGGGTGGCAATAAGCCTCCACAAGGTTCCAATATTCTCTGCACTCTTCCAGTGGCGGTCTCGTTGGCCTTTTTTCTCCTGGTCTTTCCATCCTTCTTGTTCTTGTTCTTCTTCTTCTTTATTATTATTATTATTATTATTATTATTATTATTATTATTATTATTATTATTATTATTATTATTATTATTATTATTATCATTATTATTATTATTATTATTATATATACCCGCTTCTTGAACAATGTTAGTACAGTACCTGCATATGTCAATTTCTATCTATACATAGCTTCTACCGCTTTATAGCTAGTACAAAGCAAATTATTTGTGAAATTTCGTGGAAAAATATGCTACTTAGTATTTGCATGAGAAAGATTAAGTAACTATAATGAATGTATTTACATATTGTTTTTATTGGCAAAATAACATTAGAATTTATGTTTTTAATCCAAAATAATTTGCTTTTACCTAATGTCGAATACCCTTTAAGTCTACCTTTTTGCAGATTATAAAAAAAGCCCACTTAGTTTTAAAAATATTTATGTAATGCATTATTATAATTATTATGTTATGTTAATTTTTTGAATTTCTAAAACACGAATTTAGTTAAAAGAAAATCCTTTAGACTTACGCGAGATTCGAACTCATGTATTGACATTGTAAAAACCTACTGTCTTAGTAATGAGTACTCTGCCTATTCCTTTTTATCAACCACGCACATGTTTCTGTTTTCGTACGAACAGACAAACTTTTTAATCATATATAGATTATTATTATTATTATTATTATTATTATTATTATTATTATTATTATTATTATTATTATTATTATCATTATTATTATCATTATTATTATTATTATTTACTCACTTGAAGTTTTCATATTAGTTATCAGTATTTGTTTACTGAAAATCACCAGTGTGTGTGTTTTTTTTTTTTGGGGGGGGGGGTACTAATGTGCCACCACTTATTGGTACAAAAAATAAATAAATAAAACACCACTGGTTATTATCAGTAAACATTCACTGGTGTTTCTTGGAGTCTGAGTGACAACAAATCTCCACAGATTTCCAGCACTCTTTTAATAACTGCTGCAGATCATTCTGCATTATCGCAACAGCTGTTTACCATTGATTTTTCACTAGCAACGACCGTTTATCTTCTCTGGCAGTTAAGTAGCAGTAAGCTTTCTTGAGGTCCCAGTATTCTCTGCACCCTCCCAGTGGAGATCTGGTAGGTGCTTTCCCTCCTCGGTCTTTCCATCCTTCTTGACCATTATTATTATTATTATTTGTACTCACTAGGATTTCCAGTATTCTTCACCTCTTTTCGATAACGATGCGGTATCACAACAGCCTCTTACCATTGATTTCTCGCTGGTAAGGACAATTGGTCTTCTCTGAGATTTGGGTGGCAATAAGCTTCCCCAAGGCCCCAGCATTCTCTGCACTTTTCCAGTGGAGGTCTGGTTTGTGCTGTCCCTCCTCGGTCTTCTCATCATCCTCGACCCTCTACAAATATTTTGTCTGGTATCAGCCTAGGCCGGCACCATTTAAAAAATAAAAATAAAAATAAAAATAAATAAATAAATAAATTAAAATAATTTTTTTTTTATTAATTTAAAAAAATAAAAATTGTACTTTAAAAAATTTTTTTAATTTTTTAATTTTTTTTCCTTTCAATTTCTTAATTTTTTCCTTTGCTCTTTCCTTATTTAAAAAAAAATAATTTTTAATTCTTTTTAATTTAAAAAAAATTGTTTTGGGGGGGAGAGGGAGGAACTTATAGTATTTCTTGTAATTTATGTTTCTTTGGTTCATTTTTGTGTAGTGATAGCTGAGGCCGGTGTAATTTATTGGGCGGGGGGGAATGATGAAGTGCTGTTTCTTGCAGTTTCTGTTCCTTGGTTCGTATTGTGGTGTTCTTCGTGTGGTTTTGTTTTCTCCGTTGTAAATTCCTTGTGACTGTTTAGCCTTCGTAGCTTATGCGGGTTGGTTTCCGCATTCAAGGATTTTCCTTAAGATTGCAGCTGTTTTGATCATTGCCGTCCTTTGTATGGTTTCGATGGTCCCTTTGATTCCAAGTTCTCCCAGTTTTTTCTCCCGTTTTTTTGGGATTGTTCCTAGTGCTCCATATTCCTTTCAGTTTTCTGGCTAGTTCTGTGTATTTACTTCGTTTTTCCATGTCTTTGATCTTCACTCTGTTGTCTGCTGGAACGGCAAAGTCTACAATTTTACAAGATTTTTTCTTTTTGTCTATTATAATAACATCAGGTCTCCTTGCTTGTATGAATTTATCTGTTTGTATATCCATATCCCAGAGGATTTTGTGTTTTTCGTTTTCCAGTACTGTTTCTGGTTTATGTTTGTACCATTTGTCTGCATATTCGAAATTCAATTGTTTGCATAGTTCCCAGTGTATTACTTTCCCAACACAGTCATGTATGTTCTTGTATTCTTTTTGGGCAAGTTTGCTACATTCACTTATTATATGATTTATTGTTTCGTCTCTTTGTCCACACAGTCTGCATTTATTGTTTTCCTGGGTTTTATCTATTTTAGCTTTAATGTAGTTTGTCCTAATCGCATTGTTCTGTCCAGCTATCAGTAAAGATTCCGTTTCTCTGTTCAAGTTTCCTTTTCTTAGCCATGTCCAGCTATTTGCGTTGATTTCTTCTCTTGTGAGTCTTATGAAGCGTCCATGTAGTTGTTTTTCTTCTCATTTTTCTTTTCTTGTCTGTTTGTGTCTAGTTTCGATGCTTCCTGCGTTGTTCGTTGGGACGATATCTCTTGCTGCGGTGATCAGCCTTTCTGTGTTCTGGTTCTCTTTTTTAGTGTCGTCCACACAGTCTTCTATACTTACCAGTCCTCTTCCCCCTTCGTTTCTCTTCACATACAGTCTGTCTGTATCGTCTTTTGGATATAGTGCATCATGCATAGTCATTAATTTTCTAGTCCTCTGGTCAAGGTGCCTGAGTTCTTCTTTAGTCCAGCTTATGAATGGTCCAGAATATCTTATTAGTGATACTGCCCAGGTATTTATTCCTTTGATTAGGTTTCTGCTATATAATTTTGTTTCCAAGAGCTTTCTTGTTCTTCTCAGGTATTCTTTTCCAATCTTCTCTTTCATTTCTGTTGATTTGATTGTGTCTGCTTCCAAAACTCCCAAATATTTATAGCTGTCTTGTTCACCTAGCGCCCTCATCTACTCTTGGTTGGGCAGTTCCATGCCCTCAGTCGTCTCCAGCTTTCCTTTTTTTAATCTCTAGCAATGCACACTTTTCCATTCCAAATTCCATTTGAATGTTCTGACTGAAGATTCTGGTCGTATTTATCAGCTTTTCCAGTTCCTTTTTGCTTTTTTTAATTTATTTTTTTATTATTATTATTATTATTATTATTATTATTATTATTATTATTATTATTACTATTACTATTACTACTATTATTATTATTATTATTATTATTATTATTATTATTATTATTATTATTACTACTACTACTACTCACTAGGAGTTATCACACTGGTCATCGTCAGTGGTCACCCACTGCCGACAACCTGTGGTATTCCCTGGAGTCCGAGTGACAACAAGTCTCCTCAGGCCTCCAGTATGCTCCACCTCTTTTCGTTCATCACCGCTATTGACCTTGCGGTAATCGCAACAGCCACCTACCAACGATTTCCCGCTGATAAGGGCCATTGGTCCCCTCTGGGGCCCGAGTGGCAACAAGCCTTCCCAAGGTCCCAGAGCTGTCCGCGCTCTTCCAGTCGAGGTCTGGTTTTGCGCTTTCCCTCCTCGACCCTCTGTCCATAATTTTCGTGGCGTCAGCCTATGCTTGCGCCTCTCTCGTGCGGTTGTATTTTCCCCGGTTCTGTTGTTTTGTGCTTCCATGTGTTTGTTCTCCATTCGTTGCTTATGTGGGTTGGTTTCCGCATTCGAGGACATTTTTCAGGATTGTAGCTGTTTTGATCATTACTGTCCTTTGTATGGTCTCAGTTATCCCTTTGATTCCTATTTCTCCTTGTCTTTTCTCCATGTTTTTGGGGACTGTTCCTAGTGCTCCTATGATTATTGGTGTTATACTGACTTTCTTCATGTTCCATATTCCTTTCAATTCTCTGGCAAGTTCAGTATATTTGCTTCTCTTTTCCGTCTCTTTGATCTTCACTCTGTGTTCTGCTGGAACGGCAAAGTCCACGATTTTGCAGGATTTTTCTTTCTTGTTGATTATTATCATATCCGGTCTCCTTGCTGTTATGGGTTTGTCTGTTTGTACATTCATATCCCATATGATTTTGTGTTTTTCGTTTTCTAGTACAGTTTCTGGTTTGTGTTTGTACCGTTTTCTTGCATATTCGAAATTCAGTTGTTTGCACATTTCTCGGTGTACTTCTTTCCCCATGCTGTCATGTCTGTTCTTGTATTCCCTTTGTGCTAGCTTGCTGCATTCACTTATTATATGATTTATCATTTCGTCTCTTTGTCCACACAGTCGGCATTTGCTGTTTTCCTGGGTTTTATCTATCTTTGCTTTAATAAAGTTTGTCCTAATCGCATTGTTCTGTGCGGCCGTCAGCAGAGATTCCGTTTCTCTGTTCAGGTGTCCTTTTCTTAGCCATGCCCAGCTGTTTTCATTGGCTTCATCGCTTGTGAGTCTTATAAAGCGTCCATGTAGTTGTTTTTCTTCCCCCTTTTCCTTTCTTGTCTTTTTGTTTCTGGGTTCAGTACTTCCAGGGTTGTTTGTTGGGCTGGTGTCTCTTGCTGTGGTGATCAGTCTTTCCGTGTTCTGGATTACATATTTCTCCATCTCTTTTTTGGTGTCTTCCACACAGTCTTCTATACTTACCAGTCCTCTACCTCCTTCATTTCTTTTCACGTAGAGTCTGTCCGTGTCGTCTTTTGGGTGCAGTGCATCGTGCATAGTCATTAGTTTTCTAGTTCTTTGGTCAAGGTGCCTGAGTTCTTCTTTGGTCCAGCCTATGAATGGTCCAGAGTATCTTATTAGTGATACAGCCCATGTGTTTATCCCTTTTACTAGGTTTCTGCTATATAGTTTAGTTTCTAAGAGTTTCCTTGTTCTTCGTAGATATTCTTTTCCAATCTTATCTTTCATTTCTGTATATTTGATTGTGTCTGCTTCCAGAACTCCCAGGTATTTGTAACTATCTTGTTCTCCTAGCGCCCTCATCTCCTCTTGGTTGGGGAGTTCTATACCTTCTGTCGTTTCCAGTTTTCCTCTTTTGATCTCTAGCAGTGCACATTTTTCTATTCCAAACTCCATTTGGATATCCTGGCTGAATATCCTTGTTGTGTTTATCAGCTTTTCCAGTTCTTTTTTGTTTTTTGCAAACAGTTTAAGGTCATCCATGTACATCAGGTGGTTTATTCTTTGTTCTGTATCCGTAAACCTGTATCCGGCATCACACTTTCTGAGTATGTAGTTGAGTGGCATCATGGCTATTATAAACAGTAGTGGTGATAGAGAGTCTCCTTGAAAAATGCCTCTCTGTATTTTTATCTCAGACAGGTATTGTCCTCCGGCTGTCAGTTTTAGTCTCCATGTTTCCATTGCTTTCTGGATGAGATTAATAATCCTGTCTGGTATCTTGTATATTTTTAAGCATTCAATTATCCATGTTTGGGGGATTCTGTCGTAGGCTTTCTTGTAGTCAATCCATGCCATGGTTATGTTCTTTTGTCTGCTCTTCACCTCCTTCAGAGTCTTTTGATCAATGTATAGTAGATCATGTGCCCCTCTTTGTCCTTTCCGGCATCCTTTTTGTTCCTCGGGGAGCAGTCCACGTTTGTCCAGGGATTGGTAGATTTGTTCTCTCAGTTGTGCTGTGAGAATTTTCCACATTATTGGTAGACATGTTATCGGTCTGTAGTTGCTGGGGGTCGTTCCCTTTTTGGGGTCTTTTTGTATTAGTGTTGTTCTTCCTTCTGTCATCCATTCTTGTATGTCTGTTTTGCGGATACATCCGCTCAGTTTCTGCGCTATTCTTTCATGCAGGGTCGTGAATTTTTTAAACCAGTATGCATGTATTCCATCGTGGCCTGGTGCTCTCCAGTTTGCCATTTTTCTTAGGGTTTTCTTGATCGTTTCTTTGTTGATTTCTGTTTCGGTTCCTTCTTCGATTTCTTGCAGTTCATCTTTCATGTTTTTCAACCATTGGGCATTCTTGTTGTGTTTTTTTGGTTCTTCCCATATCTTGCTCCAGAATTGTTTTGTTTCTGTTGGGTTCGGTTGCTCTGTCGTTGTTTTTTCTCCATTTACGTTTTTGTAAAACTGGCTTTCATTGTTTTCAAAGGTCCTGTTCTGTTTGCTCTGTTCTGATTTGTACCTGTATCGTTTCAGTCTTCCTTCTATTGCTGCTATCCTTTGTTTTATTTCTTCATGTTTCTCATTTAGTTTTTCCTTGCGTTTCTGATTTTTGCTTCTTAATCGTTTCATGTCCTCCTTCCTTCTGTTCACGGTTTTAGCTTCTTTCCGAAGTTTGGTGATCTGGGTTTCCAGTCTGATTTCCCATCCAGGTTTTGTCGGTCCTCTCTTTTGTCCATTCTCTTCGTTTCTTAGTTTCATACTTACCGATTTTGCCCCTGCATATATAAGGTTGTTTAGGTCTGTAATAGTTTCTGTTGGGATGTGTGTGAGGAGTCTGTTTACTCTTTCTGTTTCTGCTTGTAACTTCTTCGCTACTTCATTCCTGAGAGATGGAAGTTTTGTTTTGTTTTCTAACATGTATCGTCTTATGTTCTCCACTTCACTTGCTTCTTTTTCGTTGAGTTCTATCTCAGCAGGTTCTGTGGTTCCGCAGTCTTCTATCTCCCCCGGTTCTGTGATTCCGTAGTCTTCAATCTCTTCAGTTTCAGTGTGTATGTAAAAAAAAAAAAAACATACACACTGATTATTATTATTATTATTATTATTATTATTATTATTATTTACTCACTAGGAGTTATCACACTGGTCATCGTCAGTGGTCGCCCACTGCCGACAACCTGTGGTATTCCCTGGAGTCCGAGTGACAACAAGTCTCCTCAGGCCTCCAGTATGCTCCATCTCTTTTCGTTCATCACCGCTGATGACCTTGCGGTAATCGCAACAGCCACCTACCAACGATTTCCCGCTGATAAGGGCCATCGGTCCCCTCTGGGGCCCGAGTGGCAACAAGCCTTCCCAAGGTCCCAGAGCTGTCCTCGCTCTTCCAGTCGAGGTCTGGTTTGCGCTTTCCCTCCTCGACCCTCTGTCCATAATTTTTGTGGCGTCAGCCTATGCTTGCGCCTCTCTCGTGTGGTTGTATTTTCCCCGGTTCTGTGGTTTTGTTCTCCATTCGTTGCTTATGTGGGTTGGTTTCCGCATTCAAGGACATTTTTCAGGATTGTAGCTGTTTTGATCATTACTGTCCTTTGTATGGTCTCAGTTATCCCTTTGATTCCTATTTCTCCTTGTCTTTTCTCCATGTTTTTGGGGACTGTTCCTAGTGCTCCTATGATTATTGGTGTTATACTGACTTTCTTCATGTTCCATATTCCTTTCAATTCTCTGGCAAGTTCAGTATATTTGCTTCTCTTTTCCGTCTCTTTGATCTTCACTCTGTGGTCTGCTGGAACGGCAAAGTCCACGATTTTGCAGGATTTTTCTTTCTTGTTGATTATTATCATATCCGGTCTCCTTGCTGTTATGGGTTTGTCTGTTTGTACATTCATATCCCATATGATTTTGTGTTTTTCGTTTTCTAGTACAGTTTCTGGTTTGTGTTTGTACCGTTTTCTTGCATATTCGAAATTCAGTTGTTTGCACATTTCTCGGTGTACTTCTTTCCCCATGCTGTCATGTCTGTTCTTGTATTCCCTTTGTGCTAGCTTGCTGCATTCACTTATTATATGATTTATCGTTTCGTCTCTTTGTCCACACAGTCGGCATTTGCTGTTTTCCTGGGTTTTATCTATCTTTGCTTTAATAAAGTTTGTCCTAATCGCATTGTTCTGTGCGGCCGTCAGCAGAGATTCCGTTTCTCTGTTCAGGTGTCCTTTTCTTAGCCATGCCCAGCTGTTTTCATTGGCTTCATCGCTTGTGAGTCTTATAAAGCGTCCATGTAGTTGTTTTTCTTCCCCCTTTTCCTTTCTTGTCTTTTTGTTTCTGGGTTCAGTACTTCCGGGGTTGTTTGTTGGGCTGGTGTCTCTTGCTGTGGTGATCAGTCTTTCCGTGTTCTGGATTACATATTTCTCCATCTCTTTTTTGGTGTCTTCCACACAGTCTTCTATACTTACCAGTCCTCTACCTCCTTCATTTCTTTTCACGTAGAGTCTGTCCGTGTCGTCTTTTGGGTGCAATGCATTGTGCATAGTCATTAGTTTTCTAGTTCTTTGGTCAAGGTGCCTGAGTTCTTCTTTGGTCCAGCCTATGAATGGTCCAGAGTATCTTATTAGTGATACAGCCCATGTGTTTATCCCTTTTACTAGGTTTCTGCTATATAGTTTAGTTTTATTATTATTATTATTATTATTATTATTATTATTACTACTACTACTACTACTACTACTACTACTCACTGGGAGTTATCACACAGGTTATCGTCAGTGATTCATCATCATCATCATCATCATCAACCGGTTTATTTGTTGAATCAGGCCACAATTAATCCTCTGATGAGAGTGGGGCCTGATTGTCTAGTCTCGAAATCTAAGTCTTCCTCTCCACTCCTGTCTTTGGCAAGGCTTGATGGAATCCATACCCATGGCCTTCCTATCACGTTTGACTACGTCCTCCCAAGTCAACTTGGGTCTGCCAGTGGTGATGTTCTCTGCTGGCACATTCAACTGTCGGACTTTAGCAATCCAGCCATCGCTACGCTCAATGTGACCCAACCAACGCAGTCTGTTCTTTCGCATGATGTCCACAAGGCTTTTCAAGTCGACCTGTGAGAGCAGGGATTCAAAAGAAACGTACTGTTCAGGCCTCACCAAACAGATCCATCTGACCATTGCCCTGTCATTACGGTGCAGCTTCCTTAGTATGCCAGCAGAGTCAGCCCAAGTTTCTGAGCCATACAACAGCACACTTCTGACACATGAGGAGTATACACGCCCTCTCGTAGTTGTTGGCAGGTGTTTGTTTGTCAGGATTGGTAGCAGCTCTCTAAACTTTTTCCAGGCACACTTGCAACGTGTAGCTGCCACGAGTTCACAGCCTCCACCTGATGACAGCACATCTCCAAG
Source organism: Sepiola atlantica (assembly GCA_963556195.1). Taxonomy (NCBI): domain Eukaryota; kingdom Metazoa; phylum Mollusca; class Cephalopoda; order Sepiida; family Sepiolidae; genus Sepiola; species Sepiola atlantica. The sequence continues at coordinate 100,588,389 of OY744520.1, forward strand.
ATAACAAAAGTCTGTCACTACTTCCAGCTTGTTGTCACCAGTATCCATCTCCGTCAGTGGTCTGCCATCTATTGGTCTTGCCGTGCCGGTGCAACGAAAGCACTTAAAGTGAGGATCTGCTTTGAGAGAGCCCTTTATGCCACTGCACCTTTTGTGGACCCAAACTGAACAGTGAGTGCAGATGATTGAGTTGCTGCCAGTTCATTTCAGACATACAGCACACGGGTATTTTCTTGTTTTCTGTAGTAAGCTGAGGTTTGGACCTGCGATCATGACCTTAGTTTTACCCATGTTGACTCTGAGACCTTTCTCCTCCATGCTACTCTTCCATCTATCCAGACGTTCCTTGAGTGACTGAAGTGAAGTATCAATGATCGCTAGGTCATTGGCATATAGCAGCTCCCACGGGCAGCCAGTATGGAATTCCAGTGATAGAGCCTCGAGTACAATGATGAATAGAAGGGGACTTAAGACAGATCCCTGATAGACGCCTACTCTAACCTCAAATTCGTCGCTGTAGCTGTTACCAACTCATACCTGACTACGTACATTGGTGTACATAGACGTTATCACCTGAACCAACCACTCAGTAACACCCAGCTTTCGCAGGGCCCACCAGATGACCCTTCTGGGGACACGGTCAAAAGCTTTCTCCAAATCTACAAATGCCATGTACAGTGGTTTGTTTGCTGCTAGATGTTTCTCCATGACTTGGCGTATGATGAAAATTGCATCTGTGGTGCTCCTACCGGGCATGAAGCCAAATTGCATATCAGCAATCTGTATTTGTTGTCTGATCAGCTGTTCAACAACTCTTTCCAGGACTTTCATGACCTGATCAATGAGCTTGCGTCCACGGTAGTTACCTCTGTTTAATGCATCACCTTTACCTTTGTACAGACTTACTATAATGCTGTCTTCCCATTCCTTAGGTATGCATCCTTCTCTGATGATGGCTTCAATCAGTTCATGCACCAAACTGGCCCCTAGTTCACCGGTTGGTTTGAGCATCTCAGCAACTATACCAGATGGCCCAGCTGCTTTATCAGCTCCCATTTTACGGATTACATCAGTGATCATCTCCTGGGTAATGGGGGTACTAGGACCTTCTATAGGAGGTTCATAAGTCAGCTCATCGGGGTTCCATGGAAATTCAACGTTCAGCAAGCGTTCGTAGTGCTGTTTCCATGACTGTTTTTTTGCTTCATCATCCAATGAGAGTTCACCAGAGTCGTTCCTTATAGGTTTTTCACCCAAGACATCTTGATTGTCACGGCGCATCTGTTTTGCGAGCTTGTAAATGTCACTTGACTTGGGATTTATTTTGAGAAAAATCTCTTTATCGGCCTCTGACTTAGCGTGGTGTACAGCAGCTTTAGCAGCACGCTTGGCTCCATTGCATGCTTCTCTACTACCTCCTGTTTTCCATGCTCTGTAGCATCACCTCTTCTCTCTAACAGCTTGATCAACAATCTCATTCCACCACCAGGTTTGTTTCCTCCAATTGTGCTTGGATGACACTCCACACACCTCCGTCGCTGCATCATTCAATTCATCCTTGAGCCTCTTCCAGTGCTCTTCAACACTCACTGCCCGTGTATCCCGATGTGAAGAAACAAATCTGTCAGCAAATTTAGCCTGAATGATTGGATCTTTCAGCTTCCACAGTTTTATGTGTGGTGTAAACTTGTGTTTGCATTTGCGGGAAGCTTCTGCCTTGAGATCACATAATAGCAGATTGTGTTGAGATACACATTCTTCACCCAGGCTGACTCTAACATTCGTGACACGTCTCCTGAAGCTGCGCCGGAATAGTATGTAGTCTATCTGGGTCATGATTCCTCCAGATTGGTATGTAACTAGGTGTTTAGGCCTCTTTTCGAACACCGAGTTGCCAATCACTAGATTATTAGCAACAGCAAACTCGAGTAGTCTTTCTCCTCCAGCATTCCTCATACCAATAGCATGTCCACCATGTACTTCTTCATACCCGCAAGGAGTGGAACCAATATGTCCATTCCAGTCACCACACACAAACAGTTCCTCAGTACTAGGTACAGTCGCCACTAGGCTCTGCAGCTGCTCGTAGAAGTTGTCCTTTGCTTCCTCGCTGAGTCCAACTTGTGGAGCGTAGATGCAAACAATGGCAAACACTAACTTTCCAACAACAAGACGAACAAATATTATCCTGTCGGATATTTGCTTCACCTCAAAAACTTTCTCCCGCCACTTCTCTGCCACCAATATTCCCACTCCACCTGTCCCTTTATCATTCCCAGACCAGTAGAACTTGCCGTTGGTATCTCTCCCAACTTTTTTCTCACACCTTCATTTCTCCATCTCGTCTCTTGTAAACAACACAAGTCAATCTTCTTTCTGGATATTGTCTCCACCACCTCATTTGCCTTTCCTCGCATGGTTCCATCATTCAGAGATCCAATGCGAAAAAGTTCCGGATGTTCGTATGATTTGCCATAGCCAGGCTCTGAAGATCCACGCATCCTGAGATCTACGAAGCCCAAGACATTACCAGCAGCATTAGTGCTACTGGCACTGCTTTTCTTTTTTCCTGCTGTATTTCGACTAGACATTGTATTTAAGGCAATTTTACGGCTGGATGCCTATCCTTTACCAACTTGAACACTTTTGGCAGTCCAAGACCTCCACCGTTCCCATCTAACTAGGGCTGATGTTGTTTCCACTTAAGCATGTACAAATGTCATACATTACCAGTGAGTTGCTTATCAAGATGTTGTTGGTGAAGTATAAAACAAGAATTCCACTTGTATGAACAAAATAGTAACACATAAGTGAAGTAGACGTGCCTGAAATGTTGTTAAATATTTTTTTTACCTGACGAAAGAAGGAAAACAACGCTTCTGTTGAATTAATCAAAATAATAGATCCTTTTGAAATATACTCGTGCGATGGTCGCGAGTAAAAAAAACAAACGTCCTTCTCTGCCGATCGGGTGTTTTTAAATGAGGAATATGAAAACGTTTCGATGTTTCACAAATGGACGAGTGATGACGACAAAGGAAAATAGATCCGTAAGAACAAGTTGAAGAACGTCAGACACGGGTGTTTCTCGTGTTGTTTCAGCAATTGAAATTTTAAAATAAAAATCGTTGGAAATGGTTATTAGAAATGAGGAATATGAAAACGTTTCGATGTTTCACAAATGGACGAGTGATGATGACAAAGGAAAATAGATCCGTAAGAACAAGTTGAAGAACGTCAGACACTGGTGTTTCTCGTGTTGTTTCAGCAATTGAAATTTTAAAATAAAAATCGTTGGAAACGGTTATTAGAAATGGTGTTCCCTGGAGTCTGAGTGACAACAAGCCTCCCTAGATTTCCAGTACTCTTCACCTCTTTTTGATAACCACTGCAAATGAACAGTCGATTACCATTGATTTCTCGCTGGTAAGAACCATTGGTCTTCTCTAGAATTTGGGTGACTATAAGTCTCCCCAAGGTCCCAGCATTCTCTGCACTCTTCCAGTGGAGGTCTGGTTTATGCTGTCCCTCCTCGGTCTTCTCATCCTCCTTGACCCTCTACAAATATTTTGTGTGGTGTCAGCCTAAGCCGGCACCATTTTTGGGGGGTGGGGGTGAGGGGGAGCTTATGGTGTTTCTTGCGATTTCAGTTCATTGGTTCATTTTTGTGTGCTGTCAGCTGAGGCCGTGATGTAATATTTCTTGCAGTTTCTGTTCCTTGGTTTTATATGTGGTGTCCTTCATGTGGTTTTGTTTTCTTCCTATTGTAAATTCCATATGACTGATTACCCATCGTAGCTTATGTGGGTTGGTTTCCGCATTCGAGGATTTTCCTTAAGATTGCAGCTGTTTTTATCATTGCCGTCGTTTGTAGGGTCTCAAGGCTCTCTTTGATCCAATTTCTTCCAGTTTTTTCTCCAGATTTTTTTGGGATTATTCCTAGTGCTCCTACGATTATTGGTATTATACTGACTTTCTTCATGCTCCATATTCCTTTCAGTTCTCTGGCTAGTTCCGTGTATTTTCTCCGTTTTTCCGTCTCTTTGATCTTCACTCTGTGGTCTGCTATTATTATTATTATTATTATTATTATTATTATTATTATAAATGTCAATGTCTACATGTGCATACCCTATAGAAAGAAAGGTTAGAGAATTTACATAAAAACAAAAACTGTATGTATTAAATTTTCTGGGGAAGACAATGAAAGTGCTCTCGAATCTCTAAATGCCTGTCTAAAAGAGGCAGAACTCTTTTTAAAACTTCAAATATATCCTATTTTGATGATATTTAAATCATACGTATAAAATTCTCTGCGGAAGTGATCCCGAATCTCTATGTGCCCCTCACTGTACTGCATCTGTATCTACTCCCTCTAAGGGAGTTATGGAGGTAGAACGCCCATAAAATTTTAAATACGTATATCCGATGTTAATGAAATTTAAACTGTATGTATAAGACTCTAGTTCATAGAGGTTTTCAAAATATCAGTTTCTTCAGACTATATAAAGGGGCGAAACGGGGGAGGGGGGAGTGTAGAAAAAAAGTAATATGGTGTTATAAATATATAAAAAGTAATATGGTGTTATAAATATATAAAAAGTAATATGGTGTTATAAATATAGTGAAAAAAGAAAATAGAGTTAGTCATTAAATCTCGAGCAACGTCGTGTCTTCTTGCTAATCATTATTATTACTATTGTCCTCGTGCTCTCAAAAAATGATGACATACATTTTTCATTGCTTCTGTTTATTGCATAATTCAGTACCACGCAGGTGTGAGTATTTTGAATTGCTAAGATTAAATAATATACGACTATAATCACGTAAACATACCGGTTCCTGTAAGATCATCAACATTTTTTTTTACTAATGAGTCACTGCTTATCAAGGCCAGAGGGTGGGGGGCACTCGAGGATAAGGGTTAAAGAGGTTGTCAGTTTGACATGGAAACACTGGGTGGAATGGGCAGAAAATTACTTAAGAGAAACTGATTAACCAAGAGAACGGCTCAGCAAATATTTTTTTTACATTAGACTTGAAGACAAAGATCTAAAATGGTTCAATCATCATCATCATCATCATCATCATCATCATCATCATCATCATCATCAGCAGCAGCAGCAGCATCATCATCATCATCATCATCATCATCATCATCCGATTCATTTTTTAACAGGCCTTTGATTAGTCCTCTATAAGAGGGTACGGCCTGTCTGTCAGTGCTGATTGAAGTCTTCCTTTCCAGGTCGCGAGGGCCGCATGGTCGCATTTACACAGCTCATCCCAAGAGAACTTTGGTCTTCCAGCCTGCCGACTTGATGCAATGGAAATGTCTCTGACCCGAGAGATCCAGCTGGATCATACAATACATGGAATACATAAAGAAAAATAAATATAAAAATTATTAATCCTATTAAAGTAAAAAATATATTAGTGAACATTTATCAAATATTTTTTTACCCATTTTTAATAAAAAAAAAAAAGGATGAATGTTTTCTCTTCAAACTAAACAATACGTCAAATACTTACAACGATTTGATGCGGTGAAAAGTAGTTGTTTTTTAGACTAAAAGGAAATGGCCAAAAATGTTGGAACATTTCTTTCTAATGTTATTTTTACGTAGTTTTAATTTTGAATAATGAGTTTTAAAAAAAGTTTAAGAACTTCTAACATCGATAAGGTGCTGCTTCCAAATCTGCGGTTATTTTGGCTTTTAGATCAAACGTTTAACTGTGATGCCATGACACACATACAAGACAACTTTGCTTAATATATATATATATATATATATATATATATATATATATATATATATATATATATATACAAGACAACTTTGCTTAATATATATATATATATACTAGCAGGGCTACCAGACCTTGCCCGGGGAAAAAGTGTAACATATTTGTATTAAAACCTCTATATCTCTACCTCTATCTAGAAACCTCTCTATCTTACTCTCGTCCCTCCTTCCCAGTTTCCCTCTCCTTCTCGACAACCTCTTTTTTCTCATCTGCCTAGACCATTCCTCTCTAACTGGAGATACATACATACACAGACAACTTTCCTTTATCTAGATTCCTCAAGGAATGAATCGGCATAAGGGGATTAACTCCTTGAAAAAAAATCAGAGTTACTTCCCTTTAGTAAATACAATGGCTGAATAAAATGACTAAAAAACCAAGCACCCCCCCCTAACGTAACCTTGGTCAGTTAGCTCCCGAAAACCTTTTTTTTGTCATTTTAGATATTATTCATTCTGTGCAATGCTGATCAAGAATATACCAAGTGTGTGGGTCTTTGCTTTGTTGTTTTTTACTTTAGCTACAGACAACTGCCCTTTACATAATAGATATATATGAAATTATAACGTAGGTCGCAAGTCACTGTTAACCTCCAAAGCAGCTCTTACTGCTCGACACGTGCACTCGCTTCGCACACTCCGTTTCTCTGAGACGGTACGAGACTCGCTTTTTATAATATCCAGTCACACCTAATTTCCATACGTGCAGCGAGACTTTGCGAGATTTTGCGTGAACTGTATGTAATAAACATTCAGGGACGCCATGTTGGATTTCTTTCCTTCTTTCTTTCTTTCACTCGCAGCGCACAGGACAAGCAAACCCGAGGACGTTTCGCAAGTAAGCCCTCTTCATGTTCATGTTCCCTACACTCCCCCCTGATCTCATGATCACAGAGATGGCAGGGAGGCCTAGATCGCCTTCGCCGGTTGCTTCTTCGGAGGGGGACAACGCAAGCCTCATCTTCGCTTGTGCTCTCGTCCGCGGTCTGAGGGTCGGGAAACATCGCGTCCGCTGGGATACTGCTGATATCCGAGTCACTGTCCGATGGGGCTGCTGCAAGCCAGAGCGATGCCTCACTGCTCTCTGACTCCGACTCGCTCTTGTCGTTCAGTGATGATTGCGTTGCTAACCGTAGGTCCCTAATGTGACGGGGCATACCGTCGACTCGCACCGCCTGTGGGCTGATTACCTCGGTGACGCGTCCAACTCCGTATTTCGTCGTACACTTGCCGCGCGGGTTCTTAGTCCAGACGACATCGCCTTTTTTCAGTTTCTCTTTGGTTACTTCCAGTTCGGGCAGCGGGTTAGTCTCTATGCCTTTCACCCTGACGTGATACCTGTGCAAGGTGTCAGCCGGCGCTGTAGAGGGTGAAACATTATCCTTTGGGGTTACGTTATACAGGTAGACTGCCTCAAATACCGTGCAGCCCGTCCTGGCCGCAATGGTTTTGACGGTTCTGTGATTCCGCTCGATGACCCCATTTCCACTCGGTACGTGGGCGCATCGAAACCTCAGGTGTACTCCCCAGTCATCAGCAAACTTTCTGAACTGCTCACTAGTGAATGCAGCGCCATTGTCGGTTAATATCTCCGTTGGGGGGCCACGTTCAAGAAAAATATTGTTTAACTGACGGATGATGCTGGCTGCATCCTGCCGGCGCAGCATGCGCCATATCGCAAACCTGGATGGACCGCAATCAATGAGAGTCAAGAAATCCTCACCGTTGTGGTGAGTAATATCCATCGCCAGCCGGTTCCAATGGCTTTCCACTACCAGCTTTCCTTTCTCCCAGCGAACGGGTGCTGGATCAATGGATTGGCATGCTATACAATCTTTGACCACTTTCCTGACGTCTGCCTTTTGTACTCCTGGTTCAACCAACTTAGCGAAATATAGGGTCCGCTTGACCCCAGGGTGCCCGGTTTGTTGGTGGACTTCTTTGATGGTATTAGATCGAACGGGGCTCATGGAAGCGGCGCAGGCGGGCTGCATGGGTTCAATAGTCTTTCTTATGGCATCAAGCCATCTTTGAGGTACTCTCGTCAAACAATCTGCTTTGTTCAGGCTGGATTTGACCAGGGACACCTCTATTGACAGCGCATATTCGTTCACCAGCTTCATGATCGTGTCGAGCCGCCGTCGGATGAGCATCTCGCTCGTGGCTTTGGTTCGTATTCTGGCCCTCCCGGTGAGAGTATCTGAAATCCACTTATGGACGCAAGCAGAATCCGTGAATAGTCGCAGGGTGGTCGTCTTCCAAAGGATTGCCAAGTTTATCCCCTTGATAACCGCATCAAGTTCTGCCAGGTTTATGTGCTGGGAGTCCTTTTCTGGGCGTAACCAGCAAGCGTCTTCCACCACCATTCCATCATGGACCACCGATACACCAATGGCGAGAGAGCTTGCATCAACCCACACACTAAGGTTCTGGCTGTCGACGCACCATCTGCCTCGCGTTGGGTCTTCCTTGTGCACCCTGGTGAGGACTTCTTTGAGCATTGTATTGAGAGGGACGTCATGAGTTTCGTCATCCCATCCAGTGGTGACGTCGGAGGCTCTTCGCTTAATAAATGCCACCGCAACACGAAGCCAGCCGCCGACAGGAAGGTGTCCAACTAACTTTCCGCACAAGGAAAATACGTTTCGTCGTGTAACAATACAAGGCATGTCCGGGGTTTCATTTCCTCGTTTCCAGTACAGAACGTCATCTTCCTCCCAGACCTGCAAACCAAGTACCCGTGCGCCATCTCGTAGCCTTTCCGGTTCCTTGCTGAGAAGGCCAAAGTTGTAGAGATGCTCCCTCACGCGCGCCGCAGATACAATTTCCTCGTCCACGTACACGTCATCAATATATGCAGACGTTGCCCGCTGAATGCGCTCATCTTTAGTTAGAATGGTGTCAACAATCATTTGCATAATTGATGGCGCAACATTAAGTCCAAATCCCATGCGGGTTAGGCAATACCTTTTCCCCTTGATGAGCACCGTTTGATAGGGCCATAGTGATTTGTGTACACGCACTTGAAGGTATGCTTTGTGAAGATCCAGTACAGATACATTAGATCCCACTTGCCGCCATTCCCTCAACTTTTCAGTGCATACGTCCGCGCGAGCTGTAAAAGGGTCCACGTGCTCATTCAATTCTCGATAGTCGAGCACCGGCCTCACCTTCTGCTTATTCTGTTGGATAACCGCCATTAACGGGATCAGGCACTTTGGAGGACCCAATTCCTTCTCTGAATACGGAACTAGCCATCCATTACTAATCCAAGTTTGTAGTTCCTTGTCGTATTCTGCACGAGCTCCGGGGGGAATTTTGTATTCTGGCACCTTATTGCATAATTTCTCGGGTGGCTGCTCCTCCGACCACTTCCAGGAGGCTGTCCAGGATTTCGTGCGCTGGTCGAATTCCGCACAAAAATCAGGCTGTTCCAGCTTCATAGCTGCACTCAGAGCAAGGCCCGCTTTTGCAAAATGTGCCCTACCCTCACCATCAATGCGTACACCTCCCAATTCCTTGATGACGTCCATTCCCAGGAGTAGGTCGTAACCGAGCAGGTCACCGTTTATAACCAAGGCTCGTGCGGTTACTGTAGGCCCATCGCCGACACCTGCGCGAATGATGCTAACGCCACAAGAGGCAATCGAGCCACCGCCAACCGTCAATACCGGGATCCTTTCCTTATCCCATGCGTCACAGCATGCTTTGCGCACGAGGGTCTGCGTGCACCCGGTGTCTACGAGCGCGAAGCGCTCACGCCCGTTTACGCGCACGCTCACTGTGGGTAGCGCCTTATTTGGCGACGATCTGGGGAGAAGACTGGCGCTATAGCTTACTCCCCTTGCCCGTTTCCCGGACAACCTCTTGCCACGTGACCCAGCTTGTTGCACCGGTAACAACGCACGCGTTTTAACGTTCCTCGATCGGGCGCGTCCTTTGCACCGCTTCGGCTACGGCAGTCTTTTGAAAAATGATTCGGCCCGCCACATTTGTAGCATCTCACGTCTTCTGTTGGTGGTGAAGACGCTTCCGCAGCTGCCGAAACTGGCTCTGTGTCCTCTTTCAAAATGTTTCGGGCTCTGGCCAACAACTCGTCAAGCCCAATCTCACTGAGTCTGGACGATGCTCGCAGCAGTCTGCTGGCGCCGTCTGGGAGTCCAGTCAGAAAAGCGCATCCCAGTATTCGCTCGCTTGTTCCACCAAACGGCGCGGCTAGCCTCCTCAAATCGGCCAGGTAGACGTCCACAGTCTCATCTAGCCCAAGCCGCCGTTCGGTGAACTGCCTCCAGGCGACGAAAGGGTCCACAGCAAAGGCTGCGTATAACGCCTGCCTAATTTCCTCCAGGCCTGGTTCGTCTCCGAGCTGCTGATACACCGAATATGCTCCTTTGGTCAGCCTCAGCGGGATGACCAGTGCAGGATCCTTTATATTGCAAAGTCTGCAGACGCGCTCGGCTTTCTCCCACCACTCGACTACAGAGGGTCCGGAGGGGGAGCCGTCGAACTCGGGTATCAACCTCAAGTCGAACTTGTCCATCGCCGAAATAGCTTGAAATTATAACGTAGGTCGCAAGTCACTGTTAACCTCCAAAGCAGCTCTTACTGCTCGACACGTGCACTCGCTTCGCACACTCCGTTTCTCTGAGACGGTACGAGACTCGCTTTTTATAATATCCAGTCACACCTAATTTCCATACGTGCAGCGAGACTTTGCGAGATTTTGCGTGAACTGTATGTAATAAACATTCAGGGACGCCATGTTGGATTTCTTTCCTTCTTTCTTTCTTTCACTCGCAGCGCACAGGACAAGCAAACCCGAGGACGTTTCGCAAGTAAGCCCTCTTCATGTTCATGTTCCCTACAATATATAGAGAGAGATTATTATGATTTATAATGCATATAAAGCATGATACATATCACTTTAAAATATGTAGGTCTATGTTTATGGTGTATTTTATTTATTATGATATGATTTATAATGCATTCTACTTTACTGTGATATGTAGGATAACAGCAAGCGAGATATGAAAGCAGGTGGCATCGACCAAGCAGACTGGGAGTCCATGGATGAAGGCTGCAGCTGCCAGAAAAGTGCTGTGAAGGCAGGCTCTAAAGGAGTGAGGAGGCGAGGAGAGAACACAAACGGCAGAGGGTTGCATCAGAACTCTCAAAACCAGATGCCACATTACAGTTGTGGCAACTATAACAGGGCCTGCCGATCCAGGATAGGCCTGCACAGTCAAAGCATACACTGCAATTCCGCAATGGACTAATCTGAGGCACAGAACACTATTGTCTACTGAGACAGATGTCATCATCATCATCATCATCATCATCATCATCATTATCATATTCGGTTAAACGTCCATTTTACATGCTGGCATGTGTTGTACAGCTTTAAGAAATTGACTTCCATAGTAACCTATCTCTGTCTTTTTTTATCCCTTTTTCCTTCAGGTTTATTTTGATAACTTTTAAGGGGCCAGAGTACACTGGCTTACTATTCCCACCTCTCGGTCTTGTGCCACATCTTCTCGCAGTGGGAGGGGAGTAAATAACGTGGAGTAGCAACGTCCTTGATAATCAGTTGAACAGAGGCTGGGCCATTGTGGTAGCCTTTTATCTGCCAGACTGTAGTATTTCGTTCTGGATAGTCCTTGCCTTCCCGTTAATTGCTAAGTGCCTGAGGTGACCTCTCCAGAGAATGCCGATGGAGCTACCCAGGCAATTTTTAAGGGCCAGAGTGCATCACCTCGTGTGCGCTGGTTAGTTCTCCACATCTTATGGCCTTGTGCCACCTTTCCCCGCGGTGGGAGGGAAGTTAATACCATCGAGTAGCATAAGCTACCCTGATGACATTGAATTACTGTTATATAACCTTATTCTTCTTTTCAACATGTGTTTGTCTTATTTATTTTCAAGGACATAACAGTAATAAAAGCCTCTTACTTTGAGAAGCTTCTGGGACTGACCATCACTCCTGAACTGAAATGGAAGACTTACATCAAATCCGTTGCCAAGGTTGCTGGAAAAATGGTTGGATCATTCTACCGCTCCAGAAGGTATCTCACTCCTGGCGCAATCCTCTACCTGTATAAGAGCCAAATACGTCCTAAGATAGAGTACTGTTTCCACATCTAGGGAGGTGCCACTCAGAGCAACTTTCCTGCCTTGACAGAGTGCAACACCGACTTCGAAATCTAGTGCACAATGTCCTCTTATCCTCCCTACTACCTCTTTCTCGCAGAAAAGACGTTGCTAGTCTTTCTCTACTCTATCGTTATTTTCATGGCAGGTGCTCGGCTGAGCTTCAATCTATCCTCCCTCCCCTGTAAACCATTCAGAACAAAAACTCGTCTACCTACAACCACTGTCAATAATTTACCTTTCTCTCTCTGTGTGCCTAAAGCTAAACAAAACTTCCATTAGAACTATCCGTCTATGGAACACAATACTGCGAGGCTGCTTCCCAGCTGACTACAACATGGTCGTTTTCAAGTCCAATGTAAACAAATTCTTGTTGAGTCGTCTTCTTAAATAATCAAATTCAGCCCAATATCCACCATCATAACCAATCTTCACGGTGTTGTCTCACCATCCACCTGACACTCATTAACCTTTATCCTCAAGTGGCCTTTGGACCTCGATAAGTGGTTACTTAAAAAAAAAAAAAAAATACCTTATACAGGTCCTAGATACGAGTTTAAACTACATCCGGTGGTGAGGTCACAAATTTGGGATCTTTGGAAAGTGTGGAGTCACTTAGTAACCATTACTCTCAGGACCACTCTGGTAGTAGTAACTGTGAGGGTCCCATCTATGGGTGAAATAGGATCCGTCCTAACACAACACTAAAATGCTCCAGGCATCCTTGAGAAAGGTGTTCGCCTTTATTCCACTCTACCCCTCCGAAATCCATCTTTCCCAGCCCTTTCTACCTTTATTTTTCTGCATTTCCTATTTCCCAACCCTATCAACTACACGAGCTCTGTTCACCTCAATGGTCCTGGTATGACATAAACGTCCATGCGGTGGTGAGGCTCCAGTTTGGCGGTAGCTTAATGAAGTGGGAGGTCATTCCTTTAGTTGTCATTAGTCCCAGGTCCACTATGATTCGGAGTGTTAGTACCTGTCAGGGTCCAATTTATGGGTTAAATAGAAATTATCAATTACAGATTATTTATTTACAAAATATATAACCAAAAAAATCATCATCATCAGCAGCAGCAGCAGCAGCATCGGTTTAATGTCCGTTTTACATACTGGCGTGCGTTGGACGGCTTTCAGAAATTGACTTCTCAAACAAACCTGTCTCTGGTCAGATCTTTATCTATCCCTCTTTTCTTCAGGTTGATTTTTATCATTTCCTCCCATGTTTTCCATGGCCTTCTCTTGTGAACTGAAGCTCCTACCTTAACTGTTCTACATCTATTGACCCAGGAACCCTCATCCATTCTTTCAACGTGGCCATACCATCAAAGTCTCCTGTTCTGCACACATCTCTCGATACTGTCCAGACTTAATCCTCCTCTGAGGTCATCAGAACTAAGCCTGTCTTTAAGTTGATATGCCGAAAAGCAAAAGAATCAAATAGCAGATAATGACCTTGTCTCTTTAATGAAACGCAGCACAGAGTTTTCACTATAGCAATATGTTTTTGATTGCATTGGAATATTTGGAGGTCTAACCTATTACAACTTTTAAAGGGTCTTTAAGGGAAATCCCCCTCCCAATGACTGAATTTTCCTTCTTACATTTTGTTATCCTTTTTTTTTTTTGCACGTGTTGTGTTTGGTAAATTTAGGTGACTTCCGTTTTGCCCATATCACCGGAAGTATGCCGACTATTCTATTTTCTAGCCAATCAATAATTAATATTCTTAATCATTCAATATCTGCTATAATTATTATTCTAAATATTCCTAAATTAAGACATATTTTTTCACCTTTAATTATTTTCAACCTATTTTTTCTTTTTTTTTCCGTTAGATTTTCAATTATCTTATTCCTATTTCCCCTTCCTTTTGTTATATTATACGTTTTCATCGGTGAGTTTAGGTGACTTCCGTTTTGCCCGAATTACCGAAAGTAAGCCGACTCGTCAATTTTCAAACAGATAAATATTTAATATTTTTTAATCGTTTCCCATTTATTTTAATTATTAATCCAAAAGAATTCTTAAAATTAAGGCATATTTCTCCTAACTTTCTTTGTTGTTTCCACCCAGTTATTTTCTTTTTTCTCGTTTTTTTCCTATCTTATTCTTTTTTCTTCTTTTATTTTATTATGCGTTTTCATCGGTGATTTTTAGTAACTTACCCATATGACCTGAAGTATACTGACTTTTTGATATTTTAACCGATAAATATTTAATATTTCTAATCATTTCATCTAGTATAATTACTAATCTATAAATACCTGTATTAAGATATGTTCCCACTGGCTTTCTTATTTTCGCCCAGTTATTTATTTATTTATTTATTCATTTATTTACCTAAATTTATCGACACAACACGTGCGAAAAAAAAAAGATAACAAAATGAAAGAAGGAAAATGATAACCAAAAAAAACTATAGAAAAAACAAAATAACCGGACGAAAATAACAAAGACGGTCAGTAAAAATATATACTTTTATTTTATGAATAGTTAGATTAATAATGATAGCCGATGATAAATGATTAGGAATATAAAAAGATAGGATACGTACATGTTATTTAAAATGGTGTAAAGGGACCATAATTCCATGTATAAAAAATAAATTGATAATGAATATTGACTGATTTAACAGTTACTTGAGTACAGCCGAGCCATCATCAGGGATGAAGCAGAACTTGGGGAGCATCTTGCAATGGCCGAGCAGTCGGCCTAAAGTGGGCTTAGAAATCCGCAGAGGCTGGATTCACATGCCACAGTGAATTGTTTCCGCTGTGGGCAGAGTGGTCACATTGCAAAAGATTGCATGGACAGAAGATGCGAACGCATACGGTGCTTCCAGTGTAGTGGGATCGGACACATGGCCTGAAACTGTCTAGGAAATGAGTCAGGGGACAAGATATCTGCTCCCCGACCAAGATGTAAATTAGGTGCAACCAATCATTTCAGTTCATATCGACCAAACGCCTTGCTCAGCGCTTCTTGATTCATGCTGCTCCCATACAATAGTGAGTGCAAGGTTATGTCGTACCTGGAGCAGGAAGAGCATTAAAATAACAATGATAAATTGCGAGACACAGGCGTGCTGTGGAGTAGCATTAGTAAGGATTTGCACAAACTCTGAGGTCGATGTCCTGGTGACATGGAAAGACATACTGGGTTTCGACTTACTGCTCCGATATAACGCTATCAAGGCACTAGGTGGTGTTCTTATTACACCAGCTAAAACTGAAATATCCTAAAATGTGTGCCACACTTTGCATTGATCGGCCAAACTTCAAGGTAGAGTTCGATCAATGCCAAAAGATATGGACTGCGTCGTGGAAATGGACAGATAATAAAGTACCAACCAAGCTACGAAATGGCATCGCAGTCCCTGTAGCCGTGACCGTTAGGGTCGCATATGAACGAGAGCTTGACGCCTGGATCACAGATGACTGGTTGGTACTGTATCTCAACCAAGAGCTTAGACCTCCAAAAGGTCTTATCCCATTTAATGGCAGTAATACAACATAATAAGTGAGCTCAATCAATATATAGAGGCTTACATGGCTGATGCTGATGTATGTGCAAGTAAATTAAGGGTGTGGCGCCAGAAAGAATCAAATGTATTATTGCTCGATCTGAGGAAGACCTATCTGCAGGTATGGGTCGACAAAACTTATGGCCATTCCAGACGGTGATATTTTGCGGTAAGAGATGCTGCCTAACCAGACTGGGTTTTTGGTTGAATGTGGCATCGCAGATCATGAAGACCATCGTCAGTGCTGTGCTATTCCAGGAGGAGACTGTCAAAAAAGTGACATCGGCATACCTCAATGACATTTACATCAATGAAGATGTCAAGTCATTGATGCACATCTAAGCGAAATTGGCAGAGTCTGGCCTGAAGTGCAAGAACCAAGAGCAACTTGGAGATGGAGTATGCGTGCTGGGTCTGTACATCAGGAGGTATGATAGAACCCTGCGATGGGGATGGGGAAATGTGATTTCCCGTATCCCTAAATTTCTCACAAGATGGACCATTATTTCCTTGTGTGGGAAACTTGTGGGACACCTGCCAGTGTGAGGCTGGCTTCACATGGCAGTGGGTGTAATAAAACACAGGAAGAATGCGGTAAGCAAAGGGTGGGACAATCAAACAAATGATACCATTCTTGCCGAATGATAACAGAAAGTGTTAAGAGAGCAACACACGAGGACCCAGCCTGATGGGAGTGGTGTGTCAATGGAGAAGAAATGGACGTATGGGTCGACGCCAATTCACTAGTGTTGGGAGTCCTGTTAGAGAAAGATGGAGCCATGTTGGAGAACGCATGTTGGTTGCAGCCTGCGAACAATGCCCAGCACATCAACCGGGCTGAGTTAGATGCTGTGATTAAAAGCATTAACTTTGCACTACACTGACAAGCAAAGAGGTTACACCTACATACTGACACCCTTTGTCTCTATCAATGGGTGTCCTACACACTGACCGGAAAACCAAGAGTATGCACCAAGGCAGCAAGTGAGATGCTGATAAGACAAAGGTTAGACACCTTAAAGAGTCTAGTCTCTGAGTATGATCTGGTAGTCAGCATAGCATTGGTTCCATCATACTACAACCTTGACGACCAGCTGACACGAGTGTCTTGCAAATGGTATGATGCCATAAAAGTGGATTCGAAGCCCGTTGGTCAAACATGTGTTGCTACAGTGAGCATAATGAGCCAGCAGCAGATAGAAGACATCCACATGCAGAGCAAACATCCAGGCGTCAAGAGGACACATAGACCAAGCAGTAGCTAAGTCAGAGGTCAAACAAGTCATCAAGCACTGTGAGATGTGTCAGTCAATTGATCCAGCACCAGCATGGTGGTGAAAAGGACGACTTGAAGCAATTGATGCATGACAAAGGGTGGGAATAGATATCACCCATTATAATGGCAGCCATCTTCTTACTCTCATTAACTGTGCATCAAACCGTTTTGCGTTTTGGCGATCAATTGCACGACAAGACTAAACAAGAATTATTCCATTGTCTATCTTTTTACAAAAAGGGAGCACCACATGAGATTTTGGCCGATAACGACCTAGCCTTTTGCAGCCATAAGTCAAACAGTTTTTGTGTGAATATAGAGTTCAACTGCGGCTACGATGCGCATACATACCATCAGGCAATGGCATCATAGAAAGAAGCCATTGCAAGATAAAGGGGATTGCTGCCATGGAGAAGTGCTCCATTGGGGAAGTAACATACTGGTACAATGTTATGCCGAAGGATGGCGTTCCCTGGCAACCGCACATGCAAATGCCATATATACATACCAGGCTCGTGGAAAAGGAATCGACCTTGTGCAGTCACTTGACGACAAGAAGATGGACAGTCATATAATGTTGAAGATCATGTTTGGGTGAAATCGCCAGGCTGTCGATGTACTAAGAAATTCAAATGGGGGCGAAAGACTGGTGTGGTTAGTCAGTAATGGAATCTCACGTCACATACACGATCTCTACCCTGCCTTTGAAATGGACTATTCAACGACTGGGGGAAATGATAAGGAAATTAATGGGTCACGAGAATGGAGCAGCAAATTCAGAAACAGAAACTTTGGACGATTCGGAAGCGGAAACTTCGTCAGAAGCAAAAACTGGGGAGCATGTCCCACTTCAAGGAAGCGCACAAATCAAAAGACCACCACCACCCTACATCATATGTGATCAAGAGATTAGTGGGGAGTGTAGCAACCATCATGCAGGTTCAGTAGGAAAAAGAGTGAGGGTCACGCCGTGTGTCGTCCATCGGTGACTGAACTCAGATGTTCCATTTACAAGATAGAATCTTATTATTTTTATGCGATGAGAAGAGTCAACATATGCAAATTCGCATTTTTCTGTATGGGCCAATTCTCGTTGAGATAAAAAGAGGAGAAACTTTTCTCTGGGGTAGACGGTAAAATTGACGTGACGAGTTGTGACCATGTCGAGTGTTAAAAGAGAGAAAAAGAGAAAAGATTGAGTTGGCGTCGTTTGTGTCAGATTATTCCATTGACGAGATTCGTGTTTTGAAGAATTGTTAATATAATTCAAAAGTCAGACTTTTTCTTTTTTGGTGCGCGTTTTCAACTTTTGTTACTATGTACAGCATCCAGTTTTTCTACTGAACCAGTAGGGAGTCCATCTACGACACTATTTTTTTTGTTTTTTTTATTTAAACATGGATTATATTTGGAATTTTTCTAAGCCGTCTACCGGGGAAACGCCGGATAGGGACAGCTAGTGGCTAATGTTTGTGAGTTGCTTTCTCTTCTTGACAGATTGCATTGTTAGTTGCTGAATGACTGACCCACCCTATAAAAACATTCACAGTAAATTGTGAAATACGTTCAGCTTGGAAACCACCATTCGTCCGCCATCTTGGCTGGGATCTCTCTGCTGGTGGCTTTTCTTTCTTTCTTTTCAATAATATGCTTTCAATTCATTAGGCTTCCTTTTACACCCCCCTCGCACCATCCCATATCACCTTTCCACCCACTAACTGATCTTCTCCTTCTGTATCTCGCCCCTTATCTTTCCTTCCCGTCTTTCTTTCTTTCTGTTGGTTTATACCACTTTTCAGCGATTATAAGAGAGAAAGTGCCTGAAAAAAATGAAAAAAAGCGAAATATGGAAGGCCAGAATATAAAATTTTAATCATCTTTTTTTTGTTGTTGAAGTTTTTTTTTACAAGCTGAAGCCAGCTGGCTAGCTTGCTCGCTAACTAACTAATTATATATATATATATATATATATATATATATATATATATATATATATATATATATATATATATATAATCAAGCATAGAGATAGTTAGTTAGCTATATATACATATATATATATTATATAATTGAAAATAGAAGCCTTTATCAATGCAAGATTAATTTTTTTTTTTTACTTTAATCTTATTAATTTCGGAATAAAATTCCATCATCAGAGTTGACCAGTACTGTGTCATTTTTCTTTTTTTTTCATCAAAAACCACAAAAACAAAAATAAACAAACTTTTTTCCTTTTGTTTCTTTGATAAAATGTCCTTGTTATGGTGTATCCGCGCCGAAGTGGTTGGTGGTTATGAATTCAAATTCTGGTTGTAGAATGAAGAAAGCATTGGCATGCTCGTAGTTAAAAATAATGGGTTGTTTATTTCAAAGCATTGCTGGGTCAGTATTATAAAATTGAAAATAGAAGCCTTTATCAATGCAAGATTAATTTTTTTTTTACTTTAATCTTATTAATTTCGGAATAAAATTCAATCATCAGAGTTGACCAGTACTGTGTCATTTTTTTTTTTTCATCAAAAACCACAAAAACAAAAATAAACAAACTTTTTTCCTTTTGTTTCTTTGATAAAAATTTCCTTGTTATGGTGTATCCATGCCGATGTCGTTTATATATATATATATATATATATATATATATATATATATATATATATATATATAATCAAGCATAGAGATAGTTAGGTAGATGGCTAGATAGATATCTTCAGCTTGTAAAAAAATAACTTCCAGAGGACGGATATCTTTTGGCTAGTATAATATATATACTTGCCCTCCATGCAGCAATTAATCAATCAAGTTAAAAAAAAACTGTTTTTACTTTGAAAATTCCATAATGTTAACAACAAATTTTGGTACATTTGTAGATTAACACCATCAGCTAAATTACTCCTTCTCTAAAAATGAGAGGGTGTTAATCTACAATAATACCAACATTTTTTAGATTTTTATTTAAATTTTAAAAATAGGCTATTTAATATTTATTTTATTTTTACGGAAAAAGTAAACACAACTCACAAATCAATCGCTTAAGATTAAAAGAAAAAAGGCAATATAAAATAGCAGTGGTCAGCGTATAGTTAAAAAAAACTATGAGATTTAAAAACAAATATATAGACAAATTTGTAGATTTAAACCCTCTGCAATTACCTGTCAGCACCCCAAAAAACTTGTCGGAAAGATGAAAAAATTTCGTACACAAATTCAATGAAAAATGATCTCCCATTTTCGGGTAATTCTAGCGTTTTAGGGCAGTTAACAATTTTTTTAATTTTTTGCTATGAGAGATAAATCCTGGGGAGGTCTACTTTTGTGGGTGGTTACATGCGGTTTTATGACCTTGCCACTTGACTATAGGGTCAGTAGGGAAAAAACTTTGGTTAACTACCCTAAAAATTAGAATGGACTGGAAATGTGGGATCATTTTACGTTAAATTTATATACCAAGCTGATCCCTCACTCTAAATTCTAAAATAATTGTTTTTTGTTTTTTGTTTTTCTTCTTTCCGCCAAGTTTTTCACGTGTTCACGTGTAATCGCCTAAAAAAAAGTAGAATCTCATCTGGGGGGTATTTAATGAAGAGTATTAATCTACAATAATACCAGTTTTTTTTTTCTTTTTATAATTTGGACTGATCAGTGGAGGAAAACTACTAAACGTTTGTTTTCATTTGTCAATGGGAATAGTGAAAAGGTGTTTTAGCCTTTAATATCTAACAAGTATTAATACTTTTAATTACACTTTACAAATAAGGTATCTAGTTAGCTAATTTTAAAAAATTATTAATGTATTTTTCATTAAAACTACAAAAATTAATTACTTAAAATAAAAAAAACGTTTAGCTATATAAAATATATTTTCACTTACTCATAAAATTCTGTCAGGAATAATATAGGACTGTAAGTTATAAATGCTGTTTTTCTAGAAAAAACTACACTTTAAAAATGAGGTATATGAAAAATAATTAGCGAAGTCTTAAAAATAAACGTGTCTCTCGAAAACTTGTTTTGCTTGTCGGTTTTTGTGGAGCGAGGCGGAGGAGAATTGCAAATAAATAATTTGTAAAATAAATTATTTCTTTGTACGGGCGGGGGTGGTTGTTGTAGGTTTATGTATGTGTGTATATAGGCTAATTTAAAAGTTTGAACATCCTTTGTTTTTTAAATTATTTGAATTAATTAAGATTAAATTATCTAGAAAACTATTGTGTATATAGAGAGGCATAAAGAATGAAACAAATATGGTTTGGATAATTTATACTTTTTTATAATTGCTTTAATTAATTACTGTTAATATCAACAAAACTATTCTACATATATAGGAAAATAAGACAATCAAATCACAACCGAATAATACCGAAAATTTTATTTATTATAAACTGTTAAAAATAGTTATGCAAATTAGGCATACAAATAACTGTGTTTGGGCATTTGCTTTTTACTATATATATATATGCAAAGGCCCAAACACAGTATTTCAAAAGACTGTAGTTTATTACTGGTTTAAATAACAGTAAACTGTTTTGATGGTTATATAGTTGTGATAAATATTAAAAACTTTCGCATTTATTTATTTAGATATATATTATGTAAGTAATATAGTAAGTTAGGTGTATGTAAATGTTGATATTTTTGTATGTATAGGATTCACTCCTTAACTAATCAACTGATCATTATGAATTTTGGAACACAGCTGCTAGGCATTATGGTGGATAATGTAGGATATATTATGTTTAATATATTTTTATGCCAAGAGGAAAAATGGGAAGCCTTTCGTGAAAATTCAGATACTTCCGATTTATATGAAATTTTAACAATAGGTATTTGACATCAATTAATAAATATTTTCAAAATTTCAAATTCCTTGAATTATTTTAAATGGTTTCTAGGTGGCATAATATGGGCACAATCACCCATTTGAAAATTCGAATATATTTAAATTTGATTAAATCTGATCCATAGTCATTAGACACCAATTAAGCAAGATTCCCTGAATTTCAATTTCTTCTTATGAATCTTTAAGCTTAAGCCTTAAATTTTAGACATTTTCTAGAATCAAAATTATGTAATAGATAGAGCATCCCATATCCTATTCGGATGTTCTTCGATATCTGAGATACTATCTATCCTGATATCCTTGAAACAATAATTATAAATATAATTTTGTATCAATAGCAATAAATATAGCATGAGTTTTAAATTATAACGTTTTTTTTTTCTTTGGGAAGTATGGTATAGTTTCCATGGCACCAGATTAAATGTTAAAGTTTAGAAAAAAATAATGTATTACTTAATATTTGATGTAGAGCAATTCTTTTCTTTATTAAATTTTTTGTATCTAACTTATATTTAAAGTTTTGTGGGTGCAGGGGCGTGTTTGGGTGGGTGCACCCCCTAAATGGTAAAGTTTAGAAAAAAATAATGTGCCCATGTTACTGTCCGGGTTGCCGAGAATATATATTGCATAATTCATAATGATCGGTTCATAAAAAAATATATATTTAAAAAACAACTTCATATATATGCACCTCTTAAATGTTAAGATTTACAAAATGAATAATGTGTCCAAGTTATTCACCATATTTTTTAGAATATATATTGCAAAATTCATACTGATCTGTTCATTAGTTTAGGAGATTACCCTCTCTCTCCCTCTCTCTCTCTCTATCTCTCTCTCTTTCTCTCTCTCTCTCTCTCTCTCTATATATATATATATATATATAGTTATATAATGTTTCACCATTACTACAGTTTATCAGTGTGGCTATGTCAAGATTCAGTACCACAACCACAGGGACTGTAATCAGGAACTTCACCACTAACCTACGAAAGCCAAAACAAAAAAATAATAATAATATAACTTTATAACGAAATATTTATAAGCGATAAAAATATCAGTATTTCAGGTCAAAACTTTTGTAGCTTAGCGGTAAAGCTGCCGACTACAGTCCCTGTTGTCATGATTTTGAATCTCACTATAGTCAGCCACGCTGATGAGCCATAGTAAGGGCGAAATACGTGTCCGTGAATAACTATATTTTATGTATAAATAAATATATATGTCCCTAAAATATAGAAGGCAACACAATATATAGGGTAAACTGAGGTATTAAGCACCACCTTTTTCACCGACTCTGTTTCATCTGCATAAAAGATCGTGTTCAAGGTTTCTTTTGACTGTCATGGGCAAAATATATTTTTGTTTAAACAAATACCAGTTAACATGTTCCTCAGAGAAGAAAATATATTTATTGAATTGTTTAAAAACTCAGGTTAGCTTTCCACAAATTTCAGTCACCTAGGGCAATAGGAGGGGCATTAAGCACCGGAGCTACTGTGTGCGAAAATCACACAGCCATTCTTCATTTTGGAGGTCTTCAAGGGAAATGTTGATGCTAATGCACTGTATGTGATACCAGGAATCACAGATGTCACACTGAATCCAGTTAATTCTATCCCCCCTACCACATCTGCAACATTCCTCAGTGTCAGAATCACCGATTTTGACAGTTGGCTTCCTGGTTGTGGTGGTCATGGTGTTTCTTGTACTGGTGTTTTTCTATCCTTGCATTTCCCCTTTCCTTTCTCTCTGCCACGTCCTCTGGATGCTTTAGCAACCTCCTTAGCAGCAGATGTCTCCATGAGTCTGGTGATAGACAGTATCACCAGACTCATCTGCTGTGAGGCTCTCCACATATCGGAATCGCTGTATTCTAGCTGATTTCCCTCTTGCTGCAGATTGAAAGTGGGGAGTCATTTGTTTGAGAAAAGTCTTTCAATGAATCAGATGAGTATGATGAAGTCAGCAAGGAAACAGGCATGTCTGCGGATGAAGATCCACGAGTGAGGGCTGAGGATGAGGGTCATAGAGTGGGGGTTAAGGATGAGGGTCCTGGCTTCTTGTTGACTTTATAATATTTGACTGCTTGATTGGCCGACATTTGCTCCTTCATGACAGCCTCATATGCAGCAACCATCTCTTCTGATTGGTTCAAATTCCTCCTTCCACTCTCAGTCTTTTTTTGATAGTTGCGAACCATTTGTAAACAAACAATTTTAACGGGGCATTAGGCACCTGTATATCCAAGTATTAGTATCAGTAAATGTTGACTTGTTATTACAAATTCCTGGTTTTATATAACTTCCTCAATAATAAAAACAGGTCAAACTTAACTAATATAATCATGTTTCTTATTAATTAAATCACTTTAAGGGATTTTCAACTCTTTTCCTTCAGAAAAATACAGACATGGGGCATTAAGCACCAATTTTTTTCAAAGATCAAGATATTTTTTAAGCAAATAAATTACACACAATGACATGAATTATGCTTCAATGAGAACCAGTACAAAGCAATTAACTTACTAAAAGCATACAAAAACATGGCAAGTTGAATTTGCAGCAGTTTTTAAAATTGGTGTGGAAATCATGATCACATTTGATAGGCTGTGGATGCAGACCACCATGACACACTTTCGAGCTCTGAAAAATCAAAATCTGAATTAAATCAAGTGTAAAAATGTTTTGGTACTTATCTATGATATATCTCGGTGCTTCAGCAGCAAAGGAACAGTTTGCAGGCTCAGTAGTTTCGCAGCCAAACAAAGTTTTGTTCAGTTGCCATTCTGTAGCATAAAGTTTTGAAGTCTGTTTCAAAATAACTACAGATGTGGAGAAAAAACAGCTTCCTAACTTGACACAAAAAGACTACTTTTGTTTGCCTCAGTAAATGCTGCTCGTGAGAAACAAGGTCTGTGATTGTTCACTGATCAGATAAGCTTGGTGTTCATTGCCCTACAAATGCCATAATAATGCTATAAAGAGGTTTGTGAAGGTTACCTAGTTGCTGGTGCCTAATGCCCCATGGTGCTTAATACCCCAGGTTACCCTATATATATATATATCGCGCCTACCAACCATTAGAAATTGTTACTTTCCTGCACTGATGAGAGCAATAAGCTTGAAACGCTAGCGTCTGTAGGTATTAATAATTTAATATTTATTTATAATTATTATACTAAGCCCCTTTAAGAAATCAAAGTTGAACACTCTCGGGGATGTTAAAAATAGACTGTCAAAAAGCTCTAATGCAAAGTTCCGAATACGTTCGTCGAACACTCTCGACTAGTCTTCTATTTGTACCCGCTTCTAGGTATATATAGATCTTAATTTCTCTTAATTACGGGACAGTTTCCGTTGGCCGAGTGGATATGGTGACTGCTTGTAGATTCTAGGCTGACTCTGTGAACCGGGTTCGCGCCTCCTGACATTGTTACTTTCCTGTGTGATAAGAGCAATAAGCTTGAAACGCTAGCGTCTGTAGGTATTAATAATTTAATATTTATTTATAAATATCATATATATATATATATATATATATATATATATATAAAACATGTAGCGCAAGTTAGTTGAAAAAACAATAAAGTGCTCAATAATAGGTTCCATAAGACCTAATATAAATTATTTTATTTAAAAACTATACATTATAGTGTTTGTTGGGTGTATCCGGGTTTCATCGATGCTGTCATGCTGGCTTAAGAGTAAAATCCGGCTGGTCTGTTATTAAAGGTTCTGGAAAGAAAAAAACGGAACAAGCACAAATCACCAGATCAATGAAACCCGGGTACCCTCACAAGATATTGTAATGTATATTTTTTAAATGATATATATATATACTAAGATGCTTCCCTGTCACATGTAACATTTGTTATATTTACACTCTCTCTCTCTCTCTCAGCCTAATACAAAGTTTACACACAAATACACACTTATAGTTGTATACATACAATACATAGATTATCCAGGAAATGCATTTTGCTCAGGGAATATTTAATTAACTTATCCTTCAACAACCGGACGGACAACACGCAATGATGATTTCCGAGTATTCCAAAGAAAAAATATGTTCTTCTGCTTGTTTTCCAGGCAACTCACAACAACATATGATTCACCCGAATCATGAAGAGCTCATTGTTATTTCTTTTCCTATACATTAGGTCAGTAAAGAAGCAAGAAACAATAAAAGTAACACTTCTGGTCTTCCATAGTTTCTTGCTATCGTGTTAAGGAAACGATATGGACAGTACGTAGACTAATCTCTAGATCATGATGATCGCAATACGAGTTACCAGATGCTTTCTCTCAACATGTTTCCATTAGATTATGCTCTAAAGAAAATTAGACCCATTCTCTCCACCAGGCAAGTGATGAATGTACAGGTGCACAGTGTTTGCCATGTTACATCTGGCAATGGGTGTTATTGTTAAATATTCAGCAGGTAGATTCCCTAGTATATAATTTAGTTAGTTAAGAATAAGAAGAAATAGAAACCACTCAGAGGTTAGCTGAGGTCAAGTTGATGACCCTGAGTTGAAAATTGCTTAGACTGTGGGAATGTACTAGAAAGGGATATGACGTCACATGGCTCAAAGAGAGAGAGAGGGAGCAATAGAAAAGGGAGTTCGTTTGGAAGAATGCAAGGTATTTGGACGTGTAAGGACATGGGCTGATAAGATATAATTAATTAGTGATTTCAATCTTTTTCACTCTCTCAAGGTATGAATAACAATTTGCGAACTTTAATGTTTCTATAATGATGACGGCAACTTGGTTTCTGCATGTATAACACAAAGTTGAGAATGTAACATTATATCTTATAAACTATTGCTCTACCAAGACTTGAGATTCTACTATTTAACACATGGACAGAGGGAAGGAGTCATACTTTTCTCCAGATTATAAGTAAACGTTATACTTTGATGTAGAATATATATACCCATGCACATCTTTTTTCAGTTTACATATCTCACACTAAAACTACATAGGGAGTCATTTTGGGGGCAATACAACAAAAACATAATTTAAAATGTGTTTTTATTTTAAGAACATCAAAAAATATAAAAACCTCTGTCGATATTTCCATGGAACTGTTCGACTAAGCTCCAATCTCTGGTTTCTCCTTGTAAAACATTCACAGCAAGTACTCGTTTTCCTACCACAACGAAAAAACTTTACTTTCTTCCTCCGTGTGCCTAGCCTCAGACAGAATTTCCATAAACAGAGCTTCTTCATAAAGACTTCCCGTCTGTGGAACACATTACAGCAGGACTGCTTTCCTAGAAATTAGAACAGAGTTGTCTTAAAATCCAATGTCAATAAATTCCTGTTATGAACCATCCCCATACGTATTCAAACTTGTTTCATTCCAGCAATCATTTTCAATCCTCTCATGAGGTTCTTCATCTCTCAACTGAAAATCATCTTTATTTCAAGACTTCCTTAGGATGATTGGTCTCAAGGAATAACACATAAGTACAAATATTTGAAACAATAGTAGTAGGAGGAGAAAAGCTCAAAAAGCTGCTTATGAAAAGATAAATTATGAGCTACAAATAGATGATAGCAGTGGAAGAAATTAAGTTAACTGTGGAAAGTGTGAGGGGGGAATAGTAGTAGTTTGAGTTATTAAAACCATTAGGGAGAGGAACAGAGCATGTCTGATGTAAGTCCAAAAGGGTAGCTTATGAAAATATAAATTATGGGCTCAAAAAGATGGTAACAGTAGGAGAAAATAATTAACTGTGAAAGGTGTGAGGGGAAATTTGTAGCAGTCAGAGTTATTTAAACCATAAGGGAGGAGGAAAAAGCCTGTGTCACGTTTATTGAGGTTACATAGTTGGTTATCGAAGCAGGAGAAAAGAAGGGTAAAATATCAAGGTTGCATAAGAGGATGGTATAGGTGGGGGGAATAAAATATAGCGAAGGGAAAGTAATGTATTATTATTTAATATATCTATACAAATATAGATAAATGAAAAAAGAGAAATAAAAAATGTAAGAATGACAAATCTATTTCATTTTATGTTGTTCAATACAAGGTGTATTCAATAAAAGCATGTTTATTTTGTCTTTCTTTAAGCCAGGCTTTTCAAATATTGGAATATTATCATCAGAGGAGTTACATAGATAGATAAGTTGGCAGGGAAGTAGCCAAACTTCAAAATTTGAAAAATGTGAGAAGATAATAGAAAGTGGATGTGTGTGAGAAAGTTGTCAAAATGCAAAATATGTCCAGTTAGAAAAGTCTCCAATGACAGAATGTCCAGTGAGGAAAATGTTAAGAATGGAAAGACAAAAATTCAGTTAAGAGTTTGTGGAAACTGCGTCAAATGTTGTCAAAATATAGTAAATCCAGGAGGAATTAATCCAATAGAATGATATGTGGTTCTGCCGTAGAGAAAAAGCTGGTTAGGGTGTGGGTTGGAGATTTGAGGCCATCTTAAGATCTTCCATGGACCCCAGTAAATAAATTTCGTTCAAAATAATTGTGAAGATTTCGAGAATAATCAAAAAAGAAGGCAGGTTCGCTGGAAATTAAATGTTTATCCGGTGGCTTCTAGAGACTGAAGGAAATTGTTAGGTTAAATTCGAGGCCGGTTAGATTTAGGGATATGATAGGGGTTGGGATGTGGGAGGAGAGGGTTGAGCAAGGGATACTTCGGCTGATGCTTGGTTTGAAGTTGGATGGGGGGGTTAGATACAGCTTATCGTTAGTAAGTAAAAATAGATTTTAATAACTGCTGCTTGATTTTTGCCAAGCAGGGTAAGATATCAGTGAGTAGTTGGGGGTTGGGGTATCATAAAACTAATACAGAAGCATGGCCTGCATTGAGTGAACAGTTCCGGAAAAGAATTAGTCATATTGAGAGGGATTTAAACTTAGGGTTATAGATATTATAAGGTGAAAGGTGTGAGCACGTTAAAAATGAATAACTAATGGGAAATATATATAATTCAGAAGGTTTAAAATGATTATTATTGGGATTAGGGGTCAAATGATTATATTTGGAAGTTTATGTGTCCAAAGGGTAACTATTCAGACATTTTTTTGTATTTCAAGGTTTAAGAAGTTTATAGATTTCACAGTTAGTTAAAGATTGGGGTCAAAAATGGAAGGTAGTTTATATGTACAGGTGACATCACTGGAATACTATTTTCCAGCTCCAGCTGTATCAGGGTTTCATAGATTAGGTTATATTTGAATGCATGGAATTTAAACGAATATGAACTGAGTTAGAGTGGTGGGGGTTGCCAATTATAATACTTTAAGATATTACTAATATTAGGATGGGGGCGGTGTTTATGTGCTTAAGTCAGGTTAATCAATATACAAGGTTATGGGGTGGGATTAGGTTGATTATGCCAGAAAAGTATAACATGGAATACTTTGAGTACAGATTGATTTAAGAGGGTGAATAGGCTATTATAGAGAAAATCTGGAAGCATGATTAAAAGTTAAAAACTATGAGATCTCTAAGGAGTAGATTGTCAATGGTAAGCGTTGCATCAACAAATTCAATGGATTGTATTCAAAGGGAGATAAGAAGGGCAATGAATAAGTTGTAAGAATGGGTTTACTAATAATTGAAGATAGATTTAAGATTTAAAGTTCTGGGGAGGAGGGATTATGGATTAAGGGTGTAGTAAAGTCTATTATTAGTTCTCAATATGCGCTAAGGTTATTAGGTGCACAGAAAAAAACGTGATCTTATTGGAGTTATTTGTTGTAAAGGTAAAAAGTTAAACAGTTAAACTATTGACTGGGGGAGGGGTGTCAGAGGGAGCAATAAATTTGATATATTTAAACTTTCGTTTCTGCCTGCACTTCGGGAGAAGTTCGTTTTTAGAATTAATAATGTTTTTACTCTTGGCTGCTGTAGCTATCATAACCGTTTCTAAGGTACACAATTGGCAAAATGCAGATCATGGAGTATAGAACTTAGACTTTTTCAGTATTGACCAATGTAAGAAGTAGGAAGTGTTTTTATGCTTAAAATTTTTGATTAAATTGGAAAGAGACGTGCTAATGGTATTGTCGTTATTGCTTTTGAAAGAGTAGATATGGTTGGAGATTTGGTTCTTAATGGGAAAAGCACTGGCCCCAATGTAGGTATGTATTTTATATGGGGTTGCTATTGCTGTATTTGCATTATTTGTAATATAGAGGGTAGTCTGGGGTTGGAATTTTAAACTCCAAGCCAAAGTTGAGTTGGAATTATTTGGTAGAGAAACTAAGGTTATTATTAGTTAGCGGGAGAGATTGGTTAGTGTTGAGGGTGTTATTTTATGTGTTGTGTAGTAATATGCACATAGAAGGGAGTTAAGTTTGATTTGTGGTAAGGGCTAAAGGTTTAAAAGTTTAGGTCTGATGTTAGGTCAAGGAAATTAGATATTCTCTACTCGGGTTCTACAGTAATAGTTATTCCAAAGTGTTTAAAGATATTGTATAGATTCTTAATAGTGCTATTGTATTTCCTCGGTCTTTCCCTAGATAAAAGAAATGTATCATCCATGTATAACCCACCCTGTAGGTGCCCGAATTCTAATTTGAGTTCTCTTAATAAGTACAGATTCACAAGGTCCGTGACCTGAGCAGAGTCCGAGGGTCCCATAGTAATATCGAAGTTAGTTGTATCTTTTCTAGTCAAAAATTTATAGTCAAATTCTAGTAGGGATCTTCTGGCTAATATTATTAATCTAATCTCTAAATCTGTGAGGTCTGAACTGTTCTTAGCAAAGATTAGTGCTTTGTTAAGAAGAGTTGGGGAGATGGATTGGTAATAATTGTTTATGTCAAAGGTGATGAAATTCAGATTTAAATTGGACTTGTCTCTAAGATTTAGAAACCAATTTGTTATCTCATTGGAGGATTGCAAGAGAGTGAATGAATTTTTTTCTTTTAAGTTGGGGATGATTCTATCTAGGATTTTTTTACTTGTAGTTCCTAGGTCAGATTTGGATGGGCAGATCAATCTAATAGATGGGCTATCCTAAAAATTGCTTTTGTGATCCTTTAGAGGGCATCTCGGGGTGACAGGGGTTAAAATTTCCGTGTAGTTGAAGATACGTCCTACTTTTAGTTTCACACCTTATATATATATATATATATATATATATATATATATATATATATATATATATATATATATATATAGTAAGCTATGAAAATTTATTTATGGCAATTAAGCTACAGAGAGGCTCCCGCGTTTCATCCCAGGGGGGAATCTTCAGTCTATATCTCCTTATAAATGTTATGTTGATACATGAAATAGTAATATTATATATATATATATATATATATATATATATATATATATATATATATATATATATATATATATGTGTATATATATATATTTGTATATATATATACATATATATATATATATATTAAATATTAATACATTACTTTCCCCTCACTATATCTTATTTTCCTCCTCTCCCCCACACTTTCCACAGTTAATGCAATTTCTCCCACTGCTACCAGCTATTTTTAGCTAATAATTTATCTTTTCATAAGCAGCCTTTTGAGCTTTTCTCCTCCTATTGCTACTGTTTTAAATATTTTTACTTGTGTGTTATTTCTTCAGACCAATCATCCTGAGGAAGTCTAGAAATAAAGATGAAACGTTGATCAATACATAAATAATATTTTTGGTTTTCCTTTTTTAATTTTGAAAATCACAAAAATAATATACTTTTCTGTATTTTCAAACGAAATTTGTTAAGTTGAATTTTTTTACTTAAATTTTTCACATGAAATGTACAAAGAGTTTATGAAAAATCAATACATATATATATATATATATATATATATATATATATATATATATATATATATATATATATAAAGCTATAATTATTTGTAAGAAATATTTTTTATTATCTATCAACAGATATATGTTTTGTGTTACCTTTAACACTCATCAGTATGGATGATGAAACTGTTCCGCTGATCAAACGATTTGAATACCAGATCCGAATATTACGAACCCAAGCCTCTTACTGTAAGGCCGTCGTGGCAATCACACTTCAAATGCAGGAGAGATTAATTGTGTATTTTATTTATAAACATAAAGAATAAGAAACAGATTTAACTAAAGGGAAAGAACTTGCCATGTGGCTAGATTTGAATTTCAATTAATCTCTCTCAAAGTGCTCGAATTACAGAGCTTTTAATAATTATTTTGAATAAATAAATATTTTTATTAACCATAGACTATGTTAGTCATATGTATATGTTTATATACTTCTATGTATAGCAGGGGCTGGCAACCTTTTCAGAGTGAGGGCCAGATGAGACTTTTGGAAGGAGATCGTGGGCCGGAGTGAAAAACGAAATCTCAGAATTACTATATTTTGTTTACATGAATAAATTGTACAAAAATTGCATTGAACACTCTACAAATCTGATATTTTTTCTCAAAAGACTTCTGTATGTGATGTTATAAAAGGCGCCGACGAAGAGCCATTTTGGAATCATAAAAAATAATGACATGGGGGGGGGGGGAGTAGCAAGTTGATCCAGCATTCGTTTTGACACACCTCACATAGGTTCTCGGTTTTATGCCCTTTCCTCATCTCTCCTTTCCTCTTTGGCTCTCTCTTTCTCTTTTTCTATTTTTATCTCTTAATAGTTAAAGAAAAATGAAATATACATGCATCATCGCTGGCTGATATTCATATATTTTTATCCCACTGTAAATCTTAATTGAAACCTACTTTTACGTCTATGTCACAAAATGATGTGATTTTTACTGGGAGGTCCACGGGCCGGATTGCAATAATAAAGCATAGCAGGGTGGCGGGCCGGACGTTATACATTCGCGGGCCGGAGGTTGCCCGCCCCTGATGTATAGGATTCACTCATGTACTAATTAACCGATTATTATGACTTTAGATGGTAAAATTAATTCCATGAATGAAACAGTTTGGCACCATTTTGATGTCCACTTTATGAAGATCAAATCAAGATATAATGCAACTAAACTTTATGTCTAGAATCTTTATTCTAATTTTGATCAAAATATATTACATAATTTTGATTCTTAAAAATGTCTAGAACTTAAGGCTTAAGCTTAAGGGGTTGTAAGAAAAAACTGAAATTCAGAGAATCTTGTTTAATTCGTGTTTAATTACTATGGATCAAATATAATGCAAATCAGAAATATTTGAATTTTCAAATGGGAGGGTGTGCCCATATTATGCTCCCTAAAACCCTTTAAAATACTCCAAAGAAATAAAATTTTAGGAATATTTATTCATCGATATCTAATAGCTATTGTTAAAATTTTACAAAACTCGCAGGTATCTGAATTTTCATGAAGGGCTTCCACCCCCTTTTTCCCCTCTTTGCATAAAATTAAATTAATCTAAATATAACTCACATTACGACCCCTCACGCCTTGCAACTATGTCTAAAATTCATAATGATCGTTTAATTAGTTTAGGATTGATTCTTGTACATACAAATATATTAACGTATACACATACCTAACTTTATATAAATAGAGATACTTGAATACCGGTTCATTAAAAAATGACAGAGAAAAGATTTTTTTAAACAAATTAATTAAACATTGAATAAATAAGCAAACTTTTTCTATCATAATAAAACGCATTTCCCTTTAAACAATAAACTATTTACATCATACTCATTAAAATTAGCTTCATCTCAATGGCTGTTTATTGTTACTTAACATCAAGCGACCACAAACAATTCTCACTTTTTATATAATACCTTGAATAACTAGCTCCTGGTGTTATATATTGAATTACTTCCCTTAGTATTATTCACTGCTTATACATACATGGTCCGCCATAAGTGACTATATATTTTCTTTGGTTGATATTTAAGCATTTTCTCTATTTCATGTGTCATTCAAACGCAGAACTCGTATATATTTTTTATAGTATCGTTGAACTTAAGAAACAAATCCAAGCTGCTATTGCTCAGGTGCCATTGGAGCTATGTGTCAACGTATGCTGCTAAGTTCCTGAAAGATTAGCAAAATGCATTGAGCTCTATAGAGAGAGCACATGGAGCTTAAAGAAATGTTTTAATACACATCATGTTTTATGTTGCAAACACTCAACTGTACTTTTTGTTAGTTTCTATAGTGGAGTTGCATATTTCTTCCATGTTACATGTATTATGTTGAAATAAAATTATATAGCTACTTATGGCGGGCTGTGTATATATGTTGAAACAGAGACGAAAGGCGTATTATTATGCTTGATAGGACATTACTTTCCAACTGATGGTTTATTTCGATTATTAAAATTCACAATTTTCAAATTTTATTCAAATTTTGCAGAAACAATTTTCGATTATTTATATTCACAATTTTCAAATTTTATTCAAATTTTGCAGAAACAATTTTCGATTATAAAAATTCACAATTTTCAAATTTTATTCAAATTTTGCAGAAACAATTTTCGATTATTAAAATTCACAATTTTCAAATTTTATTCAAATTTTGCAGAAACAATTTTCGATTATTAAAATTCACAATTTTCAAATTTTATTCAAATTTTGCAGAAACAATTTTCGATTATTAAAATTCACATTTTTCAAATTTTATTCAAATTTTGCAGAAACAATTTTCCACCATTTCTATTCTTTTTATTTTATTGTAAATGGGGTCAAATGATGAAACTGTCTGACCTTTAGATATGTCGCTACACTTCAAACAAATCTTTAAGTGCACTGTCAACATTTTTAAAATGGCTATTCGGATGTTTGAAAACCTGCCAGTGTCATCTTTCCAAACAGTTTTGACAGCATCAGATTCGAAGGAGACAGATTTCAAACAAGAATCTCTTCTTTTTTTATCCACATTCTACAATAATGGAGATTTGATATCTGTCTGCGACCAAAACTATCTCAAAATTCTCAAAGATATGACGTCATACTCTCTTACGTTTTAGTATGTAACATCATATCACTTTCTTTGTTTTTACTGTCCTCCTTCTCTTGTTTCGTCCCCTAATCCAGTTAGAAGAAGCTGAAATGTTGGAAAACTCTCTGAATTAGTGTCTTATACATGTTTTAAATTTCATTAAAATCAGATATACATATTTGAAGTTTTAAGAGGGTTCTGTCTCTATGTGTCACTTAAAGGTGGCGGCACGTAGATATTCGGCACATAGAAAGTAACATAGAGATTCGGGACCACATCCATTGTCTTCACCAGGGAATTTTATACATATGATAAAAATTTCATCAGTAAGATATATTTTAAATTTTAAAGAAAGTACACCCCCGATAGCTGCCTTAGGTTAGGAGGGCACTTAGAGATTCGGGACCAACTCCATTGTCTTCCTCAGAAATACTTTACACATACGATTTAAATTTCATAAAAATAGCATATATTTGAAGTTTTAAGGAGGTTATGCCCTTATAGTCTCCTTAGGAGTGCACTTAGTGATTCGGGAACACTTCCATTGTCTTCCCTGGTAGATTTTATATTGGAATACACTTTTAGATTTTATGTAGATTCTCTAAGCTTTCTTTCTATAGGGAACACACAAACATCACACACGTAGGTATCTGAATTTTCATGAAGGGCTTCCACCCACGTTTTACTACATTTACATAATGCTAAAACTAAATAAAGCCCACATTTGGATCCTTCCAGTTAAGTTTACACATGATTACACTTACACACACCAAAAACGTTGATTACTACACACGAAAGTATTGATGTGATGATAGAGATTAACACTTACCGAATTCAAATTACCCGCAATGTTTAGCTTGTGGATTTTTGTAGGTGTTGGTAATTCGCACGCATTTTAAAAGATGAAATTTTTAGTAGTTTTGTTCCTGTGTTATCTGAGCAAGAGTTCCTCCTGAATTTTACATCGTGGTTGAGACCTTATTGTAACACAAATTATTTTTCAGTTTCTTACAAGCTATTTCAGTCTGAAATGGATAGCTGGTTTCACTGTAGCTGGAATTGGTGTGAGAACTATCTGGGGTGAAGCGGCTTGATGATGCCATCCCTCTTCGCCTAACTGGAGGAGTGTTTGTTTTTGTTGTTTGTTTTTAATTACTTTTTTTCACCCAAACAAGGCACATTGCCACTGAGACATAAGGGGCTACTGTGAATTAGGGGCTAGATTTATAGGGGCATCCTAAGTCGGGAGTTGTGCATCAAGATGT
This sequence comes from Sepiola atlantica, assembly GCA_963556195.1. Lineage (NCBI taxonomy): Eukaryota > Metazoa > Mollusca > Cephalopoda > Sepiida > Sepiolidae > Sepiola > Sepiola atlantica. Next base: position 100,624,160 of record OY744520.1, read on the forward strand.
TTGTTCACAGTAAATTTTAATTTCTACATGTTATACAGTGAGAGAAACAGGGAGTAGGGAGGTAATTCCACAGGCAAGCGGCTCAAGGAAAGAAGTTAATAGAGTAGAAAGCTTTCCGACATCTGGGGACCTCTACAGTGAAAGGGTTGAAATTTTTCTGATTGTTGGATTAGTAAGGGGTATTTACGTTGAGAGGCCACAAGTGCAGCAAGTTCCGTTGGAGCACATTCCATTTAAGTACTTGTAAAACAAGCACAGGGATGCAAAATTGTAGCGATGGGACAGGAGTTGGAGTTTGGTAGACAGTGTGGGAACTATTAGGTTAGAGGCTCTTTTTTGGACCATGTTTAAGAGAGGGAGACTAGTGGTTGGTGCACCAGCCCAGATGTGGCAACAATACTTCATGCATGGGTGATTGATGTTTTTGTAGATATATAGGATACTGACCGGTGTGAGATTTTTTCTAGCCCAGTAGAGGGAGCCTACCTTCTTTGCAGCACTTAGTAGGATCTTCTATGTGTTTGTTCCAATTCATGTTTCTTATGAATGTTAGGCCGAGGAGTTTGAATGTCGGACTTTCGGGTAGGGTAATCCATTGATGGTAAGGTTTCTTATAATTGTTAAAGGAAAAGAAGCTTTGTTTTCGTAGCATTAGATGTGACCATCCGTTTTTGGTTGCTGTTTATCAACAACTGACTAAGAAGGAGAAATCGACGTGGCTCGAATCAAACAAGCATTACACAGCCTTTGCTGATGACAGATTCATGGTGTATCAGAAGTTTGTGGCACGTATGTTGTGTCTGGGTGAGACTGTTGATGTATATTTGGTAGCTTTTCGAAAATTGTCAGTCCTCTTTACAGGAATACTAGATTATGAAATGGCGTGCAATTTTGTGCGGGAGCTTTCTGACCACATGAAAATGCTCCTACAGGGCTTTTCTAGAGTGGATGATCTATCTTGGAGAGCTATTCGCCCGAGCTCAGGTGCTTATGAAGGACAGAAGCTGTAGTGGGAGAACCAGTTGTTGCTGTGATGTAGCCTGTCCAGATTACTCAACCATCTACATGTGTGGGCCGATCCATGTATAAGTGCCATAAATGCAATGGCCACCATCACTTGACTAGAAACTGTATGCAGTGGGGTCTGACCACTCATACGCAATGTTATTAGTGCAACAAGACCGGTCACTTGGTCAGAGATTGTTCAGAAAACAAAGTTTTGGACGAGACATAAGTGCCAGTCTATTCCCGAGGCAGATTTTGAACGCATAATTTTAATTTACATCAATGACATACTATGCTTAAATCTTCTTGACACTGGGTGGTCATGTTCCATTTGGAGTGCAAAGCTATGTTGGTCTTGGTTGAAGCAGAACATGGCGCTAACCACATTAACTAGAGTTACATAGGCATACTGTGGAACTGGTACTGACCGGATTCACACAGAAACTGGTAACATGTGATCATACTTCAAGAGAAACCCCTTAATTTTGATCTGTTGCTTGGCATAAACGCCATTAAGGCACTCGGTTGCATTCACATCATGCAGGCAGGAAGTGTGATGTATTTCTGTTAAAAAACAATTTAATATTTAATAGAAAATATAAACAAATGAAGTTACCGACATGGAGTTTACTTCCGGAAGAAAAAACATCTGACTACTACTAACGGTAACTTTACATGGTTATATTTTCCATTAAATTGTTTTTAACGCAAATACGTCACGCATAAGTAGGTCAACCAAAATAAATTGTTTTGGACTAATTTTCCAACTGTACTTCTTTTAAAAATTTTTATCTCGCCAATAATAATGTTTGGCAAAAATAATAGCGACGTAAAAAATTTTTTTAATTTGTTTTGATAAGATCTGATAAAAAAAAGAATGAATAAAAAAAATAAATATCATGCTTAGCTCCACCTCCACCTGTTATGGCCGATAGCATCCTTCCCGAAAGTCCAACGTTCAAACCCCTTAGACTGGCATTCTCAGGCAACATGAGCTGGAATAAGTACATAGAAGATGTTGCCAAGTCTGCTGCAAAGAAGGTAAGCTCCCTCTACCGAGCTAGAAAACTTGTTACATTTTCCAATATCCTATATCTCTATAAAGCTACCATTCGCTTGTGCATGGAATACTGTTGCCACATCTGGGCTGGTACACCAAAAACTAACCTCTCCTTTTGGACAGGGTACAAAAAAGAATTTCTAACCTAATAGGTTCTGCACTGTCTGCTAAGCATCAGCCCTTGTCACATCATGCTTTTTTTACAAGTACTTACACGGAACATGCTTTGACCAACTCACTGCACTTGTACAACCCCAACGTAAATACTCCCAATCCACCAGACTAAACAGAAAAATCTAACCCGTTTAATGTAGAGGTCTCTTGATGTCGGATAATGACGTCAGGGTCACCATTTATGGTGAAATGATACGTACTCCCTATGTAATACTTAAGTCACAAAACCGTCGCACAAAAAGAAAAACAATAATTTTATAACAAATAATGGGTTTATTAAATAAAGTTACCTACACCGGATGGTATAGGTAGAGGAAGTTGGGCAGCGCCCAAGTGAGGAAAGTTCTTTGGGCTGCCGAAGGTCTGTCAGCAGATATCTTCAGGCGAAGATAGTAGGTGCTGGAGCGTCCAGTGAACAAGAGAGAGAATGTTGACATGTTTTCTTGTTACTAGCTGGTGTCTCTCTGCTGACCAACCGTAATTCCTAAAGGGACATTTTTCAGAGGGAGAAAATCGGTCTTTGTTAATGACTGCTACAACGTCCCCTAAAAATGGCCCTATCAAGGCCAGGGACCACGCCACACTTTTACTTACGTTTAGTTTTTAAAAAAATGACAGCATTCATGAAGATTAACACCCTCAGCTAAATCCGTCCCCCCCCCCCCCCAAAAAAAAAAAATGAGATTCTACTTATTTAGGTGACTACTAGTTGATACTCTGAAAAACTTAGTAGCTAAAGAAGAATTAATTTAGAATTTATAGTGGGGGATCAGTTTCGCATATAAATTTAAAGTAAAATCATCACTCTTTTTCAGTGCATTCTCAAACTGGATAGCGTTTTAGGGCAGTAAGCTAGATATTTTTTTATACAAGTGATTATTTGGGAGTTAGACTTAGGATTAGTGGTAGGTCGAAAGGAGGGTTTTGTTAACAAGAAAAAAATAAATAAAAAATCTTGTTAATAAAACTATCCGGTTCGACAATGGCTCAGAAATAGGAATCATTTAAATTTATATACGAAACTGATCTATAATAATTGTTTTGGTGTTTTGTCAAGTTTTTTAGAGTTACACACATAGTCGCCTTAATAAAGAAACATGGCCGATATATAAATAAATAAAGAAGCGAGAACACTCAAACTTTTCAATCTGCTATAACTTGCTAATATTGTCCATTACTAGAAAACGTTACCCTTTTTTACTGTAAAACTTGGAATTATTTCTGTCCTTATATATATATATATATATATATATATATATATATATATATATATATATATATATATATATATATATATCTTATACAAGCGTCGTTAAAGACCACAGAGTTTTCTCTCTTCATGATCTTTCTTGTTAATTTATCGACGCGGCGAGCGATTCTTCGGTTTTCGGGTGTTAATTGGTGGAGTATGGCACCTAACGTTTTATCGTAGGCCACCGTCTTCAGGAGGATATATATATGTATTACAGAAGATCAGAACAACATTAGTACCGTCGGTTTCAAATCCAAACTAAGATACCTATAATTGATCTCCTTTACCAGACTCTCTTCAGCTCTGTTTATGTCTGCCTCCCCGGTAAATAGCAGCTCACTATATATATATATATATATATATATATATATATAGTCTCGGAAGTTTCTCAACCATTAAAACTATATAAAAAAAAAAAAAAAAATAAAAAAAACAAACAAAAAAAAAAACTTATAGTCTCAAGTCTTCCAGTGGAAAATCACTCATGTAAGTCAATTTATTTTTTACAGTTATTATATTAGTTAGTTTCTAACACTATTTTAAGGGATCATCAGTTGTTTACCATGAAAAACTGTTTCGGGAATTTAAATATATATATATATATATATATATATATATATATATATATATATATATATATATATATGTATATATATATATATATATATATATATAGTAAGTTATGAAAATATATTTATGTCAAATAAGCTACACAGAGGCTGAAGGATTCCAATGCATATATTTATATTATAAAATGTAGTGTTTTTCCCCTGCAACTTCAGACATTATAGGAAAATAACTGCCCATTTCATATGCTAATCTGCACTCCAATTACCTTAAGCACTCATAAGTGTTCTCAAAAGTTCTGCATTCAATTTATCCTCATTACATATTTATTATATTTTATCCGTCTTCTCAGACTCTCCTAAACTAACTTTGAAAGAAAAGTTAGCATCAACTTTCACCTGCTACTACATTTCTCCTACCACTGACACCAGAATCACCGTGTTCTACTTTTCAATCGTTTAAAAACCAAACAAACACCGGTTAATCCAGAATAATTACCGAACTCTTAAAAGTAGCAATGAATATCATCTCTAAAAAAACAACAACTGTTCATTATAACTATGAATTTCTTTCTATTTGAACTGACTTCTTCTTTCTTTGACTGAATTTGATACTCTGATATTTAATTATTTTTTTAAATAACATGGCTATTTCATCTTTTAAACTCGCAACACTGGCAAACTTTCCATACAGGGATATCGAAATGAATGTCATATATTCTGAATCGTCAGTAGTAGTGACCTAAACTATTTTATAACTTTTCTTACAAATTTATTTGCTAATTGGCAAAAGCAAAAAGTATTTCACTGGGGATCTTTTACGACGCTCAGCAGAGTAAAAACGCTAAAAAAACAAATATACAACAAATAAAAGTAACTGTAAGCTGTAAAAGTTAGTTTCAAACTTGCATGTGCTATTTGTTTGTATTTTAAACCCGTTTGAAGTGCTATTTATTAGAAATTTAGGTTCGACAGACGGTCAGCGAAGAAATCAAAATGGCCGATTTACGTAATAATATCGAGGGACTGGCCGCCATTTTTCTTTGAGAAAGTAGATGTTTTAAAAAACAAGAAATTTTTTTTAACATCTAATAAAAAGCCATTTATACTACGTAAAAATACAAACAAATTACATAGGTAAGTAGAAAAATGTCTATTCTAGACATAAGTCAACTTTACTTGTTGCAAATTTATGTTTTTAAACTCTTTCTCGTTCTTTTTTTTGGACCCCGTTCGCGCCTCTGCTGAGCGTCGTAACATATACCCTCAAAATTTAGATTAAAAGTCTTCGACTTAATTATACAAATATTTTGGCTCTCCAGAAGGGTTCGCGACCGTGCTGACTTCCGGGTTATCCTGCAGTAAATTTCAAGTACGGATGATCATAAATGACTTCTTTTTTGTTAACGGAAAATTTAGAATTGTATTTTTATTATAATACAATAAGTTGTTGTTTTTTAAGGAAAATGTAACAAATCTTTAATAAATCTTTTTTTATGAATCAAATATGTTGAAACGTCTTCTTTTTATTGATATAAATAACGTTTTGAAATGTCTTGTATTTTGTGAAACAGCAACATATGTGTTTTGATTTTTTATGAAAATATAATAAAATAGCTTTTTATTAAAAAACAGAAGAGAGAGAAAGAGCTGATGAATGTACTTTGATAAATTAAATTAGCCATCACTTACCATTTTAAAAAAGAGGCATTCTTAAATTTAATAAGAGTTAACATTGCCAAAAAGCGTTAAACAGAGGAAATTCATTCACATCGTGCAGACATACGTCATACATAAAAAAAAAAACAAACAGGTTCCCGTTTCGTAGTAGTAGAATTTCTAATTATTTATTTGTCTTGCTTATTACGCTAAACAATGAATCCATTCATTAATCTCCTCCCCCATCTCTCTCTCTCTCTCTCTCTCTCTCTCTCAGACACTTTGAGTGCGCAGTGAAAGAGAAACGATTGTGTTTATTTTAAAACTAACAGTATCAACCCAGCATTGCCCGGGTGGAGGATTTCGAAAAAAATAGTCAGAATCTGAGAATATAGTCATTGTTCACAATGTTTTTTTGTTTTTTTGGTTTTTTAAATATTTTTTTTTTAATTCGTTTTAGTTTTTTCCCTTATTTTATTTTTGATTTCAATAAATATTCGATTAAAATAAAATAGTAAATAATAAACTAAAATAGTAAATAAAAGAATAATTCACTGTGTATTTATCCAAGTTACGCACAGGCGAGAAACACAGATACCCAAAATATTGTAGTTTTTTTTTGTGTTTTTTTTAATCACTTTTTTTATTGTTTTGTTCAGTTTTTTAAATCTTTTTTCTTTCTTATAGATATAAATATATAAATAAAAGAATGATAGCTGTTAAAAAACGATTCTCATTTTGCCCCAAAACGAACGTGATAATGTCTGCGTTTTTATTTTTAGTAGAAAATACCCGCAATCTATTACTATTATCCTTCTCTCTTTCTATCACGGTCCATTATCTTTATGAAGTATATATGTTTGTATGTCTCAAAGTCCATGTATATACCCATGGTATATCTTTCAGTTCTATATATTATATTAAAACTAGTTGTACTTCCCGGCGTTGCCCGGCAGTCTTTTTTACTTTGATTTTTCTTTCGATTTTTTTCTACTTTAATTATGCGGTTATTTTTGTTGTTGTTGTTGTTGTTGGTGGTGGTGGTGGTGGTGGTGTTGTTTTTAGAGGGATTTTTTTTTTTACTAAATTATTATTCTTTTAATAGGATATTTAAAAGTAGATTTGGTTATTATTACGGTAGCGTCTAGTCATTAAATTATTAATTAAACCAAATTATTATAACTAATGCTGTTCCTATATACTTGCCTCCCCATGAGGGCAGAGTTAGACACAAGGTCGGCTTTGATGCGGGGAAAATCCAGCTCCCCAAAAAGAGGCAATCTGGACTGGACAAAAAATTAAAATTGCATTAGTCTAAAATTTCAATAAATAACCGATTAATAGTAAATTAAACAATCAATAAATTCGTACATGAAAACAGTATGCTAATCCCCCCACTAATAATTAAAAAAAAATGAGATTCTACTTTTTAGGCGATTACATGTAAACTCCCTGAAAAACTTGGCGGCAAAACAAAAGAGAATTTAGAGTGGATATTAGTTTCACATATAGATTTAACGTAAAATGATCCCCTATTTCCGGACCAGAAGTTTCTAATGGGATAGTTTTTAAGGGAATATAACAAACTTTTGAAAGGACATTTAAATTTATATGCTAAACTGATCCCCTACTCGAAAATATAGTTTTATTATTTTTTATCGCTAAGTTTTTCAGTGTGTTTTAAAACACGTAATCGCCCCCAAAATGTACAATGATCTCCCCCCCCCCCCCCCCCCAAAAAAAAAAACACTTTTTAAGTCAGGGAGAGGAAAGAAACACAGACACACGAGAAGTGGTCACACAATTTTATTGACACTTCTGCGCTTTAGGGACGGGCCGAATTTTTTTTTTTTTCATTTCACAATAGCTACAATAATGCAAGGGGCAGAACCTCTCTTTTTTAAAAACTTTTACTACATTTTTAGTACATAATTTCTCCGAAGATGCACGTGAATGCCCTGAATATAAATTGTTTATTTTCAAAATTGAATCGAGAATAAATAAATAAAAACTAATGCAAATTCAATTAATTTGAACATTTATTTCAATTCAATCTATTTCAATTAATAGAACATTTATTGAAGAAATTTAAATTTGTGGTAATTAACGAATATTTTATTTTCAAAATTAAATTAAAAGTCATCTTGTTAACACATTTTTATATACTGTTTAGTTTAAAAAAACAAAAAACATAAAAACACGAAGTAATATAACAAATGTGTGACAAAAAATACTCGTTTAAAAAAAAATACTGCTGATTTTCACAAATGTCAATTTCTTCAATAAATTAATTGAATTTGCATTAGTTCTTATTTATTTATTCCCGATTTAATTTTTTAAATAAAAAAGTCACGTTCAGGGCGTTCAGTGAACGCCGTTCACATATTTTCGGAGAAATTATGTACTAAAAATGTACTAAAAGTGAAAGAAAAAAAAGAGAGGATTGTCTGCCCTTTATACTATTGTAGCTCTTCTAAAATGAAAACAAATAAATTCGCCACGTCCCTAAAGTATAGAAGTGCCATTTAATTAATGTAAAGGTTATTATAAAATTGAACGACTATATTGAATTTTCTTGCTCACACAATGCTATTCCGAATTCGTGGCCGTGAACAGCCATCAGTGGACTGTTTCTCTTGTACCAAACGGCCATAAATAACGTTTTAGTGTAATTTAGACGGTTTCAAACCGATATAAATGATTTCACACTAAAAATAATTAAATTTAAAAAGAAAAACTTTTTTTTTTAATTTGAATTATCTGATTGTTTTCTTGGCACATGTTCGTCTTTTCTCACAGTCCGTTTTTCACAACTTTTTAATGACCAGTTTTTTTTTCTTTTTTCGGTGTACACTTACCTATCAGGCTGCTAGAGAATTCCGGGTTTTTTGGGAAAAAAATTCAAATATTTTACATTTTAGGAGCGGGGATCAGTTTCCAATGTTAATTCAACGTAGACTGATCCCCCACTTTTTGACCATCTCAATTTTTTTTTAAGTCTTTTTCGGTGTACAATTACCTATCATGTCAGTAGAGAATTCCGGAGTTTTTGGAAAGAAATTTCAGAAAATTTAGATTTTAAGACGGGGGATCAGTTTTCAATGTAAATTCAACGTAGACTGATCCCCCTCTTTTTGACCATCTCAAATTTTAAAAATTCTTCTTCTGCTTACAAGTACCTATCATGTCGCGAGAGAATTTCGGGGTTTTTGGAAAGAAATTTTAAAAAATTGAGATTTTAAGACCTAAAAAGTTGTGAAAAACGGACTGTGGGAAAAGACGAAGAAGACTGATCCCCCGTCTTAAAATGTAAATTTTGTTAATTTTTTTTCCCAAAACTCCGGAATTCTCTCGCGACATGATAGGTTATTGTAAGCAGAAGAAGAATTTTAAAGATTTGAGATGGTCAAAAAGAGGGGGATCAGTCTACGTCGAATTTACATTGAAAACTGATCCCCCGTCTTAAAATCTAAATTTTCTGAAATTTCTTTCCAAAAACTCCGGAATTCTCTACTGACATGATAGGTAATTGTACACCGAAAAAGACTTTAAAAAATTGAGATGGTCAAAAAGTGGGGGATCAGTCTACGTTGAATTAACATTGGAAACTGATCCCCGCTCCTAAAATGTAAAATATTTGAATTTTTTTTCCAAAAACCCCGGAATTCTCTAGCAGCCTGATAGGTAAGTGTACACTGAAAAAAGAAAAAAAAACTGGTCATTAAAAAGTTGTGAAAACCTGACTGTGAGAAAAGACGAACATGTGCCGTTTTCTTTTCAGTAATCAAGTAAAAATTTAATTTTCATTAAAAAAATTATTTCAGCAAATTTTAATAATAAAATTTTACCTAAAAAAATGTGACTTTTTTTTAATCATGGGTAAATGATGAGTTCGAAGGGGTAAACATAATGCGATAAAAAATTGTGTATAGGCGATAAAAATTGTTTTATTTTGCTTCCTTTTTTTTTTAATAGTATTTAATGAGTAACCATTTCGACATAAAATCTGTTTACAACGCATGTAATCTGAAGAAAAACACGTGTGAAATGTGTAAATATGCTACAAGAAGCGTGATTTTCACAAAATGGAGTCTTACAGGATGCCGCCATGTTGATTTTTATCGCTCAAGCCTAAAAATTATTAAAACGTCTTTTTTTTATATTAAGTATTAAAACGTCTTTTTTCTCCCTCTTACTATGTAATACTAAATTGATTTTAACTCCAAAAAAGTTCTTACTGTCATAATCTTAAAAAATATTAAAAGTATTAAAACGTAATACTACTTAATACTAAATTGATTTTAACTCACAAAAGTCCTTAATGTCATAACCTTCAAAAAATATATATTATCGCCTATACACTAACTTTATTCGAATTTTTGAAGAAACTGTTTAACCCTTCGAACTCATCATTTACCAAATCATGACCGCTGAGTGCAGAAGGTGTAAGCCTATTGATACCGGCTGGCTGTTGTGAATTCAGAATAGCGGTGTGTGAGCAAGAAAATTAAATCGAGGGGGTGGGGGGCATTGCCATGTCTCTATAACGTAATTAGCCATTTAAAATTAATTTTTGACATTATTGACATTATAGCTAATCTGTCTTTCTTACAGTCCGTTATGTAATTTACGCATGAGTAAAGTTGAAGTACTCAATAACACATGTTTGTTTAATGTTTTGTTTAGTTTTCCATGCACACGTATATGCGTGTAATATTGTATTATTATTACGCGCTAATGCTTTTTGCTACCATACACATTCGATTGGTTTTATTTTCTACTGATATAGACCAGCCTCTTGGTTGGCACTATTGGCTCGATAAAATCTGGTAGCGATTTACAACAACGTCCGATACAAAATTAAACTCGGGTTTCTGAAACGGAAAACAGAAGAAAAAAAACAATTTTTTTTAATTTCTTTTATATTGTTGCATTGTTTTCCTTTCTGTTTTTTTGGTGTTACGAAAACAAAATAAAAAGCAACAATTTACAAATTTGTTGCTTTTTTTTTCAGTGAGTTTATTTGTTTTTATGGATTGTTGCATTTCACGCGGACAGCGTTTTTTTTTTTGAAGCCTATGAAATTCAGAGAATTGTTCACTTTCCAACCGTCACAAACAACTAAAACAATTTTTTAAAATTATAATTTAAATATATCGGTAAAAATACAACGTAAATAAATCATATAGTGTTTTTTTTTCGTTTTCCGTTTCGAGAACATTAGTTTCATTTTGAATGTTTGCCTTTCGTCTGTTGTCGTCTCGTTACAGGATTTTAGCGATCTGGATATCCCCAACACTAAAAGCATCATTTATATCAAACGCATTGAATGAAATTCTCTACCTAACTAGACACGTTTTAAAGTTGATAACCCTTGTATGTAACACTTATCTTCTACAAAATGTCTTCTCGGCATTCGACAATTAATGGCGTCCACAACATTCCTACAGGGCTTGGTCGCCATTAAATTCATTCTAATGCGTTTGATATGAATTATGGCAGATGCGCATAACAAGAAGGAACGCTGGCTTCCGGTGGAAGAAGCTTGAAGAAAGTGTCTACGGATGCCTGAAAGTGATACAACAATTTTTTTATTTTTTTCATATTACTTTCAGACTTTTCTTTCATCATATTCTAATAATTAACATAATATCGACTATTTGAAAAATAAGTTATTTGATTGTTTTCAAAACTTAAAAAAAAATTTTCATTGAAGAAAATAAACAAAATAGAATAATCGGGCATCTTTTACGAGACTCAGCAGAGTAAAAACGCTAAAAAAAACAAATATACAACAAATAAAAGTAACTGTAAGCTGTAAAAGTTAGTTTCAAACTTGCATGTGCTATTTGTTTGTATTTTAAACCCGTTTGAAGTGCTATTTATTAGAAATTTAAGTTCGACAGACGGTTTTCGAAGAATTCAAAATGGCCGCTCTACGTAATAATATAGAGGGACTGGCCGCCATTTTTCTTTGAGAAACTAGATGTTTTAAAAAACAAGAATTTTTTTTTTAACATCTAATAAAAAGCCATTTATACTACGTAAAAATACAAACAAATTACATAGGTAAGTAAAAAAATGTCTATTCTAGACATAAGTCAACTTTACTTGTTGCAAATTTATGTTTTTAAACTCTTTCTCGTTCTTTTTTTGGACCCCGTTCGCGCCTCTGCTGAGCGTCGTAACATATACCCGAATAATCTTTTTTTTTCAAGAAATAATGTTTCTGAGCACCGGAATGTGTTTTTTTTTCTTTATTATTTTTTTCTTTAATATTTAGTGAAAATAATGTTTTTTGGGAGGGTTAGGGTTTACGGTTAGGGGTTAGGGTTAGGGCATTTCCATTTCTAAGAAAAAAGATTGATTCCGGAAGTTACTCCATTTCCAAGAAAAAAGGTTTTCACTATTATTACAAAAAAATGTTTTTAAAAAAATCAAATAAAACCAAATAAATTATTTTTCAAATAGTCTGTATCATGTTAATTATTAGATTATGATAAAAGAGAAGTCTGAAATTAATATGACAAAAAGGAAAATCTGAAATTAATATGAAAAAAAGAAAAGTCTGAAATTAATATGAATAAAAAAAATTGTTGTATCACTTTCAGGCATCCGTAGACATTTTCTTCAAACTTTTTCCACCGGAAGCCAGCGTTCCTCCTTGTTATGCGCATCTGCCTAAATTATATTATTTTATTATTGTTTTTTTTTTGTTTACCGAGTGTAAACTATTATTTATTTTTCCATCGGGCTTATATCAGAATGGAGTATGTTCGATCTCAGGAGGTCATCCTAGTACCAGGCATTTCCTCCTCCTTTGAGAGTAGGAATCGGTTTAATGCCGGTCATCGCATCGAGGAATCGGATCATGTCTATTTTTGTAGCCAACCAGAGTACTCTTCTTTTAGGGGTTGTGGGGCTGGATTTTCCACATTAAAAACTGACTTCATGTCACATCTGTAGCAGCGTTGGGAAGAAAAGAGTAAAAATGACAAGTAGAGAGAGAGAGAGAGAGCGACTGGATAAAAGCCAATAGTTGTTAGTAGTATCAAAGTCGACACTTTTCTCTATGAACTGTGTGTTTCTCTCAAATGTTGTATGTAACAGACTGTACACAGCTGCTGTGAATAACAACTCTTGTATTAATTATGCTAGTTAATTCTACTTAAGGGTCGTATTGGCCACTTGATTTGCCTAATGCATAGTAACCGACAATGATCGAGTAAAGCTGAGATTTGCACTGCCTGCGAACTGCTGATCCGATTTCATGGCCTCTCGTTTTTACTACCATACAACTGGTGGATAATTTTAAGCCTCTGTTTCAGAATACAGTTTCCACAAGTTTATTTGGAGACAGGGAAAGCGGTGATTTTCCGAAATTCTAATCCATTTATATATATACACACACACACACACACACATACACACACACACACACACACACATATATATATATATATATATATATATATATATATATATATATATATATTATATATACTATATATACATACTAGCAAATATATGCTCCCTCCGGTCGCATATTTTTGCTAGGCTGCCGCGTCAGAAATGAACGCTCACCCGTAAACCGATGGAGCCCCAGTCATATTTCTTTGGGTGGTTAGACATTGATTTTCTTTGTTTTCGACCAAGAATATTTTTAGTTAAAAAAAATAAAAATAAAAATTTTGCCGTCCACCCCCAATTTTTGTTTTACCCTCCCCCATACATATAAATATTTTTAGTTAAGAAAAGAAAAAAAAAAGAAAACATTTTTTTTTTTTTGGGGGGGGGGCCCAAAAAATTTTTTTTTTACCCTCCCCCATACATAAGAATGTTTTTAGTTAAAAAGAAGAAAAAAATTGCACCCCCCCAAAAGAAAAATTTGTTACCCTCCCCCATACATAGTTAAAAAAAAATTAGGAGGCGCCTCGGTCATATCAAAGAACTCATGTTTAAATATGCTATTGAAGGCGCCTACGTCATATCAAAGAATCAGTTTTGTTATTCTTCCAAAATGGTCACCCATTTAGTAATGGCCGAGATATTTGTTGCTTAACTTCAATTTACAACAAAACACCTTGTCTTAACAACGTAATGAAAATAAAGAATGATAATGTGAAAAAATCCTCTCACAATGACGTCACTTCCGGAAGGACCGAAAGGATGAGTCAGCAATTTATTTTTCCAAAATGGTCACCCATTTACTAATGGCCGATATATTTGTTGCTTAACTTCAATTTACAACAAAACACATTGTCTTAACAACGTAATGAAAATAAAGAATGATAATGTGAAAAAATCCTCTCACAATGACGTCACTTCCGGAAGGACCGGAAGGATGAGTCAGCAATTTATTTTTCCAAAATGGTCACCCATTTACTAGTGGCTGGAATATTCCTTGCTTAACTTCAATTTACAACAAAACCCCTTGTCTTAATAACGTAATGAAAATAAAGAATGATAATGTGAAAAAAATCCTCTCGCAATGACGTCACTTCTGGAAGGGCCGGAAGGATGAGTCACTAATATATTTTTCCAAAATGGTCACCCAATTACTAATGGCTGGGATAAGCTTTGCTTAACTTTAATTTACAACAAAACACCTTGTCTTAACAACGTAATGAAAATAAAGAATTATAACGTAAAAAAAAGTCCTCACAAAATGACGAAATGTACTTTGCAATTTTAACAGTACTTGCCATTCAAAGTATGGTTTAAAAAAACAGGCTGGTTTTTTAATGAAATGTGTTTAATTAATTGTATGAATAATTCTTATTAATATCACCTTATCGGAAAATATTGTAAGTACATATGTAAATTTGATAACAGCAGTTATAAGTGTATATTTGTAAATATGAATTTAATTGAAGTTTAAAAGGAATGAATTATGTAAATGGTAAAAACCCGTCTAGTGCCTGAGCGACTTTTTGTAACAGTATATAAGGAAGTTGAAAAAGTATTAGTTTAAGTAAGATTCTTGACACATTTTCTGTTCTAATCGCAGTCTCGTCTTGAAATTTCTTTCTACTTTATTTATATGTTTACGGCGGTTTTTGTAGTACTATATATAGAAGCTGGCAGACTAAGTAAATAGTAATATTACTCTCATGGAGTTTCGGCTTCAGACAGACAGACAGACAGATACATAATCTCCATTATTAATAGATATATAATATATAATATATGTATAATATATAATACTAGCAGAACCCGTCGCCCGGCGTTGCATGGGAGAAAGTACTACCTATTGCATGACGTCGAATAAAAAAGAAACGGCCTATTGTTTTTTCTCCCCCCCCCCCACTCTACCGTGTTTGCGAATGCTATAAATTAAAAAAAAAAAGAAAAATGTGGTATAGTAGAATGGGATCGAATGCTGAAACTGGCGATCATGAAACCTGCCTTCCTAACCACTACACCACCGTTTCGAGTTAAAAATACATGTGAAAATAGGTCAATTAAGCTAAGCTTGATTATGGGCATGCGTGTTATGTTAAGATTCAGCAATGACACAGTTTATGTCATTTGCAGATGATGAAAATGACTGGATTTGGGCAAGTTTTCTATAATATGTGTGCTAAAGGTGTATGATTTTAAAAATGTAAATGTATCGGGGTCTACCAGTATCTTGGTGCTTATTGAATTAAATAGGAAGTCGATTCGATCAAGAAATTGTAGCCGCCATGATGAATGAATAAATGTTGCAGGAACTGTGTTCGTTAATTTAATTCGCTTAATTCTGGAATGAATATAAATGTAGAAGTCATAGGTAGAATTTGAAATAACGTAATCTGATATTCGCGGAAAATCATCGGAGTGAACGGAAGCGGTCATTAAGTCTTGGCGTATTGCTTTATATTATGTAGTAAATTAATACCAGGCAAATAATAAATAAGAACTGGGTGTTTTAGTGAAAATTTAATTGTGCTTATTAGTTCCTGGTGTCGATGAGTAGAGTGACAGTACATAATTGTTAGGGAGAAAAGATTTTGCTACCACCTATATGGAGTTGGTTTTTCAGAGAGACATGGATGGTGGGCCAAATGTAATATTTAGTGTTGTGTAGAAAAAAGTAATAACAAATTTACTAAAACACGCTCGAGTGAATAAGTGTAGTATAGTGGTGAGTTTAGTAGCCTGTGATGCCTGTGGTTATTTTCCTGTACTCCGAGAAGGTACAGGGGAAAAAACGTCTCTACTTTATATATTAGATATACATACAATATATATATATATATAATATATATATATAATTTATATAATATATACATATAATATATATATATATATATATATATATATATATATATATATATATATATATATATATACATAATCTATTAATAATGGAGTTTATGTATCTGTCTGTCTGTCTGAAGCCAAAACTAAACTATTTAAGACTATTGTACTTATTATGAAATAGTATAGTATATACTATTTCAGACTAATGCACTATCTTTAAATGCTCAATCTCGGGGTATAGTGTAGTGTAGTATATGTTCTGTTGTCATGATACCATCCTCCCAGACATTTTCTCATCCTTTTTTGAGAAGTGTGGAGGTAGT
>OY744520.1:100645446-100695446 GCA_963556195.1 Sepiola atlantica
CACCTGTATTGATTTACTCCTCTCCAGGAGTTAGGCACAAGGCCAGTTTTTATCTTACTCCCACAAGTAAGATGTGACCCAAGGTCGGGTCGGGAAAGTGGGGTTTAAAAATTGCCTGGGCAGCCCCGTCGGCATTCCCCGGTATGGGCGCCTCAGGCAGTAAAAAATAAACTTACTCCTCCCCAAAGAGGGGAGGCAAAGCCTGGGAGGGTGGACCTCCTAGAACTGCACAGGACAGTCCCATAGACTGGCATAAATCAAGCCCTGAAGGCCAAGACAATACCAGTCTATGGGGTACAGTATCCATCGGAACAGATACTACACTTTGATCTTAGCCAAAATGAAAACTTCCTAGTGTTCAATCTGCCATACTTCTTGGAGAGTTTGAGACTGTGTCCCCTTTGTTCTGTTGGTTCTGCTCAGAGGTAGTAATCTTTATTGATTGACCTTGTTTCTTCCTGTCAGGATTTTGTAGACTTGAATCACATCGCCTCGATCATGTTGATAATACACTGAAGACAGCATCATTGCTTCTAATCTCTTCTCATAGGGCAGATCCCGTACTGTTGAACACAGCTTAGTAGCCTGACACTGAACTTTCTCAACCTTATCGATGTCACCAGAAAATTAGTGAATCCTGGAAGCATTTCCATATTCCAATATCGGCCTAACCAATTACAACTTTCTTGTTTTTTCCAATTTTGACATTTACCCACACTGATTCTTTCAAGTCTTTCGCACTTAAATGATTGAGATTAAGATCCTCCACCGCATATAACTGCGAAACATATATACAAACTCCTCTTCCTTCCTGGTTGAGATTATTCACCAGCAGGTGATATCTCTCAATGACTAATTCCGTCACACCCAACTTCACTTTACAGTTTTTCGGCTTCACCTCTGTGAGTGCTATAATGTCTGGTTTTGTCTCTTCAATCCTCTGCTCCAAGTTCGTCATCTTTGTTGTAATTTTATTAACGTTTGTTGATAAAATCTTCAGTCCACATGTTTTAAAACTATTTACATAGAGAGTGTCTCTTAGCTTACTGGTTTCCGACGTTGGCGACAGCAGTCCTGCCCATGTACTGCAACGGCTTTTCTCTTGCTCGCTATTTATTGTACGTTGCTGGGTTTTAATAAAGATACCTTCGAGTATTTTTTTTTTTTTTAAATTGGTTTCAGAAAGTATTATTTTCGTGTTATTAACTAAAATTTCTCTTAAATCAGAGGTGGGGGACAGTTCTGTTTTTGTAAATGCTGCTAAATTGAGTTAGAGCTTACAATATATATATATATATATATATATATATATATATATGAAGCAATCCAACAAAAGATATAAGCGTCAACTAATATCTTATAATTAGTGAAACATCCGGATAAAAAAACTGAAGCTCAATATACTGGATAGAGCATTAATATTATAATATAAAATGAAGTAATAAAATAAGGTGTCAATCAAATTTTATTAGAATTCAAAGTTCATGCAAAGCATCCTTAAGTCCTTAGCTCATGAGTTTTCAAAGATAATTCTTCTCTTCAGAGGACCATTACCGCAGTTATACTACTACAGGCAATAAAATTACGCTTTGAAAATATATAAAAAATTATATACACAAATATATAAAAATACATAACATCAAACATATCAATCCAAAAACATACTTTTGTTGAATCCATACAGTCCATCCAGGTCATACAAGTTGAGAAGCATAATCAGGAAGGACATTACTCCAAGATACAAACAGCAGTCCAAATATGTGAAATTGAAGGGGCCGGCAAAGTTATCCAGTCGCGAAATGTGCCCATATTCAAAAGGACTTAAGGATGCTTTGCATGAACTTTGAATTCTAATAAAATTTGATTGACACCTTATTTTATTACTTCATTTTATATTATAATATATATATATATATATATATATATATATATATATATATATATATATATATATATATATATATATATATATATATATATACATACCTAACTTTATAAATACCCAGAAGAAATAAAGTAAAAAAAAAAAATCCTTATAGAAAGCAGAAAGAAAAATAATAACAAAAATGTCTCATTATGGAAATAGATTGAAGGCAGAGTGTTATCTGACTTGCGATTTGCTTTCTCAATTCAGCTAAATACTTGATAAAAAAATGGATTTTGTCCAGAGTTTTTACTCGCTTATTGCTGTCAGGCTTGGGTATGGTTCTGTTTAGTCCTAGAAGATCTACAATCCCAGGCTTTACCTTCTCTTTGGGAATGGGGTTAGGTTATTTGCTAATCGCTTGAAGCGCTTCTACTGGGGAATGTCGACGGGGCTTCTCAAGCATTTTTTGATGTGATGTGAATCAATTTTTTTTTTCAAGTATTTAGGGGAATTGAGAAAGCAAATAGTAAGTCAAACAACACTTCGCCTTCAATTTATTTCCATAATGAGGCGAGTTCTTTTTTCTTTTTTTTCTCTCTGCTTTCTATACCGATTTATACATTTTTTTCCTTTTTTTTCTTTTTTTAAGCTTTCCAGTTTGAGATGTTTTCTTCTTTCTTTTTTTTAACTTCACCAATTCAGACGTTATTTTATATGAATATGAATATTAGTGCGCACACTGGCGAAGGATAAATTATTCGTTATTACAACGGCCGCGATACAGTACACTCGTTCAGGAATAAGTAAATCGATTAATTACTATTTCAGTCACTCAAATTATTTAGAGTAAAATGGGTTTCGGCATTTCTCTCAAACAACCTATTTATACGAAAAACAAAAACAACAAAAAGACATTAAAACTGTTTCCTAGTTATAAAACTTCATCTTTTCTGTCCTCGGTCAGTGAAGGATTTGTCCCAATCCAGAGTGCTACTTTTTGGGGAGCTGGATTTTCCCCACATTAAAACCCAACCTTATGTCTAACTCTATCCAATGTGGGGAAGCAAGTAAATAGAGACAGGGTTATAAGCTTGAGTTATCATTTTTCCATAGCTAGCCTCTTTCCAGACTTATTTATAAACATAACGACTATATTTTTCCGGCCTAAATTTCATTACGGCATTTTTATGTGTCCGCTGAAACTAGCTATAACTTAATGTTATGTTTTTTTTATCTTGTTTATGTAAAAATAAGTTGTTTGAGAGTAATGCCGAAATCTATTTCACTCTAAATAATTTACGTGACTGAAATAGGAATTAACCAATCAAATCAGTATAACAACTCAGATAACTGTTGGGGCCAATTTTAGGTGCTTCTTTAGTTTCGCTACGACATGAAAATAGTTAAAGAAATGTATAAACTTTGTTATGTATTCATGTGTTAGCTGAAAATAAGATTGTACAGAAAAAATTACGCAAATTCATCCAGTATTTATTAAATTATAAGAAGAAAAAAAACGATCTTACGTCTCCGTAGACATTTTAGCTTACTGATTAAGCAAGGGAGATAACTCAAATCTTTTTTTGAAAACTCTCAAAATTAAAAAAAAGACGACCGATAGATAAAATCGTTTTTTATTTTAATAAATACTGGCTGAATTTGCATAATTTTATGTGTACAGTCTTCTTTTCAGCTACCATGTAAGCACATAACAAAGTTTATACATTTTTTTTTAAAAGAGAGCGAAACTAAAGAAGCACCCAATTTTTTTCTGGGTGTACGATTTTTTAACTTTGTGTAATTTTGACTGATTTAAGACTCGACTAAATGCCTTTTTAACTAATTTTTAAGTCAATAACTTAGCTAGTGTATATATGATTTCATTAGCCCCCCTCTCCTCCTTTTTCAATTTCTACCCCCCCTCCGGTCCCTCTCCCACAATTAGGTAACAGTCAGGCAGCTTGAATTGCCAGAAATGCACGCCTGCTTTTGTAATTTGTAGAGGTGGTGTGGTGAATAAAGCTATGTTGCTATTGAACTTTTTTGACTGTAGCAATTTCGTTTCGCTTATTCTCCGTTTTGTATTGTCTCCTCTTACCGATGTTAAGTAAATTTTGTAGCCAATCGCAGAAACTAAACTCTTATCTACGTGATTTTTTTGGAGACAAAATCAAAAAGACAAGAACAAATTTGCATGATATAGCTGCATTTCACCCTTTCCAATAAATTTTTGTTCAAAACATTCTTTCACCTAAATAAACTATAAATTATTTTTCGTCAATAAATTATTTTTTCAAAACATTCATTACGGTCTTCTTGTTGCATAGACCTCTGCTTGGGGCCGCGGCGGTTCACGTTTACTATTTAGTCCCGGAAAGGGCCGTGGCAGTTCACATTTAATACTCGTCATAAATCACATAGTTCATATATTGTTTGCATACCTATAGATTTCTCCCTCGCCGTGTAGAGGGTCGCCGTCTCATGTCATCTAGTGGACAAACTCTTTCTTCTTTCCTTGCTGCCGTGAACCAAGCCGTCCATTGTCTGCAACAAAAGCTTCCCGACCGACTCACCAAACAACAATCCTTTTAACTATAAATTCTTTTTATTACAAGCGTTGTTATTTATCAGCATGGGCCATTCACTACATCGAGAGAGAGCAAATCACTACTTTATCGTAGTTACTTAACAATTATTTTCTTAACCATTCATAGAGGAGGGGAAAAGATATCTCTCACTTGTATTTTCTTAGGGAAATATTTCCCTTATCTGTTGTAGTTTACATGGTAACAATCATGTCTCATCGGTTTGCATCCAAAACCCAGACTGACGAAACTCACTTCTCACGAAGAACGAGTGACGTCACGGATCCCTCTGTTTCCCACGCAAGGGCCTGTGATGTCACAGCCTCTCGCAGGTGCACACTGACCCTTGATCTGGGATCTCATCACACGGTGACCTTGTCACATCTGTTAGCTCTGACTGTGAGAACAGGCCCTATTCTGCACTCGACTGCCGGGTCCACACGTGTTAATTCGCGCAAGTCAAACCAACGATTTCCAACAGATACGTCCATTCCCATAGGGTCATTATCCAACATTCTAACACTAACCTAACCCTAACTGGCAGCCACTCGGACTAAAGGTTAGTAGTAAAAAAAAATGTTAACTTCCCTGAAATTCTAAAATGACCTGGAAATGGAAGATCATTTTTCGTTAAATTTATATACGAAACTGATTTCCCACTCTAAATTCTAAAATAATTGTCGTTGTTTTGTTTTTCTAGGTGTCCATATGTAATCGGCAAAAAAAGTTGAAATTTTTTTAGGTGGGGTGGGGGTCAGCGGAGGGTGGTAATCTACAAATGGACTAAAAACATCTTTCTCGTTACGGTCTTATTTTTTTTTAATGGAAATAAAATAACGTAACACCGTAAGAATAAGTTATACAAAACCCAAATTAACTGAAACGAAATCGCTCCAAAATTATTTAATTTTTTTTCTTTTAAACATTAGTTTTTCATTCAGCAATAAAAAGGAAAAGAAAAGAAAGTCTTAGAGTTTACTCTGAGTTATTTTTTAAAATTATATCTCTGGTAAATGTATATGAGATAGGGAGAGAGAGGAGGAAGGGAGAAAGGAGAACATTTGAAGTTCTCAGATTTTTACATCGATGTGTTAAATTTTTGATGGGACAGTTTTGTTAAGGCAGAAGACAATTTGGCAATAAATGTCTTCAAATGCGCCAGTGAGTGTAAGGATGTCTTTGAAGTTATTTTCTTAAAGATTTGAACTTTTTTTTGTATTTATGACAAGGATGTTTATTGTTGATTGAATAAATAAGCCAATTTTTCTTGTTTTTAAATAAAGAATTTTAGGTTCAGTTATACTATAGGGGCCGTTGGATTTTTTCGCCGATTTCGCTCGGTATTCACCCAAATGTTCGATAAGCCAGATATTTTGTATGAAATTTTAAGACATTAAATGGATTTCTGAATTGTTTATTGACAATTTATTGATATTTTTTGGGCAACTTATGAAAAATATTTTTTTTATTCAATCTTTAAAAAATAAACTTCATTGTTTTTTTTTCACCCCAAATTGTACTATAGAAAAAAAATCGATTTGTTTGAAAGTACTTGCGCATTTCTCTGTTATAAATAATAATATACATTATACAATATAGTTACGTTTGTAAAACAAACAAATATTAAACAACAACACGACGAGTAATATTGCCCTGGCTGTCTATCCTCTCCCAGAGAAATGTTTTCTTTAAAAAGAAAATAATCACTAATAATGTTTAAAAGTAAAACTTTATTTACTTAAAACAAATCTAAATTACCTTCCAAAATAAATAGAAAAACTATCGGGTCAAATTTTCCTTTCATGAAAAAATAAGTTGTTAATGTAATAAGAATTAAAATTGTTTTAAAATACTTCAGGGATTTTTCTATTTCT
Organism: Sepiola atlantica; assembly: GCA_963556195.1. Lineage (NCBI taxonomy): Eukaryota > Metazoa > Mollusca > Cephalopoda > Sepiida > Sepiolidae > Sepiola > Sepiola atlantica. The sequence continues at coordinate 100,651,773 of OY744520.1, forward strand.
ATTTTATACCTAAGGAAACGAAAATTTACGTATAATCCTATACTTCGTTCGACATGTTCTCCTATAACTCTCAAAATATTAGCGAGATTTTGTCAAATATTATCTTACGGTCTTACACTTCAAGTGACATCCCAACCCATATTGACGAGATCCTTTGACGCCCATCCATATCCTTCGACCATTCATTGGCAGAATAGAAAGTTTATGAAAGAAGGTACATTTTAATTATAGAGCGCTGAGAAAGAGCCGCTCCTTTTTTATAGGAGTTGGAGCAGGAGCGGCTCCTTTTTGAAAATGGGGAGCGTGAGAGGAGCCAGCTCCAATTTTGGGCGTTGGAGCAGGAGCGGGAGCAGCTCCAAAAGTAGTGGATGCGTAACGTCCTGTATATATATATATATAATTATTTATAAAGAATATTTTTATAAGGGTTGTAGCAGCATGGACTGTATCTTCACTAAAGTGTAGACCTTTGTTGCGTCTTAGAAAAAGTGCTAAGATCCACGCCGACAACTAACTGATGGTAAAAAAAAAGATAAAAACATAAATGTGGAGTAAATGAGATATAACATGTTAAACTAATACAATATATATATATATATATATATATATATATATATATATATATATATATATATATATATATATCATTGTGAAAATATGTTTTAGCATACATTTCAATACTTTATGTTTACCAACCTCTTCTAATTTAAGCTCGATGAATGTCAACCAGTAACAACAGAGCATATATAAGTAAGCAAAGTTCATTCATATTCCAAAAGCCAAGATTTTTTGATTTTTCTTACAAAACATTTTCAGAACCGATACATTTCAGTGCAAATTATTTTACGAATCGTTTTCTTTTAAAGTAAACCAAACAACATTATTATGTCAATATTAGATCTGTTCACCTCAATCTCGTCAGAAAAGTACATGAAAAGTTCTTAATTTGAAAAACTTTATACAAAGTAGTGTGACATGATAGACAAACGTTCAGAAGGAAAACTTTTAACTCACGTGCGACCCTCAGAGGTCCGCTATCTTTAAACGACAATTCAGAGTTCGCAACATAAATCACGCAACCCATACCACCAATTTTAATTTAGTTTAATTCTTCTATTTTAGCAAGTGATGCTTATTGTTTATCTATAAAATACTTAAATTAACTCAAAGATAATTCTCATTGTATAATTTAATTCATTAATATTGTTGATATATATTTCCTTCATTTGAATACGAAACTAAGTGCAGGGTATAATTTTTAAATATCATATATATATATATATATATATATATATATATATATATATATATATATATATATATATATATATAAAAGCCGATAAAGTGTTAAAATTATCACAGTTCATTCGCTATTTTCTCTCTTATATATATATATATATATATATATATATATATATATATAAAATTGAAATATAAGCCAAATTAGCAATACAAGATTAATTTTTTTTTCTTACATTAATACATATATATATATATATATATATATATATATATATATATATATATATATATATATAAGAGAGAAAATCATAATAAAACAAATGTAAAGTTACATATTTTACAAGTTTATTATATTCAAATGGTACAACAAAGAATAATTTATAAAAAAGACCTTTAAACCTAGGTTTTTCAAAGAAACAAGTCCTTTCTTCAGAAAGAAAAAAACAATTATTTAACAAGCATTGGTTTACATTATTAATTTGAAAAAGTTTTAAAAGGATTACCAATCGTTTATGAGTTCTGAAAAAATAAGAAGTGTATGTGGAAAGGAGTAAAAAGTCTTTGTCGTAATGAATCTCCAAATAGGTTATGGTATGGATATAAAGGGTGTGGATATAAAGGGTATGGATATAAAGAATATATTAGATTCCAGTAAAAACAGTCAACATTCAATATATGTTAGGATCAATATATGTAAATGAATTATGCCTCCAAACGTCTTCCTTGGCCTTATTGTATAGATCAGGGGCGGGCAACCACCGGCCCGTGGGCCACATCCGGCCCGCGAAGGCTTAGCGTCCGGCCCGCCACCCTGCTATGCTTTATTATTGCAATCCGGCCTGCGGACCTCCCAGTAAAACTCATATCATTTTGTGACATAGACGTAAAAGTAGGTTTCAATTAAGATTTACAGTGGGATAAAAATGTATGAATAGCAGCGAGCGATGATGCATGTATATTTCATTTTTCTTTAACTATTAATTTCAAATCCCTGGCTTGAGATAAAAATAGAAAAAGAGAAAGATAGAGGCAAAAATGAAACGAGAGACTAGGAAAAGGCATGAAATAACGAAATTATAATATTATTATATAGATAAAGGGATTAGGTAGATAATAATTAAAAATAAAATTTGATATGTAGATAATAATATTGGGAATTACAACAAATGAATATAATAGAAAGCGATATTTAAAAAAATCTTAAGAAACTAGAAAGGTGGAAATCAATTGCTATGGAAATAAAATAGAATTAAGATACAATAAAATGAAATAAAAATTATTTAAAGTATAAATAAATATATATACCATAATATATTAAATAAGTTAATAAAGCTTAATTAAATTTTTTTTAATTATTTATTTTTTTATTTATCAGTTTATGTTTATCTTTGTATAGAAAACATATATATATAGTAATCCACGTAAGTTTTGTATCCACTGGGTAAAATCCGGATAATCTTTACTGTGTTTATATAATAGTGCTCAGTGATAAATAGAGCTATTTATATATAACTAGCGGAACCCGTCGCCCGGCGTTGCACGGGAGAAAGTACTACCTATTGCATGACGTTGAATGGAAAAAAAAAACGGCCTATAGTTACCGTGTTGGTGAATGTTTGGAATTCAAAAAAAAGAAAAAAAGTGGCGGCGTAGAATGGGATCGAACGCTGAAACAGTCGATCATGAAACCTGCATTCTTAACCACTGCGCCACAGCTTCGACTTAAAAATATATGTGAAAATAGGCCAAATCATAGGTAGAATGAGAAAGAACGTAATCTGATATTCGCGGAAAATCATCGGAGTGAACGGGATCGGTCATTAGTTCTTTGCGTATTGCTTTATATTATGTAGTAAATTAATACCAGGCAAATAATAAATACGGTCGGACTGTTTTGTGAAAAGTAAACTGTGTTAATTAGTTCCCGGTGTCGATGAGTGTAGTGACAGTACATAATTGTTAGGGAGAAAAGTTTTTGCTACCATCTATATGGAGTTGGTTTTTTGGAGAGTCGTGGATGGCGGGCCAAATGTAATATTTAGGGTTAGCCGGGAAAAAAGAAGAACAAATGTACTAAAACACGCTCGAGTGAATAAGTGTAATGCAATGGTGAGTTTAGTAGCCTGTGATGCATGTGGTTATTTTCCTATTCTCCGAGAAGGTACAGGGGAAAAATCGTCTCTACTTTATATATTAGATTAAAGTTTTATTTATACGAACATATCATAGCTACACATTCGGTATATGTTTCAATTGTAGCTTTAATAAACTCGATTTCTGCTGGCCAAAATATTAGTGTCCACTCTTTATGTTTTCATATTGAAGAATGTAGCAAAATTTCAATCCGTAAGGGTCATGTGACTAAATTCAAAATATCATCTTTGAATATGCAAATCGTAAAATGTTCTATATTCATATTTCATATTTGATTGGAAGACGTCTGATTAATAATCCTGTTGGTAACTTAGTACATCCTTATGCATTCAACTATCATGCTTTAGGGATTCTGTTGTAGGCTTTCTTGTAGTCGATCTATGCCATGGCTATGTTCTTTTTTCTACTTTTTTACTTCCTTAAGGATCTGTAGATCTATGTATAACAGGTCATGCTTCCCTCTTTTCCCTTTTCGGCAATTTTTCTGTTCGCTCGGGTGAGGGGGGGGGCACATCTATTGCCCCGAGCGAGTGCTCCTTTTATCGCGAGTGTCATCGGGTCCTCAAGTTTCTTTTATGGGTGAAAGTAGGCCTCTCTGACATCCAGCTGTTGTCCCGAAAGCGTTATATTGGATGTTAGTAAGTGGACGCTTTCCGAATGATAGGATTGAGATGCTCGGTTTGGCAAGGAAGGAGATACGCTCAATATGGCTTTGGGCGCCTGGGTTAGGATGCCTCGACAATGATGAAGCATCTCTGGCCTCGCTGATGGTTAGAAATGCTCTCTGGGTCGGCAAAAAAATTAATTCAGCTGGCTTGGTGAATTCGCCTATTTGTGTTCGGTGTGACGATGATGAAGAGACGTTGCAACATGCCTTCGTTCATTGCCGCATCGTTCAGCCACTAATCAAGTTATTTTGCATGTTGAATGTAGTGGATTTCGAATTTCTGTCTGTTGTCATTGGTCATTGACAAGAGATATGGAAAAAAGAATTATATTCCTGAGCCTGCTAGCAGTTATGAGAGGTGTGATTTGGTCCACTTGCGTGAAAGCATTTTACGGAGGTGAGACATTTGCTCCTATCGGCCTTATTCGAATTTTCAAACATAGCGTGAAAATTCGCATTAGGGCCGAGAAGGCAAAACTCCCTGCGGCAAAATTTGGTGAAAGCTGGGTAACTGTTGCACGATTGTGCCGAGTAGGAGGAGCTAGTATTGAGTAGTATTTGGACATGCATTAGGCACAGGATACTAGCTAGTGTATGCGTGATTTCATTAGGTCCCCTATTTTTTCCCCACAAAATTATCTGACATGTAGCTTGATTCGCCAGAGATGCAGGTCACCCTTCGATGTATCGAAGGAGGTGTGTATTAATAAAACGTTGGGGCCTGCATCAATCTTTCGCCTGCCGAATCTGTTTATCTGCCACATTTAATAAGGGGGAGTCTTTAACTGACCTTTTTTTATAAATGCATTGTAAATAGTCATTTTTTTTGTATATAACATTTTTATTTCCCCACCACCCCACTGCATACGTGATGCATGGGTATGAAGTAGGGTAGTTTCTGTATGGGTTTGTTATGGTGAATGATGTATGAGTGTTGTATTTTGGTAAATGGGTCAGTGAATGAGATTAGCTAAGTTAGTTAAAGTTAGCGATGACCAAACTTTTCCCCATCCCTATTTTTGGCCTTGTGCCACATTTTATATTCTGTGACTTGTCACTTTATGTTAATAAATATTGAGTAAACCCCAGTCTATACTGGCAGTCAAGACTGACGTACCACTTTCTCTATTGTATTATACTTTTCTTCAATGTACTTGTTTTCGCTAAACCCTGTATTTGTGTTTTCTTTCCGGCCCCATAACAGGTCCACAACAACTGGTGACGAGATATTCGAACTTACACGGGACACAATTGCAACATTAAGGATTTTTTCTTGAGAACCTTAAAAAAAGGATCCCACAACAACTGCTGACGTGAGATTTTGAACTTATACCACCACAACAACTGACGACGTGGTTACAGTAAAGGATTCTGAAGAACCTTAAAATGGAAGCCACAACTGGCAACAAAGGATATTAAGGGTTTTTTGGAGAACTTTAAAAAAGTACAAACGAGGAGAAATCAACGACAAAATTCACCAGACAACGTCCTAGTTCTAAAATATGGCTTTTACCGATGGGGAAAAGACACGTAAAGACCAACTTTTTTTCTCTCATTTGAAGAAAGGTCAGTGATTTTTTTATTGCTATTCCGACACTGTTGTTAATCTTTAACAAGAATAAAATACATGATTTTTTCTTTTCTCTCCAAAAGAGAAAAGTTTACGACTGCCGAAAGAAAAAAAAACTAAAACTGTATTTTTATATTTCTATGTTGATTAAAGTACCGATCGCAAATTCTACGGCTACACGAAAAGCGATTTTTTTCTTCAAGGAAAAAGAAAAAGGTTTTATATTCTTTTTACAACTAAGATTACGTTTAGCAAGCGTAATCTAAAAGAAATAACTTTCGAAAAGCCGTATTCTAAAAAGACACATTCTAAAAACCTTATTCTAAAAGGACACATTTTAAATATGGAAGACTTTAAAGCTACTATAACAGAACTGGTGAAGTATCAAATGCAACAGCAACAGAAAACAGAAGAAAGACTTCTAGAACAAAATGAAAACTACAGAAAACTGAAAAAATTTCAACAGCTTCTACTAGAACAAAAGAAAGAATCCAACGAAAAGATTGAAGTGTTAATGCAAACAATATCGATTAAGGGGCAAAGTAACAGAAGCGATAATGCTTTCTCACAGAATGCCGTTTGGAGCGCAATTGACAATTTCACTTATTCCCCAGACGAGGATAAAACCTCTTCTTCGTATTTTAGAAGATATGAGGATCTATACAAAATAGATTGTGAAAATTAGGCAGACTCTAAAAAGGTTCACTTATTGCTCTGAAAATTAGGCACCACCGAACATTGATTTCATTTTGCCCTGAAAGACAAGCGATTTGACTTTTGCTGAAGCTGTAAATCTTTTAACGGAATTATTCATCCCCAAACACAAAAGCTGGAAGTGTTTAAACTTGGTAAAAAAGACAACTAAGATTATTCAACATTCGCATCAAATGTCAATAAACACTACAACGATTTTAAATTAGCCGAACTTCATTTTCGTACAAGGATTGGTATCAGGTAAAGAGTCAGACGGAGTGTTCTAAATAAATTAGAAAATGAGCCAAACTTAACATTACAGAAATTAGCTGAAGACTGCCAGAGATTTATAAGTGTTAAGCAGGATATGAAGGACATCCAAGAGTCAGGCATTGCACACATTAGAAAAGTACGTCAAAAATCGAAATTCAGCTCTATCTCGAAAATAATTCAAAACAAAAAAAGGGATTTTTGCGCCTCTGCACAGACAAACCAAGACTGCATTAATAAAAGGAAATATGTGCACGTAAAAATCCTGGATAAAAATATAAAACTACAATTAGATTCGGACTGGGACGTGTCAATAATAAACCTACATACGTGAAAGAGGTTGAATAGACCCACACTGTTAAGAATCAACAGAATAGCCAGTACAGTTACTGGTGAAAGAATTAAATTTGAGGGTGAGATAATTGCAAACGTGACCCTAATGGGAACTAACAAAAAGTTAGAAATACCTGTTTTAAAAGACACTAATAACCTTTTTGGCACTAATTTGATGCCAGCGTTCACTTTATGGGAGTTATCAATAAATACGTTTTGTCAAAAAAATAGATAGTTGGACGGCCAAATAATAAAAACTAAAGCTGAATTTGAAAAAACTTTTCCTGAAATTTTTTCTGGCGGCCTTTGTCGATGCACAAAGATGGCAGCCAAATTTCAACTGAACAAGAATGTTCAGCCCGTATTTAAGAAAAAAAGAAATGTGCCTTTTGCTTAGGTAGACAAAATAAATGAGGAATTTGACCGACTAGTGATGACTGGCATCTTATCGAAACTGAAATACAGTCAGTGGGCAGCACCCACAGTCTATGTAAAGAAGAAATCAAAAGAAATCTGCATGTGTGCAGATTTTTCAATAAGATTAAATGCAGCACTAAAGGATTATCAATATCCACTGCATGCCAGGAAGAAGTTTTTTCAAAATTAAATGGAGGCAGGTTTTTTTTCAAAAATAGATCTGAATGAAGTGTACCTCCAAATATCTGTGGAAGAAAAGAGTTCTAAACTGTTGTATATAAATAAGCATTGCGGTTTATCCTAGTTCGAAAGGCTAGCTTTCGGGGTCAAAGTTACTCCCGCAATTTTTCAGCAAGTGATGGATACCATGCTGCGCAAACTTGATGTTGCTATTGCATACCTTGACGACATCCTGATCAAGAGTAAAGACATAGAACAATACCGGGAACATTTCAACAAAGTGTTTTTGCAAATCCGGGACTACGTGTTTAAAGTTAAAGAAGAAAAATGTGATTTTCTTTAGAAAAAATCAAATATCTGGGTCATGTAATAGACAAGGACGGCAGAAGGCCGAACCCAGAACTGGAAAACGTTACAGCACTACAGAGCTTCCACTGAATGAACAATTAAAAAAGGATAAGGTTTGGGAGTGGACATCCGAATGCCAGAAAGCATTTGACAAAACTATTGAAATGCTGACATCAGATTTATTCCTTATGCATTACAACCCAGACTTAGACATAATAGTGGCTAGCGACGCTAGTTCATACGGATTAGGAGTGTGCATTCTTCATGTAATTCCGGATGCAATGCATAAACCCATTGCGCATGCATCAAGCACCCTGCTCCCTGCGGAGAAGCAGCACTCCCAAATTGAGAAGGGGACTTTAGGAATAATTTTTGCTGTAACTAAATTCCACCGCTATATACACAGGAGATTGTTCACATTACAGACGGATGATAAACCGTTAATTACCATTTTCTGCTCGACAAAGGTCTGCCTGTGTATATGGCGAATGGACTACAGAGATGGGGAACAATTTTATTGAATTATAATTTTAAAATGGAGTATTTAACATAAAAAAAGATCTATCACGTGGATGGATTGTCTAGACTGGTGCCAAGACAGAGAGAGCTACTAGAAGACACCATGATTGCTTCCATGCAAGTGGAAGAGAATATAAAAGCTATGTTATGCAATACGGTAAGATAACTTCCGGTGACTCCACATGAAATTAAAAAGGAAGTTTCCAATGATGAATTCATCATCAGTACAAAAACTAAAATGGCTGATAAAGGCCAACATTTTGCAGACAATTTTGCATTATGTGACGATGTACTCTTATACAGCGAGAGAGTCGTCACTCCAAAATAATTACAGAAGAGAATCCTGAAGGATTTTCATATTGGCCATCCGAGGACAAATAAGATGAAAAGTTTGATGCACAGCTTTGTGTACTGGCCTAAAATGGGCCCGGACATTGAGAACATCGTAAATACGTGTAAAGGCTGTGCCTTGGCAGCAAAGGCACCTCATATCAAACATAGTCCATGGCCATAGACAGAACGACCTTGGTCAAGGATACACATGGATTTTGTGGGCCTGTTGGAGGGATTTTACTATCTAATTGTAGTCGATAGTTTTTCCAAATAGCCCGAAGTGTTACAATGTAAAAGCCTACTACGCAGGTAACAATAAACTTCCTGCATGAATCGTTCGCCCATTTTGGAGTGGTCTATTGTTTGGTTAGTGACAACAGAATTCAATTTACGTCCTCCGACTTCAAAGAGTTCTGTGAGATTTTTCAGATCAGACACATTGCGACTCCCCCATATCATCCTAGGTCAAATGGCCAGGCGGAGCATTTTGTAAACACTCTAAAAAGAACCCTGAAAAAAGCTTGTGGCACTCCCACGGAAACGGCCCTGCAGCAGTTTTTACAAGTGTACAGGATCACATCAAACGTTAACACACCATCCTCATTATCTCATGCAGAGATGATGTTTGTGCGAAAAGTGAGACCCGTCTTTGACAAATTACTGCCTAAACAGATCAAACAAGGTCGAACCTCTATTGTACCAAAAAAACGATACATCCCAGGGGACAGATTATATTTCAAGATGTTTAAAAATAACACGTCTTTCTGAGAATTTGGTACAGTAGAAAAGAGAATTGGAAATATGGTTTACATGATCCAAGGACCTCAGTTTTCTCATAAGAGACACCTAAATCAAATTAGGAAACGACTATCGGATGACACGGACAGCACTCTCCAGGTAGAAGAAGAAAAAGTTATGGACATCATATACAATACTTTTGACATACCTAAAGCAGCCTCAGAAAAGCGGCAATCTAAAAGGAAATGGAAGTCTCCGGATCTTATCGTAATCAATCCAAAAAGGAAACGATATTAATACTCCTGAGGAAGTAAAGCTTGGGAGGGGAGTGTTATGGTACTGTACCTATAATGGATTTTGGACTCTTCCATTCACTATAAATACTGGAAGCATATGCTTCTCAGTGTTGAGTAAAACCCAGTGTATACTGGCAATCAAGACTAACGTTCCACTACTCTTGTTTCTCTGTTGTATTATACATTTCTTCAATATACTGGTTTTCGCTTAATGTGTATACTGCTCTAAGCTTTTAAAAAGCGTTTATACTGCCCTAGGCTTTTAAGACATGTTTATACTGCTTTAGTCTTAAAAAATGTTTATACCGTTCTAGCCTTTTAAAAACTGTTTATACTGCACTAGGCTTTTCAAAAATGTTTATACCGTCTTAGCCTTTTCAAAAATGTTTATACTGCCTTAGTTTAAAAAAATGTTTATACTGCCCTATCTTTTCAGACATGTTTATACTGCCCTCATCTTAAAAATTGTTTATACCGTCTTTTACTTTTTAGACATGCTTATACTGCCCTAGGCTTTTCAAAATGTTTAGACTGCCTTAGTCTTTAAAAAATATATATACTGCCCTAGATTTAAAAAAAAATATTTATACTGCTCTAGCCTTTTAAAAATGTTTACATTGCCCTAGGCTGAAATATAATGCTTATACTACCTTAGTCTTTAAAAGAATTGTTTGTACTGCCCTAGGCTTAAAAATGCTCATAGTGCCCTAGCCTTTTAAAAAATATTCAGACGGCCCTAGCATTTAAGTTTTTTATACTGCATTAGCCTTTTTCAAAAATGTTTATACTGCCCTATTCTTTTCAAAAATGTTTATATTGCCCTAGCTTTTTCAGAAATGTTTATACTGCTGTAGGCTTTTCAAAAATGAGTATAATGTCCTAGCCTTTTCAAAATTATTTATACTGCCATAGGCTTTTGAAAAATGTTTATACTTCCCTAACCTTTTCAAAAATGTTTATACTCTACTAGGCTTTTCAAAAATGTTTATATTGCTTTAGTCGTTAAAAAATGTTTATACTGCTCTAACCTTTTAAAAAATGTTTATATTGCTTTAGACTTTTCAAAAATATTTATACAACCCTTAACTTTTTTAAAAATTTTATAGTGCCCTAGTCATTATAAAAATTCTTATACTGCCTTAGTCTTGAAAGAATTGTTTATATTGCTTTAGGCTTAAAAATGTTTATACTGCCCTAGGCTTTTGAAAATTTTTTATACTCATCTAGGCTTTTCAGACATATTTATACTGCTCTTATCTTTTCAGACATGTTTATACTGCCACCGTATTAAAAAATGTTTATGCCGTCCTAGTTTTTTTTTAGAAATGCCTTTAGCTTTTAAAAATGTTTATACTTCCTTAGTCTTTACAAAATTTTTATACTGCCCTAACTTTAAAAAAAATATTTATACCGTTCTAGCTTTTTTAAAAATGTTTACATTGCCCTATGCTGAAATAAATGCTTGTACTGCCCTCGTCTTTAAAAAATTGGTTAGGCTTAGAAAATGTTTATACTGCTCTAGCCTTTTATAAAATGTTTATAGTGCCCTAGCCTTTTAAAAAATGTTTATACTGTCCTAGCATTTTCAAAAATGTTAATACTGCCCTAGGCTTTAAAAAAATGTTCATACTGCCTTATTAGACATGTTTATACTGCCCTAGTCTTAAAAAATGTTTATATCGTCCTAGCCTTAAAAAAATGTTTATACTGCACTAGGCTTTTCAAAAATGTTCATATTACCTAAGTCGTTAAAATATTTTTTATACTGCCTTAGCTTTTAAAAAAATGTTTATATTGCCCTAGCCTTTTAAAACATGTGTATACTGCCCTAGGCTTTTCAGACGTGTTTATACTGCCCTACTCTAAAAAAAATGTTTATATCTTCTTAGCCATTTCAAAAATGTTTATACTGCCTTAGTTTAAAAACGTTTTTTATACTGCCCCAACCTTTTGGAAAATGTTTATACTGCCCGAGGCTTTTCAGACATGTGTATACTGCCCTAGTATTAAAAAAATGTTTATACCGTCTTAGCTTTAAAAAAAATGTTTATACTGTCCTCGCCTTTTCAAAAAGAGCAATGAGCGCATATATTCCCCTTTAGACATTTCGCGTACTGAAAGTGACACTGATTTTTTTAGCCACCTACCAACTAAGACAAGATATGGCTCATGTTGGGTGGGGTATACTTGTGTCACATCCCATCTCCATTGGTAGGTGGCTACATAATCAGTGTCATTTTCAGTTCACGAAATGTCCGAAGGGAAATATACTCACTAATTTAGAAACATGCTTTGTAGTTAGTAGGACTAGTATGGTACTCGACCATCTTTTGCTATCTTTCCCAGTTGATAAGCAGGTGAATTATGAAGAAAAGCAGACTTCACTAATTATTATATTGGTCAAATTCCTGCAGTAGTTAAGTTGTGTATAACACAGCTGCGTCTCACGTTTACATATTTAAAAACATTAACTTATAAGAAACTAGAAGAATAATTCCCTGTACAGAACAGTTTTGCACCACTTTTATGTCCCCCTACGAAGCTTAAAATAAACATATGATACTAAATCTTATGTCCTTATTACAACTTTGATAAAAATCCATGACATAATTTTGATTCTAGAAAATTTCTAAAATTTGTAGCTTAAGCTGAAGGGGTCTTAAGAAATTGCAATTCAGTGAATCTTGCTTAATTAGTATCTAAAATATGGATCAAATTTAATTCAAATCTGGAATATTTGAATTTTCAAATTAAGAGATTGTGCGTATATTATACCTCTGTCCTAACCCTTTAAATTTCTCCAAAGAAACTGAAATTTGGGGAATATTTATTAATTGATGTCTAATACCTATTGTTAAAATTTCACAAAAATCGGAAGTATCTGAATTTTCACGAAGGGCTCCCACACCCTCGTTGTCCTTTTGCATAAAACTATACTAAATATAGCTCACATTATCCATCATAACGTCAAGCAGCTGTGTTCCAAAATTCATAATGATTGGTTCATTAGTTTAGGAATGGATCATGCACATACAAATATATAAACATACACACATAACTAACTTATATATAGTCAAGTAAAAGCAACACATTAATTCTGAGGTAAAAATCTTAACACACGCACACACACACGAACACACTCTCTCTTTGGTGGAGGGGTGGGACTATCACATTTACAAATGTCTGTTTCATTTAATTGAATAGAAAAGCTATATTCTGTATTGAAATTAAATATCCAATATTTAAAAGAATTTTTGTTTAATAAATGGTGGAGGATTTTTTATACTAATAGCTAAGTTTAGATTCTGGTTAGCGCATTGAATTATGTCCGTATCGTCTAAAACAAAATAATGTTGGTAGGTTTGTTGTCTATGTAGAATTTTCTTTCGATAACTATAATAATAATAATAGAAATACTTTAAGTGTTTTTTTATAAATTATTATTAAAAAAATTTTTTTTCCGATTTCGAAATTTTTTATTGAACCAGACATGAAAACGAACTAGTTTGAGACCGACTACTCAACATTGATTTTATGTTTTAGGTCATCAGAAGGGCACGATTGTTTTGTTTGGGCCTCGATTATTTTTTTTTAAAAAGAATGAAATGCCCTAGTTTAAAATCAGGATTGTTTATACCTTTTGGGGGATTAAAGTTTGGTTACTGAACTGTTATCACAATAATATAACACAGTAGGCACATCAACCACCGACTTCAGAAGACAGCAGTTAGTCAAAAAGGAATAGCGCAGAAGTAGGTATTAAAATGACTACGTTTTCTTCTTCTTTTAGTTGTGTGTGCGTGTCTGTCTGGGAACAGGACTTGCTTATTCGAACTATGATTTAATCGTATCTCAGCAATGCATGATGTGACACAGGGTCGAGTTTAAAGTGGGATGTCCAGCTCTCTAAAAATAAGCGGACACTCTTGACGGATAGAAAAATAACTACGTTCGGATCGTCGGCATTTCCCGGTGAGACACCTCAGGCGGCAGGCAATAAACATGGCACAGGGGCTTTTCTCCTCCTTGGATCAGAGTGATGTTTTTGGCCCTAGAAGGCCATTCTTCTCAGAGATTGGTTTACTGCCGGTCGCCTGAGACGCCCCTACCGGGGAATGCTGACGGCTAGAATCACGGCAAATTTTGCTCCCATACAGAGTGCTTACTTTTTTTTTTTGGGGGGGGGGGGGCTGAATTTCTCCGCTATAAATTGACGCTATGCTGCAGTGATAGGCAGATAAATAAACGGGCGAAAGGAAAAGGCAAAGCCTGGGAGGATTGCCTCATAAGCGCGAACTGAATGTTTTAATGATCCAACCTGAAGGCTAGAAATGGAGGCCGCGAAAGCAACAACCTGTCTGTCAGGCTTTTTTTTTTTTTATAATAATCAACCAGGTCAGTGCTCTCTCTCTCTCTCTCTCTCTCTCTCTCTGTCAAAAGTTTCTGCTACTACTATAGAGCAAAGCATGAGTGCGTGCTCCTTTTTTTTTCTTCTCGTGCAAAGACAGTAGCGGTTGTGGTAGGAGGTCGACAGAGTAAGGTAGTGGGAACGAGGGAGGAGAGGAGAAAGAAAGAAGGGGGAGGAGGTAAGAGTGTGGGTAGAGGTGGCAGTATGTTTTATGTAGGGAGTAGGAGTGTGTCCATGTCGTCATCATCTCTGCATTAATCTGACAACAAATTCGAGGTTCACTTCGTTATGTGTCTGCTGCCTAACTCGGCCTCCCAAACAGGCCTGTTAGCACAGCTCAAATACTGTGAGAATCTGTATATTTCGGCAATATTATTCATGTCTCAGCTCCGGTGCTATGTAGATAACTCTATTTTGACAATTTGAAGAAAAAAAAAAAGAAAGAAAAACCAAAACAACAAAAAAAATAAATAAAAACCCCAAAACAAAACAAAAGAAAATCTATCCTCAAAACGTAAGAGAAACTCCCCCCCCAAAACACAAAAAAACATATATAATATATATATATATATATAACAAAACAAACAAAAAAATCCGCGTGTGTGTGTGTATAAAGATTCTTTCCCCCCAAGCAGATTCTGTGATAAAACGTGCAATTTTTGCAGGGTATATAAAACATAAGGAAACAAAAAATAAAATAAGGCCATTAAAAAAAAAATTCCCTTTCAAGGTAGGTAATTATTTTATTATTAATCTTTTAATTACTTAATTCTTATTTATATATTTTTTATTTACCAACAGCAATCTATGTTTAGTGAGTATAAGTAAAAGTTATGTTTTCATTAAATGCTTCTTTTTAACAACGAGCACCTGTTCTTACTATTTAGTATTGTATATTATTTGTTTATTAGTAAGTAGTACATTCAATGCTTTTATTTTTATTTGATCCTAAGTTCATAAAATCAAACATGATCTGCCCACACAAATAGTTTTAAATATAAACTAGTACTTACAGTTCCAAAGTACCAATACTCACACTAGTATGTGCTACTTATGTCTTGTTTATGTTGTTCAGTGACTATTTTTGTAATTTAGTATGTTGGACATAAAATGGGGGATCGCTCTTACTGTTATTCTTTAACCATGTAAGCAGCTTTGTTCCCTCCTAGTATCTTGTGTATTTTTAACGAATTGGGGAAAGAAAACCCGATAAAGTAAACAAATTGTCAAATCAATTTAGTTAATTACTGTATTTTTATTATATATTTTTAAAATTAATCGATTAAAAAACAAGATCGTTTTTAAATGAGAAGAATAGAAAGAGAAACTAAAATACAGTTCTAGATTTTTTATGGTATTTTGAAAATAAAGTATTTTAGATATTTCTTATATTATAAATATATATATATATAATATATATAAATATATATAATATATATATATATATATATATATATATATATATATATTTGTTGCCTATTTGTTTTTATAACCCTTTTTTCTGTTAACTATTCTTGAAAATCGTCCATATATAAATATATAATACATATGTAAAAATATGTAAAACAATATAAAATAATACATAATTTATAGATACATAATATAAATAATGTATGTTTATAATATATATGTATATATATATTATCGTATTTTACAGTTATGATTTAAAACAAAAAAAAAGCATTTTCCTCCAAAAATGTGTAAATTGTTTCGACGAAAAGTTGAAATTCTGTCAAAATGACGTGATGTAATTCTTCTGTTTATTAATTGAGGGTCGATTTTCCTGACACCGAATTCTTTTTTTCGTCGTTAATTTCTCAAAATACATACGCAAAAAGCACAAGATTGTATTCCCTAGCTTATGGGGTTTATATCGCATTTGTTGTCATTTCTGAACGTTTGCAATAAAGACTCAATCTTAAATGATAAACCTGAACAAAAGCGATCCTCCATTTCTTGTCCAAAATGAAACGAACACAAAAAAGAACACACAAAATGGCAAACGTATATCCATTAGAAGAGTCGACTATTTATAGATGGCTTATTCCTATTTCACTTTACTATTTATATATGTGTGTGTGTATGTATGTGTGTATTGTTAAAACGATATTATATTTAATACTTTTTTATTTATCGTTCGGCATTTAGTATTGACTCCAGTTGTTGCGATTTCACACCCAGTTTAAAAAAACAAAAACGTTTCCTTTCGTTGCGTACGTTTTCAGCGTCCTAAATTCTCTTTTCAAAGGACGTCATTTCTATACGATTATTCGAATTGTAGTTTAAAAAATTACATTTTAAGATGTAAACAAAGTTAAAAAATATTCATAAAGATTTGATTTTATATCGATTTTTTAAGCGATTTTAGTATTTTGTTTTTACAATCGTGTGACGTTGGTTCTAACGTCCTTCCCCCTTATTATTATTAGTAGTTTGTTTGGCTAAGATTAATTTTAGAAGAAAAAAAAACCCTCACTAATGAAAACGAAAGAGAAAAGAACTCTTAAGTAACTTTAACCCTAACCAACTCTAAAGTAACAGGGAAGGACTAGATCCAAATTTAAAATCTTGTAAAAAAATAAATATATATACATGCAAAAACCATAACATAAGTTCTTTAAAAAAATAATCGATATTAAATATTTATAAATCATTTTTAAATTTTCTTGCTACATATGAAACTGAAATGTAATTTAAAACCTATAAAATCGAACAATCATATAGAAATGACGTCTGATTTGCAAAAAAAAGGAGAATTTGGGACGCTGAAACCATACATGATTTGTTCTTTCCTCTCTTCAAGTCTATTGTTTCTTTAAAAAATAAATCAAGCACACCGTTTTCGTCGTCTATTTTCGCTGTTTTTCTGACAAAAATCGATATAAATATAGATCCCACTGCATCTACTATAGACCCTTTTACTTTATTATGCTAATCTTGTTGACATAAAAGTCCCCTTGAATGCTGTAAACGTTTGTTTATACACACATGTCTGTATTTATGTTGTACTAAAAATAATGGACATTGTGTGTGTGTGCGTGTTCATCTTGCTCGAGTCATTATCAAATCTGACGTCGACTCACTAACATTATTTCTCCTTTTTTTGTAATCCTTCTTCCACAAATAATCGTTAGTTTTCCTTTCCGATCGCTTATTTAATATGAAATAACTACTTTATATTTTTTTAATAAAAAGACTACATTTATTTATTTTTAGCTTGCTTTTAACTTAATCACCACCAGACTACCAATAAAAAGAGTACTTCAAAATTAGGTCAGAATAAATAAAACAGATTTTTAGGATTTTTCGAAAATATAAATTTGCGTTTTTTTTTTTTACTCTAGAAAAACTTACGATATTTAATTTTTTTTCACATATTTAAGTAAAAATGTTTGCATAATAGTATTTTTTTTTATTATTTAATTATTGGTAAACATCTAAATTTGGCTATTGCATTTCCTTTTATACCAAATGTTGTCCATTAAAAAATCAATTTTTCTTAATTTATTTTTAAACTTTACCACTTGATTAAGATAAAAATTATTTTTTCAAAATAGAAATTATAAAAAAAATATTAAAGAATATTTATGAATTTTTAAATTTCTTTTTAAAATGTTTATTTTATTCTAATTAATAATATTCAATTAGTAAAGTATTTATCACAATAATACAAATACAATAAATATATTTTAATTATTGTCAATACTTTTTCTTTTTAAAAATTTATATTAATTAAATAGTAAGGTAGGCATTTGTGATAGTTTAATCACAATAAATATAATACACTGATAAAATGAATAGCAATATTGTAATTATTGTGAATAGTATAAATTAAAAGTAGTATTACTTTTTTTTTTTAAATTTATGAAACACATTTCTTTAATATTACTAAATAAATAAATAAATACTATTTAGTAAAAAAACTGACTTTGTGTGTGTTTTTTTGTAAACTCTTTTTTGGGGTTATTTCATAAATCTATTATTTTAAGATTCTGCTTGTTTATAAATGTGTAGAGAGAGCGGACAACCCAAGTTGGTAATAGTATTTTCTCTCTCATCCATTTTTAAAAGAAGATTGAATTGTTAGTAGTGTTCTTTTTCTTCTTTTATTTCACCCCCTCCCCCTCTCTCTATTTATTTGGTAATAGTATTTCCCTCTCCTCACACTATTCTTCTTTTTTCTCCTCCTCCTCTCTCCTCAAATCATTCTCCTTCGTTTCACCTTTCCTCTTCCTTCCCCCTCCCCCTGTTCATGCCGTCCCCATTTTAAAAGCAGCCAAGCAACAACAGCCAATACACATAAATTATTCAACATGGAGGCCAAAAGAAAAAACAAACAAAAAAACACACAGATACTACTGCTACCCTCGACCTGTCTTCATTAATAGTGGTATTCCCTTGATCAGTAAATGAAAACAACAACCATACTCTAAGGTTCATAAAATATCCTCTTTTAAAAACCCATACTACTTTTTAAACATGTTTCCTTTCTTCATTCATCCTCTGCAAATGTCGGGAGGGGGTGGGGTAAAAGCAATTTGGAAATTGGCAGAAAAGCTTTTATCACAGCACAGGACCATTACACTGACCCCCCCCCCCTATATATCTGTGTGTGTGTGTGTGTGTATATATATATATATATAACATATATATATATATATATATATATATATATATATATATGCCTTCAAAGCCTCGAATGATTTTCATACTTTCTAACGAAGATGAAGTTATAGCTTGATCTGAAGAATCCGCTTAATGCGGTTGAAATAAATTATCTAAAAGCTACCATGATTTTCTGAGTTTTTCCATATACTGTCATCACACACACTTTCATCACACATACGTACGCAACCACATACACATACACATCTTTTAGTAGTTTCCCCTTGATGTTTCGACCAAAGACAACTTTGACCCATTTTCTGACTACATAAAACCAACAGTTACAAAATGTATATAAAATCTAGTTCAGTTATCAGATATGAACTCTGTATTCTTCAGGTGTTATCATGCACTTATCTATGGCTATATAGACTTTTAAGTAAATAAAAACAAACAGAATTAATTTAAAACTATGGACTTTAAAAGCCTCAAATTTGGCCCTCTTAAATAATTAAATCAATAAATTTATATACTTGTGTGTTGTTCATTTGACAATTCTTGTGATGGTTTCGTTTTGTTAATTAAAAAAAAAATCCACAACAACAAAAAAAAACAAGACTTTAACTTATCAATCGATAATAACAATCACTCACGTCCCAAGATGAAGGGAATTTTAAAATATTTAGCTTTAAAGCTAATAATAAGTATAAACTAACTACCCGCCGTTGCCCGGGAGTCTTTTTACTTTCATTATTATTTCGCTTTTTTTTCTTTTCTTTTTAGCCACATTATTATATTGCGTTATTGTTTGGACATTAGAATACACATTGAACCAAATTTTTCTAAAACTAATTGTTTGAATCTCTTTAAAATGATTGGATGTAACTCGCTTCCAAAACTTTCACTCTTTTTAATACTTGAGGATTTAATAAGAATTTTAAAGCCAGTTTAAATGACTTTCTATTCAACAGTTGAAATAATTTCGAATTTCAAAGGGTGTCACCAAGTAAATTCATTTCTTTTTTTTTTCAACTATTAGCAAACGATTAAAATGGCTGACTTGTTTACGAATAAACCGAAATGCATTATGATGGATTTAAGTTGGCAATTAAATTATCTTTTTAATAGAAATTTAGTAATTTATGCTGTTGCATTTTTATTTAAATAAATAATCGATTAATAGTAAATAACACAATGTGCAAGTCATGTAGAGACGAGAAACACAAACACGAGAAATGGTCATAGAATTTTATTAATATAGATTTATACTTTCACTTCAGCGAACTTAGCTGAAATAGAATTGATCTACTCGACCTTTCTTTTTTTTTTTTATAGTTTTGCTGACCTCAGAACAATTCCCTTCTTGGACAATTCGATAGATTATTGTAAATAAAAATAAAAACATATCCTCCAAGGAAGTTCAACAGAAACCAAACAGCCAGCCATTGCTACACACCTGAATGTGCTGCCATTGCTCACAGAAATCACTATTTCAATTGCTTTCAGCAAAATAAATCCTCTTAAATCAAAGCGGCCTTTAAAACTGCCCGAAATCACTGCAAAAGGGTACAGAGAACGCGAAAGAGTTCTATGACCAATCCCTTTCAAGAGTGGCTTAGCAGAGGCTTGGTTCCCACAAGTTTTGGTCAATAAGAATAGTGTCCATTTCAACCATCATCGATGGACTAGAACTGATCTCCTCAGCATCAAATTACGATCAGGGCCACGTACCTCCTGAATTCCTCCCTATGACTGTAAACATACTAAGTGACATTTATATATCTGTCCAGAACCTTGATGCCAGTAAACCAACTGGTCCTGACAACATTCCAACCATAGTGCATAAGAAGCTGCAACCGGAACTAGCTCCTATTCTTACAAAGCTGTTCAATGGTTGC
This sequence comes from Sepiola atlantica, assembly GCA_963556195.1. Lineage (NCBI taxonomy): Eukaryota > Metazoa > Mollusca > Cephalopoda > Sepiida > Sepiolidae > Sepiola > Sepiola atlantica. The sequence goes on from OY744520.1 coordinate 100,672,444, forward strand.
TTAAAGGAGAAATGCTCTCCATCACGTTGGAGAACTTTGTCAGTCTGCCTAGTATTTATAAATGCTGGAGATCGGTCTTCTGCATCTCAATACAGACCAATCAGTCTTTGCGTCATGAGTTTTGCTGAGATGGTTGCCAACCTTGTGATTTATCACAGATTCAAATCTGTGATAAATCACAAAGTTGTCAACTACCTCAGCAAAAAAACAATCTACTCAATGACAAGCAATATGGATTTCGTCCTGTAAGATCAACAGCTAATGTGCTGATTAAATATCACACAGGATTAGTGGATCTATTGACGGGGGCTTCGTTTCTAGAACAATACTTGATATATCAAAGGTCTGCTTTACAAGATTGCAAACTATGGAATATCTGAGAATGTAATCTAAACTATCAAATCCTTTTACTTGGATAGGTTTATAAAAGTAGTCTTTGATGTGCACAAGTCTGAAGTACTTATTATCAATGCTGGCGTACCCCAAGGATCCATTCTCGGCCCAACCCTCTACCTAATATTAATTAATGATCTCTCAAATCACCTAAGACCATTCGTTGACATATGCCGATTACACAACCATCTATGGCAGCACTTCTAAGACATTAATAATCAGGATTTTTATGATTCTCTCTCTTCCAACCTCGAGCATGTGGTGCAATGGGGGAGAAAGTGTCTTGTTACATTTAATACGTCTAAAACCAAGCTTCTCTCCTTTCACCACCAACGCTCGGATCCTAACTTTGCCCCAATTGAGGAGGCCCCTTGCTTTGATAAACTTCTACTTGGACTGACTTTCACTCCAGACTTTAAATGCAAGATGTACATCAAATCTGTTGCTAAGGTCACTGGAAAAATATTTGGATCATTCTACCCCACCAGAAAGTATGTCATTTCTGACGCAATCCTCTACATATATAAGAGTTAGATGTCTTAAGACGGAGTACTGTTGCCACATCTAGGGAATGCAGCTCAGAGCATTCTTTCTTGCTTTGACAGAGTATTCTTCTCTTGCCTACAGTCTCTTTCTCACAGAAGAAACGTTGCTAGTCTTTCTCTGCTCTATCGTTATTTTCATGGTAGGTGCTCGACTGAGCTCTAATCTATGGTTACCTCCTGTAAAACATTCACAGCAAAAACTTGTTTAGCTACAAATCACTTTAAATAATTTTCCTTTCTTCCTCTGTGTACCTGGAACTAAATGGAACTTCCATGAGCAGAGTTTCTTTCCAAAAACTGCCAGTATGTTGAACATAATAACATGAGACTGCTTCCCAGCTGACTACAACACGGACGTTGTCAAGCCCAATGTTAACAAGTTCTTGTTGAGTCATCCTCTTAAATAATCCAATTCTGCCCATCATTTCCAATCCTCAAGGTGTTGTCTCACCGTCCACCTGACAAACCCATTAACCCTTATCCTTGAGTGGCCTTCGGACATTGATAAGCGATGACTCATTAGTACAAAAAAAAAACCCTAAAAATATACACTCAATATGGTTTGTTAACAACTTTTTTTTTACCCTATTTTTCTAATATTTCAAAGATGAATTATGGATATTTTTTATTTTTGTAGAATAATTAAAAAATTACCAATTTACAAAAAAAGTCAAACGTTCGTAGAATAGGGACTTCACTCGTCCAAAATGTTATTTTTCCACAAATTTATTTGTTCGGGTGGTGGGGGGGATCTTTTGTGACCATAATGCATCACTCAGCACAGAACGGTCATCTTTAAAAAAATTGTGTAAAATTAAATGTCAACAAGAAGCCATGTTGAATCGTCTCCAGCTAGCATACACAACAGTAATGATAATTTTTTTTATTTAATTAAATAAGACATTTTTTTCATACAAAACATAGAATTCAATGGTTTAATGTAATAAGGTGTTTTGAAATAGTGCCGAGCAGCATTTTTTAAAGATTCCCCTAGACATAAATTATAAATAGAACTGCATTCCTATTTACATGCCTCCCCACGAGGACAGAGTTAGACGCAAGCCTAGTTTTAATATGGGGAAAATTCAGCTCCCCAAAAAGAGGCACTCTAGATTGGGATAAAAATAAAAATTTATTCAGTCTAGCACAGAAAGATGAAGTGTAGTATCAGAACAGATACTACACTTTGTTCCTAGTCAAAAGTTATGTTTTTATTCATCCCAAACAAGATATATTGCCACTGAAGTGTAAGAGGCTACTGTAATACAGGAAAGGGAACAATATAGATAGGGGGGGGGGGGGAGGGGATTATGCAACAAGGTGTTTGTTCACATTACATTTAAATTTCTACATGTTGATATGGTAGGGGGAGCAGGGAGGGAATTCCAAAGACAAGTAGTGTGAGGAAAGGAGCCATTAGAGTAAAAAAATCTTCCAGCATCTCGGGACTTCTACAGTCAACGGGGGATATTTTGCTGCTAGTCGGGTAGGTTGGAGGTATTTTCGTTCGGGAGGGGGGGGGGTATCGGTTCAACAGAGGGTTTTCCGTGGAAGTACCTGTAAAATGAGTACAGGGATGCAATACTAGTGTGATTTGCATAGTACTATTATTGTGTAATTGTTATCTATCTTTTTTCTTTTTTTTTTAATTATGAATGAAACTTAAATGTATTCTTGTAAATTGACATATCTTATTAAGTATGAATAAATATTTACTTACTTAATTGACACAGTCGTTTTTATGTCCTCTTCCCTTATTTTAATTCATCTAAGTCCAGAATTAAGAAGAGAATGTCCTCCGCCAGCAAAAGCATTGTATTGCAATTTTTTAATGCAGCATTCCGGATTTCAGTCAACTGTTGGTTTACTCTCCGGAATGAGGACATTCACTTATTGGTTAAAGAATTTATTGCCCTTTTTGATCTCAAACCAAATAACTGGATCCACTTATAAATTCGATAATCACATATAACTTATAGAGTTCTGGTGGATAGGCATCTCTGTTCAACAATCACATTAACCTGATGACTAAAGTGAGCCATCTTGCTTGATTCAGAGGCTCAATCTTCTAGGTAACAAATCTAAGGTTCACTTTCTCTCAATGAATGCCTAGAGCAACACTGATCACCACTTCAATCATTCCTTGCCTCTGCTGTGAGATAAAAATTATCTAGATGACCACTAATTTTAGGAAATTCAAACTGAGGCAAATCCTGGTAATTATTTCTACATAGAAGACGAGTGAAAATAGTAAGGCTTCTTGTAGTTCCATCGATTAACTTGAAGATCGCTCGAAATGGCAGTTCATTTTGATGAAATGAACAGCCAATCGTGTGCAATTTCCTGTTTGTTTTCTCCGGAGCTCTAATAAGCCCCGCTTCACAACCCGTGTTTTTACTGGTATTGTCCACCAGAACTGCTTTAACAGTATTTCCACTGTTTTACTCTGCGTATGTAAAAGAAGTAACATGTGAAACATCTTGTTGCTCTCGTTCAACTAGTCTGTCTCATCTCTCTGCATCAATTGATTTTTTTTACTCTTTTTTGACAGTATCTTCGTCAATAGATCTTGTTTTCACTTTTCATCATTTAAATATTCCCTCTCTTCAATGTGAAACTGAAATGTCAAAATTTGAATGTTTAATAACAGATCCAACATACATAACAAATATTTAGGAATATATCAATTTTATTTACCAGAGAAACGAAGATTATCAGAAGCAAATTTATATTTTTCAATTAGTTAAAATTTTGAAAAATAAGGACAATAACTATTTCAAATTATAAAAATTAAAAAAAAAAACAACAAAAAACGATCAAAGAATTAACATTACCTTGTTAGATGACAATTGCAGACTACATTGTTTGACAATTTTCTGTATTGCACTTTACAGCAAAGTCATCGCATTTTAAAACCGGAAGTTTACAGCAACATAAAGAAATATCAAATAGTTTGTCCAGCTGTTCCTTCATTTTTTCTATAGCAGTTACATGACGAAAAATCTATTTTCTCTTATATGTGCACGCAATCCTTTGCGTAATAGTGATTTGGTTGGTGAAAATAGGCACCTTCAGGCTTACGCATTGATACACAGTCGATTAATGCATCACTGCACATGCACAATACTAATTTCCGCCCAAAGCTGGATGCATGCCAATTACAACAGTTTGAGTTGAGATGCGAATCTGACAGGACGCTGTATCGCCTCTCTTGTCTCCCGCCAGGAATTGGCAGGGGACGAGATAGAAGCACATACTAAAGACCAACTGGGATATATTACATTTCTATGATTCCTGCCAACTGAACAACTCAACTTGTTTATGTTCCTGTATTCTTGTTCCAGTTAAATAAGACATATCTATGTTATTTTAGAGAAGACATTGGTATTTTCCTTCGAACGCTGGTGACGCTTTTCTTATTCAAGTCGAATATCTACAGACACGGACGACTCTAAATTCCAGAGAAAACTCTTCTTTCACTCTACAAAATGGCTATCTCCTGTCTCGACATTCCCAACAAACACCACCACTCTACAAATTGATGACCATGACTTGATTAAAAACATACTTTCTGATCCGAACATTTTAAAAACAAATTGTGCCTGTTTTCGCAAACCAAATCACAACTCACTACTATGCAAGGTATTGCGTGCACATATAAGAGAAAATAGATCTCTCGCCATGTAACTGCTACACTTCCATTTTAGGTACAGTAATAGATTTTCTGTCAATTAGGTTGGCCCTTTTGAAACAAAATATCCTCACCTTATGTCTTATGTAATATTCTCTTAATAAAGCCAATTCTGTATTTACTGCTTATTTCCTTTGCAATTAATTTGGAAATCTCTCAATTTTTCAAGTGGAAACAGGAACTTTCAAGGAAATAACTAAACTGAATAATTTGTAAAGTTGGTGGTTCTGTTTTCTCTAGCGGACAAGCTGGATCAGCAAATCTTTTGGAACTATTGCTACGAATTAAAGCTGAACATTATCTTTTTACAGCCATTTTCATCTGAAAATAAAATATAAATAAATAATTATAAATCAAACTGTTTTAGGCTATCTTTCAGTTTCATATAATTTATTTTACACTCAAAAGATTTACAATTATGGTAAGGAGCTAAAATTAGTTTTAAGGGTAGTGGGTTTGAATTTGGGTTAGGCTGCATCTAAAATGTTGGCTTTAAAATACCGGACCCTTTAACCAGACTCTTAATGCTGTTTGGGTTATGGTAAAATATGTTGATTTTATCACAGCCTTTATTACCTGCACTTTGGTTTACCTAACTTTAAGACCCATGAATAAAGTATGTTTGTGCCATTTACCAATGGGAGTGTAAAATAAAATGTTCGGTAATACATGATGTGGTATTTGCCATTGGGTGGGCATCCGGCTTTCACTAACAGAGGAAGTTTCTAGGGAATATCAAATTCACATGCGATCTCCAGCCGCATGTATACCCCGGTCAGGGGAAATGACATACAGTGTCTAGTATTCCCAAAGGGTCAACACCGCTTAATTTTGGTGATTTAACGAGAGCTGGTGAGTCAACGTAATTGTGCCGTAAAATGGGGATGTACATAGATATTTATGTGGTTTTGTTTTCTATCAATTAAGGATATTGGGTAGAAAATTTCATCATGTTTTACTATGAAATTAGAGTATTAACGTATTTAATACAAATTCAAATATAAAATTAAATTTGAAACAAAAACAAAAAAAAATAGAAAGAAGGAAACGGTTTTTAGCAGGACCCCCCCCCCCAAAAAAAAAATAAAATAAAAATAAAAACAAAACAAAAAAAAACAAACAACTGAATTAATCCCAGTCACTTCTATTTGATTTATAAAGTTGGATTTTCTAAGTCAGGCCCAAATAGCATTTAAGCTGACAAATCAAACTTTGCTTCTGATTAGCCAATTTTTATTTGTTATTGTTGTACAGTGTTATTGGCAATATAATAACGTACTGAGCTATAATTTATTTTTAAAACAAGTTATTTCGGCCCAGACGACTGCTAATATGAAACAATTTTAAATAATCACTTATAAATAAAAATTAACAAGGGAGATAACTAATTCTAAATTGAAGAATATAGTAGTTGTTTATCGTAAGTTAAAAAATTTGCAAACAGATAAAATTACTTATGCATCCCAGACGACACAGAGTAGGTGATGCCAGTAATATCGAAAACTATGCATTTTAAACAAGTTTTTTCTTTCTTTTTCAAATAATTCTTGTGCATAAAATTACTAATTATTTCTACAATTAAAGACAATGATCCATATTTTATACAATAATAAAAACTAACAAAAACATGCATTTCAAACGGTGTAAGTTTAAGTAAATACATTTTTCAGTTTTTATGTTTTTTTGATAACTGGCTGCCTTCGCCCGCTCATTATCGCTTTGCAATTTAATTACTATTCACTACTTGAAATCAATGAAATGAAACTAATTGATGAAAAAAAGAAGGCAAAACTACTGCTATTATTACCTCAAATTTAAGCTCTCTTATTCACTCACATACACATGATTCTTTCCATTTTTCATTATGAGTTATTATTAAGATTAAGCCTTCCCTTCTTTGCTCAGAAAATTAAATTTGCATATGTGATTATTGAAGCGAGCCGGACACACATTTAACTTTTATTATATTGATAATGAAAATGGGTCGTCTTTTTTCTACTAAAAATTAATAAATTCTGTATTTAAATATGTCAACAAAAAAAACGAAACAATCTTTTATTATTTACTTGTCTCAGCGTTTCTTGGGAAATTTGGGAAACCCGAGAAACTCCTGCTTCCAACCCCAAATGAAAAAAACTAATTTAATTTAAAGGAAAAATGTATGTAAGCCATGAAGGGTTTTCTTCTACTCTGAAAGGTTAGATATGTTGTAAAGAAGAAAAAATATTTATTAAAAGGGGGAGAAAAAACATCGTTCGCAGTATCAAGCCACCATTTTTTTCTGTAAGCAGGTCAAATAGTAGTAGTAGTAGTAGTAATAATAATAGTAATAATAAATAGAATTATTAATTTCAAGCGTTTTTGTCACCTTAGCTTTGTTAATCGGAAAACAATTTTTAAAATTTTTTTTATTAGGTGTTTATACTAGTCAACATAGGGATTAATATTAAGTGATCTAACACGTGGTGTAATACAAAAAAATTATTATAATTAGATTTATTCCTTATTTCTCTGGTGTAATGGGTTGAAGGGTGAGAAGTACTTAGTACTGTGTTTGGGGTTAAGTAGGCAATGTTGATCAAAGTAAATATAAAAATCGATGAACTTGAATGAAACTAAATTTATTGTTTTTAAAAACATGTATCAATAATTGGACTAAGTCGCCGATGAAGTAGATTTTTCTATGTAGCTTTAGGTTTGAAAATTATATCTGTCAATGAGACAGCGGAAATCTCACTCTACTTTATATATAAGATAATTCTTATTTAGTTTTATTTGATTTATTGAGAATAATAAAAAATTAAAATTTTTAATTTTTTATTAATAACATTTCCACATGTTTCTTTCTCTAGTGGTACGGATTGTTTTGATGGCAGTAAATCTTTCACTGATCATCGGAAAAAACATTGAAACTCTGTAAATTTTCACACCTTAAAGTTGTTTGCTCATCTGACAGTAACAATTTTGGAAAAAATATTTTATGTCATTATTTATTATGTCAAACTAGGATTATATAGTCAGACTCTGACTTCGCTGATTCCCAAACTTTCGACTCCGCTGATTCCCAAACTTTCGACTCCGCTGATTCCCAAACTTTCGACTCCGCTGATTCCCAAACTTTCGACTCCGCTGATTCCCAAACTTTCGACTCCGCTGATTTCCAAACTTTCGACCCCGCTGATTTCCAAACTTCTGACTGCGCTGATTCCCAAACTTCTGACTGCGCTGATTCCCAAACTTCTGACTGCGCTGATTCCCAAACTTTCGACTCCTACGATTCCCAAACTTTCGACTCCTACGATTCCCAAACTTTCGACTCCGCTGATTCCCAAACTTTCGACTCCTAGGATTCCCAAACTTTCGACTTCTAGGATTCCCAAACTTTCGACTCCTAGGATTCCCAAACTTTCGACTCCTAGGATTCCCAAACTTTCGACTCCTAGGATTCCCAAACTTTCGACTTCTAGGATTCCCAAACTTTCGACTTCTAGGATTCCCAAACTTTCGACTTCTAGGATTCCCAAACTTTCGACTTCTAGGATTCCCAAACTTTCGACTCCTAGGATTCCCAAACTTTCGACTCCTAGGATTCAAAAAATTTTGACTCTGACTCCTTATTTTAAAGTCTTCCAATATTAAGATTTTATGTTGATTCTTCAAAGATTAAAATATCCAATCCAACTTCTAGCATTCTTAAGAATCCAGCTCTTACAAAACCTATGACTCCCGACTCCGCAATCCTGTGTCATAACGCAACTATAACTATTGTACTACCAGTTCCGAAATCTACTTGCCCTACACAACATAAAGTCACCGGTGAATGGGGACAATTTGTTCACCTTGATCTCTTTTAGGTTATTGTCAAATCAGTTCAAAGTGATCTAATTCCATTTGGATTAATAATATTCATATAGGTTCTGCTATAGCAGAAATCAAATATTGTGACTCAATAATAATTTGAAAGAAAAATTGTAATGAGTAATTACTGCTTTTTATGTAAAAAAACTCTCACTCTTATTTATATCTTGAAACTTAATTTGTTTTGCAATTAATAGAAATTCTCTTTAATGATGGAAAAATATGATTTTAAGAAAAGAATAATATTTTATTCTTTAAAATTTTGAAATGAAATTATTGTATTTTTTTTCCAATTCTAAGAATTTAATTAGAATTGTTGCAGACTATATATTTTTTCTCCAAAAGACATCAGTCAATTTTCGAATGACATTTAGGCAGCACTCAAGTAGTTTTAATTCCTTCTTCAACCATTCACCGTGCTTTCTTGAAAAGTGCCTTCTTTGATGATGGCTTACGAGATACGCAACTCTTTTTAAGTAGACTTCCAGATTATTTGGCATTATTTAAATTCTGTTCAACTTTATTAAAAACATTTAAAAAATTAAATTAAAAACATGGAATAAAGTCTTCAATTAAAATGTTTTTTAAAGTATATTATTTTGCTTCCAACACTTTCATTTTAACGGGATATAAATATTTAAAAAAACTGCTTCAATTTTCTTAGAGTGCACATGTGTCACTCGTGACAACTGCAATTTTAGCTTAAACTACAGACTAGATTTCTCAACATCAATAAAATTATGAGACAACTTCTCATGTGCCTGTGTATGTGTTTCTCACGTCTGTGTGACTTCTACATTAGGAGCAAAGTGTAGTATCTGTTCTGATGCTACACTTCCTCTTTTCTGTCTTCAGTCAGTGAGGGAGAAATCTTTCTAGACTGAGGAAATTTTAATTTTTGTCCCAATCCAGAGTGTCCCTTTTTGGGAACTGGATTTTCCCCACATTCAAAATCGACCTTGTGTCTACCCTCGTGGGGAGTCAAGTAAATAGGGAGTTACACATTATTTCTATTTACTCGATCATTTATTGAAATAAAAAAATGCAAGAACATAAAATAAAACAAATTTTAAAAAATCTTATTTAAAAAAAAAAATTAATTACGAAATTACATCCACCAAAATGCATCTCCATTTCTTAGTAAGCAAATGAGCCATTTTAAACTTTTGTTAATAGTTGAAACAAAAAAAAAGATTAAAGTACCTATTGACCCTTCGAAATTTGAAGCAATTTGGAAGCAACTGTCAAATAGAAAGTCATTTAAACTGGCTTTAAAACGTTCAGTAAATCTTCATGTATTAAAAGATTGAAAGTTTTGGAAGCTATGTACATCCAATAATTTTATAATAGAGATTAAAAGATATACAAAATTAGTTATAAATTTAACTTTCAAAATCCTATTTGAAAAAATAATTTAGTAAACAAAACATAGTTCTAAAAAAGCGAAATGATAGTAAAAAGACTGCTGGGCAGTAAATTCATATTTTTACTTGTCTATATTTAGCTCTTGGGTAATATGTATTACAAATGCTATGTGCACAATTTAACCATTATAATAAAAATTGTTCCAAATATAGTAGAATTTTTATTTAAAAGGAACAACCATTGATTTAGCATTTAACTAAGATTTCCATTTCCATATTTATTGGAATATATCAACTGCATTGAAGTGCAAATAATTATCGTTTTATAAAAAAAATGTTTATCAATTTCCATTTTACTTAAAAAAAACATTTTAATCTTATTTTTAAGTAGTAATAGTGATTATTTATTACCAGTGGAGATTTGGTATCTGTCTGAAGCCGAAACTATACTATTACTTTTATGAATGTACTGTTGTACTGTCTTTTCAATGTTTAGTTCAGGGGGGGGGTAATATTGTAGTATATATTCGTTCGTCATGAGACCATTCCCCCAAGCATTACCTCCTCTTTTAGGTTGGGGGGAGGGGTTAGTGTAGTATATGGTCGTTCATCATGATATAATCCTCCCAGGCATTACTTCCTCCTTTTTGTGGGGGGGGGGGGGTAGTGTAATATCTGTTCTGTTGCCATGAGCCCATCCTCCCAGGCATTTACCTGGGGTTGGGTACCATACGGCTCTTCATTAGCAAACTCAACACTTACATTATATAAACTAGCAATACTACTACTACTACTACTACTAATAATAATGTTAATGCACTAAAATAATACTAAAGACTTATTAAGAGAAATACAGTGAAAGTGTTCTTTGAGAAGACTTGTCACATTCTGGTGAAATACTGCATTTGCTTGTTGTATGGATACTCGACTAGTTGTTTGTGAAATGATTAGTATCATGAATAAATCAAATCAAATTTGATACTTATTAAGTATCACTCGGGTCATATTTTATTCTTCTCGTTATTGGTTGTCGTTCTTCTAATTTGCCTAAAACGCTCCTTGACTATTAGAAAAAACTTTCCTAACCTACATAGCAAAGAATATTTGTTTGAAATAGAAAGCCGTAGAAACAGAGTTATTTTTAGGATTCCTCATATTTGGATTGTATCATTTCTTATGAACTGCAGCAATAAACATTTACTCATAATTTTCTCGGTTCATTTTTTTTATTCTGAAGAAAAAAATCCAACAAAAAATACTGTTATTAGATTTGTTACCTAATAAATTATTTTTCAGAAGAATGCTAAGGGAAATAGTCATGACCATTAGATGAATGCTAAAAATCGCTATAAATTAATTTTCAGATGAATGCTAAGAGAAATACAGCCATGACTGCATTAGATGAATGCTAAAAATCGCTATAAATTAATTTTCAGATGAATGCTAAGAGAAATACAGCCATGACTGCATTAGATGAATGCTAAAAATCGCTATAAATTAATTTTCAGATGAATGCTAAGAGAAATACAGCCATGACTGCATTAGATGAATGCTAAAAAACGGCATAAATTTATTTTAAGATGAATGCTTAAAACATCACTGCGAATAACCTTTTTCTTAAAAGCGTGATAAAAATAATAGAATTGTGTTAATGCAAACAATATAAAGTTAATTGTAATAATCTTGTGTTGTTTGATATATCATAATAGTTTTGATCATTAAAACCAACTTTTTTACTTTAAATTTCATGAGTAAAAGTTTATTAAATTCAAACTCTTCATATCTTTATTAATATAAACTTAGGTATGTGTTTATATATTTCTAAGTATAGGATTCACTCCTTAACTAATTAACCGAGCATTATAAATTTTAGAATACAGCTGCTAGGCGTAAGGTGGGTAATGTGAGCTATATTTAGTTTAATTCAGTTTTATGCAAAGGATGCAAAGAGGGGATAAAAACCCTTCTCTGAAAATTCAGATACATCCGATTTTTATGAAATGTTTATAATAGGTGTTAGACATCAATTGATAAATATTCCCCACATTTCCGTTTCTTTAGAGTATTTTCAAGGGCTTTTAGGGGACAAAATTTGGGCACAATCTTTCATTTGAAAATTCAAATATTTCAGATTTGCATTCAATTTGATTCATAGTCATTAGCAACATTTACTGAATTTTAATTTCTTAAGACCCCTTAGATTTGAGAAATTTTCTACCCTCAAAATCATGTAATAGATTTTGATCAAAAATGGAATAAAGATTTTAGACATAAGGTTTAATAGCATTATAACTTGATTTTATTCTTTGTAAGGGGACATAAAAGTGGTGCAAAACTATTCTGTTTGAGGAATTCTTCTCGTAGTTTACTATTTACGGATTGAAGTGAATGTTTTTGATTTGTATTTGAAGTTACTTTCCCGTTATTTAACGATATCAATCCGTCTTTTGTTTTAAGTGCAAGTGTCTGTTTAGAACTAATCCCATTTAGATAAAATTGAACTTTGAACTGTGTAAGATGATAGTACATAGGTCTGCATGGGTAACAAGCGATACGTCCCTAGGTTGACAAACTATTCATTTCATGCAACAAATATTAATAACAGATATTCTTCTCCCCCTATTTATTCGTCTCCTCATGAGGGCGAAGCTAGAAACAAGGCCCGTTTTTAAAGTGGGGAAATCTAACTCCCCAAACAGGGAGCACTCTTGATTAAGAAAAAAGTATTTTTGTCAGTGCATTTAATTTAATGATAATTATTGATAAGATAAATTCTCTAGGTCAATTACTTTTCAACTTATAAAACTTGGGGTGTGTGATTGACCTAACAGATTCCATTGTGACTTATGAAATCGGTGAGGACAAATTCAAATTCTCTGTCTGTTGAAATTCAAGTTCAGTAAAAATTAGTGATGGGACGATTTCAATATTTTTACCGATTCTGTTCTAAATTCCTGATTCCGGTACAATTACCGATCCCGATTCTTTTAAATTCTCTAAATATTTAGCTATAGCGTTGTTATTTTTTTAGCTTTCGTATTGCCGTAAAAACCCATGTAATATGTGCAGTTATTTTCGCAAACGTAAAAATACACTTATGGGGGGGGGGGGGGGGGGCTGATCTATAGATTTTAGTTTTACTGACATTTTAAAATCAATAAATATTTATCATTCGTATCAGCAATGAAATATTAAGTTTTAAACAAACAAAAAAAAAACAATTAAAAGAATCGTTTTTGGCATGGGAAAATAGGGACAAATTTTTCCGATTCTGATACCCCCCCAGAAGGTTCCGATTCTGATTTCTCGTCCCAACATTAGTAAAAATCCTGCCTGAAAATTATCTTAATAAAAACCTTTTGCTAAACTTTTTGATCAACCTTTTTAGATTTGAATTCCTTTATTTCATTGTTTATTAGCAGCTAGCTCTACCTATCCGGTGTTGCTCGGGAGTTTTTTTTACTTTGATTTTTGTTACGCTTTTTGTAAAGTATGCCTTTTAAGTGTCTCTTTTCTTTTTTAGTAAAGTATTCATTTTTTTTCTTTATTAAGATTATTTTCTTTTTATATATTAGAAATATGATTTTAAAAGTTAAATTTAATTATTACGGTATCGAACCAAATTATAAAACTATAACTGATGTGTGTTATTTTGAAGGATCAGCGAGTACGGCTTCCTTTTTTTTTTTTTTTAACTATTAACAAAAGGTTAAAATAACTGACTTGCTAATGAAGAAATAGAAATTTTAATTCTTTTTGTTTTGTTTCTGGTAAATTCCTATTTTAGTCACATAAATTATTTAGTGAAACTTGATTTGCAGAAAAAACAAAGTTGTTTTTAGAGAGGAGTGTAGACAACTCTAAATTGTATAAGACAAAAATCTAAATAATTAAAATATGAGGAATTTCTTCACCTATAGAGTTGTTATAGTATCATGTCTATGATTTTTTAAAATGTTAAACTAATTTCAGCTTGCATTTCAACACACCCAAATCTCGTATGTTTTTATATATACAGATTCTCATCCAAAATTATTTTCTATAAGCGTCAAAAACAATTGAGTTTAATAATTCTACAACTCAAAGCCATTTTTGTTTTGGATTTTTGCTCCACATGAAGTTATTTAAACAGAAGGTTCTTTTTTGAAAGATAAACTTACCGATATTGCTTCAAAATAAATACAATCTGCACTTCACTCTCACTATCGCTACTGTAATTTGAAACAAATGCAGTGATTTGTCAAATCTGTCGATTAGCCAATCAAAATGCTTGAAGTATTAATTAATACCAGTGAATCAGCGAAAACGTCTGTTACTAAATTTGTTCCTTGTTCTTTGTGAGTGATGGTGTGAGTAGATAATTCTTTGTAGGAGGTGGGGAGGGAAACTTCTTTCTATCAACCGGGATAAAGTATGTAATCGATAAAATCAATTGGAAATACAATGTTTTTTAAAGATTAAAACGAGAGATTTATATCGGAAAAGAATTAAATATTTATCTTATATATGATAGTCTATAATGCACAAAAATGAGAAAGAGACTGGCGTTACTTTATATATTTAAAGGCCAGCTGTATTTACCGAGCATAGTCCAAGTGGATATATATAATCAGATAGAAGGTTTAGAGAAAAATAATTTCAAATATAGTCATGTTTACAATTTCTTTTTAAATAGAATTTTTAAAAATTCGCTTTAGTTTTCCCTTATTTTATTGTTGATTTCAAGAAATATTCAAGTAATAGTAAATAAAATTAAATAATTCAATGTGTTTTATCAAAGTTACATATAGGTGAGAAACACAGATACACAAGATCTTGTCTGATAGTTTAATTAATACAGAGATGAGACTCATGTTTTTTCTCTTATCTCTTTTGCCTTGTTAATGTCCTCATCATAAACCTATTGTCGTTATCGATTGGATAAGCCTTTTCATTTGTCGAATTGAAATGACTTATATGAACATTGTCTATCAGCCAACCAGAATAGGTACACATTTTCAGGAAGATTTCTATGTAGAAAAACTTTCTAATTTTCATATTTGTTTTCGTTTTTACCCCCTTTTAAATTGATTTTAGGGAGACTTTTGGATTCTTAACCCTTTCGTTGTTTTTGTGTATTTGAACTAGTTGTTCTTAACAGAAAACACATTTACTATTTATTTGATAATGACGATGCTTTTTCATATAATCATGTTTTATTTAACAAATCACATAAGCTTTTTCATTATGTTCTGCATGCTTGAATGATCAACAAAAACATAAATGCAGCCATGTAGGAAAGTTAAAATTTTAGATTTAGATTTTTTTTTTTAATGGAAATCTCTCCAGACATGGCATGAAGCCGCTTGATGTAAGGAGCTAACAAGAACAAAATATGATTATCGCAAAGATGGGAGATGCTTATTGGCCTTAGTTTTGAAAAGACCAATATTATAGGTAGGAGGAAAACAGTCAGCAGGAAGAGAATTCCACAAGCCTGCAGTTCTTGCAAAGAAGCTACTGGAGTGGAATAGGAATAGGAAACCGTATTACCATGAAGTATCAAAACAGCGAATTGATGGAGACAACTAGACCGAGTCAAACGAGCTGACACAAAGGAAGCAGGGAATAGATCACACAATCCTGTAAAACGCATGCCATAATAGTATTTATAGAAAAAACTGAGGCTAGCAACAACATTACGTCTGTGAGCGAGAGTGTGCAGAGAAGAAAGGATGTGGCCAATCAAATTGCAGATACATTTCTGCACCTTATGAAGAACCCTCAAATGGGACAGAGATTCACCAGCCTAAATATGACAACAGTACTGTTGAGATTAATTAATCTGTTAAGCAATTGGAAATGTGCATTTTAAGTTGCTATTCATTTATTGCTACCAAATTTGATATTTGACTTGTGACAGCATTCACTGTGGGTCGTTTGATCCGGCTCCTTCCAATGTATTCGCGGAGCCCTGAATGAGGGCTCACCAAGCACAGCGGTCCATTACCAACGTTAATAGCCAGTCTCAGTTCTATTAGTGGACACCGTATACATGAACTTATAATGAGTTCTGCATCATGCTTCACCGTTCTGAGCCATGTTTTGCGTTGACCACCACACCGCTTTTTCCAGCGAAGGGGGAACCGGATTCTCTGATGAATTTGTCTTGTTTACGCACGCAAGGAAACTGTCAGATTTAATATCTATATACTACTCAAAGTATGTTTCTGAACTTTTGAGATGAGGATTGGTCATTTGTATTATTTGGATTATTCAGACTACTGTTCTCATCATGAGTGTTATTCTCACAACGCAAGGACCCATAGCATAACGGATATAGTACTAAGTAAAATTCAGTTTTAAGTGACACTTCTGGAGGTTGAAGGTTCAATCCTCAATGCGGATAATACTAAGAATATAATTATGAATTACTTAAGACTTCTACCTGGTCATGGCTGACAGAAAAAGAGCGTGCTACCCCCGTGGATTAAATAAAAGGTTCTGCTTGAAATTCCGTAAAGCTTCGCTGAGTCCAACAGAAAGATTCCCCGAGTCCGACAAGATATACTTGAAGTAGGTCGGAGGTTACATCGTCCAAATCGTTCTGAGAATAACACTCAAGATGAAAACAGTAGAAAGGAAGGAGGAATGGCATAAATAATGGATGAATAAGAGAGAGGAATGAAAGAAATGATGTTAAAAATTAAGAGGTGTGGGGGGGGGAAATAGAAAGGAGACCGAGAGAAAGGGGTTTATTATGACATCACAAGAGAGTTTCATTTGGAAAGTCCAAATATTTCTTCATTTTTCCAAAGATTGCTTGCCTTTTATGAGATCCAGTTTAAAATATTGTGATGTCATTTTGCCATTGTTTTGTAATTGAGACATTTTTCATTTTGCTATTCTCACTTGGAATCATTCATTACCTTTTCTAAAGCTTAACTTAAATAGATGGATGATTTCAAAGTAACACAAGGATATATATATATATATATATATATATATATATATATATATATATATATATATATATATATAATGTATATTTAGGAAGCAAGTTGTTGTTGATACAAGTCTGATTGAAGACAACAGAAATTTTTAATTACTTTCTCGACTCGGCAAGCAAGTTTCTGGGTCTCCGGTGACAGTTCGTAATTAAATTGAAAAACAAAAATAAATATACAACCACATATTGTAAAAAGTAAATAAAATTAATAAAAACAATCAATACACAAATACATACATAAACAACAAACTCAATTAAATCCTCCTTTTAATAAATAATAAAAAAAAAACGACACAAAAAACGACAAAACAAATCAACTTGAGATGAGATATACTCCACGAATTACTGCCTGACACCCGAAAACTTTCTCGATTTGGCGAGCAAGTAATTAAAAAATTACGAAACGAGAAAATTCTGTTGTCATCAATCAGACTTGTATCAATATATTGTATACTTGTGTGTGTGTATATATATATATATATATATATATATATATATATGTATTAAAAATGAAAATCCTTTTTCAATGCAATATTTTATTTTTTTTTACTTAAATTTTTCGGAATCAAATTCCATCTCAGATGACCAGAATTGTGTCATTTAAAAAAATTTTTTTTGAAAAAACAAATAGGTAAATGACTTTTCTTTTTATATATATATATATATATATATATATATATATTAAAAAAAATTCAAATGTGTTAATCAAATGAACTTAAATTAATATTTTTTCAAAAGTGTTCAATACTAAGAAGGGCTTTATAAATATTTATATTATATACAGGTAAACTTTGGTATCTCGAACACCGATGTCTCGAATACAACACAAATCTTCAAGTCAGTTGGCGGTCCCGACCGTTTATTGGTGTCAATTTCAAACTTCGATTTCTCGAACCCTCGGATATCTCGAAGTTTATTTTCAGTCCCATCAAGTTCGAGATATAGAAGTTTACCTGTATATATTTATATAAATTTGAAAGTGTAATTGCAATTTATTGCTGTTTATATAATAAATATTTATATATTAAGAAATTTGTTTAAGTTCACACAAAGGTTTATATAGTAGCTCAATAGTGTATAATACAACGAGAGCTCTTAAATATATATATGTATATATATATATATATACATACTAGAAGAATACCCCAAATTAATTCCCTGAGCAGAATATTTTTGCATCACTTTTATGTTCCCTTACAGAGATTAAAATCAAGATATCATGCTACTAATCCTTATTTCAATTTTGATCATGATTTTCATACTAGAAAATGTCTAAAATTTCAAGCTTAAGCTTAAAGGGTCTTAAGAAGAAATTGAAATTAAGGGAATCTGGCTTAATTGTTGTCTAATAACTATGGATCAAATTGACGCTTATTCCATCTCCTGAATTTTTAAAAGGTCCGACTCTGACAGCAATGAGTTTGTTCTATCTCTCACTCAATTTTCTGCATTCTTTAGATATTAAAAAAACAAACCTTTACCCGCACTATAATTTAAGCAGATTATTTGGAATTTTTATCATTAGTTTTATAATTGATTTCTTTATTTTACAGCATGTCGACTCATTTTGGGTTATTATTAATGCTGAAATAATGTCTATTGTGAATGATTCAACATTATATTCGATTTAACATCCGGTTTACATGCTTGCATGTGTTGGATGGCTTTTAGAAATTGACGTCCAAACTAACCTATTTCTGCCAGGTCTTTATTTATCCCTCTTTCTCTAAAGTCGCTTCTTCCCATGTTTTACTTGCCTCCCCACGGCTGGATAAAATATAAGCCCTCTGCTCTTTGGCTGCAGCAAAAAGGAGCACTCTCCTTTCTGTTAAGCCCTGGTTTTACCCTATTATCAAAATGTGTTTTATGCTCCAAATCTGAGGGTTTTTTTTTTATTGATTTACTATTAAAAGAAAAATCTAGTTTGATCTCTAATATACTATGAATCATATTAAAAAGATTCAATGTGTTAGCTGTTGAAATGAATCTTATATAAACAGTCGAAGTTGTGCTTCTGTGTCATTTTTTGCATGTTTTTCAGAAGGGTAATTTGATTTTGCCCAATGTTTAAGCTGGTTTGATCTAATAATTATTGCTTCCATTAATTTTCATTAACCACAAGATGAGATTACATTTGTACGAATTTTTCGCTTGTTCAAAGCCTGCATTTTTAGTTATACATAGTGAAAATTGGCTTCTGGACCTAGCATACAAGAGAACAGATTTTGTATTTTTCAACAAAATTTGAACGGTCATAATTCGGTGACTAATTGAGCTACCATAATAAAAATGGTATCGTTGTTTATGTTTTGCGAAGATCTATTTGTCCATATTAAAAGTTTTTAGATCAAATGAAAATAAATCTTTGGTTTGGGATGTATACTTATACCTTTCCCAACAGTATTAGTGAAAAACTGACCACTATTTTTAAATGTACTAAAGTAGATCTGATAATTCCATAGTCCACAAACATATCTATTAGGTCAATTACACACCAATTTTATAATTGTGTGTTGCAGAGTTTAATAAGACATTTTGAGTTAACTTTTAAAATCAATCTTTACGTCAAGTAATTTATGTTAGTTTATTTAACCATGTTTTTGTACAGATAGAATTAAATCTGGTGTTTCAAAAATAACATTTTTGGTAAAGTACAGAATAGTTAACACTCGATAACTCGTAAAAAAAACAACATAATTTATATAAAACACATTAGAATGAAATTCTCTACCTAACCTGCCTAGTTTGAACATTTATAACATTTTTTATTTCATACGTTTTCATCATGAAATGGTGGCCATTTAGGCATCGATTGCTGAGAAGACAGATTTTATAGGTTTAGGTGGAAAATTTCATTCTTATGCGTTTTAAAGCAGGTAAAGCGCTTTTTAGCTATGGTAGGCAATGACCTAGAGATGGTGTCCCCATAAAAACACTAGTCCGCATCACCTCACTGGTTTAGCGTCAGGAAGGGCATCCGGTTTAAAAATCTTACAGCGACTAAGGAAACGACTTCCAAAGAAAATCGGTTGTATATCAGGTTATGTAATTTAAAGACCTGGCCAGAGATAGGTTAGTTTGAAAGTCAATTTCTAAAAGCTGTCAAACATGCCAACATGTAAAATGGATGTTAAATCAAATATGATGATAACTATATAAATTATGTCTTTTTTTTGGGGTCTACAAGTTCTCAAGTGTTAACTATTCTGTACTTTTACCACATTTTTTTTTCTCGTTTACTTCTTTTATTAACAAAGTTTACAGTCTAATATATGTTTACCTATTCTATCTTTACAGCTGAAAATCCAAAGATCTTAATCATCTTGCCTTAAGTGTCAATCACCTCACTTGTAATCATCTTCATCCTCAGGTAAGAACAATTTTGTTTTACCTGTAAATAAAATCTATATAGTTTTAAATTTAAATCTCCCTTCAAATTAACACATAATATAGCTCCTCTGAAACTTCTAATGTTTTTTAGCCTGTGTCACACTTAAATGGTGATATATATACAGCTTCTCATATCTCTCAAATTTTGTTGTGCGGACACAGTCAGAATGGTTGCTATTATCCTACCTGCTAGCCAGCGCTTCCACATCTCTGTCACAATTCCCCAGCTCACATCACATAGCCTTCAAGATATTCAAGGAGCACGAAGATGCAACTAAGATTTGCAAATTTTTAAATTCGGCTCGAATCATCGTGATGCAGGTCATTCTCTTTTAATATTCTGGTGCTTTCCAGTCGTCCATGGTCTACACAAAACCAGCTATCCATTGCACTTTACCGCGATTAAATACTTCAAATGGCTTTGAAAAGAAAGTATATAAAAAAATTATCAAATTTATCCCTAATATTCTGTGTGTGTATATATATATATATATATATATATATATTGTAAAAAGACAAAATTGATCAAACAATTGCTTTGTTAAGAGCCTAATGCATTCCATTTTGTCTTTTTACCATAATATGTCTTATATATATTAATTTATATATCTTATACTTTTTTCCGCAGAGGGTATTAATGAATTTATGTGGAAGGAAAATAATTAGAACAAAATACATCAGGTTAAAAAGATCATAGAAGTAAAAATGACTTAATATTTCTGAATTTTTGAGATGAGGATTGATAATATGTATTATTTGGATTGTTCAGACTACTGTTCTCATCTTGCGTGTTATTCTCACAAGGTTTCAACCGATGTAACCATCCGACCGTCTTCAGGTATATCTTGACAATGTCTCTTCTCGGTGAATGGTGGAAGGAATGTTTTCTTTTTTCTCCAACAAACAATAGTCGTTAGAATACAAAATGTGTCATGTCTTTATGAAACGAACTCAAATTAATACGAAAATGGAATCCGATTTAAAAAATATGCTGAAGCAGGTGATATTTGCCTATTGTTAACTTATGTACTAATATCCGGTTACTGTTTTATTTTTTTTATGTGTTTTGAATACATATTCGAGTAACGATTATTACCATTTTTTACTATCGTTAAAAAAAAAAAAAAGAATGTTACAGAGGTTTATGAAGAAAAACATTTTTTTTATGGTTCTTTTTCATAGATAGCATCAATAATTATATTGTTTTTAAGTATTCAATTTTATTTTATGGTAAGCAGTTTACGAACATTCAGAGATGTAAAGTTAGGTATGTGTATATGTTTATATATTTGTATGTACAGGATTTACTCCTAAACTAATTTACTGATCATTATGAATTTTGGAAGGTAACTGCTACACATAAGAGGTCGTTTGTGAGTGCGAGTTTAATTAAGTTCCATGCAAAGCAGTAAGAAGTGAAATTTTAATATTACTTATTAGACATCAATTAATACATATTCCTCAAAATTCAGTTTCTTTGGAGTATTTCAAGGGTTTTTAGGAAGCATAATATTAGTATAACCTTCCATTTGAAAATTTAAATATATCAAATTTGCATTGAATTTGATAGTAATTAGACACCAATTAAGCAAGATTCACTAAAATTCAATTTCTTAAGACAACTAAAGCATAAGCCTTAATTATTAGACATTTTCTAGAATCAAAATTATGTAATGGATTAAAAAAAAATTGAAATAAGAATTCTAGACATAGGGTTTAATACTATTATTTCTTGATTTTAATCTTTGTAAGTTGACTTAAAAGTTATGCAAAACTGTTCTGTTCTTATCATTATTTTAACCCGTTCTTGTACAGGTATTCTTCTAGTGTGTATATATATATGTAATATCAGCTTAATGTATAACATATATAAAAAAAAAGCATAAAGCAAACACAACACCTGACCAAAACGTTAATCATATATGTATATATATATATGTATATATATATGTATATATATATTTATGTGTATATATACATATATATGTATATATATATATATATACATATATATGTATATATATATATATATATATATACATATATGTATATATATATGTATGTGTATATATACACATATGTATATATATATGTATGTGTATATATACACATATGTATATATATATGTATGTGTATATATACACATATGTATATATATATGTATGTGTATATATACACATATGTATATATATATGTATGTGTATATATACACATATGTATATATATATATGTATGTGTATATATACACATATGTATATATATATATGTATGTGTATATATACACATATGTATATATACATGTATGTGTATATATACACATATGTATATATACATGTATGTGTATATATACACATATGTATATATACATGTATGTGTATATATACACATATGTATATATATATGTATGTGTATATATACACATATATGTATATATATATGTATGTGTATATATACACATATATGCATATATATATGTATGTGTATATATACACATATATGCATATATATATGTATGTGTATATATACACATATATGTATATATATATGTATGTGTATATATACACATATATGTATATATATATGTATGTGTATATATACACATATATGTATATATATATGTATGTGTATATATACACATATATGCATATATATATGTATGTGTATATATACACATATATGTATATATATATGTATGTGTATATATACACATATATGTATATATATATGTATGTGTATATATACACATATATGTATATATATATGTATGTGTATAT
>OY744520.1:100707615-100735115 GCA_963556195.1 Sepiola atlantica
TGTATATATGTATATGTATATATATATGTATATATATATGTATATGTATATATATATGTATATATATATATGTATATATATATGTATATATATATGTATATATATATGTATATGTATATATGTATATGTATATATATATGTATATATATATGTATATGTATATATGTATATGTATATATATATGTATATGTATATGTATATATATATATGTATATATATATATGTATATATATATGTATATGTATATATATATATGTATATATATATATGTATATATATATGTATATGTGTATATATATATATGTATATATATATGTATATGTGTATATATATATATGTATATATATATGTATATGTGTATATATATATATGTATATATATATGTATATATATATATATATATGTATATATATATGTATATATATATATATATATGTATATATATATGTATATATATATATATATATGTATATATATATGTATATATATATATATGTATGTATGTATATATATGTATATGATCTAAAATCCATGCTTATCATTTCCTCCCATGTGTTTTTTGGTCTTCCTCTGTTAACTGACCCTGCTACCTCAACTGTTTTACATATATTAACCTAAGAACTCTGATCTATTCATTCAATGTCACCACACCAACAGTCTCTTGTGTTGCACACATGTCTCCATAATGTCCAGATTTAATCTTCCTCTGAGGTCATCAGATCTAAGCCTGTATTTAAGACTCACATTACATATCTATCATATCATTCTCATATCATTTCCAAATATAATTTCTCCACATCTGAGTTCTCATCTATCTCCATTTTCATGCACTTCTTGCACACAAACTGGTTATCATCTCTCAACTTACCAGTAATTCCACTGCACTTTTTGTGTACCTAAAACTTCCAAGTATCACAGAAAGTGTAGTTCTACGGAACTCCCCTTTCCACAAACTGAGCAGGAGACCTTACCTTTTTTGAGGGCTTTCCATTCCATTGATCATCACATTGATCTTGGTAACATTCGCTCCCAGTTACTTTCCATAGCATGCATCTAAATCTTTCACTTAACAAGTAGACCTTCGTTTGTTTCACAGGTAAGCACTAAATCATCAGCATAAAGCATCCCTTCCTGAAAACTCGTACAAAACTCTCATGGAAAATTCTTCTAAGACACAAATTAAAAACAACGGACTATGCACATATCCCTGGTGTATTTTCACATGAAAGCTGTCACTAAATGTGCTATTAATTCTAACATGACTGGGCATTTCTGTACATTTCTTGAACAACCTACACCAACCACTTGCTTGCCCCTAATTTATGCAACACCCATCAAGCATCTTTTGGCAATCTATCAAAAACTTTCTCCAAATCTACAAAAGCAAAATACAGATTCTTCTTCTTATCAAGATACTTCTCTTGCATTTGTCTCACGATAAATATAGCATCAGTGGTACATAAAACCAAACTGAATTTCATTCATGTCTATCTGACTTATTTGCTGCTCAATTATTCTTTAAACTACTCTCAGTACCTGACCCATCAACTTTAAGCCTCTATAGTTGCCACTATCTTTAACTCCTCCTTTATCCTTGTAGCAGGTCACAATTGTACTAAGTACACAGCTTTTCAGAACTACCTATTCTTTTATGGTCTGATTTGTCTAGTCTGTGATCATCTCAATGTCTGTTTCATACACAGCCTTCAACATTTCTGCAACAACACCCGAGCGTCCTGCAGCCTTACCCTTCATCTTACTCACAGCAACTCCTAGATTTTCTTAGTCCCATGAAAACTCAGTATTCAACAATCTGTCATAATTGCATTTCCAAGAGTCCTGCTTGTCCTGTTCATTTATTGGTAACACTGCATTGTCATTTCGAATGCACTTCTCTCCAACAATATCCATATTTGTCTTTGCCATCTGTTTAGCTATCCTGAATACTTCACTCTTCTGGTTATTCCTGTGTAGTATGTTTGGAAACCATAGTTTGCTCAACCTCCATCTTGATTTTGTAGACTGCTCTTCTTGTTTTCCTCGTTGCCACAAAAATACATATCCTTATTCACTAAACCTTTTCTCCACTCACTCCACTGTTCCTGCTCTTTAAATGATAAACTTCTCAATTTCCTCATTTCACAACCATGTCACCTTATACCTTGCTTACCCCCCCTCTCAAGTCTGGTCTGTTATATCCAATAGTGTCTCCTTCAACATTCTCTACTGTTCTTCGACACTTCCTGAAGTGGATCTGGTAACCGAATGCTCCATCACTTGGTCTCTAAACTCGTTTCACATGTTCTTCATTCGACTTCTACACCTTTCTCCTGGGGATAAATTTTCTCTGTACCTCATGAGCTTTCTTCAACTTAAAGTCACAAATAACTTGTTTATGCTGTGTCACGATTTTGTTCACCAGGTGTTACTTTCACGTCACTCAAGAGCTTTCTGTCTTTTTTTCTTAACAAGAGATAATCTACTTGAGTTTTTGCTGTTCCAGATTCATACGTAATACGATGGCTTTCCCTTTTTTTAAAAAACAATATTTGTAACCAACATGTCCATAGCAAAACCAAATTCTAAGATTCTTTCTCGTTGTGTATTCCTATCACCATATCCATTTCCTCCATGTACACCCTCAAAACAATCAGGTTTTTTTTCAACATGACCATTCAAATCTTCTGTCACAGCAAGTACTTCCTTCTCACCAACCTTACTAGTTACTGTAATAAATCTGTCATAAATTTCATCTTTCGCATATTCACCACATTGTGGTACATAAACAGATATAGCTTGTGTATATTTTAAACTGAACAAAAAAGCAGCTTATACTTGTATGGACCTGTTTTATTTTTAAATTTATTTCTGACTCATGTGTGTCGTGGCTCTATTTTAAAACAGAAAGAACTAAGGGGAATAACTATCGTTTCACAGGCTGTAGATTTTCTCTTTTTAACTAGTTGATGGTTCAAAACTTTTTTTTATAAATTCATACATTTTTACTTCCCATCCCCAATGAAATTAAAATTTAGATAAACCATTTCCTTAAACAATATTCTAAACTAGTGTACATTCTCCGTCAAAAATGTTTGCACTCGCTTTTTATCTAGAAATATTACTAAAATATTCTTATAAAATCATATAAATTATCATTTCTGATGACCTAAAGAAAAAAATACCCACTGTTGACTTGTTATTAGAGAATAGAGGATGTTTCTGAATTTATTTAAGTCTGAGGTGGTTACCTGACTTTCTATTTGCTTTCTCACTTCACCTCACCACTTGAAATGGTTTCGTCCCAGGGCTAGAAACGGCATGTGTTTTACTCCTTTACTTTTGCATGACGAGGTGGAAGTACATATATTTATTTATATACAAATAAATACACATTGGTCTTTATTATAGTGGATGATTTTTAATTTCCTATATAATGGTCTAGTACAGTTTTAAATTTGTTGTTATTTATGCTTCGAAAATATCCTCCCATTCTTCTCTCCAACGCTTGATATTCTGCTCTTAATATTCTCAGATTGTGTTGAGATGATTTTGAAAAAGGTTTTGGATAATTTATTTGAAATGATAACAAAAATGGACACAATGAATCTTACTAATTTACCATTCTAAATCATAACGATTATTTAATCCAATTCAAACCACGTATTAGACAAACTGTCTGACAAAAGTTGGAATATAAAACTAGGTCTGTGCTTATATGTTAAATCAATATATTTCCCAATGGAATTCACGTTGCTGCTTCTTTTTTTTTTTTTATTTGCATAGATCAAATTTCATTGCGTATCAATGTCATTGCGTAGCATTGCAAGAATTTTGCACCAGGCTTCTTTGAAAAGTGAAAGAATTAGTAATCAATTTAGCTACCCACTTGAAATAAAGAAATATATAAAATTGTCTATTTTTAATTTGAACTACTTCATTATGTTAATCTACAAAAATAAGACTTTCATTTTTATATCCTTATAGTATGATTTCATGCAAATCAAATCTGAAATTAACTGTGGTGACTGTTTACAAGATTGTAAAAAAAAAAATCTATTTTTAGTGATGACTTATACAGCAATGACAAATATTAATTATTTTATAAATGTTTGCAGAAATGAAAATAATTTAGCAATTTTAATAAAAGAAACGTATTAACTCTAAATAATTTTTATTTAATAATTAGAATTGTATAATTATTTTTGATGTGTATTTTAAAATGTTGAGTGAAACAAACAAGGGATATTGTGGTGTTTTGATACAGTTTTAGGTAAATTAGTTTTTGATAATAATTTTTGTTCTATTTAAACATTAAAAGTAGAAAGACTAAAAACGGTGATAATTTACAAAAAGTTGTTTGTTATATTCAAAACCCAAAACACTTTGAAATTGTCTTTCATCAAAACCTGATTAAAAGCATGTTTGATTTTTCATCTTGCTCCATATTAAAATATTTCTTTGTTTGTTTTTGAGAAAAATGAACAAAAACTTATTTTATTTCTATAAAAAATAAATGCCAAACTTTAATATATCTTTTTAACATATGTATGAATATTGAATTGAAACTATTTAGAAAAATGAATGAAGATATATTTTTATTATTCATTTCTGACTACAAACTCTTTAAAATTTCTCATGTGAACTTGCATTTGTATGCGTTCGCTGCACAGGCCGTGATCGTCTGCTCGTTGTCTTCGTCCGAATTTTGTGCTTGATTTCGACATTGGCTGTAGTGTCAATCATGTGGTCTCAGTCACTATTCCAAGAAAACGGTTTCCCTTCCAAACAAGATCACAACTTAAGTTTAAAACAAGCAACAATGTTTTATTTTGAGGTTACAATGATACCCGGCTTGCAAACTTGCAAATCAGGAAAAACCTATCTTCCAACCAAACAGACCATCTGCTTAAGGCCCAAAGGACCATCTGTCTCTGAAACTCACAGAAACCCAACTGACCCCCCCCTCTGTCTTGCTGGAATATATATACATATTTGTCATACCACATCATGCGATCACCTGAGATTTATCAGCTGTTCATCTATGGACATAAAAACCTACTACCCAGGGTGTCTTGTATTTGGAGCTGAGAAAAATCTTTCTAGGATTTCAAGTGGTTTGATTTTTTGGGAGATTAACCCTCGTTTAAAGAAGCAATAACTTTTCCAAATTGAGAAATCCAATTTTGGGTGATCACATCCCGACCCATATGTCTTTCTTTTCACCGACCTGTCGTCTGCATGCAGTGCAACTATGCAGCCCACTAAACATGCAGCGCTGTGCATGTTTACAATCGTGTATCTAATATTTGTTATCGATTTAACTTTATTCTTTTAAGATTTATCTTTATAGATCCTTTTGAAATAAAGTATGTTTAATGTTTTTATTACACTATATTGAAATTTTTTCCATTTTTTTTTTTTTGTAGGATTCAATCCGTTGCCACTATCCAGTTATAAACACTGCCTAAAGACTTCATTATTACATCTATGGTAAATATACTTACATTTCATTCCCTCTATTAATTATTAATCCATTTCTCATCTCTTTGTTTGATTAAAACTATTAACTGATGTTAGAATATTTAAATCGTTTTATATTTTCAGTTTTTTAATGAATTTCTTAACAAATATGTTGCTATATTAAATAAAATATATATCTTTAGTAGTTATCGCTATTTAAACGGAGTAATTTGGAAATTATCATTATTGTATTTGTCTATTTGTAAGCAAATTATGGCATTGCTGTATTAATTTTCATGTTTGGATCTTACATTTAATTCAATCTAATATACTCATGTGCTTGTACCTTCCTTCGTTTTGTGTCACGTTATCAGTAATACATAGGTATTGTCCAGTCTCAACCATCGTTACCAAATCCTCACTGTCCTCCTGACAACGGCCTTGATAAATCTTATCCTCGAGTGACCTTTGGGACTCATTAGTACATAAATAAAAATTACAACTTTTCTCTATATTCCGCAAAGATTTCTGTGTGAATTTGTATTTTCTATGTATGTATATACTAGCTGGTTTCGCTGGCTTGCTACTACTTTAGAAAGTTCGCTACGTGAAATTCTTGAAACAAAAAAAATTAAATAATAAACATTTCATTTAAACTTGGTTGTAAACACGAAATGGAAGTGTCGCATTTATTCATATAGATAAACATTAACATTTTGATAATTTTCGATACAAATTTATTTATTTTTCAAAAAGGGCCGTAAATAATGGAAACAAGAAAAAATCAATTTGCCTCAGCGATGGTGTGAAGCGATTTTTAAAAAAAATTTTATTTAAAAAAAAAAATTTTTAAACGTAGAAATAGATCGCAACTTCTTGAAAATCATACCAGTCCCTCTAAAGTAAAAGGGAGGAAAGGAACGGTTGAACACAAATACTAAATCTTTGTTCACAAAATAAAAAAATATGCTTGAACCAAACTATTTGTGATATTACAATGAAAACAACCATTGAATATCTTAATTAAATATATTAATTAAATATCTTTTTTTTTTTAAACAAATATACAAATTAGTTAATCTTGCGACTGATATTGCATATACATAAGCAGTATATAAAAAAGATGGTGCGTCTATTGTGTCAAGTTGAATTAACTTGAAATCTGGTGTTTTGAATTTACTGTCAGTTTAAGAAATCGGCCCAACTTTCGCATTTATTCATTTAGATACACAGCAAAATCCCCGTCCAAAGAGTGAATGTCATAGCTAATTAACATATTGATTATTTAAAACTCATTTTAATAAATATATTATCGGTAGTAATGATTTCTATTTTTTTGTTTTTATAACATGTATTATAAATAATTTTGTCGATAAAGCTTAAAGAAAAACAATGAGGCAGTTCTAAAGAACAATTATCTATAAAAGAATAAATCTATTTTTGAACATAATTGTTAAATTATTAAAAAAAAACGACTAGGCTTTATGACTTACTTTTGCTATATTATTATTAGCAGCAAAAATTTTTTTAAATCGGACATTTTTTAATCTGTACATATTTCAGTGAAAATTTTGTCTTGTTTAATTATTTCAACATTGATTTAATTCGTTTCTTATCGTTTCATAAAAGAAGCCACATTCAGTTTTCAGCTGTCTACGATGTAAACATGATTCATGTTCGAAGGCGCTACTGTTCTACAAAAGAACAAAATTTGCTTTCACTCATTTTGTAGAGTTTTTTTTTATACGACAGGGGTGTGTTCAGAAATTAATGTTTTCCTTTGTTTTAGGAGCACAACTGAACCATCTTGTTTTTGCCTTTAATTCTAGCCATAATTTACTTGACCTAACCCTAACCAACAATTTTAAGATTTCAACATTGCTTTTGAAATATAGCATAATGTTGGACATTTTTTATTTTTTTTATTAAGCTTTGTATTAATAAAACTATTGATCAAGATCACGTATGTGTGTGTGCGCGTGCATTTCTCGCTTGTACGTAACTTTGATAAATATTGTATTTTTTAAATTTATTTATTCTTTATTTATTTATTCTTTATTTATTAGCAGGATCCATGGAAATTTCCCAGGATGTCTTATACAAAATATTCTAGAAACATGTTACAATATAATATGACTTTAGCTTGATATATGGAGATGATAATTTTGAAATGTATAATAGTAGGTATCTCATGCAAATGCAAAACGTGCAAATGGCTAAATAGAATGAAATTCCGTTCAATTTTAACGTAGGATGTCTTTTTTTCTTTTACTTTTTTTTAAGGTTATTTTGATAAAATTTGGATATTAACAAAATTTAACCTTTTCTCTTTATAAATGTACAATTCTTTCTCTTTTTTTCCCCGGCTATCTTAAGTTAGGTCACAATTTTCGATGACGGATGATTTATTTTTTATGTGAAAAAATGTTGGTATTTTTCTAATTTGGTGCGCGCGATATTGTCTCTATGTATATAAAAATGTTCCCGTTTTAAAGAAAAAGGGACATTCATCAATATGGTGGGCTTAAAATAAGGGTTTTAAGTTGTCTTTCAAAAGAAAAAATCCAAGTTGAAAACTTTAGTGAATGAAATACTTAAGAAATTTAATTTTAAAAACCCAGAAAATAACACCTTCTTGTAGAGAAATATCTTTAACAATCTATTTGTGTCATATTACAACGCGAATAAATCAAGTAACACACTGAATAAAAGTGGATGTAACCTCATATTTGAAATTCACAACTCAGCACAATGTTGAACAAAACATCACCAAACTCAACTATCAGTGCACATAAGCAAATGAATGACAACAATTTTTTAATTAAAAGTTCTATGAAGTACATTATTGTTTAAAATAATATATTGGAGAATATATTTTATTTATTTGTAGAATAGGGACCTAAAGTTAATATTAACCCAATTTTATCCCGAACGTGTGTGAAATAGGTCCCTAATTCAACAAACTTTTCACTCTAATTTTTCCTCAAATTTATTTGTCCCCATAATTCGTCACATTATAATGGCCATGTTTGTGTTGAAACAGCAACAGACATGTTGAATCGACTTCAACTAGCATAGACAGCAAAGATGGTAAAAAAAAAAATTATTACATAAATTAAAAAGTTTTTTGACAAACCAATAAAATTAAATATGGTTTTATGCGATAATAAAGTGTTTTGGAGTAGTGCCAACAGCATATTATTTGAGGATTCCTACAAAGTTAGTATTAATCGAATTTGCTAGTGACTGAGATTTTATTATAAATTAAGGAATGATAAAAAAATTCTGCTTTTTTTTATCTAATAATTCTAAGAGTACAAACAATTATTTTTTTAGCATATCTGAATATAATATGATATAATAAATGTTGATTTTATTTTGAGACAGTATTAATTTGTTTTGTTATTTGTTAAATTCATGAAAAACAAGCAAAAAAAAATGCCCACTATCTGGCAGTCATTAATCTATCTCTAAATATAACTTACATTACATATTTCTAAAATAAATCTGTTGTAATTTAAAAAACTAATATCTTTCTTTTAAATGACATTCCTTGAAAATTAATGATCATAATATTTTAAGAAAGGTTCTGCTAATTTATCCTTTTTTATTTTAAAAAATTAAATCATTTTAATTAATTACTGTTAATATCGACAACTGATATATATAGGAAAAATAGGACAATACAATTAAAAATGAATAACACCAAACTTTATTGTACACTCTTTAAAAAGATACTTCTGTAAATTAGGCATACAAATAGCTGCATTTGGGTGTTTGTTCACTACTGTATATACAGTATTTCAAAAGACTATGTTGTATTGTTGATTTAAATAACAGCTATTTTGATGGTAATATAGGTGTGATGAATGAGAAACTTTGGCATTTATTCATTTAGATGTATTCCTCAATCTAAAAAGAAAAATTGATTGTTGCCAGATTTGGAAAAATATACAAATATTTTGTTGGTTTGAATGTGAAATCAAAAGTTTGTTGCATTTTTGGTACTGAAGTCGTAGTTATAAAAAATGATATACTCGAGTTGGAGTCAATAAAAAATATACCAACTCAGGACTCCAGCTCTATGTAAATGTAAATTGCTTGAAAATTTTCCTAATATATTGTTTTTTAAGCTTGTAGAAGGACTGGCTGAATATAAATAAATCCTCTGCAACACTATAAGAATAAATTGAACCATCTTCAACCTGGGTTGGGGTATCACCTCACCCTCACAGCTCAAATCTAGTTTTTCCTTTTTCAGATTATTTCTGAGTTCAATCATGTCTCTAATGCAAAATACTGTTACAAACTTTTATGTCTGGCTTTGAGCCAGATCAAAGAAAGGTCAAACTGACTTTCTGGCACAATATTATATCTACATAAAAAAAATCATTTCTTGCTATAAAGTCAGCGAGAAATGCAACATTTAACTAATTTTAGCCGTTTTAAAGCCAGATGAGTTGGAGTTGGCAGTAGAAGTGAATTGGAATTGGATGTTCTGTTTTCCGCAGTTCTGGTTATGTACGACTGGAATTATTCAAACTTTCAACAAAAATTATTTGATATTCTTTAAAACTACAACATACCATTCTTTCATCATTTCTCGTATTAAAGTTTCAAGCCCTTATTCCCACACATTTTTTTTAATCAACTAATTGAATTTTAACAATTTAACAATCTTTGTTTAAAATTTAATTATTAATCTCATTTTGAGTCAGGTTAATTTCTATGATCTTATAATATATTTTATTAATTCTCTTGGAAAAGCATGATTCCACTTGTTGCAATATTCCATTAATATCATGAAATATCTTGACCGCTTGTCTCCGTTGTTTTAGAAGAGTGAGTAGCATTATCATATAAACAACTCTCCCACAATGCGGTACCTGGAAAAAGTTATTTCCTCTTATGCTTAGCAGAGATGTGATTTCTCCGGTTTTTAGCGGAATTCTGTTGTTTTTTTTTAAATCCAGAAAAAAACAGATTTCTGTTTTAATCGTTAATGCCTCCTATGGATATGAGTTCTCCGCTTTTTGATCAAAATTCGCCCCTTTTTTAAAAAAATAATAAGACTGGTTTCTGCCGAATTGTTAGAGCCTTACCTCCTTATTTTTTGTTGCTATTTGACTGGATTTTATTTCTTTTTCTCCCTCTCTTCGTCTTGCCTTCCTTTTTTTCTCTTAAACTGAAAATGTTAATTTTGCCATGAAGGCTAAGACTTCAAACTATTTATGAAGAGGGTAGGAAGTTTGATGACTTTTGTTCTATCAAAGAAATATTTCTTGCCTTCTTTTCCCATATGCGCACGCAGTGTCTTTCTCTTAAGCAAAAAAGAGAAAGATTTATATATGCCAAGAAACAAGCAGAACTTACTGATCAGAGGGTGAAAGAGAAAGTGAAGTCTGTCAAGTTGAAAGCTCTTAAACCAAAACCTCCAAAATAATATGAAAAGGTGACCTGTCGTCTGCTCAAGTAATCTGATGATTAACTTATTTGTAAATTTGCCTCTTTTTCGTTTATCAAGATTAATATTTCACTAATTAAATATTTTTCAAATTATTTTAACTGTTGTTATTTCTCATCACTAGCACATCGTCCAAGTTGTTTTAGTTTTTTGTGCTACTCTCTTAACACATACATACATACATACATACATTGGATGGGGATGGGGGTGGGGGAGAACGTGCTGCTAAATTCATCTTGATTTCATCTTTTTTTTTGTCCATTGCCTACTCGCATCCCTGGGTTAAGAGACCAAGAATATGCAATAAAAGTCTCTGGTCACAATCCTTATGATATAGATTGCAACTAAAATACTGAAAAATAACCATTTTTGATTGAAAACTGAACAATTTTTCACATATAGAAGCATTTTTTTTTAGTTGAATTTACTATTAAGGTATTTAGTTAAGAATTACCTTTTTACTTGATCATGTCCTTGCCTATTTTAAGTTGGTCTGCTAAAGTCTAATCGGTCTATAAAAATGTGGGAATTCAAAGTTGTTTCAGTAAGCTCCTAAATCTTGATACCGTTATTTGCATTAATTTTATGATTAATCAATGATTTTTTGACTGCGTTATGAAATGCACTACGTAAGGGCAGTGGAACAAGCAATTTCTAGGTTATCGATTCAAGATTTCTATTCCCATTTGGAGTGGGTAGTGCGGTCCTGGTTGTAGAAACAAACAAAGAAAAAACTCTACTAAATTATAGTTTTACGTTAATAAGAATAAATGTATTTGGATAGGAACAATTTAAAATTGTTACTTACAAATTGCACAACATTTTACTTTCGTGATAATTTTTCTACTCTATGGTTACTTTCATGGAAGGTGCTCGACTGAGCTCCAATCTCTGGGTCCCTGTAAAACATTCACAGCAAGAACTCTCTTTGCTATCACAAAGAAAAATATATTTCCAATTTTTCTCCATGTGCCTAGCGTCAGGCAAAATTTCTATGGACAGAGCTTCTTGGAAAGGGCTTCCTGTCTGTGGAACACATTGCCGCAGAACTGCTTCTCTGCAGATTACAACAGTTGTCTTTAAATCCAATCTGTAAGCAGATTCTTGTCATAAAACGCCCCCACAACTAATAAAACTTAGTTCATTCCATGAAGTATCCTCAATCCTCCTGACGTTTTTCATCTTTCAACTAGTTATCATTTTATCTTATTAACTCTTCTCCTTGAGTGGCCTTTGACCTTTATAACTGGTAACCCATCAGTAAGAAAAGAAAACAAACCATGGTGATAAAATTACAATTAGAACTAGTATGTTTGACAGTTGTTCCTATCGGCTCAAAATTTAAGGGAATAATTTGAAACTTATGCAAACATCAAAGAAATTCTTTGTTAAAAAATTGTTTCAGAAATTTTGAGATAAGGATTGATAATTTCGATTATTAAGACTACTATTCTCATCTTGGTTGTTATGCACTCTTTTGGACGATATAACCTCCGACCATATTCAGTTGCAAAAGGTTCCCATGTTCGAAAAGATGCACCTGAAGAAGATCAGAGGTAAAATCAGTCGAAATGTGAATATAACAACCAAGATGAGAATAGTAGTCCGAATAATCCACACTGGGCTGATTCTTAAAATATTTTTGAACAGAAATTATGTCTAGCATCGTGATTAGCATAGTTTATCTATGAAACTTCGACCTCCATTTTTTTTTTTTTACCTCTCATTGCATAGGTAAAGCAGACATTGATTGAAAAATATCCTTTGAAAAAGTTTCAAGGTGTGTTCTCCGTGATATTTCATCGCTTCCTATGTGCCATAAACTGATTGTCGATTTTCTTTTAGAGCTCTTAAGATTTCATATGGTGCCAATTTTATGTTTATTCATGAGACAATGGTTTCTAGAGACTGTTTTTGATTCTTATATTTTCATTATTTATCTATTTAACTACATATTTTAAATGAGCTAATTCATACTCTTCCATTAAAAATCAGTATCTCTGCACTTTATAAACTTCGTAAAAGCTTCTTTTGCATCTGATTGGCTATTGAACGTTTTTTTGTTTGTTGTCTAGGTGTTTGAAAACATGGAAGTCTGTAGGAAACCGGTTAGGAGAATAAGACAAAACTTTGATTCCCAAATTGTTTAACTTTCTCAGCATTAATCTTAACACATGTGGACGTTTGTTATCAAGACAACAAATCAAATCTTTGCAATTGAATAATGCTGGATGTATTTTGCACAACTTGCTATGTATTTTCTTTCAACTGCTGAAAATACTCCACACTGAAACGAAGCGTACTAACACGAATTCGTCCTTGACTAAATCCTTGCTTAAGTTAATGTTGTGCAATTTCAGAAGCCTCCTTTCTTATAAGTATCACAAACCAACCAGTTTAGTGTGCGAAAATGGGTAAATATAGTGAAATTCTCTTCTTGGCCTTTTGGCCAAGATCAAAGTGTAGTATCTGTTCTGATGTATACTACACCCGGTGTCGTCTTGGCCTTCGGATCTTGATTCCACCGGTCTGTGGGTTTGTCCTGTGCAGTTCTAGGAGGTCCACCCTCCCAGGCTTTGCCTCCCCTCTTTGGGGAGGAGTAAGTTTATTGCTTACTGCCTAAGGCGCCCCTACTAGGGAATGCCAACGGGGCTGCCCAGGCATTTTTTGTAGGCTAGAGTGCTCACCTTCTCGGGCGCTGGCTTTTCAAATCCCACTTTCCGATCTTGTGTCACATCTTACCACTTTGGGAGGAAGATAAATAGAATAGTGAAATTCTCTTCAATTTCAACTTGTGATAACTCGTGTATTTTCGAGGTTATTTTGA
Source organism: Sepiola atlantica (assembly GCA_963556195.1). Classification (NCBI taxonomy): domain Eukaryota; kingdom Metazoa; phylum Mollusca; class Cephalopoda; order Sepiida; family Sepiolidae; genus Sepiola; species Sepiola atlantica. Next base: position 100,721,367 of record OY744520.1, read on the forward strand.
TAAATTTGTAGTTAAACAAAAGTTAATCTTTTCTTTTTATAAATGTACAATTCTTTCTCTTGTGTCAGTAATAGCTTTTTTTTCCAGATTACTATTTCAAGTGATGGGCGATTTATTTTTTTAATGTTGGTGTTTTTCAACCTCATGCACACAATATTGAGTGTCTCTATGCATATAAAAAGCAGTTCCATCTTTAAGAAAATAAAGGCCACTCGCCAATATGGTGGGATTAATATAGGTGTTTAAGCTGTCGTTCACCCCCAAAATTCAAGTTGAAAACTTTAGTGAATTAAATTTTTGTCGTATTATCAAATTGTGTTTCCGTTTGTTTTTACATCGTCCAAATCTTAAGTTTTTTTTGTTGATTAACTATTTAAAGAAAAATCTAGCTTGATCTCTACTATGAATCATATTACAAAGATTGAATGTGTTAGCTGTTGAAATGAATCTTATATGAACAGTCAAAGTTGTGCAAAGTTTGTACATTTTTGTACGTAGAGACTTTTCAAAGTGTTAGGAAATTATGAACAATTATTAAACTGAGGATTGATTATTTGGATTATTTGAACTACTGTTCTCATCTTCGTTGCTATATTCATAACTTTTCGTCCTATGTAACTTCTGACCTTTTTCAGGTGCATCTTTTAAAACTTGGGAACGTTCTAGTCAAAGTCGGGAACCTGTACAGAATTTCGAACTGAACTTTGAAGAAGGTCGGAGGTTATATTGCCAAAAACTTTGTGAATATAACAACCAAGATGAGAATGTCCGCAAGGACCTGTGAAGCAATGGATAAAAGTACTAAGTAATAATCAGTTCTAAGTAACCGTCTTCTGACGGTTAAAGGTTCAATCCTCAATGTGGGCAGTACTAGGAATATAATTACGGATTACTTGAGATTTCTACCTTGTTATTTAAGCATTTTGATCGGATTCATAACAGGTTTGCGGAGTCTGAGGTTTTGATCAGAGTTGGACTCATAAGAAAGCTCAGTCAGTCAGATTTTTTAATACAATTTAATTTATTACTGAGCTTGGGAGACTTTAAAATAAGGAGTCGGTAAGAATTTTGTGAATCCTAGGAGTCAGTCAGACCTTATACCTTCCGACTCTGCAAACTTTACTAAAATTAGTTAGACATTTAATTGTGCGTTCTTTGCTAATTAATTTTTTTTATTAAATGTTAAATTTTAATGTAATTTATTCGTAATAAATATGTAATTATTTAACTTAAACTATTTTACATTTCTCCCCTAAATCTGATTGGCATATTTCTATTAAAAGCATATTGTTTTTAAAATGCTCTGAATCATACACTATCCATCTAAAAGCTGAATTGATTACAGAAATCAAGCAGAACCATATTTCATTCTGTAAGTTTTAGCTCAAAGGCCGATATTGGGATGTTGTCGTTATATGTTCACTAAACTTTTAATTTTATTTCTCATCAATTATTATATATTTTTTTTTTTTAGACATATTTAATTTGATGCAATAAATTTATTAAATAAACTAAGACATTAATTTTGTTAATTTTGGGGCATTTTCAGAACAGTGTTCAGTGTTGGATTAATTTAGATTTAAGAAAATGTATACACAGTATAATTCATCAAATGGATAGCATTTTTTTATGTTATAACTAGGGTTGCAGAGTTGAAAGCTATAAGGTTTGACGCTGACTCCTAGAATTCCAAGATATTCGACTCTGACTCCAACTCCTTATTTTAAAGTCTTCCAATATTACGACTGTCTGCTGATTCTTTGGAGAGATAGCATTTTCTTTTTGTCATTCAACTGAAAATGTTCTAACAACTTCCGGCAATTTGTTTTAATCATTTTAACGTCTGTTTTATCCAATTTTCTTTGTCTTGCCAGAGGCTTTATTTTCTATTCTCTCGCAATTTCCAGGCTCGTTAGCAACGGAATTACAGCCTTAAAATGATCTAAATACCAGGAATAACCTTTTGCTAATTTTATATTAAAACTAGTTGTATCTACCTGATGTTGCTGCAAGAATTAAATTAAGACGATCCACATTTTAAATAAAAAAAAAAATCCGACTCTGATTCCTAGCATTTTTACGACTCCGACTCCTTTCCAAACCTCTGACTCCGACTCTGCAACCTGGAGAGTATTGGAATCTTAGAAGAGGCTTATTGTCACTCAAATTCCAGAGAGGGTCAAAGGTCATTGTTTGTGAGAAATCAAAGATAAACGGTTCTTGTGATAATGCAAAATGATTTACAACAGTTATCGAAAGAGGTGAAGAGTTGTGAAATCTGGGGAGACTTGTTATCACTCAGATTCTAAGGAATCCGACTTGTTATTACCTGTAAGTAATCACTGATAATAACTAATGTGTAATCTCTTAGTGAGTAAAATAATAATAATTGAACCATACTTTATTATCATTATATAGAAGTATGTTCAATTATTATTTTAATATACATTATATACTATATATACATAAATTATTTTATTTAAATACTATACATGGCAATGTCTGTTGAAGATACCCAGGTTTCATCAATCTAGTCATCCTGGATTAGGATAAAATCTGGCTGGCCATCGCAGAAAGATTTATCACTCCCCCTTTATTATTGAAGATTCTGAAATCAGGTTTAAAAAATGTTCTTAAACCTAATTTCAGAATTTTTAGTTATATTAACTCTTGTAAAACCTACGATCAAGCACTTTGATGGGTTTTGTTTTCAACTAACTTGTGATATATATATAAATCAAATTACAAATCAAAGTTATATCATACTGTGATTTTATGTCAGTTTTGAAGTAAAGAAAAAAACTAATGTGTTTCTAGGAGAATTCAAAACAGTTATTTATTGCAAATTTTAAAATAACTATTTAAAGGTTTGAATATTCAGCTTCATTTTGCTTTAGAATTTTATTCCCATAAGAATCGATCTGAACTATAAAATAATTGTTTTTTTTTATATTATCATACACACATTAATTAATTAAGAGGATTAATTGTGGCCTGATTCAACAAATAAACCGGTTGATGATGATGATGATGATGATGACACATATGTATATATATTATATATATATATTTATGCAAAAATTGTTAAAAATAACAGAATTCGTTTGTTTAATTATACTTTTTAAAATTTTTTTAATTTTTCTGATGGTCTTTTTTGTATTAAAATAAAAAACAAATAATAAAGGCTCCATGGGTTTCACAGGTTTCATGAACGTTTTTGATTCTTCGTTGAATAATTCTCATTCGCCCTTATATATATATATATATATATATATATATATATATATAAGAGAGAGAGATTTAGATTCTGAATTCCTTGCCTTCTTGGTCCCCCTAAAAATGATGACTCGAATTTGTTTATATTTGTATAAATTAATAATGGTGAATATTACAAAATTGATAAAAATAAACAAAAAGCTTAATAAAATAAAAAATAAACATTAAAAAACAATTCGATTGTTGATAAATTTTGCACTTTTAGCTTTGATAGTTGTGAAAGTATTCTTTTGCATTTCAGGATCTTTGAACAATTTGTCATTTTGATGGGGTTTGGGCAAAATTGTAGTTTCGCTTTTTTTTTTTTTAACAAAACGAGCACACACAGAAAAAAATAGATTTTCCCCGTTTCAGTGATGGCATGTGGTTTTGAATTCAAGGAAAATTTTGCGATAAAAAAAAAAAATTGAGTCAATTTCTCTCGTGGCTACCGAAATGAACTTTGACACTACAGCATTCTGCCCTTAACATGTTTGATTTAGTTTGCATGGGATGTTTGTAAACAAGTCCATTTATTTTCTTTCTTTTTTAAGTTTATCTGGATGTTATAGGATTCATTTTTGGAATTTCTTAAATAATTTTCAGATTTTTTTCTTTTCTGTTTGGTATTTTCATTCTATTTTACCAGAATTAAGTTTTTTTTTTGTCATTGTCATCATCATCTTCAGTTTTACATCAATTTTACATGCTGGTATGTGTTCGACAGCTTTTAGAAATTGACTTCCAAACTAACCTATCTCTGATCAGGTCTTTATTTATCCCTCTTTCTCTCAAGTCCATCCTTATCACTTCCTCCCATGTTATCCTTGGCTTTCGCCTACCAACTCACCCTGCTACATTAACTGTTCTACATCTATTAACCCAAAAACTCACATCCATTCTTTCAATGTGGCCATGTCATCAAAGTCTGCATACACCTTCCTATACTGTTCAGATTCAATCATCCTCTGAGGTCATCAGATCTATGCCTGTCTTTAAGACTCATATTGCACATCAATCGTATCATTCTCATATCATTTCTTTCCATGCGACACATGTCCTCAACCCTCACTAGCCACATTTCACTTCCATACAATTTTTGTAAATTTATATTATCAAACTTTCTAATCCATCAACACTACAGACTTATTAGTAATGTGTTTGAAAATAATTGATATTGAAAGGCAAATTTTATGGGCTTGATATAAGACGAAAATTGATTATAGAGCAACTTGGCGTCGTGGTTTATTGCGAAAACTATTGTTTCAGTCTCCCCTGTTGGTGCAGCGGTTTTACGTGTTGTGGAAAGTTGTATTGACTTTTAGTTTCTAATTAACTCAAATTAACTTCTGTTTCTTGTCTTGAGTCATCCATCAATTGATGGTGAAACATTCATTAAGTCTGTGCGCCATAATGGCTTGCTCCTTCATTGCTGCCAGAAGCTCCAACCTGAGAGACCAGTGTACTTCTCCAGGAGAATCTTGATCTTCATATGCAAATTGTAAACCGATTAGTCTTGCCTTTTGGTGTAAGGGCGACTGCAGACATTTTTATATATGACTTGAATGGCTGTAACATCTGGCATTCGTACGCCTTAAAGATCTGAAACATTCTACACAATTGAATCAAAGGCCTTCTGGAAGTCAATGAATCAAAGAACAGCTTCCATATGGTTTTCCAGCTTCTCCACTACATGACAGAGAGCCGGTATATGTGAGGTCGTAGGTCTTTCCTTCTGGAAACCGTTTTGATTTGGGCGCAATTCGTTTTAGACGTTCTGAAAGGACTGGCTTTTTCTTTTATAATGCATCACCACTCCATCTCTTAAACAGATATGAGTTTTTACCAGTTTCAAACAAACGGCTCACATGCCGCACGTGGTCCACCGACTGTCTTTCTACAGCCCTTTTAATTACTTCTCCATAAACAAAAGCTCCTCTATTCAATATTGTTTCTTTCTTCAGGTTGATGAGGAGCCATCATCAATTCACTGTAAAGAGTGGTTCAAAATTAACATTTCTTATCAAGTGCCTGTCTCAAAGGTGAGTATCTAGGAATAGATAGGCAGGTCTGATGATGATGATGATATGATGATGATAACATTTGATGGCATTTTTTGGTCTTTTATAGTTTCAAGTTTTGTTCTAATCTCTTTTTCATTTTTGGTCGTAACACTCACTGGTTGACATATTTTAATGTTTTCCTTTAAATCAGTTCATTTCAATTCTAGCTCTGATTTCTGATTCGTTTGAGATTTTGTAGCTTCTTACAGGGATGTGAATTTTCCGCTTTTTGGTCAAAATCTGATTTTTTTTTTAATAAGAAAAGGCTGATTTCTTTCAAATCACTAGAGCCTTATCTCCTTATTTTTTCATCGCTATTTGGCTGGATTTTATTTCTTTTTCACTCTCTTTTTCTTCCTGGCTCTCGTTTTATCTTTTTTCCCCTTTTCTTGCTTTTTCTTTCTTCCTCTCTCTATCTTGTCTTTCCTTATCTTCCTTTCCTCTCTTATGACAGTTCTCTCTGAAAATGTTAATTTTATCGTGAAGGCTAAGACTTCAGTAGATTCATGAAGGGGGTAGAGGAGTGAGATGACTTTTGTTTCAAAGAATTACTTCCTGTCTCCTCCCCACGTGCACTCAGTGTTAGTTGAAATTTATTGGGGTTGTTCAGGGGGAAAAAATATTTTGTTGCATTGTCCATACACACGGGAGTGGGCATCCATCTCGATTTCAGCTTTTTTTGCCCTGATATACATATTGGATACTTATTTTTCTTGTACCTAATATGAATTGTCAAATTTATTATTTATAAAAGAGTATGTTTTTATCCTCTCATAGGAATCAGGATAGACACTGCTGATCTTAAAATTGTTCCCTATGGGCTGCAGAAAGACAGCTTGCGAGTCATGTGTTTGAGACTTGATTTAGTGCATGCAATGCATTATAGAACTGGTACATTATTTACTTATTTTCTGAAATTTGATAATTCTGGTCTTCTTTTATTAAGTTGGGTATGATTTTAATAGAAACAGATTAAGTTGTCTTATAAAGAACAAGTGTACAACCTTTGTCAAAAATGACTTGCCAATGTTCGCACCAGTATTCATATTTATATAAAATAACATCTCAGTCGGTGAAGTAAAAAAAATAAAAAATAAGAAAGAAAGAAAGAAAACGTCTCAAACTGGAAAGTTTAAAGAAGAAAATGAAAGAAAAATGTATCAATTGGTATAGAATGAAGAAAGGAGGGGAAGAAAAAAAAACCCATCTCAGTATCGAAATAGAATGAAGGATTTCTTTCCGAATTCATTTTAAACATGGTGGGGGGGGGGGCTGTCAGACTTGCTATTTGCTTTCTCCCTTCGCCTAAACACTTGAAATTGTTTCGTTCGACAGTTTTATTACTCGCTAAATTTTGTGTGACGGTGCAGAAATATAAGTAAAAATAAATATACATTAGTTTTTATTGTGTGGAGTGTGCACATTATAATATTGGTTTCTAAGAAATCTGCTGATAGAATCTCTTAAGTGTGTAAAGTTTGCTGAGAAAAAAGATCTTCAAATCATGAAATATGAACACAAAATAAACTAACTGATGAGGCAAACCTAAACTTTAAAACAATATCCTTGAGTGGCCCCCGGCCTTGATAAGTGGTGACCAATTAGTAAAACAAAACAAAAAAAATGGATTAGTAACTCGGAAACCCCTTTTCTTTAAAAAAAAACAAATCTTATATTTTTCGAATAAATCAATCAAGCATTAAAAAAAAGTAGGCACCATTTTTATATCGTATAAAATTTTGTGATATTCAAACAATCAACTATTTATGTCACCTGCTTCTTCTTGGATGTTTTTTATTGAAATTTATTTTGGGTGGGATCGAAAATCAACTGAAAATGTACTGCCCTGTACAGGGATTGAACTCACACCTTTCAGATTATGAGACTTTTGAAGACATTCACAATAACTTGTCTTCCTATCAAAACGACTTTTTTTTCTCCCTCCAAGTGCCGAGAGCAAGACAGAATTCCATGAAGAAAACTTTTTTTTGCAAGTATTTCCCACCTGTGGAACATATTACTCTGGAACTGCTTCCCTGCTGTTTACAACTTTGTTGTCTTTAGATCCAATATGAACAAATTCTTGTCACAAACCATCCCATAAGTAATCAAATGCAGTTCATATCATTGATGCTTGTACCTTCAAATCCATTAACATTACACAGTTACAATACATTTCTTTCAAATTTCAAAGGATGAACATTTAAGACAATAGAAATAATTATTTTCCGATATCAGACTGGTCGATATCATTTCGATAATTTTCTTTTCTCTTTTTTTGGTTAATTTCGGTTCAGATTCACTAACGTGTTCATCATTGAAGAAAACATTGTTTAAAACTATTTGCCTTTTTGTTTGAGCGCCTCGCTTCTTCAATAGATGCACTTTGACTCATCCAATAACTCTTCTCTGTATTAACCCTAACCCTAACACTTGCTCTATCTATTTCTAATTTCCGCAGGGATGACCAAATGGCCCTTTGATTCTGCTTTGAATTTTGGTAAGTTGCCTGCAGAGAAGTCGTATCAATGTATTCTAAATGTATGTTCGTGTATATATAGTTGTGTGCGTTGCTGTATTTATAGGGGAGAGTGCTCAATACTAGTGACAGAGCTTATATAGATCTACGTTTGGAGAGATGGGGTTAACAACGCATGGGGACTAGTAGTTTCTCACATTATGAACGAAAGGCGAGAAACTATTATTTACCTGGCACAGAGTAGGCGTTGTTCGTACCAGTCGGGGATACGTCATTGACAATCAGTCTAACAGTGACTTTGTTGCTGTTGGGCTGAAGTACGGTTCTATTCAGTCCTAGGAGGTCTATCTTCCCAGGCTTTACCTTTTCTCTGAAAAGGGGTTAGTTTATTACTAATCGCCTGGGGTGTCCTACCGGGGAATGCCGACAAGACGGCTGAAACATTTTTTGTAGGCCAGAGTTCACTTCACCTAGTGCGCTGGCTTTTCAAAACCCGCCTGGCCTTGAGTCTAACCTCCTGCAGAGGAGGTAAATAGTCATCATGTATTGTTGACCTCCTGTTTCCAAACATATATACACAGATGTGCATACATATGTATAATGTCATGTTAGATTGTCCCTTTTCCATGTGTCGTCTAACATTAACTGTTCGTACTGTTGCATCTTTATCTTATTTGCTGTCTGTTTCGACTCTCACTTCCCGTACCGATATTTGGCGTTTCTGTAATTTCCAGAGTGTTGCCTCTTCTCTTTCTCCTGAAGAATCATTTCTGTAGTAAAACTGCACCTACAGCAGATAGTGTCTCTTTGAAAGGTTCTTGTGGTTTTCTTGAGGTTTTCAGTTTTGGAGAACGACTCGGGGTACGAGGTATGATGGCCATATTTAGAATTAACGTGATCTGTATCTTTAAAAACAAATAAGCGTGTCTCGAGGACAAAAAACAGGAAATATTTTTATGCAATTTTCAGCGTTTGCACGACGATTCATTTTTATCAAAGAAAAACTGTGATTTTTAAAAAAATTATATGTCAATGTATGATTTTGATGAACAATTTATATACATTATTACTGTATGTATAAAAACAAATAAAATTTTTTAAAAATGTTGTCGAATAATATTATCTTGCTTTATCTTGAATGTTGCTATATACGAAAAGAAACCTGTTCTGTTGTATTTAAAAAATTGTTTGTTTTTTTCCAAATCTTTTAATACTCTCTGCCAGATATAATACAATGAAATAAGTACAATAACAATGTCGGAAGAGATACTCTTTTGACTATGAGCAAAGCGTAGTATCGGTTCTGATACTACACTTCATCTTTTCTGACCTTGGTCAGTGAAAAAAATTTTTCTTGACTGAAGCAATTTTAATTTTTGTCCCAGTCCAGAGTGCCATTTTGAACAGCTGGATTTTCTCCACATTAAAAACCGACCGTGTGTCTAACTCTGCTCTCGTGGGGATCCAAGTAAATAGGGTCTATAGTTTTGTACCATGATGCAATAATAGTGTTGCAATGAAAGCAAAGGTGATGCCCAGAAGATGACCACCACAAATCAATACCTTAATAGTATGGCTAGGATGCGTGTAACATGAAAATGGCGAAAGAAGTTTAACAGGAAATTCAAAATGGCATACCGGTCATTTTTCATCAATATCTCAGACCTACAGAATCGCCTATACCCATTTCAAATCCTCTCAAATATCTATTCTGATCATTGATGCATTAATATTATTGGGAAAGGTATGAACTACCCGCAACTTTTGTTCGATTAATTGTATACAATGAATTTTTGAATAGATATTGTCTCTATTTGCTTGCCTCCCCACGGAGATACAGTCAATTTTTAATGTGGGGAAAATTCAGCTCTTCAAAAAGGGGCACTCTGGATTAGGACAAAAATAAAAATTGCCTCAGTCTAGAAAGATTTCTCACTTACTGACCACGGACAGAAAATATGATGCATAGCATCAGAACAGATACTACACTTTGCTCCTAGCTGAAAGACGAAAGGATTGTCTTTCGGCATAAATAACCCCCAAAACTTGGTTTGCCATAAAACAACTAAACAAAACCAGAAAGTATTGAATAATCATGGGGAAGGATGGAACAAATAACAAAAGATCTAAAACACAATAGAAAAGCGATTTAACTCAATTGCAACAAGAGTGAAGTTCTGGAACGGACCAGCAAGAAGTGCTGAAGAATCACTAGAAACTAATGTTTCATGGAGAGAATGGTAAGAAGCAGATATGCTTATTACAGAGATTCCCATGAGTAAGAAATTGCATCGCTTTTAGGCTTATTTAAATTGAACAAAATTATGAATGAGAATAGATTTATTTTTGTTCAAAGGATCAAAATAATTCGGCAGAGATTCACTTACCATCATCATATTCAGTTTAATGTCTGCTTTACATGCTGGCATGTGTTGGATGGCTTTTAGAAATTGGCTTCCAAACTAATCTATCTCTGGCCAGTTCTTTATTCATCCCCCTTTCTCTCCAATCCATCCTTATCACTTCCTCCCATGTTTTCTTTGGTCTTCTCCTGCCAACTGATCCTGCTACCTCAACTGTCCCACATTTACTAACTCAAGAACTCTTTCAACATGGCCATACTATGGCCATACTATCAAAGTTTCCTTTTCTGTACATATCTCCCTGTACTGTTCAGATTTGATCTTCTGAGGTCATCAGATCTAAACCCTTCTTTAGAACTCACATCGTATCATTCTCATATCATTTTTCTCTGTGCAATGCAGGTCCTCTACACAACCAATACAATTGCAATTTTGATATCCAAAGATATGACATACAAAGATATGACATACAAAGATATGACATACAAAGATATGACATCCAAAGATATGATATACAAGCTGACATTGTAGCCAATAAAAGATGTCACATTTCTTTCTTGCCTTGACAGAGTACAAAATCGATTTTGCAATCTTGTGGAAGATGATCTATTTTCTTCCTTACACCTCTTTTTCACAGAAGAGACATTGCTAGTCTTTCTCTACTCTTTCGTTACTTCAATGGTAGGTGCGCGACCTAGCTTCAATCTCTGGTTTCCTCCTGTAAAATATTCACAGCAAGAACTTGTCTAACTACCAATACTGCAAAGAACTTTCCTTGCTTCCTTTGTGTACCTAAAACCAAACAGAACTTCAATGAATAGTTTTGTTCCAAGAATGTCTCACCTGTGGAACACATTAGTGTGGGACTGCTTCCTTACAGACCACAACATGGTTGTTTTCAAGTCCGATGTCAGAACATCCTCTTAAGTAATCAAAAAGATCTATCAAACTTTGGTTTTTAAAAGAAAAAAATACTGACACATGGTATAAAGGACAGTATGTTTAAATAGTTATGGACTATCACAGAGTGGAAAAAATGGTGAATGTGAAATGAAAAACTACTGCATTTCCAGATATAGCAGAAATATCAATACTGAAAACATAGTGCAATTCTCAGGGATCAGTGTTTTTAATTGTTGTCTGATTGAAAAAGCATGAACATATAATGTAGTTAAACAACTGAGAATGTTTTTATGGCTTTGAATCAGGATTGCAAAAATCAGTCAAAAGTTTTGGAAGGAGTTGGACTCGGATTTCTTTTTATCTCTGAAGAATCAATGATTATTAATTATGACTGTATTTTGCATACAATTACATAAGTGATTGGATTTTGAAGATCTGTCTGAAAACGTGATATCTACCTCCTACTCTTACTGTAGGCTTTCTTTATTTCTTATCAGATTTAGAAGGAAGACTAAAATTGCAAATAATTCATTCTCATATTTAAGCAATTGACATATATTTTTCTTTTTACAATAAAGTCCAACTTGATTATTAACATTAACTCATTTTTTTGCTCACGGTTTTATCATTACATCTCAAGTGATTGAAGTCAAATTGAATCGGTAAATTCATTAGTTTAACAATTGAAGCTTTCTTTACAAAATTGCTTATTTAGTCAAAGTTGTAATGTGCGAAAAATGGTAAGTTGATTTTCTATCATTCAAGATGTTTTCTCTAGCTTTGCCTAAGGCTACGCTTGTCTTTATCTTGTATGTAAATCTGTTATTGATGGCTGCAGTTAACGTAATGGACACAGACGATGGAATTAGCAAACCAAGTTCCAATTTAATCGGATCTATTATGTTTACTTATGTTTTTTTATTGCTTAGAAAGATATGGCGCTTAACTTACTTCTAGCTATTGGTATTTTTAATCTCCGAAAAATCAAGTCTAAATGTTGGAAGACCTTAAAATAAGGAGGCGGCGTCTGGATTTTTTTAATCCTAGGCATCGGTGGTGAGATTTTTGGCAAACATAATTCATCTTATGCTCTGAAAAGTAAAAACATTTTTCATAACTCTTGTATTTTGAAACCGTTAAAAAATTATTGAAGACATCATTATTTTTCTTCTCGTCTCTATAATCTCAAGACTAACAAATACATGAGGCAAGAATATTATCACATTTCAATTGTCTTGAGATTATAGAGACGACACTGTATTGGTCATTTCCTGTAGAGCAGGGGCGGGCAACCTCCGACCTGCGGGCCACATCCGGCCCGCGAAGGCTTAGCATCCGGCCCACCACCCTGTTATGCTTTATTATTGCAATCTGGCCCACGGACCTCTCAGTAAAACTCATATCATTTTGTGACATAGACGTAAAAGTAGGTTTCAATTAAGATTTACAGTGGGATACAAATGTATAAATATCAGCGAGCGATGATGCATATATATTTCATTTTTCTTTAACTATTAATTTAAAATCCTTGGCCTGAGATAAAAATAGAAAAAGAGAAAGAGAGAGGCAAAGAGGAAACGAGAGACAAGGAAAAGGCATGAATCAGAGAACCTATGTGAGGTGTGTCAAAACAAATGCTGGAACAACTTGTTACTTCCCCCATCATTATTTTTTATGATTTCAAAATGGCTGTTCGTCGGCGCCGTTTATAACATCACATACAGAACTCTCTTGAGAAAAAATATCAGATTTGTAGAGTGTTCAATGCAATTTTTGTACAATTTATTCATGTAAACAAAATATAGTAATTCTGAGATTTCGTTTTTCACTCCGGCCCGCGATCTCCTTCCAAAAGTCTGATCTGGCCCTCACTCTGAAAAGGTTGCACGCCCCTGCTGTAGAGCCAACTTGTTGTTCTCTCTATTTGGCTTCTAATATGCTGACACCTACATGAAATCACTTACTGGCATCAATGTATGGACAGGATATATGTACCACAAAGAGAAGGCAGTTTGGACCTGATTGAAATTAACCATGCACACCGAGTATCACTGGTAAGCATCAGGTAATATATCAAGAGCTCCTGTGCTGGAAAAATGAGAATGACGAAGGCACATCATACTAAATACCTACCTCAACCACAAAACTAACAGAAAAACTTCAGTGGAAACACACTGGAGAACACCGCAGAGTATGACAACACAGCAACCCTGATCACATGAAAAAAAGAAAGAGGAGTACACAAAAAGAGAGCCTAAGACAAGAAGGATGACGACAATATAAGATGATCCCTATCATATTGCCACAGTGTTCCATCCCTGTGCTTGTTTCACAAGTATTTCTACAAAATGTGCTCTGATGTACTTACTGCACTTGTACCCCCTCAACGAAAATACTTCTGACCCACCCGGCTAGCAACAAAAATCCCACCCCTTCACCGTAGTGTCTCACCTGTGGAACACATTAGTGTGGGACTGCTTCCTTACAAACCACAACTTGGTTGTTTTCAAGTCCGATGTCGAGGCATCCTCTTAAGTAATCAAAAAGATCTATCAAACTTTGGTTTTTAAAAAGAAAAAATACTGACACATGGTATAAAGAAATCCCTCCCTGCTCCTTGTTTCCCCAACCATACAATAATGCAGAAATTTAAATGTAATGTGAAAAATCGTCTTTCTGCCCAACT
>OY744520.1:100742615-100787615 GCA_963556195.1 Sepiola atlantica
TGTATATATATATAATTATATGTATATATGTGTGTATATATATATAATTATATATATGTATATATGTGTGTATATATATATAATTATATATATGTATATATGTGTGTATATATATATAATTATATATATGTATATATGTGTGTATATATATATAATTATATATATGTATATATGTGTGTATATATATATAATTATATATATGTATATATGTGTGTATATATATATAATTATATATATGTATATATGTGTGTATATATATATAATTATATATATGTATGTATGTGTGTATATATATATAATTATATGTATATATGTGTGTATATATATATATAATTATATATATGTATATATGTGTGTATATATATAATTATATATATGTGTGTATATATATAATTATATATATGTATATATGTGTGTATATATATAATTATATATATATGTATATATGTGTGTATATATATAATTATATATATATGTATATATGTGTGTATATATATAATTATATATATATGTATATATGTGTGTATATATATAATTATATATATATGTATATATGTGTGTATATATAATTATATATATATGTATATATGTGTGTATATATATATAATTATATATATGTATATATGTGTGTATATATATATAATTATATATATGTATATATGTGTGTATATATATATAATTATATATATGTATATATGTATAATTATATATAATTATATATATGTATATATGTATAATTATATATAATTATATATATGTATATATATATATAATTATATATATGTATATATGTGTGTATGTGTGTATATATATATAATTATATATATGTATATATGTGTGTATATATATATAATTGTATATATGTATATATGTGTGTATATATATAATTATATATATGTATATATGTGTGTATATATATATAATTATATATATGTATATATGTGTGTATATATATAATTATATATATGTATATATGTGTGTATATATATATAATTATATATATGTATATATGTGTGTATATATATAATTATATATATGTATATATGTGTGTATATATATAATTATATATATGTATATATGTGTGTATATATATAATTATATATATGTATATATGTGTGTATATATATATAATTATATATATGTATATATGTGTGTATATATATATAATTATATATATGCATATATGTGTGTATATATATATAATTATATATATGCATATATATATAATTATATATATGCATATATATATATATAATTATATATATGCATATATATATATATAATTATATATATGCATATATGTGTGTATATATATATAATTATATATATGCATATATGTGTGTATATATATATAATTATATATATGCATATATGTATATATGTGTGTGTATATATATAATTATATATATGTATATATGTGTGTATATATATATAATTATATATATGTATATATGGGTGTATATATATATAATTGTGTATATGTATATATGTGTGTATATATATATAATTATATATATGTATATATGTGTGTATATATATATATAATTATATATATGTATATATGTGTGTATATATATATATAATTATATATATGTATATATGTGTGTATATATATATAATTATATATATGTATATATGTGTATATATATATAATTATATATATATGTATATATGTGTGTATATATATATAATTATATATATGTATATATGTGTATATATATATAATTATATATATATGTATATGTGTGTATATATATAAATATATATATGTGTGTGTATATATATATAATTATATATATGTATGTGTGTATATATATATAATTATATATAATTGTGTGTATATATATCCGTATATGTATATATATATAATTATATGTATATATGTGTATATATATAATTATGTGTCTATATATATAATTATATGTATATATGTGTGTATATATGTGTATATATATAATTATGTGTCTATATATATAATTATGTGTCTATATGTGTGTATATATAATTATGTGTGTGTATATATAATTATGTGTGTATATGTGTGTGTATATATAATTATGTGTGTGTATATATATATAATTATATGTGTATATGTAATGTGATGTATATATGTGTGTGTATATATAATTATATATATGTATATATGTGTGTGTATATATAATTATATATATGTATATATATAATTATATATATGTATATATGTGTGTGTATATATATATATATATGTATATATGTGTGTGTATATATAATTATATATATGTATATGTGTGTGTATATATAAATGTATATGTGTGTGTATATATAAATATATATGTGTGTGTATATATAATTATATATATGTATATGTGTGTGTATATATAAATGTATATGTGTGTGTATATATAAATGTATATGTGTGTGTATATATAAATATATATGTGTGTGTGTATATATAAATATATATGTGTGTGTGTATATATAAATATATATATGTGTGTGTATATATAAATATATATATATATATATATGTGTGTGTATATATATATATATATATATATATGTGTGTGTATATATATATATATATATATGTGTGTGTATATATAAATATATATATATATGTGTGTGTGTATATATAAATATATATATATATGTGTGTGTGTATATATAAATATATATATATATGTGTGTGTGTATATATAAATATATATATATGTGTGTGTATATATAAATATATATGTGTGTGTGTATATATAAATATATATATATGTGTGTGTATATATAAATAAATATATATATGTGTGTGTATGTGTATATTTAAATATATATATATGTGCGTGTGTATATATAATTAAATATATGTGTATGTATATATAATTAAATGTATATATATATATAATTTAATACATATATAAGAATATATGTGTCTGTGTATATAATTTAATATATAAATATTTATATATATCTATATATAATTAAATATATATATTTATATATGTGTGTGTATATATAATTAAATATATATATTTATATATGTGTGTGTATATATAATTAAATATATATATTTATATATGTGTGTGTATATATAATTAAATATATATATTTATATATGTGTGTGTATATATAATTAAATATATATATTTATATATGTGTGTGTATATATAATTAAATATATATATATTTATATGTGTGTATATATAATTAAAAATATATATATATATGTATATATGTGTATATATAATTAAATATATATATATATGTGTATATATGTGTATATATAATTAAATATATATACATATATGTATATATGTGTATATATAATTAAATATATATATATGTATATATGTGTATATATAATTAAATATATATATATTTATATATGTGTATATATAATTAAATATATATATATTTATATATGTGTATATATAATTAAATATATATATATTTATATATTTGTATATATAATTAAATATATATATATTTATATATGTGTATATATAATTAAATATATATATATTTATATATGTGTATATATAATTAAATATATATATATTTATATATGTGTATATATAATTAAATATATATATATTTATATATGTGTATATATAATTAAATATATATTTATATATGTGTATATATAATTAAATATATATTTATATATGTGTATATATAATTAAATATATATTTATATATGTGTATATATAATTAAATATATATTTATATATGTGTATATATAATTAAATATATATATTTATATATGTGTGTATATATAATTAAATATATGTATATTTATATGTGTGTATATATAATTATATATATATTTATGTGCGTATATATAATTAAATATATATATATATTTATATATGTGTGTATATATAATTAAATATATATATATATATATATATATATTTATATATGTGTGTGTGTATATATAATTAAACATATATATATTTATAATTAAATAAATATATATATATGTGTCTGTGTATATATATATATTTATATATGTGTGCGTATATGTAATTAAATATATATATATTGACATATGTGTGCGTATATATAATTAAATATATATATATTTACATATGTGTGCGTATATATAATTAAATATATATATATTTACATATGTGTGCGTATATATAATTAAATATATATATATTTACATATGTGTACGTATATATAATTAAATATATATATATATTTACATATGTGTGCGTATATATAATTAAATATATATATATATTTACATATGTGTGCGTATATATAATTAAATATATATATATATTTACATATGTGTGCGTATTAATAATTAAATATATATATATGTACATATGTGTGCGTATATATAATTAAATATATATATATTTATATATGTGTTCGTATATAATTGAATATATATATATTTATATATGTATGCGTATATATAATTAAATATATATATATTTATATATGTGTGCGTATATATAATTAAATATATATATATTTATATATGTGTGCGTATATATATTTATATATGTGTGCGTATATGTAATTAAATATATATATATATGTATATGTGTGTATATATATAAGTAAATATGTATACATATATGTGTGTATATATAATTAAATATGTATACATATATGTGTGTCTATACATAATTAAATATGTATATATATATGTGTGTCTATATATAATTAAATATGTATATATATATGTGTGTCTATATATAATTAAATATGTATACATATGTGTGTCTATATATAATTAAATATGTTTATATATATATGTCTATATATAATTAAATATGTATAGGTGTATATGTGTAATTAAATATGTATATGTATAACTGTGTATATTTTATTAAATATGTATATATGTGTATATATAATTATGTGTATGTATCTATCATTAAATATGCATATATACATATGTGTGTATATATAGTTTAATATGTATATAATTAAATATATGTGTGTGTATATATATATGTGTGTGTGTGTGTATAAAAAATATAATCTTCCAAACCACAATGGCGTGGCATCTCCATTTTAGAAGGGAGATAATCTACAACACGCTGATTTGATGGAAATGTTGTTTAGAGTTTTTGGACTCTGTATAGTAAATTAATTTTATTTTTGATTAAAATTCTACTAGCTTATCATCTGTAATTTTTGGTGTACACTAATATTTTTCACTGATAAGTATATACATAAATTTTTCTGATATTTTATTTTAAACTGCCATATTTTGCATGTATCTCTATAAAAATTAGCACTGTAATTTCTTTTTAACTAGAATGATCTTATTGCATTTTAAAGTTTTCTTATTTCATATAATTATTTATCTTGAAATTTAAAAAAAAAAGAAAGTACATTAGAATTTTAAAAAATCACCAATCGTTTTCATGGAATGAAGAAAGAATATTTTGTTCCTATTCAAAACGTATATTGGTAATATCTTCTTGAATCATTTAGCTTTTCTGATATTCTAAACAAAAAATAAATTACTATTTGATATTTCAAAAGTTACACTTGCCCTGTAATGCTTTAAAACATATTTAGCATTCAACTCATTAGCCATTTTAATGTTTTCTTCAACAACTTATTTAGAAGTTTTTTTATTTTTTTTTATTGTTGCATTAAAGGTTTGATACTTTTTAAAAAACTTGTGAAACACTTTTTATTCACACACAAACACAGACACCCGCAATCATGATGTCTATAAAAGCTTTGCTTTTACAATTTGCATATGCTTAAAAGTTGTTATTTTTGGAATCTACAGATAATTTAACACATTCGTTTGTATTTTGGGTTTTTTTTTTCATGAGAATATACTTTTTAGTTTATCAATTTTTTTACGTCCTGCAAAAAACAATTTGAAAATATTTGTATAATTTTGAATCCCCCTGTTTTTTTGTTTTTTTTATTAAAAGCATTTTTTTTTGTACTCTTGAAAATGTTTATGAACCTGTTTTGCAAAAGTTTCCATGACATTGATTTTTTCCAAATAATTTTTCGATTACTCCTCATGATTGGCTTTACGGTTGATTTGATCTTTCATATATTTATGGCTCCGTATTGTTGTGTGCAATAAGCAAGTTGGTATATTGTTCGTTTCCTATGTATTCCAATATATAAATGATAGCGTTTTCGCATTCATCAAATTACTTCCCTCATTGACCTTTTGAATTATTTACCTAGATATTATCAGCTCGATTGAGATATTAAATGTATTTATTTTAAATGGTTGGGTGTTTTATATTTAATTTCTTTCTACTTTTTGTATTCAAGCTTATTTCGATAGTTTTCGCTGCCATGATAGATTAATTTAAAATTTGCAATATAAATCCGAGTTACTATTTATAAACGAAAATTTATATATTTATCGCACTGCAGGAAAAAGTTGGCTTGTCTCCTCCCAAACCCTTGCACACAGCTTCCCTTCTTCAAAATAAGTGTCATGCTGTGCGGGTCTCCACACAACCCACATGGCATAGGAAAATGTCTGGCAGAGTGCCAAATGAATTTTGAAGGCTTTCAAGGACTCATCCCTGGAGTGTCAGCAGGTATTATTCTATTGAAGATTGTTAGGCCTCTCTTAAAGTATTGGAGATAACGGCTGTAATATATCCATTCCACCTAATCGATCATGGAAACGTTTCATTGTTTTTTTTTCATTTTTACTTTTTTTTTTCGTTTTTTTTCTTTCACGGTTCATTTGCACACGTGTTACAGATATTTTACCATCCATCTATTCATTTCGTCATGTAGCTAAACTGATCTTTCCAGGGAATATTTAAAAAAAATTTTTTACAAGGGTCCTTTTTTGCCAAATCCTATAAAAAGTCATAGTTAAATCTCTGCCTTATCATCTGTCCACCCCTTGTAGCTCCCTCATTTCTATTCTCTTCGAAGTGATCAGTTTAGTTTTTTTTTTTTTTCACCTATTTTCATATCGTCGGCTGTTTCTTATTTTTGAGTTGTCTTTCTTTTTTTTTTTCATTTTGAGTGTTTTTTTTTCTTTTTTTTACATCATTTGATTTTGACATATTTGTTATTATTTCATGTTTTATGATTGTTATAAAATGTCTTGTAAAAAGACAAAAATCATGATTAAAAATAATTCTTGTCTTTTTAAAAATTTATTTAAGATCAAAATGATTTAAAACTGTGATATCAAACTTCTTTTTCAGCATTACATTTTAAGTTTAAAAAAATATTTTTTTTGTATTTTAGGTGTTTATGTGATATTTTTAAAATGATCAATTACTAATGAATATCTCTATTCTCTATTTTAATCCTGTGAAGTTATTGCTAGCCTAACAATAACATCATGGAAAATGGAACCAACAAAGCTGGTTCAAATTCCAACAGAGGTAGCACGTATTAACTTAGCACTAACATTCTTGGTGACTGATTAAATTCGTCTCTACCTGTAGAAGAGTCAGATATGTCCTAAAATGGAGTACTGTTGCCACATCTGGGGAGGTGCCGCTCAGAGCACCCTTTCCTGCCTTGACAGAATACAAAATCGACTTTCTCACAGAACAGACGTTGCTAGTCTTTCTCTACTCTATTTTCATGGTAGGTGCTCAACTGAGCTCCAATCTCTGGTTACCCCCTGTAAAATATTCACAGCTAAAACTTGTCTAGCTATAGCCACTGTAAATAATTTTCATTTCTTTGTGTATGTAAAACTAAACGGAACTTCCATGAACAAAGTTTCTTTCTAAGAACTTCCTGTCTGTGAAATGCAATACCATGGGGCTTCTTCCCAGCTGACTGCAACATAGTAGTTTTAAATTCCAATGTAAACAAATTCTTGTCGAGTCTTCCTCTTAAATAATCTAATTTTGCCCAGTTCAACCATCGTCCCCAATCTTCTCAAAGTGTTTTCTCATTGTCCACCTGACAGACTTATCCTCGAGTGGCCTTAGGGTCTTGATAAGCAGTGACACATTAGTATAAAACTAGTTTTTTTTACAAATAATTCTGAATTCCAAACCATGAGCAAGTTTCTATAAAATATTGTTGGGGGAGGGGGGGGGGGGAAGGCATGAATCCACACTTTCCTACTTTCCAAATATACAAAGTTGAGTGTGGGACAAGCAACTCTACACTACATAATCTAATTTATATCATCTATAACAGGGTGCAGTTGTAGCTCAATGACTTATAATGAATTATGTAGAAATTAATAAAAGCAACACACGGAACGTTTCGGAATTCTTGAAATGAGAATTGATAATTTGTATTTCTATTCTTTTCTCATCTTAGTTATAATTCACGTTTCCGACGATGTAACCTCCGACCTTCTTCAGGTGCATATTTTTGAACTTGGGAACACGTACGGAATTTCGATGATTTATTAATCAGTCTAACGGTTGTTGTTGGGCTGAGTTATGGTTCTGTTTAGTCCTAGGTTTCCCCTTCTCTCTAAGAAAGGGGGTTAGTTTATTGCTAATCACTTGCTGACGGGGCTGTTCAGGCATTTTTTGTTGGCCAGAGTGTGCTTATTCTAGTGCGCTGGTTAATCAAAACCACACCTGACCTTGTGTCTAACCTCTTGGCAAGGAAGTAAATAATATGCACGGAATTTCAAACTGAACTCTTTATTTAATCGACAGGGGGGTAGATTGTTCTCATTCTGTCAGCCATGATCAAGTAGAACGATTAGTTTGTTTTTCAGATTTACGAGTTTGACTATGAGGTCCCTAAGTTTGAAAATATTCACCTGAAGAAGGCCGGAGGTACATTTGCTGAAATGTTGTGAATATATCAACCGAAATGAGAATAGCAGTCCGAATAATTCAACAAACAGGACTATAGACAGTTTTATTATTTCTGTTACATATTGGTTTAGGAGACTCAAATCAGAAATTTAAATTATTAGCTTAGAAAAATGTAGTTTAAATTCTGCGATTTATGTCATTTTGTCTTATTACAATTGTATCCATATTGAGAAGTTTTTTTTACCTTGGTAATACCATTGGAGCATAGGGTGGAGCAGGTGCTAGTGTGATTGCAAGAGGTAGGAATGGATGGAGTAAGTTCAGGAAACTTCTGCCTTTACTAACAAGCCGGGTGTTACCACTGTCGACCAAGGGAAGAGGGTATCAGACATGTGTACACAGTGTGATGATGTATGGAAGTGTAACCTGGCCAGTGACATTTGAGGACATGCGTTATATGGAGAGAAATGATATGAGAATGATATGATGGATGTGTAATGTGAGTTTTGAAGATTAAATCTAGACAGTATAAGGAGATGTGTGCAGAAGAGTAGACTTTGGTGGTATGGCCACACTGAAAAAATGGATGAGTGTTCTTGACTTAGTAGATATAGAAGAGTTAGGGTAGCAGGTCCAGTTTATAGGGAAGGCCAAAAAACATGGGAGGAAATGATAAAAATGAACTTGAGAGATAAAGATCGGGCCAGAGGTAGATTAGTTTGGAAGTCAATTTCTTAAAACCAGCATGTAAAACGGACTTTAAACCGAATATGATTTAATTGCTAGAATGATATGGCATTAACCTACAAATATTTACAGACAACAAATTGTTCATTTTTAAGTAATCACTGATTAAGTTTTAATTATTTTTTAAAGAGATAATCTATTCTACTGGAATATAATTGAAATGGATAGACATAAATCACATGATATTATTTTTATTCAAAATGTAAAAAAAAAAAAAGTATTTAAAAACATTAATAATCACTCATAATTATCTACTCCATAGTTTGACTCGTTAAGTATGTTTTAAACTGACTGAATAGCAATATAAACTTATTTTTACCAGCAGGGAAAGTGTTTAGACAACAAAATCTTTAAAATTGTCTTCCATAGATCAAAAGTTTTTAACTGGAAATTATTTTGTGGACATACTTGTTTTAGAAGATGACGACAAAAATGTTAGTTCTTTGTTGAATTGTACTGGTTTATTCAAGTTGAATCTATCTGTAAAAATGCTGAAAATTAAACAAAATTAGTGTCCCTATTTACTTACTTCCCCACAAGGGCAGAGTTATACACAGTGTCGGTTCTTAATGTGGGGAAAAAATCCGGCTCCCCTAAAAAGGGGCTCTTTTGATTGGGACAAAAATTAAACTTGCCTCAGTCTAAAAGGATTTCGTATTCGCTGACCAAGGACAAAAGAGGAAGTGTACTACACTTTCATCTGAGCCGAAATTAATGTTACTGCTTAATAAATTTATTGAATAAAATTAGATATTTGTCTAAATTTTGAAAAGGATTATTGATAAGCAATAGAATTAAGTTTGTTGGATGTATTAACCCCCCTCCCAACACTTTTGTTATTTATTTATTTAAAAACAAACATTCAGATTACTGCAATATCCTGCAATATCCTGCAATCTTCAACTTAGAAGGCATTTTTTTTCCTCAATAGTTGACAACATTTGCCATTTGTTATTCCAATTTGTCTTCTATGTTAGTGTAATTCGATCAATAAGCATACGGAATACCTTCTTTTTCTATTTATCTTCCTCCCACAGCGGTAAGATGTGACACAAGGTCGGAAAGTGGGATTTGAAAAGCCAGCGCCCGAGAAGGTGAGCACTCTGGCCTACAAATATGCCTGGGCAGCCCTGTCTGCATTCCCCGGTAGGGGTGCCTCAGGCAGTAAGCAATAAACTTACTCCTCCCCAAAGACGGGAGGAAAAGCCTTGGAGGGTGGAACTCCTAGAACTGCACAGGACAAACCCACAGACCGGCGTCATCAAGCCGCGAAGGCCAAGAGGGTACCGGTCTATGGGGTATAGTATCCATCGGAACAGATACTACACTGTGATCCCAGCCAAAAGGCCAAGAAGTTCAATACCCTCTTGTGATACACCTAAAGTTATAGTTATTGAACTAAATTTTTCATTAAAAATATATGTATACATATAGAGAGAGCGAGAATAATAAGCAATAGGCTCCTAGAATTGTCCACATGGACCTGTGGCACAACGGATAAAAGTGCTAACTTATAATCAATTCTACGTGACAGTCTTCTGAAGGTTGAACATTCAATCCTCAGTACCGGCTATATTAAGAATATAATTAAGAATTACTTAAGACTTTTACACGATCATGGCTGACAGAATGAGAGCAGTCTACCCTTATGGAGGGTTCCATTAGAAATAAAATACAGATGTCCGAGTTCGACAAGATGCACCTTAGAGGTGACATTAGCGGAAACATCCAAGATAAGAACAGTAGTCTGAATAATCCAAATAATTCAAATTAGCAAATTACATTTTTCTGTTGAATTTGCATAAAAAAAACATTGTATTGGTTGAAATTTGTTTTACAAAATGCTGAATTATTATTTTTTTGTTTAAATTTCTTACAAAATATAAAAGATACTGAATAAAATTTCCCTGTCAGATCTCATTTTTGAAATGACCAAAAAATTTGATGAAATAAATCTAAAGCTGATTTTTTAGCCTAAATAAAGTATAAATAGAGGATGGAATTGAATAAAAATGTACATTTTATAAAAATTAAAAAGAATATTTAAAAATAACAATGTAGTAATGATATTTTAGGTCAAGGTTTGAAAGTCTGTGTTTACTGTTAAGTTTTGTAATTTCTGTTAACCCATTAACAAAGCCTAACCAGAACTAGATTATTCATTAAAGCTTACAAATTAATAAAACATAAACCTTATCATTCAACACAAAAGAAAATTATAAAGTAAAGTTCAAAGATTTCAGGGCAAACCAGAAGAGTACTCGACTCAAAATCAGCAGCAAACAGTGTTCGCTCAGATTTAGTTTCTGATATTAAACTTCATCTGTAATATAACTTCCGGTCAGAGTTTCAGTTTCCCAAATTTATTAAATTGTTGGGTTAAAGTACAGAATAGTTAACAAATACCCCCCTCCTTCCCATGTTAAGAATGACTTTCTAAATAATAACATTATTATTTCAGCACGGTCCGTAAACTGGAGAACATTATTTAGAAAGCAATTCTTAACAACTATTCTGTACTTTTACCTAACAGTAGAATAAGTTACCCGAAACATTAAATCTTTAATATCAGGAACTAAATCTGACTGAACATCGTTTGCTGCTGACTTTGAGTCGGGTACTCTTCTGGTTTGTTGTTTTAAGTAATGTGTAAATTTGACATATATTATAAGAAAATGTGAAGTTTATTTTTATTTTTTACATAGTCTATTAAATTATTTATAATAAAGTAATATTTTATTTTAAAAGCCAACAAGAATAAGGATATTAAAATATGCATATTAAGAAGCCTCTAATATTTGAAGTACAATGTCCAAAAGAACAAGTACATGTCTAGTGTTTTATTTTTGTTTTTGTTTTTTTCATCACGACTTAGATGGAGTTTATTGGATACGTTTTTATATTCATCTGACTTCATTACAACTTTACATATAATATAAAGGCATTGTATTTCAGAGTTTTTGAGATGAGAATTGATGATTTCTATTATTCGAACTACTGTTCTCATCTTGGATGTTATTCTCACAACGTTTTGGCCGATGTAACTTCTGACCTTCTTAAGGTGCATCTTGTTGAACCCTGTAATCTGTCGGATTTTGGACAGAATCCTTTATTTAATCCATGTACAGGCGATTCAAAAATATAATTAAGAATACTTTTACCCGGTCAGGGCTGATGGACCAAGATCAGTCTATCCCCACCACCATGGATTAAAAAAGGATTCCGTTCAAAATCCGACAGATGAGGATAAAGTGCTAGGTAATGATCAGTTCTAAGTGACAGTCTTCTGGAGGTTGAAGGTTCAATCCTCAATACAGGTGAGACTAAGAAAATAATTAAGAATTACTTAAGACTTCTACCTGTTTATGGCTTATGGAATGAGAGCTGATGATGATGATGATCATCATCATCATTGGTTTAATGTCCGTTTTACATGCTTGCATATATTGGGCAAATTAAATAAAGGGTTTTGTTCAAAATTCTGTACAGATTCTTGATTTTGACAAGATTCAACTGAAGGTCAAAGGTTACATCAACCGAAACATGAGAATAACACCCAAGATGAGAACAGTAGTCCAATTAATCTGAATCATACATAATTAATATAAAGGCAGTTCTAAAAGTATTTACCATAAACAAATCTCTCATATTGGTTGCAACAACGTGGAGCCTTAGATGATTTACGTATGGTTATATTTTGTTATTTCCATCTACCTTTTCTTCTATCATATGTGTTACCCATTTTAAATGATGAAATCATTTGTTTTCAGCAATGTAAATGATTAAATTAATACAATTATTTTATTTTAATCTTTTTTTCTTATTCTAGATTCTGTCAGTTCAAATGAAAAAATCCAGAAACCAAGTCCCTGGCACAACAATCCAGGATTAGGGTGGCAAACAAGCAACGACTTACCTGTTGAAAAAAAGAATAAGGAGGTTTGGCCTTCTATCAGAAATAAATACTGGAACAGAGCCTCTCCTTTTGGAGGTAACTATGGTTCCATTAATTCAGGATCTGTGATATCTAGCTCAAGCTACCAAAACCAAGGTCTTGAGACCAGTCAGGGGTCAAGTGCCATGCAGGGTCAAAGTACTTCCGCGTGGAGCTCTAATCCCAATTTCAATGGACTTGAAAGACATACCTGGAATGCTGGGAACATCTCTAATAATTCTGCCAATCTCAACAGTACAGGGTGGAGCACTCTCCCCCCTAGTCTTTCGATGAATAACCAAGGTCATAATATGCAAATTCGTGCCAGTTCTGCTGGAAGTGATGGTAATTCCATGAATTCATTTACTTCAAGTAACATCCCCAGTATGGCCTGGGGAGGACCTGCTTCTCAGGGTGGTGGGGGGATTGGTCGTCCCCCAACTACAGCCATGCAGTTGATGCAACATAACGCTGGCACAGGGGACATGAACAGTCACAACAGATCTGTACCAAACAATGGTGCTTCACTCAATACAAGTGAACCTCAGGGTGGCTGCCAGTCAAGGGGGGGACATACCGGCAATCCATTATTGTGGCAGGGGGTCAACCAGGGTATGCCACCACCACCGGGTTCATCTTCACTTCGTGGCAACAGTTGCAATGAGTCCAGTTGGAGTAGTGTCAATGTTCCAGGTATTGGAAATGCGAATCAGAATAACCGATCACTTGTGATCAATAATCAGGGAGATGACAAGCAAATTGACAATACGTGCCAGCAAAATTCTGATGTTTCATCAAATTGGAGTGTATTGTCGGGTGCCAATAACGGGAATGCAAAGAAGAACACAAACACCTGGGACCGAGCTGTATCACCGGCGACGAGCGTCAACACTGAGTGGAGCAATGCTGCTGGACAAAGGGGGGTTCCAAACAACCAAGCAGCTAGCAACGCCAATTTACAAGGACAGTGGAACAATACCACCGCTAATAACAACACATCTAGCAACAATAATAGCAACAACAAGAATAACATCAACCACCATCACCAAGTTGGAGGAGTAGGAGTCGGAGGGGGAGTAGTAGTAGGAGGAGTAGGAGGAGTAGGGAATTTGTCATCTTCGAATCCTAACCCTAAACCCCAGCCCAGTACGTGGGCACAGGCTGCTGGAAAGGGACTCAACACTTCTGCAACTTCTAATTCCAATAGTGGGAATCCTGCTGCTGGGAACAATGGATCTCGTTCTTCTATCACTGCTCAGCGGGAGGAAATAAAGAGGCTAATTGAAAGCAACGAAGGATGGGGATCACGACCAATCAGGCAGGATAGTACCTGGGTTGTGCAATTCTCTCCCAAATCAAAACGGAAATTTGAGGAGGAATCAAATGTCTGGAATAATGGCAGCAGTAATGGTACTGCCATTTGGGAAGGAACCAAAGATGGCACTGCAATATGGTACGGTACTGCTGGCAGGCCTGGGACGTCTGGCTACCACCATGAAACTGACAATTCTGGTACTTGGGTTGATAAATCTAACAAACCACCCTCAGGTGCTGTTGGTACCAGTTCTAATGGGAGTGGCGGTAGCACTAGTGGCAGCAATGCTAGTACGAACAATCCAGTGCGATGCGGAAGCGCGGGTATTGGCAGTAACAATAATGTAATTGGGAGCAACAATGTTAGCAACAACAATGTTAACACAACAAATGTCGGCAACAATACTAACCCCACCACTCAGGTTAACAGCAGTATAATGAGCAACATTAGCAACATGAGCAGCAGTGGCAGTAGCAGCAGCGGTAGCAACAACAATGGCATGGGTGGCAGCATCTCCATTCGAAACAATGTCAGCAGCCAACCTGTAGAACCACAACCCAACATTGGCAGCAACAACGGTGATAAGAATGTCGGTATGTGGAGCAGCAATGGAGGAGCGGGGGCTGGTGCTGGCCCAGGTAATGGAGGCATCGGTGGAGGAAGTGGAGGCAGCAGCAGTAGTAGCAGTGGCAGTGGCAGCAGCACAGGAGGGGGGAGCAACATGGGTGGCGGAAATGGACAAGCCAAGAACTGGAACAAAACTGAGACAGGTTCCTGGAATGCTAGCCATTCCAATGCTAACAATCCCGGCGTCAACATGAACAACAAAGGACCGAAAGCTTTCGGGCATGGTGGAAGTGGCTGGGAGGAACCGTCCCCTCCGTCCCAGCGACGACAAGTTGACAATGGCACCTCATATTGGGGTGACCCCACTCAACAACCGCAACCTCAAAATTGGAATAGTATTCCTCAAAATATGAGCAGTTCACAAAAGCAGCAGCTGCAACAGCAACAACAACAACAACAGCAGCAACAACATCACCACCAACAGCAACAACAACAACAACAACATCACCACCATCAGCAACAACAACAACAGCACCACCATCAACAACAACAACAGCAGCAGCACCATCAACAACAACAGCAACAGCAGCAGCAACAACAACAACAACAACAGCAGCAACAAAGACAAAAAGATGATACCCAGTGGAACAAAGGAACCAACTCCAAGCAGCAAAATTCAGGTTGGGGAGAACCAGTTTCAACGAAACCTCAAGTTGATGATGGAACAAGTATTTGGGCTCCAAGCCTTCAACAGCAGGTAGGAACTTTTAATTTTATTTTCTTCATTAGATTGTCTCCTTTCAGCAGTTTATTTTTATTTTTTGGTTCATTGATACGGCGGATGCGGTCCAAAAAATACTTAAAGAGTAAAACAAAACCGTAATACTTGATTTTTGTGTATAAACTGTAATTATTTTCTTAGTTCCTATTTACTTGACACGCGAGCAGAGTTAGACAAAAAGTCGTATTTTAAAGTGGGGGAAATCCAGTTCCCCAAAACAGAGGTACTCTGGATTGGAACAAAAATAAAGTTGCCTCTATGTAGAAGGATTTCTCCTTCACTGACCGAGGATAGAAAAGACGAAGTACAGCATCCGAACAGATAATACACTTTGCTTTTATCCAAAAGGCCAAGAAATCAGTTCTGAATTTTGCATGGTTATCAAGTAATTACAGTACCGGACATTTTAATTTATTAGTAATAGTTAAAAAAAGATGTCAGAATCTGTTTACTTCGTGACTGTACAAAATTTGAAAATGATTCTGGAACCTTTAAACTGTTGATTTAGAAAGTCACTTTTAACGAGAATTCGCCATTATTCAAACGTCTTTAGCATAATACTTGACTTTTGTGTATAAACTTTAATTCTAGCTAGCAATTACTTTCAAACTGCTGTTTAAAGTTTAAATTAATGCCAAATTTTGCACTATCATTAAATAATTACTGCGCTGGGCATCTTAATTTATTCATCATGTTTGGTTCAATGTCCTTTTTATGTGCTGGACGGCTTTGCTGAATTGACTTCAAAATTAACCTATCTCTGACCAGCTCTATTTATTCCTCTTTCTCAAGTTTATCCGTATCACTTCCTTCCATGTTTTCCTTGACATTCCCCTACCAACTGACCATGCTACCTCAACCTGTGTGTAAAAATGGTATACACACACACCCCCACACACATATATATATATATATATATATATATATATAATTGTTCAATAGTGTTTTGGACTTGATCAGTGTAAAATCGAATTAATATTTTTCCTCAGAAAATGTCCATAAAAAAAAAAAAATGTGAAAAGGAATTCATTCGTTGAGTTTACTGGTTATCCGGGTAGGAAATCCTGAAAGTCTTGCTCAGCCTGGAATTTGGTCGGAGATCTTGCTTTGTGCTGTAATATTTAAAAAGAAAAAGCTGTCCAAATCTGTTCAGTTTGTGGCCTTTCAAAATTTAAAAATGATTCTGAAACCTTTAAACTGTTGAAAGCCAGTTTTTTTTTTGTGAAAATTAAAGCTAATAGGCAAACGTCAAGTATTATGGTTCATTAGTGCTCTTAAATAGTATTTATTTTTTACCGCACTACTGTATATCATTGAAACCTTTCTTTGCTTTTAACATTAACTCTTAATTTGCACCTACATCTCGGTGAGCATGCTTAAAGGAATTCATCACTCCTTACATTATTCTTGCTCGTGATTTTTCTCTTCTGATTTGGGATGGAGATAAGAAATCGTTACTTGATTCAATTCAGTGGTCAGTAAATAGTGTTTTTCCCATGAGCTCATCTATATCTACATAATAAAAGTGAATGTATGTGTGTCCGGCTCGCTTTAATAATAATCACATATGCAAATTGAATTTTTATGAGAAAAGAAGGAAAGGCTTAATTTTAATAACTGATAATAATAAAGAGAAAGGGAAGAATTTCCTTCACTTTTTATGTACACACAAAATTATTCCTTTAATGTAGCAGAAATAATTTAAAATAGTGAATAAGAATTAAATTGCGAAGCGATAGTGAGCGGACAAAGCTCGTTATAACTATTTCTAGTAATACGATAACTTTAAAGCTATGCACACGTTGTCATCTTGTAATGTTATTAGGCAGGAAGCGAGTTTTGAAGCTGGGTTACCTGCAGATGGATTTGAGGTCAAAATAATGAAAAACAAAGAATTATTTTGGAAAAAAATGAACAAAGTGAAAACATTCCTTGTCCATAACGTCAGTAGGTTGAAAAGCATAATCAACAAAAGAATGGCATTGTCTGAGAAAGCTGTGATCGGTAATTGAATCACAGCTATTTACCTCATAGCTGACTTTGGATGACGTAAACAAAAGTTATTTTAACATGTTCACTGTTGATGTCGAGGCAGAAAAGAGTCTGGCAGATAGACCGACATGTGTAGAAGAGAAATTCGATGTGACACAACCACACATTTCCAAGGCCCGTTTGTTATTTTGTAAATTAAGAGAATAAAGCACTCTTTTTTTTATAACAAGAAAAAAAACTACTGACTTGTTCATACCAAGGGAAGCAACTTTGCTCTGATG
Organism: Sepiola atlantica; assembly: GCA_963556195.1. Taxonomy (NCBI): domain Eukaryota; kingdom Metazoa; phylum Mollusca; class Cephalopoda; order Sepiida; family Sepiolidae; genus Sepiola; species Sepiola atlantica. The sequence continues at coordinate 100,760,923 of OY744520.1, forward strand.
AGAAACAAGAAAGTGGATTGGATTATTTCCCTTATATCTGTCACTTGGGATTAAATAGACAAACAATAAAACCTGGTATAAATCTTATTACAATATTACTTGGAAAAGATGTAAGGAGATCTTTTTACCAGTTCGAAAAAGAAAAGAAAACGAATAAACTAAAGAATGAAACTTTAAAGATTTTTTCAAACACATTTTGATGCACTGAATCATACAATTGAACATTTTCAATGATACCACTTCATGGTCTAAATTGAATTAAAAGAAAAGTTTTTTTTTTAAGTTGTTAGTGTAACTCGGATATTATCTCCAAGAAGCAGACAGTTTTGATATTTCAACCATCTAAAACTGAAAACACTTTGTTTACAAAGATTAATAAATCGTAATTGGAACAACAGTTTTGTGTCTATCAAAGACACACTCTCTATCTGTCTATCCATCTATCTATCTAAATATATTAATTATAGATGATACTATACAGTGATAAATCTGAGTAGCCATAGATACCAGAGGTTTCAAAGTAGGTAGTAAATCTGTTCCAAGGGGTGAGGTTAATCCCTAATGTCTTCTCATGTGTCAGTAGGCGAATTGTATGTTATGTAGAACATATAAAAGGAAAGAGTCTATCAGGTATGTGTACACAGTGTGGTGATGTATGAAAATGATGGTATAGTTACGTTCGAAGAATGGATGAGTTCTTAATTAAGTATATGTAGAGCAGTTGAGATAGCAGGTTCAGTTAACAGAAGAAGGCCAAGGAAAACATGGGAGGAATTAATAAAAATGGACCTGAGAAAATGAGGGATAAATAAAGAGCTGACTAGAGATAGGTTACTTTGGAAGTCAATTTCTAAAAGCTGTCTAACACATGCCAGCATGTAAAACGAACGTTAAACCAAATATGATGATGTTGATAAACATTCAAGGACCAATGCGGGTATATGTCGGGCATGATAAAACAACCACAAGAATTGGTGTATGGTGGAATATATATATATATATATATATATAATAAGGAGAGGTAGTTTATATATGCATTAGCAAGTTAGTGTCAAAGCAGTCTTTGTATTAAACCAATCTTCATCTACTGCACTAACATTGTCCGACATTGTTTTGCATATTAAAATGTTATGGATTGTTTGGATACTATTGCATGGATATCTGAGATGATTGTCAGTTTTCCTAATTCCAGTACTGTTTGAGCACAGCTCTAGAAAAATCCTTGTGCTTGTTTTATAAGTACTTCCACAAAATGTGTTCCGATGAACTTACTGCACTTGTATCCCCATAAACGAAAATACCCTTGACCCACCCGACTAACTGCTAAATCCCACCCCTGCACTGTAAAGGTTTTTTATGCCGGAAGATTTTCTACTCTAATATCTTCTTTATTCGGACCGCTTGCTTTTGAAATTCCCTACCTGCTCTCCGTTTCCTCGGCAGTATCAACATGCAGAAATTTAAATGTGAAGAAACGTCTTACTGCCTAACTCCCCACCAAGGTTGCCCCTTTATAAATCTGGCTCCTATCACAGTAGCCCCTTGCAATTCAGTGTCAATATGCCTTGTTTGGGGTCAAAAAAAAAAGTTTTCAAATTGAGGCCATCTACAGACAGAAATAATGTACTTTTATGGCAGTTGCACCCCCAGAAATTTTGATTTTAATGCACTTCATGTAATTTAATCTTATTTGCTACTTATTGATGGACAGGTTTCTAAGTGTCACGAGTAGTTTGAGTTCTTTTTCATTTTCTATACAGAAGAAAAGAGGAAAAGATGTCGTCTGCATAAATTTTCTGAGGACTTGTTCAGGCTGGCATTCTTAACCTTATTGTTTGAATTAATACAGTTTCATTGTTCAAAATTGTCTTCAATACTTTTTAATCTATACTGTTTGTATATTGATATGTATCTCAAATCAACGGCCACATGTGACCCTCTCAGAAAATTCTGCAAAAATTCCTAGGTGCATTTATGATGCCATGATATGTTGTAGTGACACCCAACGTTCATCTTTTCAGTAACTTTCCAGCCAAGATAATAACTCTTTTTTAGACTTTTTTGAATTCAGATGTCAGTGCTCAACTGTATGGCCAGTTTAGCTACTAACAAACTGAAAACAACACTAAGAAGGCTGGAATGTTCCATTATGCTCAGATGGGCAAGTCCATTCTCTGAGTACTGATTGGCTGCTAGTCCATGAGTGGATAATCCTAGGAAAATTCTAGCTTGAATTAAGCAATATTTACATCTGAAATATTGCAGCATTTTATGCTGGTAAGTGTCAATTTGATTCTACATCCTTCCCCCTTTAAAAATAAAAACGCGAGCGTCATGGTCTCTAGAGAAGAAAGAGTTCCTTTTCGTCTGGATGATTGTGAGGAAGTAACCTGGACAATGCTTGTGCAGATTTTGCTGACATTGGTTTAGCGGTGCTAAGCGATGTCGTTACATTCCTCTTGTTTATTGCACTAGTTTATTAGGTATATGGGAATCCCAAGGTGTTTGTTTAAGGGATTTGGGTAAAGCACTGGGAATGGGGATTGGAATAGCAGGTGTTTATAGTTTTTTGAGGAATCTGCAGTTTTGCAGAATCATCCTGCCTGACCCATGAATCCTGATCCAATACTGACGGTTAGTAAAAGTTTTGACAACTCTGCCTGTTCTGTCCCATCGATGATTATTTGGACATACTTTTATTTTTGCCATTTGCTACTCACATTCCTGAGGCTAAATCTTTGGAACTATGAATATTTGAAGTTTATCGAAAGCCTTATTTGCCGAAATGCAAAAAGTGCAATGAAATTTCGAATATTTTGAATTTCTAAATAACTATTAGTAATACAGATTTAAGAATTAGTATTTCATCATAAAATATGATAATGGAGGACTTATGAATTTTATCAGTTTTCTGAGAGGATCACATATGGTTGTGGATGACCCATATATATATATATATATATATATTTATATATATGATAATAAAAAAAAACTAAGGATCGAGACTGCTAGTCTGATGAAATTCTGTTTTGTTTGAAATTTGAATTAACTTTTCTAATTATTGATTTACTGGAATTAACATTTGTTTTGAAACACTAAAAATAAGGTTTTGAAGATTTTCCTGAAAGCTTATTGTTTTTACTTTTTAATTTCTAATTACATTGTTTTAACTGTTTAAATAATTTAAGTGCACCCATTTTCATGTCTTACTTCATAAACTTAAAAGATTAATTGGACTTTTACTTTGTTAGATTAAAAAAAATATATTTTAAGCTTGTGAAAATTTATATTTGTTAACATTTTTAAACCTGCTTTCCTCTAACAGCTTAGTCGTTAAAGGTGTTTGAATCCATAGAATATATATATATATATATATATATATATGATTATCATTTTATTTAAATACTTTACATTACAGTGTCTGTTGAGGATACCCGGGTTTTATCAATCTGGTCATCCTGGATTTAGGATAAGATTCAGTAGGTAATTGCAGAAAAATTTATCAAGTCGCCCTTGGTGTTAAATGTTCCAAAATCGGGTTTAAGATTGTGTTACCCTGATTTCAGCACCTTCGATACTAAGGTGGACTGAATAATCTTTCTGTGATGCCCAGACGAATTTTATCCTAAATCTAAGATGACCATATTGATGAAATCCGGGTAGTCTCAACAGACACTGTAATGTATAATAATTAAATAAAATAATTTATATTAGTACTTGTAGAACCTATGATTGAGCACTTTCATGTTTATTTTTACTAATTTGTAATACATGCTCTATATATATATACATATACATACACACATACATATATATATATATATATATATAGATCTAACATTGAATTAGAGAATCTATCATGAATGCTGTCTGTTATTCAATTTATGGCGATTACAATTGAATAGAACTATTCATAAAGTATCTAAATACATAATTGAATCTATATAAATGGTAAATTCTGAGAAGAACTTATGTTCGTATGATAATGTCTCCTTTTTTAAATGTCCATTTCTATTTTTTACATTCAGTAAATTTGGTGCTTTTGATTTTAATCGTCTTGTTTTTATTTTAGATGATGATCAAATTTTTGTGTGCTTTTTTCCTTGGAGAAAAAAAAAACTTCAGTCATTACTCTGTCAACTATTTTAATTTCAAATCGATTTTGGAATAAATTTTAAAAGATTATATATTTTGATAAATGGCAAAAAAATGAGTATTTGAATTAATTTTTTTGAAAAAACTTTAAAAATAAATTAAAAACAAAACATTTTCTTGAATGAAAATTAAATAAATGTTAAAGAAACCAATGCAAAAAGCTGTTGGATCTTAATTGAATATTATAATTTAGAAAAGTTTAATTTTAAGAGCTTGGTCTTAAATTCATTTGTTAACAAAATTATAACCAGAATTGGCATGCATGGCTTTAACTATATAATAACTAAAGATGGTAAAGTGTCTATTTAAAAAGCATCTCTAGTCAAAGAAATATTAAAAAAGAAAAATGGATGTATAATTAAAGTATATCCTTAGATTTCGGTTACAGAATTTTGACTCTACAGCCACTACAGGTTTTTTTTTTTTGTTAATGAAAATAACATGTTTCTCTTTAGAGTGAAATGAAAATGTCCGAAAACGGAAAGATGAAAGTGCGTGAATGACCACAGTTTGGGTTTCAGTCATTTTGAATTGGATTGCTGTTAGCTTTGTGCTCTCGCCAGCAGTCTTTTCAACAACATGATACACTTCTCGGCTTTCGGGTTGGGATCAAAGTGTAGTATCTCTTCTGTCTTCAGTCGGTGAGGGAAAAATCCCTCTAGGCTGAGGCAGTTTTTATTTTTGTCCGCCTCCAGAGTGATCCTTTTTGGGTGAGCCGGATTATCTCCACGTTAAAAACCGACCCTGTATCTTACTCTGTCCCCGTGGGGAGGCAAGTAAATAGGGATATATTAATATGAACAAAATACCTATTCTAATTTAATTCAACAAACTCATCTTATATGGATTAGATCTTTTTCTCACGCTTTGGATTGATTTTAGTGAAACAAAAATACCCAACCATTATATATAATTAAAACAAATTTTTTTTTTCTTTTCATCAAATATTCTATTTGCCAGGAATACAATTGATATCAAAATCAGTAATTACTTAAAAATAGGGGTCCCAAAAATCTAAAATGTGATAATGATGTCAGCCTATTTTTTGTCGACTTTTTAGGCAAGATCTAATGGTTGGGATACCAGTGGCACCCAGTGGGGGGGAGCGAGTATGGCTCCCAAACATAGACCACCACCTAACTGGAATGATAATGACATAAGTACTTGGAATCCTCAGAGAAAGGTGAGTTAGATGACCGTTTTTAGAAACAAAGCAATTTTATGATTATATATATATATATATATATATATATATATACACATACATACATCTCAATATGGGAAGTAAGTTTTTAGTTATATACTCTCCCAATAGCCAATCTTTCAGATAAGAGCCTTTGAAATTGATGTGGTGACTTTATTTGGGGAAACCCTTCACCTTTCATCTTAAATGAATCCCTGGGTGATCACATTCAAAATGGCTGATTATTGGTTATATTCTGAATGAGTATTTGAGATTTTTTGAGTTTTTCTGTTGTGCATGTTGTTTATGTATATAAATGCCTTTTGTTGTATTTCTATCTCTGCTAACTATTTTCTCTTTTTCTTTTTCATCACAAGTCTGAAATCTGACCTAATATCTTTCACCTTGTATGATCCTCTTATAAATTTGACATTACTAACTTTGTCTTCATTTTCACCTGTTAAATTTAAGCATCGTGGAAACTAACAAGTCGTCCATTTTACATACAGACAAACATATCACTGAAAATTAAATTTTTCTTGCAATTCTTAGTCAGATTTCATACTTTGAATTTTAGTTATTTTATTTTTTTTATTTTCATCTATTCTAACCAATTTATAATTGAACGTTTTGTTTAATCTTTAAAAAAAAATTATTCTTAAATGAAGAATTAAATTTAACAATCATTTTCTTTTGTTATGTTAAATTGTTTTACATATTTATTATTGCAAATTATATTTTTCGTATTGCCTATAAACAGATATAATATATATAGAATTTGACTATCTTTTCCTTGGTTATGTATTTTTTAAGGCTTTATGTGAAGTTTTTCGATTTCTTTGGTTTTTGCTTACAAAATAGAATACTTTGTTTAATCAAACATTTTATCTTTTGAAGCTTGTAAAATAATTTTTAGATTTTATAGAGAGATATTTTTTAGAGTTTTTGTATCAACATTGAATATTCAGTTTAAGTTGAACATTTAAATAAAAAAATCCCTACTATATATAGTAATCATTTTTTTTTTAAGTAACTGAATTACCTATGATTGCATTAAGAATTTCTTACAACTTAAAACCTTGAATTTAGATTGCTACTTGGCCCATATTGTAGCCAATGAAGTCCTGCATCTTATATAACTTTGACCCTGATCGCTGACCTTGAAACGTTTGGTCACGGTCAAAATTTTGACAGCCTGAGTACTACCTGTGTTTGCAGTATAGATAAGAAATCAATAAAGTTATTATTTATGTTCCACTTATTTGAAACCCAGGCAACATCTATTAATCCTCACTAGTATAATATATAGCATTATCTTGTTGTTCAAGTAGACGATACATTTTTATTAAAGTTTTAACCAAATGAAATTTGTTAATATTTAATTATGGTATAATTAGTTATTAATACATGTTTATTACTACAGTGTTATTATTTTTACTTTATTTGAATATCAATGATTTGTTTCTATTTGAATAATGGATTAGATCTATGACATTGTTATGGATTATAATTGATTAGATCTATGACATTGTTATGGATTAGGTCTATGACATTGTAATGGATTAGGTCTATGACATTGTTATGGATTAGATCTATGACATTGTTATGGATTATAATGGATTAGATCTATGACATTGTTATGGATTAGATCTATGACATTGTTATGGATTAGATCTATGACATTGTAATGGATTATAATGAATTAGATCTGACATTGTTATGGATTATAATTGATTAGATCTATGACATTGTAATGGATTAGGTCTATGACATTGTAATGGATTAGGTCTATGACATTGTTATGGATTAGATCTATGACATTGTTATGGATTATAATGGATTAGATCTATGACATTGTTATGGATTAGATCTATGACATTGTTATGGATTAGATCTATGACATTGTAATGGATTATAATGGATTAGATCTGACATTGTTATGGATTATAATTGATTAGATCTATGACATTGTAATGGATTAGGTCTATGACATTGTAATGGATTAGGTCTATGACATTGTTATGGATTAGATCTATGACATTGTTATGGATTATGATGGATTAGATCTATGACATTGTTATGGATTATAATGGATTAGGTCTATGACATTGTACTGGATTAGGTCTATGACATTGTACTGGATTAGGTCTATGACATTGTAATGGATTAGGTCTATGACATTGTTATGGATTAGATCTATGACATTGTTATGGATTATGATGGATTAGATCTATGACATTGTTATGGATTATAATGGATTAGATCTATGACATTGTAATGGATTAGGTCTACGAAATAGTTATGGATTAGGTCTATGACATAGTTATGGATTATAATGGATTAGATCTATGACATTGTTATGGATTAGATCTATGACAATGGATTAGATCTATGACATAGTTGTGGATTATAGTGTATAAGATCTATGATTGTATGGATTAGTTATCCGTCTACTATTTTTGATTCAGTATAAAAAGAAATGATGAATCCAAAGAGGAAAAGGGAGATATGTTTGAAGAAGAATAAACATCTTATTAAAAGATTTGCTTTAAAATAGGATTTGATTATCTATTTCATTTTGTTCTCTTCATATTTCTTGCAAAGATATATCTACCACGTATGAAAAAGATTTTAAAACGAATGACAAAATGTTATCTTGTAATATTTCTTATTTCCCGCAACAAAATTAATATTTTTCTGTTTTTTCATTTTTGAAGGATTCATTCTAACAATTGAATTATTTTCAGCAATTTAAAACATTTATAAAACTGACTTTGATAAATGTTTTAAATAAATCAAATTTCACTTTTAGAAATGTTGAACATCAGTAGATTGTCATCTTTTGCAAACACAGAACTGTCTACTTTTTATGACAACAGCATAATATTTATTTCTGTTTACAACAAGTTTTTATCATGGTCTTTAATTAAAAATATTGAAATATTGCTGCAAAGAGGAAGTTTAAGATTTTGGCTTTCAGTGTAATTTTAGTTCTCCAAATTTTGTATTTAACTGATAAACTATTAGCATGTGTAATATATTAAAAGTAAATTTATTAATTCTATGATCTTGTATATTTAAGAAATCGCATTAGGAAAGCCGATAAATTAAAAAAAAAAATATGTGAGATAACTTTCACCAAATGCAGCAAAATCGGATTTTTTTTACCAACCTGTATACTTTTAAAGTGTGGAAAGTGATTGCAAGATTTATTATCTCTGAATTTATCATTAAGTTGTCTTGTCGAAACACAAAAAAAATCAAAGATTGCGTTGATTTTTTTTTCCTCATTTAATTTCATGCTTAAAAATAAAATGACTTACTCTACCATTAACACTAAGCCCGGGAGTGGGGGCTTTCCATTCGGACTTAGGGTTAGTGGTAGGATTTGTCATTTTTTTTCTACTATATTTTTTAAGGAATAAATAAATAAATATTTTATAAGGAATAAATCAACACCAACAGAGGGCCAAGCAGCTATTTTAATTCTCGTGTGAAGAATAAGCTTTCAACAAAATCTAATTTTTAAGTAAAAAAAAAACTTGAAAATAGTTTCAGTACATTTAAAGTATACAGGTCGGTAGAAAATTAGATTTTAATGCATTTGGTAAAAGTTATTTATTGCATATACATATATATATATATATATATATATATATATATATTATTATTTTTTTTTTTCTTGGCTTTTACTTATACTGCAAGATAATCAGTAAAGTCAAAGATAATTAAAAAAAACAAAAATATTTTTTGTCATCCAACAATAAAAAAAACAAAAAAACTCTATCAATTTTACTTTTGTAGTTTAAAAAAGAAAGAATCTTTCCTTACATATCTTCAGTATTTTTTGGTTGTATCAGCTATAATCGGAACATTTTATCTTTTGATCTTCAAAAATCCGTATCAGTTGACAATATTTATGATGTGTCTTTTTTCTTAGACTGGTTCTCTGCAGCAAGGTTGGAACGATGACAACAGTGGAGGAGGAGGAGGAAATGCTGGAGTTGATTCTCTCTGGCATGATGCTGACATGGGTACTTGGAATGAAGGATCTCAGGATAACAGCTCTTGGAGCAGTGCCTCAGGATGGAAGGGGAAAAGAGGAAATTATAAGGTAACGCATAAATGACATAACTAATCTCTTTTTTAGATTCATTTTAATATTTCTCTAACTTTTCACTTATAAAAGCCAGTACAAATATAGCAGCCTACAGTGCCATCAGCATATTCATTGTACATGCTGGCATGTGTTGGACGGCTTTTAGAAATTGACTTTCAAACTAACCTATGTCTCGCTAGGTCTTTATTTATCCCTCTTCCTCTCAAGTCCATCCTTATTACTTCCTCACGTGTTTTCCTTGGCATTCTCCTGCCAAAATACTTCTGAACGTTTTCACTATCAGTAAGAAAAATAAATAAACATAAAAATAAGTTAAAAAAATTTTTTTTAATCAAATCATTGTACGTATTTGACTTCCTTTTTTTATTATCAAAAATTTAACTTTTCTGTTTCAGACAATCAAAACATTTTAAATCTATGCAAAGTTTATATCCCTACACTGAACTCATAAACAATTTAAGTAGGTTACAAAATATTTTCGTTTGATCGGTGGCCGTGTGGATAAAGGTTTGCCTTCAGTTCCAATATTTTATGCCATCTTTCAGGGTTTGAATATCACTAGACAATTGTTTTTTTTTTGTTTTTTTTTTTTTGCTATAGCATTCCAGTTATTTCTTAGCCGATATTGATCATCATCATAAACCTGAATAATGCATTTGTTTATTTTTTATTTGAAAAGATTTTTTTATTGTGATTTAAAGCATAAAAAACTTGTTTTTCATTTTGACTGACATACAGAAAAACACGGCAATGGCGATTACTACAGCTGGTAGATAATAACTCTTTATCTAAAAAATTTAGACAAACAGTTATGACCTTTTTTTTTTTTTTTTTTTTTTTTTTTTTTTCTTTTTTTCAATAAATTTGGCAAAAAATAAAACAAGCCTGCTTTAGTTGTCATCTAGGGAAAGGGTGGTAGAAATTTACACAGAAGAGGATACAGTAGCCCAGCACCTGCCCAAATTCACATTGAATTGCTGCGTCGTTGCCACATTTACTACATCTCCTGGAAGTCTATTCCAAGATCCAGGGATCCTGACTGAGAAAATGTCTCTCCTCCGATTAAATCGAAATCGATTGTAAAACAGTTTCTGGTGATGGCCGGTAGACATCTTTCTGTTGCAGGAGTTAATAATAGATCCTGAGGGAGATCGTAATGGTCATTGGCGAGATTGTAGGCCAAAATGATATCAGCGAAATTGAATTTTTTAAATACATTCTAAAGTTTTATATAAATTTGTGTTCATTGATTTTGCTAACTGAACTTTTCTATTCTATTTAACAGGGTGCTAACAAGTTTCCTGGTGGTGCTAATCAAGCTCCTCAAATGAGAGTAAAACTATTGCAACAGCTTACTGACATGGGATTCAAGGTAAACGGCTTTGACATTTAAGATTGATTACTGTTGCCACATCTGGGAAGGTGCCGCTTAGAGCATCCTTTCCTGCCTTGACAGTGTACAAAACTGACTTAGAAAGCTAATGGGAGATGTCCTCTTCTTTTCTCTACAGCCTCTTTCTTACAGAAGAGATGCTGCTAGTCTTTCTCTGCTCTATCGTTATTTTCATGGTCGGTGCTTGACTGAGCTCTAATCTGATTCCCCCCTGTAAAACATTCACAAAAAAAACTCGTCTCGCTACAATCACTGTAAATAATTTTCCTTTCTTCCCCTGTGTAACTAAAACTAAACGGAACATCCATTAGCAAAGTTTTTTTTCCAAAAACTATCCGTCTGTGGAATACAATACCATGTGGCTGCTTTCCAGCTGACTACAACATGGTCGTTTTCAAGTTCAATGTTAACAAATTCTTGTTGAGCTGTCCTCTTAAATAATCAAATTCTGCTCAGTTTCAACCATCATTTCTAATCCTAAAGATGTTACCTCACCGCCCAGCTGACAAACTCGATAACCCTTATCCTCGAGTGGCCTTTGGGCCTTGATAAGCAGTGACTCATTAGTGCATAAAACAAGAAATAGACAGCAAATCTCAAAAAGAGTAATTCTTATCGGATCAATATCTATAATAGAGACACTAATGTAAAAAGAAATTTGAATAACAACAAACATGATTTTATGAAGAGGGATCTCAGGAAAAACTTTTGATTGGTCTTCATGAAACTGACAATGATATTGATTTTAAAATATGTTCTTTGCACAATTTTTAATTTGGAGCACAGGGTGGAGCAGGTGTTAGTATGATTACAAGAGTTAGAAGTGGATGAAGTAAGTTCAGGGAAGTTCTGCCATTACTAACCAGCAGATCGTTACCACTGTCAACCAAAAGAGTCTATCAGGCATGTGTATGGAGTGAAGCATGGCCTGTGAGGGTTGAGGACTTGCGTTACATGGAAAGAAATGATATGGGAATGATACGATTGAGATGTAATCTGAGTCTTACACACAGGCTTAGTTTCGATGACCTCAGAGGAAGATTAAATCTCGACAGTATAGTGAGATGTTTGCAGAAGAGTAGACTTCGATGGTATGGCCACGTTGAAAGAATGGATGAGAGTTCTTAGGTTAGTAGATGTAGAACAGTTAAGGTAGCAGGTCCAGTTAACAGTGGGAGGCCAAAGTAAGCATGGGAGAAAGTGATAAAAATCGACCTGAGGGAAAGAAGGATCAGAAGTCCTGAGCAGAGATAGGTTAGTTTGGAAGTCAATTTCTTAACTTGCCAGTATATAAAATGGACGTTAAACCAATATGATGATGATGATGATGATTGGATATATGAACTACACCTCACAAATTCATATAAGATTAGCAGGATCCTGTGGAAATCCACAATGTTTTCTACATCAATCTGTATAATTTACTGTGAATAATAGGATTTCATTTTGAAATAATGAATGTCTGTTAGAATCAACATACTTAAGAAAAAATTACTCTTTCTTCTTCCGTAAAAATAATTGTCATTGTCAGCTAAATATTCTTTAAATAAATAAAATGGACATCTTTCTTTCTTCATTTGAAATTGTAGCAATTTAATTCTTTTAAAAACAATAAATATTCTCTCTTCTTACAGTAAAAATAATTGTCAGCTAAATAAATAATAATCAATAAAACAAATGTCACTTTTCGAAATGTATTTATTTAAAATTGTACTGTTTTAGTCAATGGGACGACATAATTCATTTTTAAATGTGTAAAGTCGGAATTTTTTTACCTTAGCGACATCAAATTAATCACAAATCACTGTCTTTGTTGATCAGACAAAATCATTTTTTTTAAATGTGTGTGAAAGGTGATAACGTACACATGTACTTAGCTTATATGGTAAACTGACTTTAAATTTATTATTTTCATCGTTCCTTCCTAATGTATTTGAATTTTGTTGCCTTTTTCAGAGAGATGATGCCCAGACAGCTTTGATCAGCAATAATATGAACTATGATAGTGCCCTTGGTAAGTGTATTTCTTTCTACTTCTCTCTGTTTTTCTTTTTTATTATAACACGGGGAAAACATTGCGTATTTTGAAGCAAATTCTAGCAGATCTGTTTTCTTTTTTTAAGTAAAAGAGTGACTCGTGATATTGAATCACTCTTTGGTTTACTTCTCTTATTGTAGAAACATTTTTAGAATCTTATTAAACGAGTGCACGCCCTCTGTCAAAAATGATAGGGGGCAAAAAAAAAGTTATCCTTTCCCAGTGGGCGCACTAATATTCATATTCATATAAAATAACGCCCGAGTCGGGGAAGTTCAAAAATAAATAAATAAACGTATAAATCAGTATAGAAAGCAGAAAAAAATAAAGCCGAAAAAAAAAGTTCATCATGGAAATAGATTTGCTTTCTCAATTCTCCTAAATACTTGAAATGGATTCATCCAGCAGTTTTTTTTACTTTTTTACAGAAAACTGTGATGGGACATATATATATATAGATAGATAGATATATATAGATAGATATATAATTATGAATATTTGTTTATCTACATACATTTCATCCTTCTGGAATCCTCAGTGTAGAGATAATTATTCAAGCCAGTCGCAGGATTTAAACCCTGGAACATGTCATGTTTATAACTCAAATTCCACTGCCACCATGGACAACTACATAAACGGTGAAAGTTATAGGCAGCCGAAGTCAAGAGTGTTCAATTTATGAAGGAACATGCATTAAATCTATGATTTTGATGGCTGCATTAATACTACTCACTACAGTGCCCAGCCTAGATTGGGGACTACAAATAATTATAAATATTTGTTTATCTACGTACGTATACGTTTCATCCTTCCGGAATCGTCAGTGTAGAGATAATTATAATATATATATATATACACACACACACACACACACACTCGCACAAATAAATGCACATTGCTTTTTATTATAGAATGGAGGATGTGTATTTGTTATGTTCTTCACTGGCTGGTTCCATCTCAACATTTAGAGAGTCACATGGTCGTGCCGTGGTAATCTCTCATGAAGGGTGGGGGGTGTCGAACACAAGAAGATTGAGATTACATAGAATTTTATTTTCTCGTGTTCCGGAACATCAGGGATTGAATTAAGAGGATCTATCTGGACTTTTGATCTACGCACCTCATCCATAAATGGAGAGAGCTCAGCTGGTCTTTCCATAATTTGTTCATACTGGTAGGCCAGAAGAGGACATTGTAATTCTCGTGTGACATTTTCCTTCAAGTTTCAACTTCATGTTACTGTGTAGCATGTTGTGAAATGTTAAAATGGTGATATAATAAATATCACTTAACTATTATCATAGTATCCTATTCACTATTTCTTTTAATATAAAATTTATCCAAGTCACTTTTCATTAATACACTTGTCTTGTATATTCTTGGCTTTTATATATATATATATACATATATATATGCTACTAAGACTCTGATGCTGTTATCTTGTCACTGTGTACACTTTTCATTTGTAAATGAATGTTTTAGATGGTGGGGGGAAGGGCAAATAATAAGTGGTGGGAGGAGACAAATAGTGTAAATAATTGATATGGGGGGGTTGGAGGGAGAGCCTATTATGACATCAAAAGAGTTTCATAAATATTTGTGTATGTTTGCTTGAAACCAATAGCAGTAGCTATAACGGGTTTATATAATACTAACAGTCTGTTGACATGTATGTTTGTTTGAAAGCAGCAGCAGCAGCCGTAACTTGGAATTTCCAAAGATTTATGAAAACATTTTGGAATTTCCAAATATTTGTGAAATTTTTTTGGAATTTTCAAATATTTAATAATATAACAAATACTGACCCAACAGATCTAGTTTATTATTAAAAAATGGTAGAAATTCTTCTAATGATTCTATTTTTTTTTTTCTTTGTGTAATTTTAGCTGATTTACGACAAGGTGCTACAACCATGAAGAAAGATAACAGTGAGGATGTATTCCAGGGTGATACAAAACGCAAATTATCTGGAATGGTTGACTCGTCGAGTGGCTTAAATGATGAGATATCTGATAATCAATCTGAAAGTGGTCATTTCGTGCCGAATATCTCCATGCAGAATACTTCATTCCAAAATGCTCAAAATCAGTTATCTGGTCAATCCCTGCCCCTTTCCCTTAAGCCGGGCTCGAGTCTGCCACAGCCAGGCATGACCATGAACCCCGGTAGTCAAAATGCAAGCCTTCAACAGAAACTGATGCACAAGCTGAACCAACAACAGCAACAACAATCACAACAGCAGCAACAGCAGCAGCAGCAACAAATGCAACAACAACAACAACAGCAGCAGCAGCAACAGTCCCAGCAAGCCTCGATGCAAATGAACCACCACCACCAGCAACAGCCACAACAGCAGCCCCAGGTACAGTCTCATCCGCAGCCAGCAATGAATTCTTCACAGGGGCCAGTTGGGGGCCGAGGAGGAAATGGCACCAACACCAGTGCCGGTGGAGCTGGTGGAAGTACTGGTACCGGTAGTGGTGGTGGAACGAGTGCCGGTGGCACAAACCAACTCCCAACCAACAATAATACTGTGCAGCAACAAATGGCGCAACATCAAATCTTACAACAGCTGCGCATGGCCGTCCAGGCTGGGCTAATAAGCCCACAGTTGTTGAATCAGCAGTTGCCTCCTCCGATGCTTGTGCTTTTGCAGCAACTTCTACAGATGCAGTCAGGTCTACAGCAGCTGGTGACTCGGCAGCAGATCCTACAGCAACAGAGTAAGGGTGGCGGCTGTGGGGGCAGCAGCCGGCAACAAATGGACCAAACTCTTCTTACAATCAGCAGATTCAAACACCAAATGCTTCAGTTGCAGCAGCAGATTGCTCAGGCCCAACAGAACCTTCCGAAGCCAGCAACTGTGCTTGAACCAATCGAGGCTTTCTCTCCACTCCAAAACGACATGGCCAATCTAGCCATCTCAACTTGCTCACAATCCCGTCTTCTCAATCAATGGAAACGTCCGTCTCCTGAAAAAGATGCCAATATTCCTGATAACATGATGAACAAGGCTGTAGGTTCGAAACCTGTCCATCATCCCATGTCCAGTTCAAATCTGGGAAGGTACGATCTAAGTCTAGGTCTCAGTGATTCCACTTGGTCAAATGTTCCGACTACATCATCCCAAAATTGGCCAAATGTATCTCCCATTGGAACAAATAGTCAGGCCGAACAGTCCAAGGACAATTCTGAGGTGAAGGAACCTCAGTCTGCTAGCTCTTCTTCATCCTCTGCATTCAATCTAAATGACATGATTCCAGAGTTTGTGCCTGGCAAGCCTTGGCAAGGGATTACAGGTGCCAAAAGTGTGGAGGATGACCCCTACATTACACCTGGGAGCTTTTCTCGCTCGCTCAGTGTCAACACTATCAAAGATGATTACTTGACCAACTTTTCTTCAACTATTACCAAATCCAGTCCAATTGTCACATCCGAATCCTCTGGAGGAACCTGGCCAATGAAAGACTTCCCCAAGACCAGCAACTCATCTCAACCGATTGTTGGTGGAGGAAGCCAAAAGAGCTGGACCCCGTCTGAATCTGTAACCACCCCCACCAGTTTCACTTCTGAGGTCTGGGGTGTGCCTTTGCAACCAAAATCCAGTGGCAATTCTGCTCGCCCACCCCCTGGCCTTGCTCACAACAAAACTACTTCAGCATCAACATCCAATTGGAGCTCTAATTCTTTTTCTGGCAGCCGTCAGGCACCGTGGTCTGGAAGATCAAATGAACCCTTCACCTCAGGTAAGTGCCCACTGAGCCAAAATGTTTCTAAAAATCCAACATTTTTTACTTACTATTCGAGCCTGTTTAGCAGTTCAAAATAACGTTTTACTGTTAAAAATTCTGCTTCTGAACAACAAAAAAACGATCTATGTTTAAACAGATTATATCATTTCATGTTTATTTTACTAAATATGTATGCGTTATATTAATGAATTATTAGCTTATGGATATTAGATGTGAAAATATTATTGGCCATATTTTTATGTGCTTGCTATTAATCAAAATGAAAAACTTGTAGTATAAAAAATTCTGAACATTATTTGTGTGTGCTTTCATTTTGCACAACATTTTCTCAAGTCTTCTCTTCACATCATATGTTTGGAAAATCTCTGTGATCCCAATGTTAAGATTTCCCTTATTTTCTTAAATGACTACTAGTTTCTACCCGCTCCTTGAACGGTGTTGGTACAGTACCTGTGTATGTCAATTTCCATCTTTACCTAGCTTCTACTGCTTTATAGCTAGTACGAAGAAAAATATTTGTGAAATCTTGTGGAAAAATATGCTACTTGGTATTTGGATGAGAGAGAGTAAGTAACTATGATGAATGTATTTACGTATTGTTTTTATTTGTAAAAAAAAACATTAGAGACTATGTTTTTAAGCAAAAATAATTCACTTTGGACTAATGCTCTTTATGTCTATTTTTTTGCGGATTATCAAAAAAAAAAACGGAACAAAAGATCACTTAGTTTTTTAAAAAATATTTATCTAATGTTTTTTTTAGGTCATGTTATGTTAATTTCTTTAAATTTATAAAATATGTAACTAGTTAAAAAAAATCCTTTAGACTTACATGAGATTCAAACTTGTGTCTTGACATCGTAACAACTACTGCTTTAGTAATGTGTACTCTGCCTATTCCTTTTTTGTCAACTAGTCACATGTTTCTATTTGCGTACAAACAAACACTAAAAACACTGAAACCTTTTAATAGTATATAGATGAAATGTTGAAGCGTAAAAGATGTTCAGGCAGCTATATTTTGGTAAAAGTTCTCAAATGAAGATTGCTTGCTCTGTCCAGCATTGTTTCCAGTCATCCTGGACTTGTTGCCACAGGATTTGAGTAATACTTATTCAGGAGAGGTGTGGTTGGGGGTTGCGCAACCCCTTGCTTCACAATAGATTCCCTTACAGGGGGTATCCATTGTCTCTCAAGACGGAACAGAGCCCCCCCCCCCCCTCTGATTTACCATAACTTTAATGCAAAGGGTTTTTTCTTCACATTCTTTCTATGTGAGCAGATTTCTTACATCTTTCATCAAACTTAATGCTCAAACTAAAATAATTACTTTCTACTTGCAAAAATATACTCCATCCAGTTGCATATTTTTACTAGTATATATGATGAATAGACATATACTAAACTGCCCCCCCCCCCCCCCCCAAGGAGGAGGTAATGTCTGGGAGGATAGTCCCATGACAACAGAACAGATACTGCATTATTTTACCCCCCAAAATGAGGAGGTAATGTCTTGGAGGACAGTATCATGACAACAGAACAGATACTACAATACCCCTCACCCCCCCCCCCCCCCCCCAAAAAAAAAGAGAAGGTAACACTTGGGAGAATGGTATTATGACAACAGAACATATACTACACTACCCTCCCCCTGAATTGAGCATTGAAAGAGTGTAATAGTATAGTTCCGGCCTCATATAGATATAGTAGTATAGTTTTAGTTTCAGACAGACAGATACCAAATATCCGTTAGTAATAGATTAGAAATGTATGCTTCTATCTGTAATTATAGATGTGACTAACTCTCAAGTACATTGCTTAAATTGAAACGTCTCTGCATATAATGTACATTCAAAGTTTCTTGAATATTTTACTGGTTCATATTTTGGTTTGTCCAAATGATTCATTCTCTCATTGTTTTGATGCATTTTCTATTTTAGCAGACAATACAATCTATGTAATTTTAAATATGATTATTTTCAACTCATATAAAACTCCAAAATTATGATATTGCTAAAAGTACCGTATTTCTCTGTAATAATAAGAAATTAATACTGATTAATATTGAAAAAGAACTACAATTTAAACGGACGACTATTCACATCTTGATTGTAATATTATCATAATGTTTCAGTTGATGTTATCTCAGAGTACCTTCAGGTGCATCTTTTCGAATTTGGGAACCTTCTAACCAAACTTGGGAATCTGTATAGAATTTCAGTTTAGTTTTAAATTCTGTACAGGTTCCCAAGTTTAACTAGAAGGCTCCCAAGTTCAAAAAGATGAAGAAAATTGGAAGTTACATAAACCAGAGCATTGTGAATATAACAACCAAGGTGAGAATAGTAGATGGAATAATCCAAATTATTAATCCTTATCTCAAAAATATCTGAATTCAAGCTTTCTTGTATTGTTTTAATTCTATTACATATTTTAAGTATTTATTGGGCTACTTAGTTTATTTAATTAGTTTAACTATAATAATAATAATAATAATAAAAAAAATGATGAGAAAAATTGGTATAAAGAAATATTATTTGTATTATTCAGACTGTTCTTATTTTGGATATTATTCTCACAACATATCTTTATTTCATCCACGGGGTTAGTTTGTTCTCGTTGCTATGACCGAATAGAAGTCTTAAGTAATTCTTGTATTCTTAGTATCACCCACACTAAGTATTGAACCTTCAACCTCCAGAAAATTTTCACTTAGAACTGATTAAACATAGCACTTTTATCCATTGCGTCACGGATCCAAGATGAGAACAGTAGTCCGAATAATTCAAATAATACAAATTATCAATCCTCATCTAAAAAATTCTAGAACATAAAGAAATATTATTTGATATAATTATGAACAGAGTTGATATAATTTTAGTTAAACACTTAATTTATAAACATTGGCAGATTGATTCTTAAAAATGTCTGTAGCAAGAATGAAAGTTTTTTTTTTTTTTTTTTTTTTAAATTATATAATTGATATGACTGAATTAATCAAAGGGAAATAATTTACTTTTATGGCAAAATTTTATTTGGTATATTATATCTAAGTTTTTATTGTATAATACGTGACTTTATTTGTCTCATTCAGCATGTATGCTAACTGAATATTTTTATATATTCCCTTTGTTGTAATATTAATTGCAATTGCTGTTTAACACCCTGTATTTATTTTTGTTTGAGCTTAGCTCTTGTTCTATCTCTTCTTTTTGTGTTTATTCTGATTCAGGACTTTACTTGCATTAAGGAATTGCTATTTAGTAGAGAAAGACTAGATGGTGTTAGTAACACTAGTTTGGTGTTGGTAGGATTCAAATACATTCTTTTCTATTCTGATTTTTAGTTGGGGTTTTTGTATTCATATTTTGATCTATAATATTCGCTTGGCTCTTTTTTACTTTAGAGCCCCAAAGTAAGGGAGATAACCTATCTCAGCTTATTTTTTAGCTATTTTTCAACAATTTTTTATTTAAACTTTTATTCATCTCAAACAAGGTATATTGCCACTGAAGCGTAAGGGTCTACTGTATAGTTGGAAATTAGGGAGGGAGTGGTTTGTAGAGTCCAAGGTGGAGTTTAAGGCGACCCGTTGGAGAAGCAGTTCAGCCTTATCAATTGCTATGCAAGAAACATCATGGTGGTTGGATGATGGGGGAATTGTTGATTGCCCATTGTTCACCACACTATTATAGATATTCCGGAAATCATGAGTTTCTAATTTCTGAAACTATGCGTTTTCTATTAATCACAGTATACCTACACTTAGCTGCGGCTATTATGCTCTTACAGTGGTTTTCTGATGCTATAAATTTTTGTCTATTTGTAGTTGATTTATGGTAGTTAAAATGACAGAATGCTTGCTTTCTATGTGCAATAGTAGCTGCACGGATCAAAGTGTACCATTGGGAAGAGTGGGGCTTACTATGGAATCTTTGCGTCTGGGAAAATGCTTCTATGCCTGCTTTGACGCATTCAGTTACCTCTTTTGTGCAATGTTCAGCAGGGAGAGAAAAAAATTCTTCCAAGGTGCATCTTTGATGAGATCTCTGAAGGATTCTCAATCAGCCCATTGGTAATATCTCGTTTTGAGTAACGGCGCTTCGGTTTGTGATTGGAGGCTAATTCATTTTCACAAAGATTTCTTCTACGTTTATTATTTTTTTATCTCAACTTATTCTTAGATTTTTTGTTAACAAATTTATTCCATTGGAAGAAACAAATAAAAGTTGCACTAAAAATGCATCTTCAGTGACTATTGGAATTGAATATTTTTTTGAATTAATAAATAAAAAAAATAAAATTTAAAAAATATCAGACTGAGAATGTCCTTATACCACTAATATATTGTTGACCATATATTAACTTTACTGAAGATAAAAAATTTCGACTAGACTTTTTTTTCGTTTATACCAAAACTAACAGAAAATGAAACCAAATCGCAGCTTCCCTAGGTTTAATAGTTTATTCTAGCAAGTGTGACACATGTGAAATACCCAGGAATTTGTCCAAAAGAACAAATAAGGTAAATGGGTGTCGATAGGAATGCTGTAGTTATCTCCCTTACTTTACCACCCCAAAGTATAAAAGGGCCATTCTCTTTTCATTAAGCCTTGTTGTAATTGCTCAAGGTCAGCCTAAGCAGTCCGTTGTATTTGATAATGGTCGCAGAATACTGATTAAAATATGAAGACTCTTGGAAACTCAAACCAAAAAGATGTCAGCTGAAAGAAAGAATTTAAGATTAAATCTGATGTCTCTTTAATGTCAGCATTCAGTTGTAAGTGTTTTACATAATTGAATAGATTATGTCACTCAATTTAATTTTTCGGCCTCCACAGTTTGCCGAGTTAAAAATGTTATTTAAAACCCAAATATTAGTCGTATTCTTAACTGTTAAAATGTCTATAGAAGAAGCTATGCTAATTGATGTTTCTTTCTGCTCGTTTCAAGTCCTGTTTATGTCTATATCTTATGCTCTTTCACTGCTGTGTAAAATGTTTAAAAGTGGCATAAAAAATATGTGTGTGAACTTTGAACTCCAAATCTCTTTTTTGTCACCAGTACCAAGTCATCTTGATCAACAAATGGCAAGGAGTAAGTGTTTTACATTTTTTCATCTCGGGCTTTAATTTTTATCCAATTTTAAGACAACCTGTTGCCTTCTAATCACAATTAGATACTTGTATAGATTCTCTTTATTTTTATTTATTTTTTTATTTTTTTTGTAAGTGATTTTCTGTTATATATGCATGTGAAAGAGAAGAGAAGGTATAGATATTTGTTAAATGCAAGCACAGTAAGATATGTTTTTGCTCGCTCTTGATGGCATGCTTTTTTGAAGGGACATACTTAAAACATAAATTATGTTAAAAGGATTTGATTCCGAAATGGTTTGAATCTGCTTTATGCACATGCTTCAAATAGAGCAGATTGTTATTAAGAACTTACATCTCCAGGCAATTTTGCTTTTAATTCATACTTTTATTCATTCATATATATATATATATATATGTATATGAGAGATCATGACAATTAAATTTATAAAGATCAGAATGATTCCCAAGGGGACAGAATTTCAATTACAAAAGTCAAGTTCAATATTTAGCATTAAATAGAGCTTATATATATATTAAATAGAGCTTATCAATATATATAAAATTGAAAACAGTTTGAGACTTCAACCAAGTGGCAGCATGTCATATAGGAAAAAAAAAGTCTGTATTTTTCCTGATGACTTTTTAAGTCGAAAATTGGAATTTAAATAAATATATTTATTAAAAAAAAAAATTGGCATCGTGTTTGGTTTCTAACTGTTTTCAATTTTCAAAATATCAGTGCTTCAAACAGTGGGAATATATATATATATTAAGATTTTTTATTATATCATTTTATAATAATTTATACCAAAACAAAGTCACCGGATTTACAATTGTTTAAAAAAAATCTGCATAGTAAGCAAAAATCCAGGTAGTTTAATATAAAAACAAATTCTTCTCTTCAGAAGCCTGAAACTAAATGTAAACAAAAAATTTAAGTTTGCCACATGCAGAGATAAAATCCGAAAAAAACAGCCGAATCAGAAACCTATTTGTTCATTCATCACTCCAAAAAGATTTAGCAATAGTTGTGAAAAATGCCCAAAGAGTCAAAAACAACCAGGATGCAAATAAAAAACAATCTGAAGGAGAAAGTCAAAAACACAAATATCAGTTACCTATGGCTTCTATACCGATGTTATAAAACGGACATCTTGGTTGTTTTCGACTTTTCTTCTTTTTGGAGTGAAGGATGCTTTTTTTTTTTTTTTAAATCTTATTTTTGCATGTAGCAAACTTCAATTCTCTCTGTTTACATATTGCACAAATCAGGGTGACCTTTTAAATTTCAAATGAAAATGACTTTTCTAAAATTATTTTTTTGATATACTTACATTGCTCTTGTGCAAAGGATATGACTTTCACAGTTCTATCGAAATTTTGCAGTTTCAATGATAAAGCTAAAAATAATATTCTTCTACACTACTCAGTCAAGAGTGTTGACTCCTCTTTCCTTTAATATATTACTTTCATAATTAATTTAATTAACCGACTAATATCGCTAGGCAATATTTAACATCAATTATCAAGTTAGTTAATAAGTTTTTAGCACCTGTAAAATACCTCATTGTGTCACATTGGGTCTGTTTATTTTTCACTAAAATAATGATGGAATTACAAATTGATATTTAAACAATAAAACAATCTAATTCTTTTTGTAAAGTGGTGTAATTTGACTTCTTAAATATGATCTGATGTATCATTTTACTGTAATAATAATTGGAAGTTTCTTTAGATTGTATGTTACTAACAGGGTTACGGAGTCGGAAGGTATAAAGTCTGACTCTGAGGATTCCAAAAATTCAGACTCATAGAATTCCAAAATAGCAGATTCAGACCAAGACTCTTTTAAAGTCTTCCAATATTCAGACTATCTGTTCATTCTTTGGAGATTAAAAAATCTTACCCCAAAGGTTCCTCGCATTCTTACGAGTCTGATTCTGACTCCCTACAATCCAGACTCTGACTCCGCAACCTTGGTTACCAGCACACAGTTCAGCCAAACATGATATCAATATTTATTTTGCTAAATTAATTTTATACTTTTCTTTCGATTGCATTTATATCGATTTAATTCAATTGACTAAATATCTAAAAAAAATTAACTTATTCACTTAAATATGAACTTAGACATGAATATAATTTTAACATTTTCTTGTACTTTTTCATTAAAAAATAAAATTATTTCTACTTTGTGGCCCATTTTTCTTTTTTTTTCTTCCTGAATAAGCATGATTATATTATTTAAAAAATTATCATTTAATCACTAACTTCTGGCTATTTCTTAGATAAATGTAACACTAACACATATTTATGTAACCTCTTTAAACTTTCAAAATATTCTAAAAATGTACGAAGAATAAAAATTAAAAAAACCTTTTTCTTTAATATTTACAACTTTAAATGACTATCTTTTTTATAATTGCTCTTTGGACTTTAAATATATTTTCGCTACATAAAAATATCTATAAATTAGCATTAATGTTAAAATGCTTTTTCGCAGTAATATTTGTTAAATTTATAATTTTTTTTAACATTTCTAGTTTTTGTTCTTCTAAAGTTACTGTTGAATAGAATTTTATTAAACTTTGAGCAATGTGAAGTCAAACAGTTTTGAATTATTTAAAATTGTTAATTGTATGTTCTGTTTAATATTTTTTTGTTTTCCTCATTCCAGTCAACTCGTCCGCTTCGTGGGCTGCAAGCAACTGGTTGGTTCTCAGGAATCTCACACCTCAGGTAAGTCATCTAACAAATCTCTTCAGAACTTCTGAGTGATTCTAATTGATCATTGCTATCTCGTTACATGCAATGGTGATGAGAATTCAGCCATTTTTGCAGGAGTTGGTACAGAGTTTTTTTTTGTTTTTTTTTTGTTTTTTTTAACCAACTCTGATGCTTAGAATTGGGAGTGAGATTTTCTTTCAAATGACTCTCCTGACACACCCATTTTTCATATCTTCTTTCCTTGAATGAATATTTTTCCACAAACTTTTTGTATCTACCTTAATTTATTTATGTCTAACACATGATGATGATGATGATGATGATGATGATAAAAACGAGACAGGTAACTGTTAGAGTAAGTTGAACACTTTAACATTAACAATTACACACACATATACACACACAATGCAATCTACTGCTACTTGGCCTTTTGGCTAAGATCAAAGTGTAGTATCTGTTCTGATGGATACTGCACCCCATAGACTGGTATTGTGTTGGCCTTCGGGGCTTGATTTACGCCGGTCTATGGGTCTGTCCTGTGCAGTTCTAGGAGGTCCACCCTCCCAGGCTTCGCCTCCCCTCTTTGGGGAGGAGTAAGTTTATTGCTTACTGCCTGAAGCGCCCCTATCGTGGAATGCCGACGGGGCTGCCCAGGCAATTTTTAAAACCCACTTTCCCGACCCAACCTTGGGTCACATCTTACTTGTGGGAGTAAGATAAAAACTGGCCTTGTGCCTAACTCCTGGAGAGGAGTAAATCAATACTCTTACTGATTCTATAAGTATACTTACTGAAATATTATAAATAAAACTTGTACAGATTATTTTGTCATTTATTCGATCATCATCATCATGTACTTATCACCTGAAATAAATTTAATTGGCCTACTTAGGGTTATGTAGGTGTATATATATATATATATATATATATATATATATGATTATTTTTATTTACACAGACATGTACAAAATTTTTATTTACACAGACATGTACAAAATCTGCGACACTGGCATGTCGATGTTATCGATCAACAGTTATTCTTTCCAAATATGATCTAATGTTAAGATCGGATTCTAACTCTGCCTGATGAGATCTCAGTTTATAATAACTGTTGATCGATAACATCGACATGCCAGTGTCGCAGATTTTGTACATGTCTGTGTAAATAAAAATAATCATATATAAAAGCTCTATTTGATATTGAGCACTTTTTATAAATCCGGTTTAAATTCTTTGGATTACTACCCTGTGGATGTTTTACCTGGATTATTATTATTATTATTATATATATATATATATATATATATATGTTTTTTGGCTGCTGAACAATTTCAGATTAAATTAATAAAATGTTTGATTATCATATTTAATGAAATGTAAAGGCTCCATTAACGAGAGCTAATTCCCAATGTAGTCCTCCCTACCTTTCTGTCTGAGTGGCGCAAGTGTGTCATTGGACAGTTGAGAACCAGAACAACAATCATCAAGGAGGACTTGGCTGGTCACTCGGGTCCACAGGTGATCGGCCTTCAAGGGTTGAATCGCAATTGGCTAGCTATCTTGTGCGACTTTGCTCAGGACCGCTGTGCATGGGCTGCCGCTATTCATGATATAGTGCAGGCCAGGGAAAAAGCGAGATCAACCCGACCAGGGTGAACACCGTTGCAACAACAATACCACAAAGGCTCCTTTCTCTAAAAAAAAATACTGTAAAATATCGCTTTAGTCATAGATGCAAAGTTGAAATCTCTGATTGGCAAATACATGAAACCTCTTTGAGAACCTTCTATAACAGTGGTTCTTAATTGGTTCCCCGATTTATAAAATTGGGGGACCTATGTTTTGAGGCATTTCCGTCCGTCCGTCCGTCCGGATTTTTCTCCGCAACCATCCATTGAATTTCTCTGAAATTTTGCATGAAGTAACTTTTGTCAGGTTAGAAAGTGACATTCTCCGATTTTTGAAAAAAAATCTGGTTAGCCCCCCCCCCCCCCCCCAGGGGGTCAAAAGGCCCCGAAATGGCAAAAAATGACATTTTTTGCCCCATAACTTTTCATCCATCCATTTAATTTCTCTGAAACTTGGCCAAAATATGAAGGCAATTGTTCCTAAAAGAATATAAGTATCGCTGACCTTGGAAAAAATCTGGTTCGCGCCCCCAGGGGGGGGTCAAAATCCCCCTAAAATGGCAAAAAATTACCCTTTTCCCCATAACGTTTGATCCAT
>OY744520.1:100792615-100982615 GCA_963556195.1 Sepiola atlantica
TTCCCTTCATACTTGCAATAATAAAATTCTGTACTTCCCAAAAATCATGAAGTATATATATATATATATATTTTTTTTTTCTTTCAGATTGATGGCTCCACTTTGAAAACTTTGTGCCAACAGCATGGGCCACTGCAATTTTTCTACCTGATTCTCAACCATGGCCAGGCTCTTGTTCGCTATTCTTCTAAGGATGAAGCCATAAAAGCTCAAAAAGCCCTGAATACCTGTGTGCTTGGGAATACTACCATTCTAGCTGAGTTTGTCTCTGAACGCGAGGCTACTCATCTGGTTGAGCAGAGTTCAACAACAACGGCTACACCCCCTTCCACTAGTCAATGGTCACAGTCCTCTCAGTCCGATTACAGACCCCCACCCCCACCACAGCCAGGGGCACCCCCTCAATATAGCAGCCGCAACGAAAACACACATTGGAATATGCCTGCCTCTGTATCATTTGGAGGGTTCCCAGGAAATGCCATGTGGAATGCTAGTCTCTGGGGAGGAGTTCCACTTGAGGATCCTGGTTCTGCTCCTTTGTTGGGCAATATTCTTGGGGGAGATTCCATGTGACTTTTAAGCCAGAATTGTTCACCCCTTCCAGAGTCCCATCTCATACCTGCCCATTCTCTTTGTGATCTCTAGTTTTATTGTTTTTTTTTTTCTTTATCACTTTTCTAAAATTGCACACATATACACTCACATGTGTCTGTACGACCCCCTTTGCCCCTTTTATTTAAAAACAAAAATTATTCTTCAAAAAACAAAACAAAACAAAATATTCTTCCTGTGCTAAACCAGATCTCGTAGTGACAAAAAAAAATCCATAACTATCTTGCTTTTTTAAAACGTGAAACAAAAACAAAAGGATTATGAAAAATAAATTTAAAAAAAAACACAAAAAAAAACAGGAAAAGATCTGATAACCACCCAGCATTAACAAAAAAAAAATGTGAGAAAAACAAAACAAAAAAAATTATTCCAAAAGTTGTTTAAATATTCTATAATTGACCAGGTGCAATCAGTGGTCGTCTAGTCCGTCTCCCCAAAAAGAGACGGTTGCAGTTGACGACCATAGGTAGTCATAAACATTTGTGATGTGATATTTGAACTTATGCCTAGTTTAAAAATCTTTTTTTTTTTTTATGTCCAATGCAATGGAAATGTTACTAGTTTCTATCTACTGCAGCAACAGCATTGGATGCTGGTGGCAGAGAGCGGTGCTTACCAAATCCTACTTAGACATGAGTAATCCAACATCTTGAAGAAAAGATGACAATTAAAATAAACAAAAAAAAAATGAAGTGAGGTGAAATCTTGCTCTGATGATGCTGATTCTTCATTGCTTTCCAAACTTCTCGCGGAAAGCAACGAAGAGAAAACGAAGAAGAAACAATAAAGAAGAAAAAAAAGCAAACACAAACCGAAAAAGAAAAAAAAATCATAAGACGCAACGCATATATATATATATATATATATATATATATATATATATTATATATATAAAGACTTAAAATTCCTGGCTGCAAGTTTGATATTTATCACCAAATTTCTACTTTTCGTTTATTATTTAAAATTTTCATTTCTTTTACAAAAAGTGTGCTGAACTAAACCACCTCTTAACACACATCTCTCACTTATATATACATATATATATACATATATATATATATATATATATATATATATATAAACAAAAAAGAAGAAATTTTGAGAAAATCAGATTTTAGCAATTTTTCACAGAAGTCATCTCCATGAAAATCTATTTGGTTGGAGTTGTTCTTGTCCCTTACTCCACTACATTTCTCTCATTCAAGTCGTAGAATTTTATCGATTTTAAAATTTTGTAATATCAATTGCTGAACAAAGTGTTCTTTTCTGTGCCAAAAAATAAGAAATTGATATCATTTGTTAGTTTCCTTTATTTATTCTACTAGTTTATCGTAAGTTAATTTTAAGTAATCAAATATTACTAACAGCTAAATGACATATTTTTATATTACCCAAATCATAAAACCACCTAGGATAATATATAACCTAGCTGATATGAAGAATTATTAAGAGTTTCTTTTTTTTAAAAACCAAAAAATAAAAAAGCTAAAAAGCTTATTAGTATTGTGTAGGTTTGCAACTTATATTCATTGACATAAGTATCACAAGAAAACCCGTCAAATTTAGGACCGCATTTTAAAAAAAAGGTTTAAATGTTTGAAACTATGAAAACGTTTTCTAAAAACATTCCTCAGTTTCGCTATGCCAAAAAAACTGCAAATAATCGTAGACTTTGCAAGTTGTATTGATCAAAGCCATTCACCAGTAAGTTATCTGCCTCTTTGCAGCTACAAAAATGTAAAAAATCAGGAATTGTGATCACAGGAGACAAATGTGTGGAAGTAATAACGGTAAATAGCTGACAAATCACTTAAGAGTTTTTAAGGTAAGAACCTTTTTTCAAGTCTCTTGTGTATAAAAAATGCCACTGTTGATCAAACAGTCGTATGTGACAAAATGCTGCTACTTATTATTCTATTCGTTATTTTTTTTTTTCATTCACTTTTATTGATTTTCACTGCAGAGTATTTTACAGGTAGTAGAAAACAGTTCCTTCTTCCTTTTTTTAAAAAAAAATAATTATAATTTATCATTTTATCAAGGCTGCTAAAACTAATCATTTATTCCAATTTTCAAACATTCATTATCCTGTAAATTTTATTTTCAAGATAAAAAAAAATACTAATATTTTTCTTTTTATTAATCAAACTGATATTGCGTATTAAAATTTTAAAGAATTTATTTAAAGCATTGTGATAGCATAAAGTGGAAAAAAAAAACAAAAAACCAAACAGAAAAATCTAAAAAAAAAAAAAATTAAAAAAAATTAAAAAAACATTTGGGGTATTTGACATTTAAAGATGAAAATAGCAATGCCAGATATTTACATGCATTTTTATTGCAAATGTTCAATTGTCTCCTGCAATATTAAGTGATTTTGTAATTTTCATATAACTTTGTAATATTTCTTCAAAAACGACAAAAAAAAAAACAACAAAAAAAGAAATGCTGGGGGTGGGTGGGTGGGATGGTATGCAAGCCTTTTATTTTTCGAATGACTAAAACTAATTTTGATTATTACTGTAACGAACATAATTTAACTTGTCCAAAGAATAAAAAAACAAAAATGAAACAAAAAAAAGAAACAAAATGTGTATTGTAGAGAGTGTCTTACATAATAGAAACATGTGAAAGATTTGAATCTAAAGAAAATAACAACATTTGTAGCCAGTCTTTTTCAACTTTTCTAATTTTTCCGCGTAAGATTTTTCAACTGTAAGGGTGAAAATGTGCGACACTTCTTCATTTCTCGATCACCTAAATCAACTTCTTATGCTCTAAGTTCTCGGTAACATTTTCATGGCGTTGCCGAATTTTAGAAGATGCATCATCAGTTTAAGCCAGTGTGTTTGCTGCTGTCTTGGTTTCGTCCCTCAAAGAACTTGTCAGTTCTATCCGATGAAAAGAAAGTATTTTAGCAAAGAAGAGGGGGGGGGGGCTGAGCAGTCTAACAAATGTCATCATACTTCAGTACTTAATGAAAAAAAATAAATAAATAAACGAAACCAACTGCTATTGACCTCTTTTATTCACAAAATATTTTATATTATTACACCTCACTCATGATTTAGTCATAAGAATATTTCCACAACATGTATCGATGAGAGAGGGATTATTAACGACTTGATAAAACGAAAAATCGATTTCCCCTAAAAAAAAATACTTGAAAAGAAAATATTGGGAAACAAAAGTCCCCCACCCCAACCAACCCCACCCTAAAAAAAAAAGTTTGTATTCTGAAGAAACAAAGATTTAATTCTGAAGAAAAAAATATTTGCAAGAGAATTTTTTTTTTTTTTTAAACCAATTAGACGGAAAACAACAATCTGCAAGCAAATTAAAGGAAACTCCCCCAACCCCGAACCCCCAAAAAGCAGTACCCCCATTCTGCTCCAAACTGGCAAGTGGCAGCTCAAAGTCAGTTTCATTCTTACTACTGCTGAGTCTGTTAAAAACAAAATAAACGATTCTCTTTCTCTCTTTTCTTTTTCTTTTACGACAATCAATGAGAAGGCCTTGTTAGCTTGCCAGTCAGGCTGTGTGTTGTCTATGTCGTATCATTATAATAGCACCTATTATTATAAGAACAAATAAAAAAAAAAAACAAAAAAAAAATCGAAGAAAAAAAAAACGAAAAGTAACAAAACTCTATTTGCTGCTGAAGAGGCAGACTTATCACAGAATAACCGCCGCAACCACCACCGCTAAAAATCCAAAGCTGCCTCTTCTGGCCCTTCATCCCCCTCCCTTTATGTATACTCTTGTTTATAATTTGTCTGTCATTTTGCCATGCTAACACTTCACTATTATTGAACTGTTTTTTCTACTGCTCTCAGTACCCTTCTTTTATTTTATTTATTTAACTTTTTTTTTAATCTGTGAATAATAATGATAATGATATAATAATTCTACGATAATAATTAACCGATGTTTTCCTTTTTCTGGGTTGTGGATCAATCATGGGTGGGTGTTTTATATCGCCATAGGAACTTGTGTACGAACTTGACACATTCCAGTATTAGAAATGGCAGCTTTTTCTCAGGTCGTAGCACTCACAGTAGCAGTTGCAGATTGTTGTGTTTTTTGTATATAATGTTTAGTTGTGGTGATCATGTGAATGAGTTTTTGAAGATAAAAAAAAAAAAGTAAAAAAAAAAAATTACTCAGCTGTTCAGTATTGGGTTGGACATATAGAGATATTTAAAAAAAAAAAAAATGGTATTCTTGTTTTTTTTTATGTGTGTGCCCCCACCCCTCTCCCCATGTTCCACAATTGTTCCTCTGAGAGTGGGGTAAAAAAAAAAAAAAAAATAGTAACCAAATTGGTCCTACAATTGAAATTGGAAATAGAAGCCATAAAAACAAAATGAAAAGAGTTTGAAAGGGAACAAACTCCAAATAATTGAACACATGATGCATCAAAAAAATGTCACCATTCTCTATCGAATGTAAACTGATATCTCTCTGCTTCAGTAGTTATATTACTGCTGCCCACTTGTTACCTATTGTTAACAATTGGTTGCTTTTACTTGGTTAAATCGTTTTTAACCAACTTTAATTTAAAAAAAAAAACAAAAAAAAAAAAACGAAAAAAAAAAATCCAAATCATTTTATGCCCATAAATTATTTTATGCTCAGTGAACCCCCCCCCTCCAGTTTTTTAAAACTATTTTTTTCTTTTAAACTTTTAAAGGCATCCGTCTGTTCAGATTTACATTTGCTATCAGTGGTGCAGCCAAGGGCAGTAATAATGGACACTATTTTACTACTACTATCAATAATAATATTATTAAAGTTTGATAAATGTTAAAGCTATTTTGCTTTCCAGAAAGAAAATAATATCAAAATTATCAGTTATGTTTTACTGTATACATTACCCCCCCCCCCTTCTTCGTCTTCTTCTCCTCTACTTTTTTTCTCCCTTTCCTCTTTTTTCTCCTTTTCCTCCTTTTTTCCTTTTTCTCTGCCTTTTTCTTTTCCTTCTCCTCCTTTTTTCCTTTTTCTCTGCCTTTTTCTTTTCCTTCTCTTCTTCTATTTCTCTTCTACTCTTTTTCTCTTCTCCTCTTTCTCTTTCTTCTCCTCTTTCTCTTTCTCTCCTCCTCTTTCTCCTTCTCCTTCTTTCTATCAATTAACCTTGAATTTAAATTGCTCATACTTGGCTCAGATCATTTTTATTCTCTTAATAACTTCTCAATATGTGCTTGAGCTTTATTAACATACTCTCATCTAACCGTCTCTTGACACCTGCCCTCTTACCAACTCTACCCCCCCCACCCTTTCCCTTATTGAAGGTCTGCTGTGGCCTTTACTAGACTGGTGCTTTCTGTATGTATTACCCTGGTAAACCTTTTAAAGAAAAAGAAAAGAGATCTCCCTCCCCCAAACAATGGAATTACTCACCGTTAAAGCCTCTCCACCTTTTTAAGTAGATCTTATATTACTACGCAATGACCAAATACTGCTGGCTTCCTAACATTTTATTTTTCTATAGTGGCCTTATAAACATTGTATTAGTAAAAGAAAAAGTACACTATATATATCATTAGGTGTTCTAATAATCTTTTATTCCCTAATTTTTGGAAACTTTGAAGAAACTGCATTAGAATATTAATGGACAAAATGTGACTTTAAAAATCCAGAATATTCCATCTTTTTTTTTTCTTTTTAAATTTCTGAATCCATTATATTTTGTTGCAAAAATTTTTTAAAATCCAATCAAGTAATAAAAAAAAATATAAATAAAAAGCCAGAAAAACTGATGCGAATAGTACGAACACCAAAATATTCAGAAGCCGATAGAATAATCGTAAAATTGCTAATCATTATGATGATAAATACTCCAAGTAAATAATTCAAAACAAAGAAAAAAAAGAATGTATAAACAAAAAAGAAGCAAAATCACTGTTTCATTCCATTTAATCCTTTGATTTTTACTTCATAATTGAAAGTATGAACTGTCCACAATGGTTCACTGATATTCTGTGATGTCTTACATACACTGTTATAATGCCAGCCAATCAAAGCAAGTGAATTGTATGTTCTTGATATTGTTAGCATTTGGAGATTGCGATCATCTAAATGTGTGGGAGACAAGAAAGGTGCCAAGTTTATCTAAAGTATTTCATATTCCTTTTTTGTTGAAAAAAAGTAAATGTTCATCTTTATTATGGGACTTTAAGGTAATTATAATTTTCTCCAAAACGCGCATACATTCACGTACACACATTTATCCTCTTTAGTTCTTGAGGTAGCAATCAAGCAAGCCTTTTTCTTTTCTTTTCTCTTTTTTTTTTAATTCTTCACTTTGGAATACTCTTTTCTGTCTTGTAAAGCTGTGATATTCAGCTCTTTTGAAAGAGTTGAAATTGTTTAAAACTGCTTAGTTTGAACTTTTCCTAAAATAAAAGATAAAACGAAATTAAGATTGTTTTTGCTTTTGTTTCTCAATATGATAATGAAAAAAAAGGTTATTTGCATATAGATCTTTTGGTTATATTGAAGCAGTTTACTCCCAAAATGGCTGCCAAATTTTATTGATTAGTTTTGTCTGATTTTGTAAGTGTTGAAAGGGCTAATTAATCCACAATATTGATTTGCTTTATGATTTTTATGAATTAGTTCACCGTGCAAATTATTTGTCTTATAAAATACAATTTCTTTGGCAATATTCTATATTAGATACGCCATCATTATGATGTTTTATTTCTAAAATATAATTAAACTTCATTGTTAATAAACTTTGTTTGATTTTATTATTTGAAACCCCTCCTAATTTAGAAAGAAATAGTTGCCACCCAGACTTAGGGTTAGTGGTAAGATGAAGAGAGTATGTTTTTTTAAGTTTTTAAAAAATGCTAATTTTTAATCATAATTTTGGGATATTTCCAAAAATAATTTTAAAAAAATAAATAAATCCACAGAAATCAGAACAATTTATTATTTGCAAAATAATCCGTAAAAATCAGAAAACGAGTTAATATTTGCAAAATAAAAAAAATTCAAAAGAAAAAGAAATCCGCAAACATTAGACAACAAATTAATACAGTGGATTAAATAGGCCTTTCACCGCTTGCAAAATCAGACAAAATTAATCGGTAAAATTTGGCAGACATTTTGGGAGGTAACCGCTTCGATATAACTGATATTTCATAGCAAGTATCACTCTTAAGAAAACTAAGAAGACAAAGCTACATCTCGTTCTAAATGATTGTAAGTAAAGCTCTCATTGGTTTCACGAAATTCCTCTATTTTTCAACGATTCCTATCTAAATGTCGTTCACATTTATTTCTGCTGCCATCACCATCACTATTACAACCACCACCACCACCACCACGAAGAGGTATGAATTTCTATACAGATTCTTTATATTTCTCTCTCTCCCTCTGTTTCTCTCTATCGTTGTTGTTGTTAATATCAAGAATGTTGATATGGATAGAGGAAATGTAACTTGACCTGTTTGCAGTTGTAAAATTATTATCTGTTAGCTCATGGTCAGTGTTTGTCTTTATCATACGAATACACAGGCATCGTTAACGACAGAAACAAATCACACTGTAAATGTCGCGTAGATTAAGCACGATGATGAAGTTAACTGAAGAGAACCACTGGTGAATGTGTATTGGTGCTAAACCATTAAGATTTATGAATGACATTTTAAAAAGTTAAATTACATGTAAAAAAAAAATTCTGGAGGTTCAGGGAAGATGTTGGTGTCACCAGATCTTTTGAGGCGCATATATACAAGTGTCTCAAAATAATGTATACATTCTTTGAATTGTTATAACTCTTTCAATTTACTGATTTTGATTGACAACAAGATTGATAGAAAAGTAAAAACACACATTTGAAGATACTAACAGTAAAATTAACTTATAAAGGTCAAGGCTACTTGAGTTTATTTCAGATTGTTCATAAAATGAACCCTAATCTTAACCCCAACCTGTTCTGCTCAACACACTTTTCATATCGTGATGAAATGGACCTACAAATGTCCTTCAAAATTTACTCCGGTACTTGAGCACATTCTGCTTCAATTGCTACTCTCATTTTTCTACAATTGATTCAGGTTTCTTGCTTTAAACATTGTAGTCTTTATTAAAAGTTAATTTGTTTTAATGTTTTTGTTAATTTTACTGTCAGTATGTTTAAATGTGTATTCTTATTCTTCTACTCTTCTATCAATCCTATTTGCAAGTCAAAAACAGTAAATTGAACGAGTTTTGGGACACCTTGTGTATGTGTGTATATATATATATATATATAATTAAATATATATATATATTAAATATATATCCTTGCCACTACTGATCATTAATCAAAGGAGATAAGTAAAATCTAAAAAGAAGAAAAACATTATCTAAATATTATCCTTATAGCAACTCTTCACTTATACTCACTAACAACAAAATAAACATTGTTTAAACAATGGACACAAATTCATGCCTTGAAATTAGTCAGTGATCATCATGTGTGCCTAGCATTCAAGAGAGTGAGAGAGAGAAAGAGAAGTAAAAAAAACAAACAAAAAAAACCCTACTCTGCTAAAAAATGCTTTTCTTTCCTTCCGACTTGGCATACCTCTCCACAACCGGTATACTGATTGAACTCGTAAGACTAAGCACGAATTAGACTGACGCCTACTATTGACTGCTTTGATTTGACCAAGCAACCTGATCAAGTGTAGAATAAGCATCAACTTACATTCTAAACAACATTCAAATATCACTGACCTATCGGATGCTTTCATCCTTTGTCACGCTTCACGTAGCAGCATTGATAACATTTTACAAAGGAACAAAACTGTTTTATTCGTGGCCCTCTTATTTTTCACACGTAGGAAGAAAAAATATGATGCACACAAATGTAAAGAAAGAATCGTTTACAAATCTGGCCTTTAAAAAACGAAATATTAGCTGATAAAGGTGAGATACTTAAAGTTATTTTTATTTGTATTTATTTACTAACTATTCTTTTCTTTTTTTAAGTGAAAGCTATAAACAAATGATTGAATCCTGCCGTCATTCCATTGTCACAAGACGATCATTAGATGTCTAACCATGTCAAACACTTCGACACAAAACATACACACACTGCGCCCTTTTTTTTTTTTTTCATCTCTCAAAATAAAAAGAGCGATTTACCCGGTATAATTCTCTCTCAACTTGAAATTATGTTTAGGATCTCAGCTAAATAAGGCTTCTTTTTTTTTCTTTTTTTTTATCGGTCATTTGTATATCTGCTTAAAAGCTTTAACTTTTTTTTTAATCCCAGTTTTACTTTCATTTTTGTATTTGATCATACTTTTAAAAAAAAGTTTTTTTTTGTACCTCTTGACCATTTATCTGATTTATTCTGATATCAGTGTGATTCCAAGGTGCTGTTCTCAGGTACCTCATATATTTCATATTCACTAAGTCTCTGTATTAAATCCAAAGTATTTCTCTTGTCAATTAATCCACCTATTTGTGATATAGTTTGAAATCTAATATAGATTGTTTTTAACTCATTTTATTGAAAAACATACCCGAGAAAATATTCACAATTATTTTTTTTTTTCCAATAAAATTATTTTACAATCAAACAACCATCTTTTGATTCAGTTCGCTCTCTCTCTCTGTCTCTATCTCTCTTTCTAATCGTGCTATTCTTGTGTAGTTTTATGAATTAATATAGCTTTAGTATGTCCACCATAAAATCTTTACATCAGTGAATTCATACTTGATGTTTACTTATAAATTCTCTTTGAATTATATACCATCTGACAAATTAGCTGTTGATCTTCTTGGGCCCATTCTTTCTTTTGCCTGCTCATTTTTTGCTACCCTCAAATCTAGCCTTCTTCAACAATGACTTTTATTATTCGATTTAGAATCACTTGTTTGACCAATAAACAGAATTGATTCGTAAAAAAATTTAATATAATTATATAAAAGAAACATTAAACTTGGAAAAAAAGAAAATCTATTCCTTATCTCTTACAGTATTCTATTTAATATTTTAATCAAATCCTTTCCATAAAAATTATTTTTTAATAATTTGTTGGCAAATTTGTTACTTTTTAACAAAGATACATTAAAACATGGGAAATAAAAGTAAAGAGAAAACTTAGTGTCAGAAACGGAACGGTTTTCTAGTGTTAATAAATATTTTGATATACGCACACATATCTATGTATTACTTATATAAACTCTCTGTTCTTGCACAATCAGTTATAAACTATTTTCTTTTAAATAGCAAACGTTTGAAGAGGTGGACATATCTGCTGTTTGCATATCAAATGGGGCTGAAACTTAACTACTTAAAAGAAAAATAACAGAATCGCTTATCACATTTAAAAAGCGTGTGATAATTAAAATTTATCTAATTTTATTTGTATCATAAACATTGACATTTCCGTTAAAATAAATAACAAATCTTTTCCCCCTCCGTTGATATTTGCTACTCCAATTATTTCATTAAATGAGATAAACAGGCACAATTCCTTCATTACGTTTTGATCTGACCAACTTTTCTATCAAATAATTATAATAATCATCAATAGTTATTGAGTATTTGTCGTTTCAAGAAGACTGAAAAATAAAAGTGAAAACTGATTGGTTGACTTTCAGCAAATTTACAATCCGCTTCATATTGTCTTTCTGCTAATAAATTCTTATCGTTGGCATCGAATTTTGATGATAGAAGTGATTTTGTGTTGAAAATTTATAAAAAGACTTCG
Organism: Sepiola atlantica; assembly: GCA_963556195.1. Lineage (NCBI taxonomy): Eukaryota > Metazoa > Mollusca > Cephalopoda > Sepiida > Sepiolidae > Sepiola > Sepiola atlantica. Next base: position 100,803,946 of record OY744520.1, read on the forward strand.
ATCATATGGAATGTCTGTGGGAGAATCTACCTGCTCTCGAGTTGTGCAATGAGACTATTTTTTGCCTGCTCTCCCCAAAGTCTTTCAAGTTTTGTTTCTTTCTCAGTAAGGCTTTCTGATACTCTGTGATAGCAGATTCTGATCTCAGATTATGCTAGGCACCATGTATATCAAACGTGTTCCTTTTTACCATATTGCATTTCTTTAGTACAATTCAAGGCGGCTATTAAGTAAACTACTATTTGATTTGTGCTACAGTTATTACATAAAAAAGAATGATGCATATTTTTTGTTCATTTTTGTTCTCCCTTTTATATTAGCTAAAATACAAAAGCTGCTTCTTTTTTATGCAAGTGACCAGCTGAATCTTGTAGGGAGCCTTTAGACAGTTTTCTAAGATGAGTTCCAACATAATTTCTTTGATCATACTTAAGGATTAAGGATATGGTGGAAATTTGGTAACTAAATTAAAAGCTGAAAAAAAAATAGACTGATATTTTCCACATTAGATTCACATATCTGCTATAATTAAAAAAAAAAAAAAATATGGGAGGAAAAAAAACATTGTTTGAAAGGAATGTGAAATGCGTATTTTTTCAAGAAATTGTCTCATAGCATAATTGTTTTCAATTTAGATGTTCTGACCTCTCACCTGTTGAAGACATCAATTCTTTCCTGTGATAAGTATTCTGAAGAGTCTTGATGCATTGCCAGGTCGAAAGTCGTGATTCTGTTTTGTCGAAAAATCGAAACCGACACAGGCATGTGTACACCTGTTGAATTAATAGCATCTGACCCAAATTTCGGAATGAAATCAAGTCACTGTGCAACATAGGGCATCGATATTTGAATATATTGAGCAGAATATTTATTCAAAACTTTATACGTTTATTAAAAAAAGATTAACTTCATAAAACAACCAGAAGCCTTTAAATATTTAAAAAAAAAAAAAAAAAATTGTTGAATTACATCAGGTTAAAACGTTCTTTATTCATGTATCTAGTTCTGTTGGTCTTCAGCTATTTTTTAAAAAATCAACACCTAACCCTTCTCTTACTTGATCTAAATGCAATTTTCCTCCTTCTTCTCTTCCCCCCCCCTCCATATCTGTGGGTTCATTTTATTTTTTTTGTTCATTTTTGAAGCAATATTGGTTAAATATAAAAAAAAACTTCCATCCAGTATAGCTTTCTTAAAACATTTTCCTTTTTTTTTGTTTGAATTCATAAATAATTCTTTCAAAGGCTTTTATTTTATTTTTTATTTCTTGTTTTAACTTTTGTATGTTTCCTAATGGCAATAATAAACATTGTATAATTATTATTCATTATCATTATTATTTGATTTAATAATACACACAAAACAAAAGACCTATATGCTAATGCTGAAATGTGTACACCCTTTCACTCTTTTTTTCCATTTCTTTCTTTTTTCTTTTTCTCCATAATTCTGGCTGCACTACTATTATTATAGACTGTGTATATTCTTTATTTCAAAAACTTTTCATCCCGTTAAGTTAGACCGTGTCTTCCCCCCCCCTTTTTTTTTTCTTAATAAATGCCCACATCCATTTCTTGTGGTTTGTTCTTTAACACCAGCATTTCCTGCCTTGCTTAATTCTAAGAAAACTTAAGGATTTAGTTTTAATGACCGTAACATCATTTAACGAAAGGAAAAGATAGAAATAAAAGTGCTTTATAGAAAAGAAAACATTCGTTTACAAAATGGAGAGTTTTGAAAATTAAGAAAAATATTGCATTCCTTTTTGTTAGAATGAAAATATTGAACGGTTTTCCTTTTATTATTTTATCCTCTTTCTCCCCCCCCCCCACTGCTGTTGGTATTTCCAGTCTGTGTTTCCTCTCCCGGCTGCAGCAAGGCCCCAAGCCCAGTTTTAATCAGCAATTAAAATTAATGATTGCAACTTTATAAAAAATCAACAACAATATGATTATATTTGTAGCCTAAACGTTGTTAGTTAAAAACAAAGCGAAACATATTTTGAGGAGAAGAATATCACTGAGTCAGTCTTTCAGAGCTCGTTGGGGAGAAAGCAACTTATTTCCCAAGTTAAAACTGCTCAATCTGACCTTGTAATTAAGCGTACTCCATATAGTTTTTTGTATACACTTGATGATCGTTGTTACTGTCCCTTAAACGTAATTTTGGTGTCCCCTCATCTTCACTTTTGGTCTCTGTGCATGAGTGACTAACATGTCCAAAATTGAACTTCTATTTACTTAAAAAAAAGCTGTTCCTTTGAATGTATAAAAATCAGTGAAAACAAGAAGAAAATTCTTTAGTAAAAATGCTTAAAAAGTAATGTTGAAAATCTTAATACAATTGATTGTTTTATTATTGCTATCATTATTATTATTATTATTATTATTATTATTATAGTGCCAAAAACATTTCTTGGCCGAGCAAATATTGTGTAGTGACAACATTGTCAATATCATTTGTTTTCATGTTTAAAAAAAAAAAAAAAAAAAAAAAAACTATAAAAAAAATCGCAAAGGTATTTATCGAGGATTGAGATTCTGTACAGAATGGTGTATGATATCTTTCTAAAATTGTTCCCTCCTTATTCCATGCACTGCCACCAGGGGGCAGATATAGGCAGCCATATTCCTGCTTGACTTCGTAGTTAATGCAAACTTCTGCCCCTGCTAGTTGCAAGAGTCTATCTTATATTCATGAGAAGGCCACAATCAGAATTAAAAAAAAATGAAAACAGAAAAATAAAACTATTCTATTCCTTAAGTTGATTTTGCTTAGTGACGATATTTTTTGTCTTTTAACTTCTCTTTTCTTTCTCCTTTAAAATTTTTATTGAAATCTTATGAAATTATTTTTTTTTTTTATGGAGATTTGCAATAATGCTTTCATTTCTAACGAATGTTTTACATAATATAAATGTAAAAAAAAAAAAAAAATTATTCAGATTTAAAATACATGCATGCACACACACATACACACAAGAATAACATGCTTTTTTATCTCCATTTATTATTTTCATGTAATTTAGATTTAAAAAAAAAATGCAAAAATTAATTGAAAATATCAGAACATTCATGACTGATTGCTAACTGCGGTGTTACATGAGTTATATGGCAATTACTATTCTGACCAATAACAGAATGTTTAATATATATATATATATATATATATATATGTGTGTGTGTTTGTGTGTTCGCTATCCCTTTGACTAGATAGCAAAATGTTATTTGTTTGTTGTTTACAGTAAATAATAGAAGATATGCTTTCTTATTATGGGGACTTTTTTTTTTTTACAAAGTAAACATTCTCACATTGAATTTCTCTCTCTCATAATTTAATTCCTTTTTGCAAATTGTGATTTTTCTTATTTTTTAAACATAAACAGCTCAATCCAGTATATTAACACATATCTCTCACAACTAAAATTCATCAATATTTTAAGCAATTTTGCAGTTTGGACCCACTGATTTATTGATTTTGTATACTCAAACCTTCCCTTTTATTTATTCAATTTTTTTTTTTTTTTTGCATTTTCTTTCAAACCTGTATGATTATTTTCCCTTTCTCAAATTTTTATGGGATTTTCTCCTTCTCGTCCCCATCCCCAATAATGAGGTGATCTCAATCCTGTTGTTGGCCAATCTCTTGTACAAGGAATTAATTTTAAAAAAAATATGTTTTTTATTTTGCAATTTTTTAATTTCTAATTATTTTTTAAAGTGTCATTTCTTTGGGTTCAACAGCCGAAAAAAAAAAGAAAAGAAAATTTAATTGTAAATTTTGTTTGATTCTTTAAAAAGCAAACAAAACCTGGTGCTTGTCTGCACTCTTCTTGTGTATACAAAAAAATACTAAAACTTCATTTATTCAACGAGTTATGATCACTCCCACCAATCAGCAGTGAGAAGATGACTTGGTGATGCCTTTAAAAAAAATATAAATAATATTAAAAAAAAAACAACAAAAAAAACAAGAAAAATGAAAAAAAAAAACAAAAAAAAACAACTTCTTAAAACTGTTTTGAACAAAAACTTTGCAAAACATTACAACCAATAGATTAAAAATATAAGAAATACTCTTTTATGGCTGAAAAAGAAGAAAAAAGCAAAACAAAAAAAAAAGCAAAATGCCTGATATTCAAACATTTAAAAAAGTACTGTTTTATTACTTAACAGTTTCATTTGCTTTTTTTTCCCTTTGTGCATCTGTGTGTATGTATGTCCCGTGTGACTACAACGAAATTAACAAAGGATCTATCTATGCCAAAGATTGAACTGTGACAATAAAGGCTAGCTCTTTCCTTGATTATTATGTAGGAGAAAGAAAGAGAGAGGGAGATTTTCTGAGCATACTTATATCTGTACATAGCTGTGTATGTGAGAGTGTGTATGTGTGTGCCTGTTTATTTAAAAGAAAATCAGACACTTAACCTTGCCCTAGGCTTGTTTTTTTGTTTTTTTAAAGAGAAAACAAAACATATATTCAGCTGAAAGTTACGTTTTTTGTTGTCCACCTATTGCGACCACTTTCCTTTCTCAATTGGCTTCTTGTTCCACTTCACATTTCAAAATAAAGCCTCATATATTCCTAATCAATAACTTCCAGGTAAGTATGGTAATAGTTTATGCTCAAGCAACTATTATTATTATTACGTAGTCATTTGTTTATTTTATTTTACATTTTTGTTGAAGACTTCACGGGTCCATTATGTGTGAATCTTCAGTGTGAGTAAATAATTATATAAACATAGAACAAAAAAAAAAAAACTCCCCCCAAAAATCTGGAAATTCTTGCTCATTCAAACTGACAATGAATTTGACAGTAGCTGGAAGTTTCTTATTTATTTGATGAAATTGTCTTGCAATGAACAAGAATTAAACCAAAAAAGTCTGCTCAGTAAGTGCTAATTTGTGTTATTTGACTCAAAATTCAATTGATGATCTAGCTGGATACAGTATTATCTGGCCTGATATATATATATACATATATATATATATATATATATATATATATATAATATCTAAACAGGCTGAAGAGAGTCTGGTGAAGGAGACCAATTATAGATCCCCTTTTTTTGGATTTGAAACCGACGGTACCGAGGTTGTTCTGATCTTCTGTAATACATATATATATATATAGACTAATTGCTCTTTATAAGCTAAAACGACACCATTTCCCTCTCTCTCTCTCTTTCTATTTTGGGCAAAGCTATAAAGTTACAATAAGTAAGCTAAAAATTACCATCTGCTTGGAAATAATTTCCACATCTCTGATTGTCTCTTTACTAATTCTGATGACTCCAGCTCTATTGAGGGACCGACATGCTTGACTTATGGTTGATGAACATTATCATCTGTTCATACATACTCATGTTTATGTATATTTGCCCGTGTCCCTATGACCTTCATATTTGTAGTTGGATTTAAAAAGCTGACAAATATTCAGGGTTGAACTGATGAAGCCAACTACATGGATAATTGTATCGTTTTAAGTTTCTTTCCTTTATCAAATAACTTTAAATAATTCTTCTCACATAATAAACTTATTTGAGACTATAAGCCTATAGAACTTCCAGAAAGGATAGAGGAGATAGAATGAATTTAAAACGATACATATGATGAGTTTGAATGCAAAACGCCATGAATCCAATTTGTTCAAATTGAGAAATTAGATTTTGCAAAAATGAGTATTTAAAATTTTAAATTTGACTGAAAAAAGTTAATTTAATTAAAAGCAAGAATATTAGGCACATATATTTCTTAATTATTTGATTTGGATTGTGTTAGTGCGATGAAATGAAGCACTTTTCGTAGCAGTAATATGACCATTTTGAAAATAATGGTTATTGCGTATTCAATTCAAACTCTTCATATATATATATATATATATATATATATATATATAATTTTTCACCCAAGGAAATTATCTGCATGCCTTCTATCCATAATTCATAACATTTTGAGAATTGCCTAATTATTACTATATGCATCATTGTAAGCTGTGAATTGAGAAAAGAAGAAAAAGAAAAGGTCTTATCACTCTATTGTTTTTCTCCTCCTCCTTTTTCTCCTCTTCCTCCTCCTACCTCAATTGTCCACCAAGTTGTCCCATCAGAATACCACAAATTCTGAATGAAGCTGTTAATTTTTAACTTTTTCTTTTCTGTTAGATTGAACACCACCTTGAAGTAGCTGAAACAAAACAACAAAAAATTCAAATGAAATATTTTCAAAAAGGGTGGTAAATTATTAAATCCTTCCAAATTAAAAAAAAAGAAAAGAAATTTTAATGTTATAAGTTGAAATTTGTATGTGCACCCTCCCCCAAATGAATGAACGGGCTTTTAATTATCTTTTTGTGAATGTTATGAATTCACTTTTTGAAGCATTCATTTTTTTTTTCTTTTTGAGTTATAATAGGCCTTATGAAGACATCCCAAGTCTTAAAAGAACGCAAACTAGAAGATATTTTTTCTCCCCAAAGAATATTTTCAGTATATTCAAGATTTTGATTCATAGACTTTTGGTTAGATTTCTTTTCCCCCATTTTACCCACCAGTGACTATTTCTACTTTTTTTTTTTGTTCATGTCTTTTTTTTTATTAAAAGAAAAGGAGAAAAAAAAGACGTCAATAACATTTAAAAGCTTTGATATTTCTATCATTGGTTCAAAAGAAAATACTGATATGAGCATAGTTTTCTATTTGTTGAAATAATAGCAAGATAGATATTTTGGTATTTATTTTAATCATACATTTTACTTATTTGTTGTTGTATTTGTATTGGGTTTATTGCATATTTTCTTATATTCAGAATTTGTTATTGTACAGTTTCAGACACTAACTTGACTGACATTTAATAAAACTTCCACTAATCACAATGCACTCCTACAACCTCGTATAGCAATAGAAATTACTGGAAAACAAATCGCCAGTCATTCGAAAAATTCTTTTTAATGTTCCGAGTATTAATCATTCACATTGCAATATTGTTGTTAAATCGCTTCTGTGTTTTTTTTTGTTTTTTTTATGTTCATGTTGGATTTAAGTCAATTATGATATATATATATAGAGAGAGAGAGAGAGAGAGAGAAATAAACAAAAATATAGTAATCTAATGACGGCTGTTTCGTCATTTCACGACTCATCAGTATGGCTAAACATACTGAGCGCATCAATCCCTGAGATTTAAAACCATGCTACTACCAACCATGACCACTTAGGTTTTGGATGTCTTACCATCTGAGCTAACAAACCTGCTACTGGGAGTGGAAGAAATGATATTGTTTTTAAATTGATTTATTCATTTGTTTACAAATTTTATGGTACTGGTAACCCAGAGGATTCAATTCTTTTTACGGGAGAGTATTGTGGTACGTTAAATGAAAATTATCATTTCTTTCACCAGAGTGCTCCACCCATAAGGAAGCATGAGCATATATATATATATGTATATATATATATATATACACATCAATTACCTATGTTTAGTAGCAATTTATCAGCTTAAATCCACTGAAAACTTTTGTAATCTATTAGTATCACTGCTGTGTTCTCTCTCTCTCTCTAATATATATATATATATATATATATATATATATAATCTCCCTCTCCCTATTTTCTAGAAAAAGAGTCCCTATTTACTTGCCTCCCCATGAGGGCAGAGTTAAACACAAGGTCGGTTTTTAAGGTGGGGAAAATCTACCTCCCCCAAAAAGGGGTACTCTGGATTGGGATACAAATAAAAATTGCTGCAGTCGAGAAGGATTTCTCCTTCACTGACCGAGGACAGAAAAGATGAAATACAGTATCAAAACAGATACTACATTTTGCTCCTAGCCAAAAAGCCGAGGAGTCCTCTGATTATATAAAAAGGTTTCTATAACCTAATTCCCACTCCGAGTCTCATTTATAAGCGCCCAATCTCCTTTGCTCTTTAAACTGCTGTAGGGCTTAAGTCAACAATAACACAATTGTTTTTTTCTTTTAATTCTCATATTCTTCTTGTCTTTAGAGAGAAAAAAAGACATTTTCTCCGTATTGTACGCGTTTCTTTACTCATTCATATGCATTCCAACTTCTTTTTATAGCAGACTCTATAAAATGTTAACAAATTTAAAAAGTAGTTCAGGTTTTAATTTTAGTCTTCTGCTGTCTTGAATTTTACTGCCTTAGAAAGTTTAATGTTTCTATATCGGTTGATTATAATCATTCGTGGTATTTTAATTTTAGTTGATGATCTATTCTGTTTTTGTCTTTGAATTTAAAACATCTACTTCAGAATAATTTGCAGAAAAATCCAAGCAAAATTTGGAGTATTTTATTCTTTTTCCCCCATTTTTGTGGTTCTTAATGATCTTCAGGGATTCTATAATTTTTTTCTGCCATTCATTGGTAAAAAAAAATGTCTCAATTTACTTTTTTTCTTCTTTTCTTGTGCAATATTCCAGCACAGGAGAAAAAAAATGTTCGTTCCTGATAAAGAAAAAAAAAAACTGCTATTTATCCCCCAAATAATGATGAATCTTTTTTTTTTGTTGTATTTTATTCACTTGAAAACTGATGACAAGTCAATTTTTCAATTATTAGATGCCTACTGCCCGGCCCCTTTTAAACAGTTTTTTTATACCGTTACCTACCCTTTTTTATACCTTTACCTGCCTCTTTTTTCCCCTTCTTCTTTCTATGATTCCTATCTTTCCTTTTCTGCAAATTCTGTGATTGAGAGAATGGTTGATAGAGTTGCTGCTAAAATATGTCATACAAACTGGATTTGGGGCAAGAAAACTTATTTTTGTGATTCTCAACTAGCACTTTCTTCCATGTTTAATAAACTGATAATTGGTATATATATATATATATATATATATATATATATATATATATTAAATAAATAAAACTCTTACTTGGACTTCCAAAATTAGATTAGGCTACCTGGTTACTTGTTTCATTTGCCTGCCTCATCATTGTTACTGCTTGTATTTTTGCTCTATTATATACACTGATGCCTTTCCTGAGAATAAACCTTCTTACCAAAATTCTTGCCCTCTGATAATGTTAGAGTTTGAGGCAATAGTGGCTAAACCAAAGCAAAATATCAGATGTCTAAAATAATGGGTAGACAAATTGAATGCTCATCCGACCATTTCTTATGGAAGATTCTTTTTCATTGTTATTTATTAGTTTAATAATTCTGTTTTTAATTTAATAGCGATTGTTTACCAACTTTGTTGTGTACCTATAGACACCATCACTAGAATGGGAGGAGGGGTAGATTCTATAACGGCGAGCTGAATTGGTGAGCCGTGTTCAAGTATTCTCATGTCTGTTGTGTTACTTATGCACTAATACCCTTAAGAAAGGTATGAGCCCACCCACCCTTCTTTACAATGAATTGTCTACAATAGATCTTGTCATTACAAAAAGCCAATATAGGTACCAAATGACTTGAGGGTTGATGTGTCGCTAAAACAAATTGATTACAAAAACTCTAAAATGATTACTGTTAAAACAAATATCGAATTCATAAATAGCACATATCAGTGAATAGAGTCCAGCAAAATGGTTATAAAAATGAATATTTTTGATTATGAAAAAAAAAATTCCTCAAATCTTTTCTATATGTCCTTTTATACAAATACACTTTTTATTGTTAGTAAAAAAAAAAAAAATATAGAATGAAGAGATGAATAAAAACAAAAGAAATAATAATAAATATTGATAGTAATCATTACTATTACTAACATGAATTATTTTAAAGGAAATGTCGTTGGGAAATTAGTTAAAAACAATTTTTAAAAAAGTTTAAAGCAATTTACTTTAGTATAAATAGTTATGTGAGTAAAATAATCCCAATAATCAAAATGGCTGAACATAGATTATTTTACTCGCATTCACTATTTATGGTAAATTGTTTAAAACTTCTTTTACATATTAAATTTTTTTAACGCAAATAGATTACAAATGAGTAAGGCGAAATAAATTGTTTTTGACTAATTAACCAATGGTATTTCTTTTAAAATAATTCATGTTGGTAATAGTAATGATTACCGTATTGATTATAATAACATAGATAATTATTGTTAATAAAAATAGTATAATGTGTATTGGAAAGTAGCCCACCATTCATCTGCTGCAGGCAAGTTTCCACATTCCCCGTGAATGTTTTAACATCCACACCTGATGGTGCTGGGAATCTCAGGGACATTCTCACACGTATGAAAGTAGAGATTTGGATAAATATCTTGCCATTATTTATTAAAAATGGCCACTACTTCAAGAATGGTTATGGTAATAATAAGACTATTATTTATATTACCGCTTTCTAGTTTCATCTCTATCGTACTTACACAAAGTAATGCTCTATTCTGGCAGATGATAACTTTTTTTTTGATAAAACCTGCCTACGGTTCTGCAAGTTTGGCACAAGTTCTAGTAAGATCCTGACGACGACGACTACTGCTGTTCCTGCACTCCCTTTCTGTTTTCTCACATGTCTTCAATGCTGACATTGTTATCTTTTCCTTTTAGTGCAAAAGAGAGAAAGAAAAAACAATGTCCGAGACCCCAAAATTGCCACCTTTCCAATCAACGCTGCTGGCAACAAACTCGTCTTTAATCCTTCCTTAACAAATGAAAAACATTTAAGGTTGGCAGTGCAGCAAGGAAATAACGAGACCTTCTTAGAGAGATTTTCGGCTCTGTTTAACAAAAAAGAAAAGAAAAATCGTTTTTTATATTCGAATCCTTACAAAATTAATGCACGGGTAACTATTGTGAAAAGAAAACCTTGTTTAGATAAACTCTTCTATTTTTGTTTTTGTTTTTGTCTCTTGCCCCCGTCACAAGTGTTTAACCAGTGAGGTTTTTTTTTTAAGCTACAATCAAAGACCCCATTCGATGTTTGCTTCATTTAAAAAAAAAAAAAATTGATGTTACCCTCATAAAGAAATTGTAGCTATCCTTCGACTTATCTTTTATGCCAGCGACTAATTCACCCCTTTTTTAAGATCGTTTCTACAATTCTTGATGATTGAGAGATAATACTTTTATGTTGTGAATTTTTTTAGATGAGGATTAGTAATTTGTATTATTTGGACTATTGTTCTCATTTTGGATGTTGTTCTCATGTTTCAGGTGATTTAACCCCCGACCTTCATGTGCGTCTTGTTGAACTCGGAAATCATTATGTCGGACTGGGGGAAGTTCAAAATTCCGTACAGATTCTTGAGTTAAACATAAAGATTCCTGAGTTTGACAAGACAACCTGAAGAATGTCGGAGAGTACATCGACAGAAACCTTGTGAGAATAACATCCAAGATGAGAACAGTGGTCCAAGTAATTGGATCTCTAAATGCTGTGCCGAGGTATTTTATATTGGTACTTTTGACCAAGTTGGCACTATCATATGCAACACTATAACTTAGCAAAGGGAAAAATTCAATAGATAAAAACACAGTTGTTATAATATTGCTGACGGATCGGCTGGAATCATCTGACTAAAATGAAACCCGATGAAATATCTTCTTTCTTCTATTCACTTAATGTCAATTTTCCCCTGTCCATAGGGGTTAGACGTGTTTTGATATTTCGCAAGCTCATTCTCCAGGTTCAGCGGGTCTGCTGTATCTAAATTCCACTCTGTATGGTCTTGTCTAATCACTTGCTGCCAAGTTTTCCTTGGCCGGCTAACCATCATGCAATCTAAGACATCCATGCCTCTGCAATGGTTTATCCAGAAAGATGAATGCTCCACATGATCATACCAGCGTAACTGATTCATCCTTAGGACAACCTCTATGCTGGACAAATGTACTGCTCTCAACAAATCCTTCGACCTAATTTGTTTGGTGTGGTCAGATTTCACATTGCAGATCCATCTAATCGTGGATCTGTCATGAGTAATGAGTATCTGTCATCGGATTTAACACCATTCGTATGTCTAAAAGAACCAAATTAGGGAAATTGTAAGTTGAACATGATTTATTTTTTTTTGTGCCATGCCGATTCACTTATCTATACTTCAAGTTTTATTCCTTACTTCCTCTTTTTGTTATCAGATTATTTTCTGATATTTTCTTGATAGTTTTTTGCTTTTTATCGGGTTGAATTTGTAATGAACATATACGCTTTTTTCTCTCTTAACTTTCCTTCTTTTCTTTTCCATATAATAAAATTGGCTAGGAAACATGTCAGATGCTTTGTTTTCCAAGTTTGATTTTCCAAATAACTTTTACTGTTGACGACAAATTGAATTCTATTCATCCATGATTTTGAACGAGCCCTTACCCGCTTACTATCTCCGAAGTATGAACTATATTTTGTTTCGCTTTTCCATGTTATCAGCTTCAGTGCTCTTTTATGTTATATGTTGTCAACCCTGAAACATCCGACTCGAAATGAACCAATGTACATCTCTATTTGTTTCATAGCTTTCTATAATATTTATTTCCTCTCTTTGTGAGTTGTTAAAATAAATGAAACCACCCATACAAAAGTACACTAGTCTTCTGATTGAGAATCTTTAGTGATGCAGTTTTCTCATTTTTTAATTTTTTTTTTATTTACCTTTGGGTATAACTGTTCTTTTTTTTTTTTTTTTTTTTTTTTTTTTCCTCGGAGAAAAAAAAAAATTATGTTAACAATGTTAAATTATGCTAACAGTTTGAAACAAGAAGACAAAACGTATTCTGACATGCAACAAAAATTTCTAGAATAATCGACTTCATCTTGGATGACAAGAAACCGAATTTTGTCAAGTATAAAGTCATAAAAGCTTATGGCATACATTTGTGAGACCCCCACCCCCACCCCCGCAAAAAAAAAAAAAACTTGTAATGATTGAGCTATTTATGAAACTAAATTTTGTTGACGTAGTGAACATAGAACATATGCAATTTATACTATGCACTCAAAACTAAATTAATGTGTGTGCGTATATGATATACAAGCGTTTCATGTGTGTGTGAGTGTGTACGCATGCTTAAATGTGACTGAAGCGCCTGCTGTGTTAGATCGAGAAATCTTGAGTATGGGTCATCGATGAAACAAAATACATTAGAAATAGTAGTTGTAGTATCATCATCATTATCATCATTATCGCGAGGAGGCTGATATGTTTATTTGCGCTTACCAAAATGACACCCTGAATGAAATTAATTCCGGAACCTGCTGAGATTTTACGGATATATTTCCATCATTCTCAATTTTTAAAAAATCATTTTATTAGAATTATTAAAGGCTTTATTAATATTATCGTCTTTTTCTCCCCCTTTCACTTGGATTTTTTTTTTTTTTGTGTTCAAATCATTTTTCATCAGGAATGTATAAAGATTACTATTTTGTGGCAACAAGAATCGTAATTTATTACCGGTAAAAAACAAACGAATTTATAAATTTGCATGCTTTCCAATACACAGACAGAAACTGGTGACCGACAAAAAGAAAGGGAAAAATATAAGTGTAAATCCTCATCATTAATTGGTATTTTAATAAATAAAAATAAAATACTGCATACAATTTCCACCATCCATATTATTACGACCAGCAGACAAACTGACAAATTCAACACAAGTCATAGGTGACTCCTCAGATCGGTGATTTTTTAATATAAAACTTATTGTACTTTGAAGAAAGAAAAAGAAAAAAGACCATATCTGTTCGCAGACTGAAGAATCTAGTCTTAACTGGAGAAATAACCTTTTTTTTTTTTGTGTAATACAGATAAATTTCCAATTCCTGCCAAATATCGAGTGATAGAACAAAATAATTAGCCTCTCCCCTTCCAAAAAACAAAAACGTAAGTCCTGAAATATCGAAAATATCAACTAATATAATTAGTTGATGTTGAAATATATCTGCTGATATCAGACTGCATTTTAACTATTTTCCCCAACTTTTTTTTTTTTTTTAAACAAAAAATCTTTGGTCTGTTTGTTATGTCTCAGGATGAAGCCTAAAAATATGCATTGTTACCAGAACACACATTCGCGATGATGCAAGTCCATTGACTATTGCACAGGTCTTGGTCGTTGTACCACTACCTGCCACGAGCCAATTTCTCATCTGTTGTCCGTCTGATTGGCAATTCGTATGGTATGCAGTACGTTGTATTTTTAGATCATGGAAGGTTGCAAGTTGCCAGACAGAGATTGGCTCAAGACAGTAGTCTAGACAAAACAATATCTCAAAAAATAAAGTGTCAACACGGGTTAACTTAACACTCGATCAGTTTATGTACGCAAAGTCAATACAACTTGTATCAAACAATAACCTTTCCTGGGACACTGTGTTTGGCACTGAACATTCTACTAAGTTCTTCTGACACTATGGGAGAGCCGATCTTTGGCATAATAGGTCGGGCACAGGGTCTTGGTTCAGGAGGGCTTCTCAGTGCTGTCTACTCCACCTGGTCGTGGAGAGAAATATGTCAAAATATCAAAACCTCCTGCTTAGATGGGAATTGGTCTCAGCCAATCACTAACTTCGGGATACGTCTCTAAACTGACCCGATTGGTTAATTCTTTTGGCCTATTAGCTTCTAACTTTAAAGACTTTACCCAGCCCAATCGGTGATGGGCACAGCTTAACTCCTCCCTTTTGATCCTGGTTAGTCAAATTTTTCTCGATTCTCACTTGACTCAACCTCCAGACACTGACAGCTCGACAAATCTACCTCCCAAAGTGGCATGATCACCCCCTCAGTATTTTTGTTATTAAAACCATTTTTTCTATCTCTAAATTTAGGTCAGTTTATAATTCGACAATCAGTTTCCGGTTTATTAGGATTTAATCAGAGAACTCATAAAACCCCATTCTCTTTTTATTAGTAGTGTTAGAGGCCAGATGCCTACCTTCATGCTTTTCTGATAGTAGTCGGTCTACGCTCTTACTTTGATAATGTCAAAAACCCACTCAGACAATGTGTGCTTTGGAGACATAAAACTTAGCAAACTCATAAATTAAATTTTCGAAAAATTCAATTTTTTTTTTTTTTTTGCCCTTGAATTCAGACACTCAGAAATTGATCTGGTTTCTGTGAAACAATAACAGCTTGGTGACTTTGTTATCTCTGTGCCCGAGTGGGTAGGCACTTTAGGGTTGTCCCATTGCTAATGTGGCTATATAACATGCATTAATCACTCCTGACAGTTGGGGACGAGGGATGGATGGGGGTTGTGGGGGGGGGGGGTCGTCAAGAAGCCAAAATCGGTTATTGGGCTTTTCTCTTGTTTTTGTCAAATTTTTCAAGTTTGATCTTATACCCGAGCCCTCAAAATTTGATACTTTACCCAAGCCCTCAAAATTCTTCACCTACATTTTAAACATTATTTTCTGATATTTAAATTATTATTTTCCCTGTTTTTAAATTGAACATGGATTTCTCTCCTGTGTATTTTAATTATTATTTTCTCTAATGTTAGTGCCATTCATCACCCAGTGTCACAAAAATAGTTTTATTTCATTGAAGAAAAAGATGTTTATACAAATGTGTACCATCACTTTATCCTACTTCTTCATTAAAAAAAAACAAAAAAAACATACATTATATATTTTTCTGTTTTTTCTTTCTATATGACTGACTCTTATTTTTTACTTTGTAATGGGTCTGTTCTTAGGAATTAAAAACATCATTTAAAAATATTGAAACAAAAAAAAAAAACAAAGAAAAATATCTTAACACTGCTGTGCTAAGCCTAAGCGTCACCTCCCCAGATTAATTAAAAGATTTTTTTAATTTAAAGTTCCTCGGACTTAAATATCAATGGATGATGTTGTTTTATAAGCAACACAATAGTAAATTCAAATTTATATCGGTGCAGATTAATTTAAAAAAGAAAAGGAAGCTATTCCCACTCCGCATACAACGAGGGGCAACATACCACTTCTTCCCTTTCAAAAAAGAAATTATAGTAATTAAAAAAAAAAAAAAAAAATAAGCTGATTCCTTAGAAAACAAATCAATAACATGAAACAAAATTTTCATGCTTGTCCATATGTGGTTTTGGGACCCAGTGAGTGACGATGGAATACACCTCTGTAAATAGCAATCTTTACCTATGCGATATATATATAACACGCACATACATACACATACTTATTGTTGATGTTATTAATTCTTATATTGCATCCAAAGTGTGAATCATTCTCGCTAAAATAGACATTTATATGAAAGACGCTCACTAGTCAAACCCTGTACATAAGCTCTTTTCTTTTTCCCTCTTTTTCCACTCAACGACTTTTTCTTTTAAATTATTTATTTGTTTTAACAAAAAATAAAAAACAAGCAAAAAAAAAAATCAACCAAAAAATAGGACTATATCATAGCATATAATTTTTTTTGATCTATAAAAAAATATTTTGACTTGGTGAGAAATAAAATAAAATTAAAAAAACTAAAAAAAAAGCAGAAAACAATTCTTTTACTCCTCATATCAAAACTGGCATCGCTTGTTTTTTTTTCTTTCTTTTTTTAATAATAGAAGAAGAAAACGTTCCTTTTAATTTTAGCGGGCTTTCATTTTGAATTCGTATTTTAGTTTGGTGTACACAATTCAGGGAACATTTTGAAAATGTATGAAAAAAAATGACAATACCACCAAAATGTAAAGACATAAATACATACACACACCTACATATATATATATATATATATATATATATATATATATGACAAACAAACTACGGCTGTTTAGCTTTTAGAACGATATGTAACTCAGTGGAATGTTTCTTGCCTTTCAAAAAAAAAAAATGGTTGTGACTATGGCTTATTACTCGAATGCTGTATTTGTTGAGTTTCTTTGAATATTTTTTTTCTCCCCACCCTCGCTTCGTTTCGTGTCGCAAACACTTTGTAAAGAAACTATGCCATTGAGCTCTTGGGCTGAGGTTTCATTTTAAACTCTGGTGATATCTGGGCCCCGACATCCTCATTGGAAAACCGGGGAGGGAGGGGGGCTTATCAATATTTATCACATTCCATGACAATGCTCTTCTGTCGCCAATACCTGGGCCTTCAAGTGATAATATTATAATGCTAAAGTTTTGGACTGGGTGTGGGGGGTAGGGGTTGCAATTTAGAAGATACCAAAATGATGATGATGAGGAAGGAAAAATATATTTAACAAAACTTATCTCACACCCCCCCCACCCCTTCCAAATTCCTTTTTTATATAATCCTGAAACTGTTGGATACTATATAAACCGCATCCCAATTTTATTCCCTTCTTCTCCCTCTCCCAGTGTCCCTATAAATAATTTCTTCTCCCTCTCCCAGTGTCCCTATAAAAAAAATTCTTCTCCCTCTCCCAGTGTCCCTATAAAAAAAATTCTTCTCCCTCTCCCAGTGTCCCTATAAATAATTTCTTCTCCCTCTCCCAGTGTCCCTATAAAAAAAATTCTTCTCCCTCTCCCAGTGTCCCTATAAAAAAAATTCTTCTCCCTCTCCCAGTGTCCCTATAAAAAAAATTCTTCTCCCTCTCCCAGTGTTCCTATAAAGAACTCATTGCTGAATGTCTGTAACATATCTCTAATTGCTTTTTAGAACGAAAACAAAAGATATTAAAAAAAAATGTTTTGTTTAATGAAATGAAACTTATTTTTTTCCCCAGCCAACAAATAATGCTGTAATAAAATTTGCAAACAACTCCTTTAAAAAAAAAAATCGTGGGGGGTGGGTGTTAATTACATCCCCTTCCCCCATCCCCCAAATCTTTATTTATATTATTGTCGCATTCTTTTTTGTATGATTTAAAAAAAAAATAATAAAAAAATGTTTGTTTTTTAAAATTTCTTATGATATTTACTCACATAAGTGTATGTACAAATAACTAATGACGTGTTTCTGCAATATGTGTGTATGTGTATGTGTGTATGTGTATAAATGAAAGTAATAAAACCAACAAATAAAAGCACTAAGTGGGCTGTAGATACCAAATAGGTATTTATTATATATGTATACACATATCTACATTCACATATAAAGGCAACAAAAGATGCACTTACAATGTGTGTAACTCATTCGGAAACAATGTTATAGTGCTATCCATAAAATGCGACAAATATACACATACACAAATGTGCATGTATACGTGTGTGCTGTTGTCTGTAGGTATGTGTGTATTAGCGCAAGAGAGACTATTCATATGTATAAAATGCATCCATTTTTATATATATATATATATATATATATATATATATTTCTTTTTGTTGTTCAGTTCAGGGAAATGTTTTTTTATTTTAATTTCTGTCTCACCTGAATGTAATTGTTAGTTGTATGTTTATTTTTCTGTTTTATTCATCATTTAATTTATTTTTTTTATTTTTCACTTGTGGCCAATTTTTTTTTCAAAACAATGCTCCCCCCTCCCGTTGGGGGGTGGGCGATGGCTTTTTTGTCTGTTCATTTTTCATTGTTTCTTCATGTAAGATACGTTTTTTTCCTCTTAACTTTTTTCTTTCCAGTTAGAAAAAGTCTTCCTTCTTTTATGAATCATGACAAAACACGTTAGTGCATTATATATATATATAAATAAATATATATATATCTCGTTACTCCCCGTGGTCCGACCATGCATAAGCTGGCGGCTGTCCACAGCTCCATTCTTGAGGGCAGTTGCCAGCGTTATATATTTACATATCATTGTTTCTTTGAATGCTGATCTTCATTCGTGATGTACCCATACTGCCTTTTCACACATATATATATATATAATATTATATATATAACCTTTTTCTGTAAAAAAATTCTTGAAAAATTTAAAAAAAAAAAGTACAAAAAAAGAAAAATTTTTAATTAAAAATAAAAAAAAGTAAAAATTAAAAAAATTTAAAAAAAACATTTTTTTAAATAAAAAAAAAAGAAAATATATATATATATATATATATATATATATATATATATATATATATATAAATTTGGATTAAAAGACCTGGTAAAAAATTCAAAACCAATCTTAACATAACGTTTTGACTTTTTTTTTTCAACCAATAGGTGCAGAGGTAGTTATTGGATCATGTTGTCATTAATTTTTATTTATTAACTGAGAAATTTTTTGTTGTTTTATCTCATTTTTGCGACAAAGTGAAAACTAATTACACAAATATGTCAGTAATAATCCTAATTTTTCAGCTGTGAAACCTGGCTTTCAAAAGTGTTAGTTTATATCTATTTTTTTTCTTCTATATATTCTTACGTTAATGGTGGAAGGATAGTTTTAGTGGAGGGCTCAGTATTGGCTACTTAAAAAATAAATGAAAAGAAACCAGCCTGGCCAGCTGCAGTGTCACGTAAATTAAAATTAAATATGTAATGTGTTTGAAAACTTGTGGGTATGAAGGCGTTGGCTGTGGACTATAAACTCAACAAACACACCAGTAATTTAAGGCATGCAAACTTGTGGTGCGTACTGCTGCTTCACTTTCTAAAAGGGGGGAGGGATATAGCAAAATGAGCAAAAAAATAAAGAAATGCAAATCATAGGAAAAAAAATGGAAGTACAGTAGCACAGAAATACAACACAAAGAATAACTTTTTTTTATTTTTAATATATCTTGTAATTGTATGTTAAAGTCTTTCAGATTTAAAGCAAAAAAAAAAAGCAATGCAAACACGAAAACAATATGTCTTCTGTCAGGTGTGTTTGCAGGGGTCAACGGCTGAAAGTTCTTCCTCCCCCTCCCTAAACCCCCCTCACACATTTCCTCACTAATTCTAAGTGAATGGCTATGTAGATATTAATCCTACAAGCAACTCACGTTATCAGATTTCAAAATCGAAAACATAACACATTCAACCTCATATATATATATATATATAAAAAAAATTAAAAAAAATTAAAAATTTGAAAAAAAAAAAAAAAAAAAAAAAAAATCATAGGAACTATTTATGCCAGTCATGACGGAGACGAATATAAACAATTTTTAACTGTTGGAAACAAAAAAAAAAATGTCTTGAAATTTGAAATACAAAAAATATATTAAAAGAAAAAAACTCACCTTAAGAAAAAAACAAAAAAATTATAAAAATACAAAAAGAAAAAAAAAAGAAAAAAAACCAGTGATTTGCTATTTGTAACGCCATTTGAAGAATTAAATTAAAAATGCAAAGTTATTGAATGTATTCTTTTGGATTCCGCCTGTCACTACCAAACATGTCATTATTGAAAACGCAGTGCGGGCCTGTGATAAACTGCAAGTCTTGTATGTCCTCTCATGTGTGTGATGTTAGCATTTAAAGAAAAAAAAAGTTTTAAAGAAAAAAAATATGTGCGATATTGATATAATTAAATGGAAAAACATAAAGAAAATATCGAGAAATTCCATAAAATGTTAAACTTTTGGAACAAAACTGTTTCAAAATTTGCAATTTTTTTTTAATTATCTATTTTTTTTTTCTTTTTAAATAAAAATAATCCAACAATTGAAGTGAAGGCAAAGAAGATAAATTAAAAATAAAAAATCTTGCGAAAATCGTGATACTCATGGGGCAGCCAATTTAACCCGATTTCGCTTAAGACAAATTAAAAAAAAAAAAAAGGGGGGGGCAACGTTGAAGCCCAACGATGTATCTTTTTACTTTCTATTCTATATTCCAGCCATGAAAATATGACTACTTGCTATATTGTCTGTAATATCAGTGATGGCCTTAAATTGTTTGCTTTTAAAGAGAAAAATAAAAAAAACAACCCCAAAACACGATTTTCAATATTTATATCAGAAACGAAAATGGCTTGTTAAATAAAAAAAATGAAATAAGTAACAAACAAATCTAGAACACGTAAGTAATAATAATTAAAAAAAAAAAAAAAAGAAAGCAAATAGAAGTGCCCTTTGAGGTGAATTACATTTTTTTGTTAAATCAATATTTTTTTTTGTAAGAAAAAAAATCAAATAAGATAATTTCCCATATCCGAATTACTTATCCTGACTTCTGAATCGTATGAAATAAATGTCAACCATCTGAGAAATCATCTGCCAACATTGTTACTTATATCATATAAGATTAGATGCCTTTCTCTCTCTTTCTTTTCCCCTCTATCTCTCCCTAATTTTTTTCTGCATTTATCCTGCACAGCAAGGTCCGCGTTGGATTTGTTTATTTGTTTGTGGCAGTTGTACTCTGACAGATGAGTTGCACCATCTGTTGCCTGTCTCTCTCTCTCTCTCTCTCTCTCTCTCTCTCTCTCTCTCTCTCTCTCTCTCTTACTCAATATTTATTATTTTTTAAAATCTTCTCATCTTTCTCATTGAATAGCCATCCACTGTTATTACAGACAGTCCATAGCTGGCCGATTTTTTTTTTCTCTTCTACTCCCCTCCACCCTCATGCTTGCTGCAAGTGTGTTCTTGGTTGCCATGGATACATAGTACGCGGCAATATTTCATTGCTCATTTGCAGCCTGCATCATCATTCTCCCAAATCCACAACTTTTTTTTTCTTTCTTTTTTTAAATTATAGAACTACTGTACTGGAAAATGTCATGGAAGTTAAAAATGTAAAAAAAAAAAAAAATTAAAAAAAGAGAGAAAAAATGTATTTAAAAAAAAAAAAAAAGATTTTGCCAAAGCACAGTACTACTAACTACTGTAGTAGGATTGGGCAGCTTCTCCTCCCCCTCCCCTACATTATGTTTTTCTTTCTTTTTTTTTAATTGGTTCATTTACTAGAGAAATGCTGAAATTGTATATTGTGCTGTAGTATGCTTTGAACTTAAGGAGAATAAAGGCTTTTATCTCCCTAAAAATGTCTTTCTCTTGTGTTTTTGTTTTTCTTTATTTTTTTTTGTACAAAAATTAATTTCTTAAAGTCAATTTCTTCAAGCCGTTCAACACATGCCAGCACGTTAAACTAATGATGATGACGTGGCAATGGTTACCCATGCAGATCTATTGCATCACTTTCATGAATACCCTTGAAATACTAGGGCGGATCAGACTTTCAGACCTTAATAGCACTACTAGTACAGGAGAAGAAAAAAAAAACAAAAACTCCTACCTCATCTATACCAGGTAGATATGTCACGTGACACGCATGATTAATTAAACATTAATTAAATGATAGATACGAGTAAAAGTATGCCCCCCCCCTCCGGTCACATATTTTTGCTAGTATATATAATGTGTGTGTTGAGTTTGCTAATAAACAGCTAATTGTGACAATTTCTTGTTGATGTACATTACCCTTACCCCAAAAGAAGAAAGTAATGCTTGGGAAGATGGTCTAATGACAATAGAAGAGTTACTACACTATTCCCCCTGCCAAAGTAAAGGAGAAGATAATACCTGGGAGGATGGTATCATGACCACAGAACAGATACACTATCTGCCCTCCCCCTTCTAAAAGGTAGAGCCTGGGAGGATGGTCTCATATAAACAGATACTACACTATCTCCCCCCCCCCCCGGAATTGAGTATTAAATGATAGTATAATTAATAAAAGTTTAGGCTTCAGACAGACAGATACCAAATCTCCATTATATTAATTTGTAATATACAATTATGCATTGATTAGTCATCCATAAACATCGAGTATGGCGTCTGTACGGATGGCTAATCAACGCATAGTTGTATGATACTGTAAATAAAAAAATATATTATGTTCTTATTAACATAATTGAGCAATCTATTGTTATTTCTACACACACACACATATATATGCGACTTCAGTAAGCATATTTTTTCTTGCCTGGAAGGATTATATCAAGGTGAACGAACATATACTACACTGACCCCCAAAAGAGGAGGCAATGACAGTACTGTATCATGATGAACAAACGTATACTAAACTACCCACTCCCCTCAAAAGGAATTAATTTCTCGGAGGATGATATGACAACAAAACATACTACTTTCTTCTCCCCCCCCCCCTCCAATAAAAGAAAGTAATCCTGGGAGGAATGAGCATATAATACACTGTCCCCTCCAAAGGAGGATGTAAGACCTGGTAGGATGGTATCATGACAACAGAACATATACTATACTACACTACCCCCTCCAAAAAGGAGGAGGTAATACCTGTGAGGAGCCCCCATAAAAAGAGAAGGTAATGCCTACGAGTATGGTGTAATGACAAAAGAGCTACTTGATTACCCCCTCCCTCAAAGAAGGATGTAATACCTGAAAGGATTCCTCCACCCTATTAAAAAAAAGGCGGTAATTCCGATGGGGATGGTCTTATGACAATAGAACTGATACTGCATTACCAACCACCTCTAAAAGATAATTTCCGATTAAATCGTTTTTTTATTCATTTAAAAAATGCCTCGTCATAAAAACATTATTTTTATGGTTCCTTGGCCTTTTGGCTAAAATCAAAGTGTAGTATAGGTTCTCAGCATACCAACGACATCAGACGTTTTACTAGAAGTTTTCATATAAATTACTTCTCTTAAAAATAAAATTCTAAGAATGTTTTAAAAATGTAATCCTTTTTTTTTTTATTAAATCACTTGAATTAATATTAATAATAATAATTATAATAATATTACTATCAACAAAACTATTGTGTATATATATAAGAACATATGACAATACAAATTACGAACAAATTTTAATTTATTAGAAACTTTATAAAATAAGTGTGCAAATCAAGAATACCTATAACTGTTTGATGGTGTTTGGATATTACTATATATACAGTATTTACAAACTGTTACGTTGTATCATAGAATTGATAGAAATCAGTCCGACAGTGGCTTTGTTGCTGTTGGGATGATGCATGGTTCTGTTCAGCTCTAGGAGGTCCACCCTTTACCTGCTCTCTGAGAAAAGGTTAGTTTATTGCTAATCGTCTGAGGTGCCTCTATCGGGGAAATGCTTCTGGGGCTGCTCAGGCATTTGTTGTAGACCAGAGTACGCTTAATGTAGTGCGCTGGCTTGTCAGAAGCACCCCTGACCTTGTGTCTAACCGCCTGGTAAGTAAGTAAATAATATGTTGTATCATAGAATGAAATAAGCATAAGCCGTTTTGATGTTAATAAAATTGGGATAGGTGGAGCAAACTTTCCATTTATTCATGTATATACACATACACACACACACATATATATATATATATATATATATAAATAACTAAGAATACCCGTCCTAGGATGAGTAAAATTAATTTTCAAAACAATTTTGCACTACTTTTGTCCTTTTACAAAGATTAAAATCAAGAGATAATGATACTAAACTTCATGTATAGAATCCTTATTCTAATTTTGATCGAAATCCATTACCTTTTTTATTCTAGAAAATGTCAAAAATTTCAGGCTTAAGATTAAGGGGTCTTAAGAAAAAATTGAAATTCAGTGAATCTTGCTTAATTCGTGTCTAATGACTAGGGATCAAATTCAATGCAAATCTGAAATATTTGAATTTTCAAATGGGAGGTTGTTCCCAGATTAGGCCTTCTAACAACATTTTAAAATACTCCCCCCAAAAAACTGAAATTTCGGAATATTTATTAATTGACGTCTATTTAAAAAATTTTACAAAAATCAGAGATGTCTGAATTTTCACGAAGGGTTTCCACACCCTCTTTGCCACCTTGCATAAAACTAAATTAAACTAAATATTGCCACATTACCACACCATTATGCCTAGCATTTATGTTCTGAAATTCATAATGATCGGTTAATTAGTTTAGGAGTGAATACTGTACATACAAATATATAAACATATACACATACATAACGTTATAGAAATATAGTATCTGTATAATTTATTATGAGCAGAAGATTTCTGAACCTGGAGGCATTATTTACCTATCTTGGCCCAGTGCATCACTCATAGTGGTGTCATGGGTAACTCGGCACTAAATGTTACCACTTATCAAGGCCAAAAGCCACCCAAGGATAAGAGTTAATGAGACGGAAACGATTGTCAATCGAAAAATGAGGAACACTATAGGAGTACTAACATTGATCAATAGTTTTAATTTTTTTTTAATTTTTTACTAGCGTGTCACCATTTATCAAGGCTCAAAGGCCATAAAAGGATAGGGGTTATTGAGTTCATCGGATGGATTGTGAAACATCCAGGGGATTTGTAATGATGGTTGTAACTGTCAGAAATTTATTATTTAAGAGGATGGCTCAACAAGAATTTGCTTACATTAGACTTGAAAACGACCATGTTGTAGTCAGCTGGGAAGCAGCCCCATGGTACTATGTCCAATAGAGAGGCAGTTCTAGAAAAGAAACTTTGCTCATGGAAGTTCCGTTTAGTTTTAGGTACACAGAGGGAGAAAGGGAAATTATTGACTGGTTTTAGTTAGATGACTTCTTGTGAATGTTTTACAGGGGGTAACCACAGACTGCCTACCATGAAAATAACGATGGAGCAGAGAAAGACTAGCAACATCTCTTCTCTAGGGAAGAGAAGAGGACATTGCTCACTAGATTTTGAAGTCGGTTTTGTACTCTGTCATGGCAGCAGTACTCCATCTTAGGACGTATTTCACTCTTATACAGGTAGAGGATTGCGTACGGAGTGAGATACTTTTTGGAACGGTAGAATGATCCAACCATTTTTCCAGCGACCTTAGCAACAGATTTGATGTAAGTCTTCCACCTGAAGTCTGAAGTGAAGGTTAGTCCCAGAAGCTTATCAAAGCCGGGAGCTTCCTCAAAGAGAGAGAGCCATTCATTTCATTTGGAGAAACGTGAGGATCCAATCATTGGCGGTGAAAGGAGAGAAGCTTGGTCTTAAACATATTAAAATTAACCAGCCACCTTTTTTCTCCTATTGCACCACCTATTCAAGGTTGGAAGAGAGAGAACCAGGAAGATCATGATTGTGTCATCTGTATAAATGTTGATCAATGAATTAGAATATGATTTGGGGGATCATTGATGAAGATCAGGAAAACGGTTGGGCTCGAAATGGATCATTGAGGCATGCCAGATGTTGATACTATGTGCTTCAGACAACTATCCATCAACGACTACTTTTATAAACCTATCAGAGAGAAAGGATTTGGTGGTTGAAAGGACATTTCCAGATATTCCATAGCTAGAAAGCTTGTGTAGTAGACCTTTATGCCAAACCCTATCAAAGGCCTCTGATATGTCAAAGCCCCTATTAATAGATTCACTAATCCTGTGTAATACTACAGTCAACACATCAGTTGTTGATCTTGCAGGACGAAATTCATATTACTTGTCACTGAGTAGGCTGTTTTTGCTTATGTGATTTACACTAATTCAAGCAACTTACTCATGACACATAAGAGAAAGATGCAGAAGACTGATCTCCAGTATTTTTAAATACTGGGTAGACTAACAAAGTGTGCCAAGGTGTTGGGAAGCATTTCTCCTTTAAGCAACGATTGAACAGCTTTGTAAGAATAGGAGTTAGTTCCGGTTGCAGCTTAAACACTATGATTGGAATGTTGTCAAGGCCAGTTGCTTTGCTGGCATCTAGGTTCTTAATAAGTTTGGCAACATCTTGGACATTTATATGAATGTGGCTCAGAGTATTTTCAGTTATAGGGGGGAATTCAGGAGGATAGCAGCCCTGATCGTAAAAGATGGAATTTGATGCAAAGTTCTTTGCAAAATGTTTGGCTTTATTGGACGCTGAGAAAATCAGTTCTAGTCCATCGATGATGGTTGGGATAGAGGACACGTATCTGTTTAGGACCCTGTTTGTTATTCGTCAAACTCATAGGAACCAAGCCAACATAATTGAAAACATGTCTATTAACTACCAAAACTCTGAAAGTGACAGATTGCAATTCTCGAAAGAGGCAATTATGAGCTTAGCCTAAGCTAGCAAAAGAAATAATAAAATGTTGATAAGACTTGTCTCCAAAAGTTAAATCGATGCATCTAAAGATGCTGAGGCCAAATCAAACCATACACAGTTGTTATCTGGGAAAATGGAATAAAAATAAAAATTACCATCTGGTTTTACGACTGGCAATATAGGGATGCTTAAAGACAAAAAAATGATAATTAATAAGAATTAAGTGGGGAGAGGGATTAGTGAAAAGACTAAAGAATTAACTAATCTCCATTTCTGTCGAATTCCACCACTATTTGGTGCCTGTTTCCATATAAGCCAAAGAATTTCGCATCTCAGCGAGAACGCTCCTGTGTCACTAGTGTTCACACTTCTCAAACCTCCTGAACTTAAAGCTTGCACCCAACTCATCACTCCCAAAGCTAACTTTGACAGAAGAAATTTGGAATTTTCAGTGCCAATTCTGACAAAAGAACTTAGAATTTTAAGTATCAAATTCACATAGCATTTGGAAAATGTTTTTGTTTCATACAAATTGTATCGGCATTCCATATATAAACCGATCGATTGTTACATTATAACTGTGTTAACACTTTATTTTTGATACCTTCTTTTTTCTCTGATGATCGACTCAAGGCTAAATATTGTTCAATGACTTGCAGCTTTCCATGATCAAAGAACATAATGTAGGACAGAGGGATGCAAGCCGTGTGTCATCAACTGAATGCAAAATGGAGCATGGACAAGAAAATAAGGGTTATAGGCATATACTATTTAATAAAAATTCGTTCAGTAAGAAAATTGAATGAAATAACTGATTAACAAAAATGGCTAATATTTGTGTTAATCTGAAAATTAATAATATCTATCTCAATAACAACGATCAATCAATGTTGTATATTAGTGCTGTGCTTAACAGAATGACAATAAACACTGTAATGCCATATTTTTATTGCTTGTTTGCAGCAATTTAGTGAGGTGAGAGAGGGGCAGAGGAATGCACATGAATTGATGGAGGTTGATCTCCTGAACTCGCTAACCAGCAGACTCTCAATCTCAATTAAGACTAGTTTATATAACATTTTTGGACACCCACACTTCCACATCTGTAAACACCCATTCTGGCATTTCACCTACACCATCAATGTAGCCATCCCCCATATAGGACGTGCATTACATACCCCAAATGACACCAATATCTTTCTATATAGATTCTATTAAAGCAGGTAATGATGTTAGTTGGGTCTCTGTGGGTCTCAGAGACAGATGAGCCTTTGGGTCTTAAGCTGATAGACTGCTGTGTTCGTGGAAAGATCTGTTTGTCTTCTGTTGCAAGTTTGTCATTCGGTGGAGAAATCAAGTCTCATTTTAAACCTCTAAAAATAAAATATTGTTCTTGTTTTAAACTTTCTTGAATTGTGATTTTGTTTGGAAGGAAAATCTTTTTGTTACAGCAGTGATGGAAACCACATAATTGACACTACGAAAAAGAAACGATATGAGATTGATTTTGAAAGAAGAAGGTAACATGGAGTCACAGAGTACACTAGTGAAATAATAAACTCTTGATATGCATTTGTGGTACAAAAGCAAGACAAATTAGAATCGGTCTCTTTTCTCTCTGATCACTAGACAGATTGGACGTTTAAAATCACACTGTAAGAATCCAGCTTAGGTAAAGTACAGAGCAACAAAGATACACTTTGCAATAAAAGGGATATAAGGTTATTTTCGTAAGAGTGAGATGAAAAGAGAAAGATGCAGAAAAAGACTATGAAGATGATGTGACATGGAGAGAGAGAGAGAGAGAGAGAGAGGGGGGGACTTTCATTCTATGCATTACAGATAAATATTTCTACGTTTTGACAAAATATGATCTCTGAAGATCGGCATTTTTTAGGATTCTCTTAAAGTTGATATTAACTGTTTACTGTGGGAAATTCCAATGTGATTTTGAAGTCTTTAAAATGTCAATTTTAATGTAATTTCTGGCTAGAATTGAACTTTTAAGGCCAAAGTTGAGTATTATGGTTCATTTGTTCTCCTTAACTAAAGATGAAAAGTATTTCTTGAAGGGGGCACTGTTCCAAAAAAGAACAGTTTTGTATATTAATATTCTGACTTTTAGAATCGTTTAATTTAAGTTTTGAAATAAAAATAAATATGAAGTGGTTTAATTAACACTCATAGTTTTAAAATGCCATCAAGTCACTTGAAAATAGTGAGTGTTGCGGTTGTAACAGAAGGAATGATATTTACTTGTAAGAGGTTGATTGATGCTGAAGATTAGCTTGTAGCAGTTACATTGATTGAGATCACATGTAATTGATTGTGTAGTGATTAGTATATGGTTTGGTTGGTTTAAACAGGCATGTCCAAACTCGCATAGTGATACACAGGCGATCAGAGCAGCATTGCGCAGGCCCAAGGCGTTTTAGAACATAGTGCGCATAGAGAACAGACGCTACAAATCTCTCCTCGTCTCTTGCCATAGCATGGCTAGACGAGATGGAACTCAGGAATTAAATTCTCTTTCGATAGTCAATACCTGCCGTCCGAATCGACCTATCTTATATTCTTATGTTTTTGTGTTATCAACTCCTGGTTCCTATTAAGTTGACAAAATTGTTAAATAAAGTTGATTTAATTGTAGAGGAGATGTTGGTATTTTTATATGGAAGCTGGTGACCCTTTTGTTCTTCTTCATCTAAAGCAAGGGCGGACAACCTTTTCAGAGTGAGGGCCAGATGAGACTTTTGGAAGGAGATCGCGGGCCGGAGTGAAAAACGAAATCTCAGAATTAGTATATTTTGTTTACATGTACAAAAATTGCATTGAACACTCTACAAATCAATGAGACTGTTGGTGCTGTTATCCGTAAAAAAGTATTTCCATGTCTGGCTCGATGGTTGAGGTAGACAACAGAAGAATGTCATTGAGGTGGCAGTCCGAGAGTTGGGAGCGAAGGTGCGACTTTGTGTACTTCATTTTCAAAATGATATGAGTTTTACTGGGAGGTCCGCGGGCCGGATTGCAATAATAAAGCCTAGCAGGGTGGCGGGCCGGACGCTAAGCCTTCGCGGGCCGGATGTAGCCTGCGGGCCGGAGGTTGACCACCCCTGATCTAAAGCAAGGCCAATCAGATGGATTCAGATGCTACTCCAAGATGGCTATCTCCAATCTTTGACAAGCATCTCTTCATACCAACAACTCTACAAGCTTTTCTTTTTATATTTAGGAAACTTGCATGCTTACCGGCATTGGCTTGTGCAGAGGCAATACAATAGCTTTTGCTAATACCAGTTGAGGATATGTCCCCGACAATCAGCCCAACGGAGGGTGGTCCACTAAGGCATCAGCTGGACCTTCTGTCTCAAGTGAGGTGTGGTTCTGTTCAGTCCTAGGAGGTGGACCCTCCCAGACTTTACCTTCTCTCTTTGGTGAAGGGTTGGTTTATTGCATATCGCCTGAAGCACCCCTACCAAGGAATACCGACAGAGCTGCTCAGACTATTTTTGTGGGCCAGATTGGGAAGGGAGCATATCGAGTTATCTCCCTTTTAGGAGAAATCATTTTATAAGTTAGAGTTATTACCCTTGGAATCCCTTGGTAACAAAAGCAGTTCCCCAAAGTCTTGTCGCCAACACGAGATCTCGTAGCAATTCTCGTACAATCATGTTGGTGTAGTACTGACCTTGGAGGCTGGGTCGTAGTATTAGATTCCTGAATAATTCAGACTATTATAAAAAGTAAATAAATAAAAAAGAAATCTATAATTCTGCGTTCGTTGTTATTTTCAAAGTAGTTCGGTTTGCACTCACAGTTTTAAAGCAGTTTCAAAATAGTCATTGTTGTAGTTGTAACAATAAAGACGTCTAATTTTTAGTGGTTGATTGACCACCAAAAGTAGTATGGTAATTCGCAAGACACTTGTGTGTTTGTTTTCCCTTGTCCCTTTAAGGGTTACGATTGGCCCAAAGGTAACCCTATCACTGCTTCTTTAATCTGTATAAACTCAAACGCTTCTTTTTCTAGGATCATATGTCTGTCTCCTCGACAATCGCCAGCCCCAATGCTTGTGTGCTGTGCTTTTCTTCTCCTTCATCATGTCCATGTCGTCTTGGCGATTGCCGAAGGTGTGATCACTGGTTTACAAGTTGCGTACAAAAACAAAACAATGCAGACTCATGAGAAAGAACACAAACTCTGTTGTGCTCTGAGTGTGGGTGATACTGTTGCAGAAAAGGACCCCAAACACTAATGTCCACATCTTAGTTAACTTCCAGTATATCAGCTGGGACCCAACTTAGATAATGTGTCTGTCGAGACGACTATTGTCATTCGGTTGATCAGTTCATCTCATTTCTGCTGGCGTCTACCCCCGATCTGCTCGGATCTGTTCACCTCCACTCTCTTCTTAACTCTGACTCTTCAATCTTTTAACTTAAAACCAGAAATCCTAAACATCTTTTGTCTTAGACACATTTTTTTTAAACATAATAAATACATTGCAGAATCTATCTTATTTAGAAATATCAAAGATCTTAACTACTTTTAGAAATGAGGGGGTCTTTCCAATAAATAGAAACTGACTACTTCCGCGCTCGCTCAGCCACTCCCAGCTGACTACTCATCTTACTTCCGATCGCCTTTGCGCGCCTTCGTGAATCATTTCCTCACATTGTCTGGCGTCTTGGATCGTGGTGTGTGTGTGTGGGTGCGTGTGTGTGTGTGTGTGGGGGGGGTTTCAACGTCCATAGTATAACATTTTTCCATTTTTACTACTACGGTCAAAGTTGGTTAATGGTTGATTGTTTTATAACACAAGCCCTAGAAAGCTGTTGCAAGCAAAGTCGTCCTCCTACGACTGAAAATCCAACAACTGCACAATATTTCACACATAAGGTAAGTTCTGCGGATGCACATATTCGCAAACTCTCATTCTTTTACTGTTTGTATATCATTCTTTATTACTTGCATGAGTAAAATTGTTCAATTAATATACATGGTTGTTGTTCCTTATCTTCGAAAGCTGTCGCTCCATGTGGTGATAAGGAAAGAACTCTTCAATGTCGCTTTTTAATTTTCAGGAATGAATTACTTTCTTTTGTTCATTTTTCTTAGAGGCAACCATTTTCTTGCAGCGTCGACCTCAATAGAATAAAAATTCTTCAAACATACTCAACTCATATTTCTACTACATTCAGTACTCTCTAATAAAACATTCACTGCTTATCTTTGAGTACAATTCCTATTTTTTCTCGTGCGAGAATTGAACTTTCTTTCACAAATAAAAATCCCCAGTTATAAAAAGGGATTACCTCTCTTTTTCTCATTAAATAATTATCTCCCTTTGTTCATTAGTACGATGAATTACTTCCCTTGAATTTCCTAATGGTCCCATTTGAATGGAATAATAATCTCCATTTGTTCATTATGATGAATTTATTTGAATTCCCAAATAGTCAAATTTGATTGGTCAATCAACAGACGTTAATTTTTGGCGGACTGAATGTGAAAAGCCTTCATTCTACCTTTAAAAAAAAAAAAAAACGCTCTGTGCGTGTGTATGTGTGTTTTTACTTTGTTCACCCTAAATAATGCATATTGCCATTGAAGTGTAAGGGGCAACTGTGATAAGGGGCCAGATTTATAGGGGGCAACTGGGGTAAACAGAGATAGAAGATGGGACGGTGTTCATTGTCCTAGTCAGGAAACAAGGTCAACCACTGGGAGTCTCTGGGGTTTTCCTGTGATGGTACTTCTGCACTAAACTAATAGACAAAAAAGCATGCAAGTCAAGTCGTTACGAGTTTGACTGAAAAAAAAAACCCCAAACATCAAGAAACCTGTCTCTCTCCTTTTAAAAGTGATCGACGACGAGTCAACACCCAGGGGAACTTCACTTCATTTTGAAACCAACACAGTCAAGGGAGCTGTCAATTCCGACATTAAAAGGGCACATACTTTAGTTGGTATTAAGGCACAAAAATATAATTAGTTTTGCAATGGACATTTCCTGTATTTATTTAACTAGAATTTATGGACTTTATTAATTTGAGTAAATTAAATGCGACGTCATGCCAAAGCTATAATTATTTGGTTACGGTAATGTTTTAAGCTCTATTTATAAGAAAGTCCAAATAGGTCAATTAGTAGAACCTGAGACTGAAGATCTCAAGATTTCGGTTTCGATTTCTCGTCATGGCATCCGCTCTTTTTGTTGGTAATTTATTATTTACTATTAATGTAATATTCCTCATTTCTAAAAGTAGTTAAGATCTTTGATATTTCTAAATAAAATAGATTCTGCAATGTATTTATTATGTTTAAAAAAAAATTCGTCTAACAGACGGACACACGGACAAAATATCTACTTATATAAGATGCATATATTAGCATTATATCTGTGTCCTGTGCTCCTTCTTCTATATGCTTTATTTCAGCATGTTACCAGTTTCAGCAAGCAACAGTTTCAGCAAGCAACAGTTTAAGCGTTCTTTTGCCAGAATCAGTCACATTAGTTTACAACATATATACAACATCAAAATGATCGTTGACTTTCTCGCTCATGTATCTCTTGCACTATTGGACAACAAAATATTATCAAACAAACAAACAAACAAACAGAAAAATACATTTCGCAAGCAAAGACCAGTAAATAATGATGATTCTAATTTGATGGTGTGCTGACTTGCCAAGGACGATAACTCGATTCGACTAAAACTCTTTTTTTTTTTAATCGAGTTGTGGCCCTTGGCAGTTTTCGTTTAAATCTGAGAAAATGCCTCGTCACATTCATAAGATCTTCAATAAATAATAATAACAATAAAAGTATTTGTTTGTTTTTACTAAAACTTCTAAACACAGGCAATTTTAATTTTTGTCCCAATCTAAAGTATCCCTTTTTGAGGAACTGGATTTCCCCCACATTAAAAGCCGGCCTTCTGCACAACCCTGTCCTCACGAGGCGCAAAGTAAATACGGTCTACAAAAAATGTTTGAGCAACTCCGTCGGCATTACCCAGTGGACGATTAGCAATAAGTAACAAAGAAGGTAAAGCCTGGGAGGGTGGACCTTCTAGGACTACAGAAAATTATATCTCAGCCCAACAGCAATAAAGCCACCGTCAGATCCTTATGAGAGGTTTTACAAAACAAGCACTTTTCGTAATCCTACGAGAGTTGCCCCCCTTTGGCCACGGGCAGGAAAGTTGCCAGGGTTACACGTTCTATGTGGTCGCTTGTTTATACTGACTCGATCATCTAAATGATTATCGATTTATTGTTCGCAGAATTATTGTTTGTCAACATTTTATGCCACAAGGAAACCACCATGTTTTATGTCACGTACGAAATCGGAAAACCTGGGAAGAGAGGTCTGTTCAATAATAATAATTATTTTTAATTAGGGCTATATTGAAGATGTTAACTCCCATATGAGGCGGCCATTTTTTCACAACAATTTTGTCTGTTTTTCGTAGCGGTGATCAGTCAAAGTTGTCTACTGTCTTTCTTTCTCCGTTCGCTCGACTTTCTCTCTCTGCTTCGTTCCTATTCAGTTAAAAAAATGAATGGATTGTCTGGAGCGCCAGAAAAGGCATGACACCACTTGATGTCAGGAGTTAACAAGAACGAAAGATGATTATCGCAAAGGCAGGAGATCGCTATTGACCGTAGTCTTGAAAAGACCAAGGCTAAGGGTAGGAGAAAAACAGTCAGCAGGAAGAGAGTTCCACAAGCCTGTAGTTCTTGGAAGAAGCTACTGGAATAGAAAGATGTATTACAACAAAGTATCAAACCAGCGAATTGATGGAGACCACTAGACCAACGAGTAAAGCGAGCTGGAACAAAGCAAGCAGAGAATAGATAACACAATTCTGAAGAACACATGCCATAATAGTATTTATAGAAAAGACTAAGACTAGTAACATCATGTCTGCGAGAGAGAGAGAGAGAGAGAGAGAGAGAGAGAGAGAGAGAGGGTGCAGAGAAGAAGAAAAGGGTGGGGCTAATCAAAATGTTCGATTTGCTGGTTTATTGAGAGTTCACGAAGAACTTTTATTTGTTTTTTGAATTTTGCGGATTTCTTCTGTTTTAATAATTTTTTTTGCAAATATCCCGAATAATGATTAAAGATTAGCGTTTTTCAGCAATTTAAGAAAAACACTCTCTCAATCCTATCACTAATCTTAAGTCCGGGTGGCAACCCTCGTTCCCCAAAATACTAGCTTATATAAGTAACTCCTGTTTTTTCTACGTTTGTTCAGAGAAATCTTTTTTTAGGGGTGTTTCCACCCGGATTTAGGGTTAATGATAGGGAGGGGATGTTTTGTTTTGTTTTGTTAAGTAACATTCAATTTTTTTTTACAAGTTTCAAAGATAGGTGAGGAGATTCCATAGTTGATTAGTCTGGGTGTGTTTGGATTATCTTGGTTTTTGTAATTTAGTAAGAAACAAATAATAAAATCAACATTTTATATTAGATTTTTAACTTTTAGAGAATCCAAAAAACAAGCATATCAAAGGAGTACACAAAAATAATTTGTACGGGTGACTAATTTAACTTGACACTTGACTAAGTTCCGATCTCTGGTTTCCTCCTTGTAAGACATTCACTGCAAGAACTCGCTTTCTACCACATCAAAATAAACAATTTTCCTGTTTTACTCTCTATGCCTCACGTCAGGAGGAATTTCCATGAACAGAACTTCTTTGCAAGGGCTTCTCGTCTGTGGAACACATTACCACAGGACTGTTCTCCTGCAGATTACAACATGGTCGTCTTCAAATTAAATGTCAATAGATTCCTGCCATAAACTGTCCCCACAAGTAATCAAACTTAGTTCATTCCTTTAATCATTCACAATCCTCTCACGAATTTCTTCATCCCTCATTCCATCTCAATAACTCTTAATCCTCAAATGTTTTTTAGCCTTGATAAGTAGTGACACATTATGTAAAAAAAAAAACAACGCTTGAAAGACCAATGGGAAGTTTCAAATTGAGGGGAAAGGTGGACAGGAATCATCCATAAATATAATGGAATATTATTTTGTAGAATTTGTGAAGTATTTGCCTATTGAATTTATGAAGTATTGCCTACTAAATTTTTAAAGTATTGGCTACTGAATTCGTGAAGTATTAGCTATAGAATTTCTGAAGTATTGGCTATAGAATTTCCAAGTATTGGCTATTTAATTTGTAAAGTATTGGCTATAGAATTTGTGAACCATTGGCTATTGAATTTGTGAACCATTGGCTATAGAATTTGTGAAGTATTGGCTACTGAATTTGTGAAGTATTAGCTATAGAATTTCTGAAGTATTGGCTATAGAATTTCCAAGTATTGGCTATTTAATTTGTAAATTATTGGCTATATAATTTGTGAACCATTGGCTATAGAATTTGTGAAGTATTAGCTACTGAATTTGTGAATTATTAGCTACTGAATTTCTGAAGTATTGGCTATAGAATTTCCAAGTATTGGCTATTTAATTTGTGAAGTATTGGCTACTGAATTTGTGAAGTATTGGCTAATGAAATGAAAAATACCTTAAAAAAATAATTGTTTATGTTGAAAAATAATCTATTTAATAAAATATGTTGCTCTTATTAGTCCAACTTACAAGTTACTGTTGAAAAATAATAATTTATACCAATTTCATA
This sequence comes from Sepiola atlantica, assembly GCA_963556195.1. Taxonomy (NCBI): domain Eukaryota; kingdom Metazoa; phylum Mollusca; class Cephalopoda; order Sepiida; family Sepiolidae; genus Sepiola; species Sepiola atlantica. The sequence continues at coordinate 100,840,341 of OY744520.1, forward strand.
TAACCTATATTAATAACATTTTGAGATAACTTCACATGTGTGTTCTTGTGTCAATGTAACATCCATAATTACACAGTGCATTTATTATTTCTTTTATTTAATATTAATTAAATATTCATCAAAATAAAAAAATATGGTAGCATAAACTGGAACGAATAAAAAAATCTGATTTCGAGTTGCACTAATATTCACTCTCTTCTCCTTGTCTTCACTCGCACACAAGGTTAACACTACGCATCCAGTTGTACTCCCACCTGCATTCGTCACGTAATCAGCACGCTGCTCTCTATCGGCCTACTTGCTGATTTAGAACCTTCTTATCTATATTAATACAATTATGTGACTATTTCTCGTGTGTACGTGTGCGTTTTTCTCGTCTCTACCTGACTAACATATTATTATTTTTTATTTGCCATTAATGTATTATTTATTGAAATAAAACTTGTAATAGAACGTCGAAAAAAATTACGAAATTAAATCCACCAGAATGCATTAAAAATATTTCTTCAGTTTACTATCGATTAGGCAATTAAGTTTATGATTATAAAAAAAAAAAATTTTTACCATTTAGAAGAGGACCTTATTTCTAACGTCAATTCACTGTAAAATAATCCCTTATTTATAGGCCATATAGTTCATACAGACAAGATACGATATCAAGTTAAATCCATAATTCATAGATTATTTTTACCTTTTCCTCCCACAAACAAAGGTAGCTCGAGTTTCTACACATATTTACTATTTGATAAGTATTGTTTGTTTGTTGAAGGATCGCATTTTGGAACAGAACCAGATAAAGAATGTCGATGCAGACATTTTTAATATATTATTAAAAAAATAATTTAGATTAAATAATGAAACAGAAAGACTAATTTGTGATTTTGTCATTTTATTAAAAAAAATTTAACTCACTTTTTGATGATTTAAATAATTTACCTCGAGCTCAATTGGTGACCCAACGGGTTACATTTTTCTTTTGTTTTTCTATCTTAGCATTAAATTGCTCTTTAGCGAATTCAGATATATCTATTTGATGTTATCTGGAATTGTGATTTATAACATCTAATATGCTGAGGACCAATGAAAATAATATACATTTTTAAAGCTTTACTTAAGTATAATTTTGATTATAAAGTATTTTTCTGAAACGCACGTACATATGGATAACATTGTTAATTGTTTATTTTCAGAGCTGGATTATGATATTTTAAATTTTAATTAATATATTTTGAAGTTTTGAGATCTACCTAATTAATATTTGAAAGCTCTGATTGATATAACCTGTGAATCATTGAGCTTATTTTTATAAAGAAAAGTTACCTTCCTTTACTTAAATTGAGTACAGAACAGCTAAGGTACAATAATCTAAATCACCAACTCATTATGCTATATTTATCCATTAATTATAATTAACTGGGGTTTTATTTATGTAATTTATATTAACCACATTTAATAAGAAATTTAGAATGGTATCTATCAACCCTATTAAATTTATACTAATTATTTAATTAAGTCAACCACAACAGGAACTTAATTATCAACATCCACATTTCATATAATAATACAATAACAAAATCATACATCAGAAGAACAAACACAGACACATACACATACACAATTCTGTAAAAATAAAATATGGCAGGTATGCACACGAAAATACATCAACACATGAATGACATAATTATCTAAATATGCATGCAAACCCATAAGCCACATAACGGAATAACACAGCATTGAAAACTTAAAAAAATTCTAAAAACTTTTAAGTAACCCTTACCTGTGCATATTATAGTGGAATTGAAACGGATTTGTGTCTTGGATCAACTTCAATGCAAAGCATATGGGCACAACCTCCCATTTAAAAATTAAAATGTATCAGATTTTCATTGGATTTTATTCATGACCATTAGGCACCAATGAAGCAATATTCCCTGCATTTCAATTTCTTCTGAAGACCCCTTAAATTTAAATCTTAAATTTTAGACATTTTCTAGTATCAACATCATGTATTGGTTTTAATCTTCATAAGGGAACATAAAAGTGTTGCAAAACTGTTCTCTCCGAGGTATTAATTTTACCCGCCCTGAGACGGGTATTCTTTTAAACATGTTCAAATATATCGATAAAATGAAGTTAAAACCAATATTTTTAAGTGCTCAATACAAGGTAGAGATTTATAAATACACATCATATAAACATTGAATTAAAATTTTTTCTTAAGACCCCTTAATATTGAGTCTTAAATTTTAGACATCTTCTTGAATGAAAATAATCGAATGGATTTTTATTAAAAACGTATACGTATGTAGATAATATTAAGATATTATTAAGATAAATACAGGTATATATATATATATATATATATATATATATATATATATATATATGTGTGTGTGTGTGTGTGCTCTTGTATGGGTTGAGCAGTTTGGTTGAGGAAGTGATGGTTTCCACTTAAGCGTAAAGCAAGATTCTTCCATAAAAGGAATTGATTTCTCTTGGTTATCGTAGAAATGAAAGCAATATAATTTCTTCCAGTAGAAAGTTCGTTAGCTCATATGGTAGGGCGTCAGGCTTTCTGGATCGATACTGACTAATATCCAGGGTTTAGTTAGTGCATTCGCTACAACTATCCACACTGACAAAACATCTCTCTGTAGATGACTATATATATATATATATATATATATATATATATATATATATATATATATATATATATATATATATATATATATACGAGAGCGAAAGCTTGAAATGCTGGTGTATGTAAGTAAAAATAATTTAATGTTATTTACTTAAAAATTAATATTGTTATAAACCCCTTTAATAAGAAGTTAAAAATAGACTGACACGTAGCTATAAGGCATATTTTGACAACGTTCGTAGAATCTTTGTCCAGTCTTTCCATCTTTCGCATAAATAGAACTTAAATTCCCTTCTTGAATGTTACAATGTCTTGTGGCATAATGGTTACAGCGATTGCTTAAGAGAGTCTAGGTTGATTCTGTGACAGGGGTTCCAACCGTGCGACCGTTTGAGATTATCATCCCTTCACTGATGAGAGCGAAAGCTTGAAACGCTGGCGTATGTAGGTAAAAATAATTTAATATTATTTACTTAAAATTAATATATATATATATATATATATATATATATATATATATATATATATATATATATATATATATATATATATAAGTAGAGAACTTTTAGGAAAGGTAAAATCTATTGTGAAAAGTATACAGCTCAATATACAGGATAGAGCAGATAGATAGATAGAAGGATGAAGAGGAATTGTAAAAATCACTGAGCCTTGTTACATCCATGAACGAACCCTCTATTGGACTATTTACCCTCTGGATTGTATTTATTTTGACCGCACCTGAAGACGGTGGTTTCTGGAGTTTAACTTTGAAATCTTTCAATTTATTTCTCGTGCCTTCTAACGGCCTACCTACAAACCACTTTCTCCGCTGGACTTTTTGACACCGGATGTCTTTACAATCGGACTCATGTTTGCATTCGGACAGCTTTTACCTTGTTTTTTTTCCCCCCACAATCTTTGTTTTACTTTTTTAGATTTTGAATCTTATCTATCCCAGCAATTTCCTCTGATGATAAGATTTTGATCTTTGAAAAGCCTTAAGGAAAAAATTAATTAAATAAATTGTTTTTTTGCGGTATACACCTTGCATTGAGCAACTGAATTGAAAAAGAATTTTTTATCATTGGTATCATTTTTTTTGTTCATGACGCTACAGAACGTGAACGAAGGCATTTCCCTTGGGTGCATAACCAGATGAGCAGCCATCCACAAGAGACCGCCCCCAGAGGTCGCATATACATCCCCCACGGAAATAGTTTACCGGAGACCTTTCAGCCGCAGATGAGATATATTGTGCCCGAATACAGCAAGTAAGTTATTTCCCATTCTTATTGTTATAAATACCTACTATTTAAAATATATATACCGACATAATTTAACATATATATACCGACATAATTTAATATATATATATACCGACATAATTATACATATATATACCGACATAATTTAATATATATATACCGACATAATTAAACATATATATATCGACATAATTTAATATATATATACCGACATAATTTAACATATATATACCGACATAATTTGATATATATATACCGACATAATTTAAAATATATATACCGACATAATTTAACATATATATACCGACATAATTTAACATATATATATCGACATAATTTAAAATATACATACCGACATAATTTAACATATACATACCGACATAATTTAACATATATATACCGACATAATGTAACATATATATACCGATATAATTTAACATATATATACCGACATAATTTAACATATATATACCGACATAATTTTACATATATATACCGACATAATTTAACATATATATACCGACATAATTTAACATATATATACCGACATAATTTAACATATATATATCGACATAATTTAAAATATACATACCGACATAATTTAACATATACATACCGACATAATTTAACATATATATACCGACATAATGTAACATATATATACCAATATAATTTAACATATATATACCGACATAATTTAACATATATATACCGACATAATTTTACATATATATACCGACATAATTTAATATATATATACCGACATAATTTAACATATATATATCAACATAATTTAAAATATACATACCGACATAATTTTAAATATATATACCGACATAATTTAACATATATATACCGACATAATTTAATATATATATACCGACATAATTTAACATATATATACCGACATAATTTAAAATATATATACCGACATAATTTAATATATATATATATCGACATAATTTAACATATATATACCGACATAATTTAACATATATATACCGACATAATTTAAAATATATATACCGACATAATTTAATATATATATACCGACATAATTTAACATATATATATATCGACATAATTTAAAATATATATACCGACATAATTTAACATATATATACCGACATAATTTAATATATATATACCGACATAATTTAACATATATATTCCGACATAATTTAAAATATATATACCGACATAATTTAATATATATATATATATCGACATAATTTAACATATATATACCGACATAATTTAACATATATATACCGACATAATTTAAAATATATATACCGACATAATTTAATATATATATACGGACATAATTTAACATATATATATATCGACATAATTTAAAATATATATACCGACATAATTTAAAATATACATACCGACATAATTTAACATATATATACCGACATAATTTAACATATATATACCGACATAATTTAACATATATATACCGACATAATTTAACATATATATATCGACATAATTTAAAATATATATACCGACATAATTTAACATATACATACCGACATAATTTAACATATATATACCGACATAATGTAACATATATATACCGACATAATTTAACATATATATACCGACATAATTTAACATATATATACCGACATAATTTAACATATATATACCGACATAATTTAACATATATATACCGACATAATTTAATATATATATACCGACAAAATTTAACATATATATATCGACATAATTTAAAATATATATACCGACATAATTTTAAATATATATACCGACATAATTTAACATATATATACCGACATAATTTAATATATATATACCGACATAATGTAACATATATATACCGACATAATTTAAAATATATATACCGACATAATTTAATATATATATATATCGACATAATTTAACATATATATACCGACATAATTTAACATATATATACCGACATAATTTAATATATATATACCGACATAATTTAACATATATATACCGACATAATTTAACATATATATACCGACATAATTTAATATATATATATATATACCGACATAATTTAACATATATATACCGACATAATTTAATATATATATACCGACATAATTTAATATATATATATACCGACATAATTTAATATATATATACCGACATAATTTAACATATATATACCGACATAATTTAATATATATATACCGACATAATTTAATATATATATACCGACATAATTTAAAATATATACACCGACATAATTTTAAATATACGTACCGACATAATTTAACATATATATACCGACATAATTTAATATATATATACGGACATAATTTTACATATATATACCGACATAATTTAATATATATACCGACATAATTTAACATATATATATATATATATATATATATATATATATATATATATATCATAATTCAACAGTATTTCCGTCGATTAAGCAATCGTGAAAATGATATTAATGCATTTGCCGCGGCCGTTTTTTTTACAGGAAATTGTTTTCAAAAACTGTCTTTGTTTCATTTCAGATTATTGTTACTATATATTCGATATTGAGCACTGCATCACTAGACAACATTCATGTCATGCTCGAAAGAAAACAATATATATATATATTTATATATTTAGATTTTTCACTTATAAAATAGATCATTCAGTGAAGACCGGGGTTGTTCCAATAAAAACAAGCTTGATGATACTCGATTACAGAGGACAGAGCATTTATATGTGATTTTATGAAGGCTTACCAAAGCATTTCTTTTCAGGACACCAATGATCACCATTAAATATATTTTTTCTTACACATATTATTTATTCAAATTAAATGTTTTTCCTACGCGTGTTTCACTACCAAGCAGGTACTTGCTTGGCAGATCATCAGGGAAATTAAATGTCTGGAATAAGGGTTTCAACTGCCGACAATACACAGTGTGGCGTTGCAATAGTTGAGATCACTTAAGAAGAGAAGAGGAAAAAATAGAAATAAAAGTTAAAATTAAAAAACAAGAAAGAACAACGATAAAAAAAGTCCTAGAAAATGTCTTAGAAAGGTAGCTCGTGCATTATTTCTGCCACCAAGCCAACAAGCAAATAATCGGTCCCAAATGCATTAAAAAAACAAATTTAAAAAACGGAACAATGTGCGATAATACACTTTCACGTCGGGCGGCACAATGATGAAGAAATCTCCCCCCCCCCCAAAAAAAACTAAACCATTCAAGATACCGCTCACAAGTTACCATTCCAATCCAATGATAGTATGGGAATTCTAAATCTAACTTCTCACAAAGAAAAATCAACATAAATGTTCGTCCGTAATGCCAGCGGTCAAACGAGCCTTATTTCAAGGGCTGACTTTTTCCCTTCGAAACAAACACACGACGAGTTGAACGTCAATCTCGCAGAAACTCACCTTTATTTTAAGAAAAAATCTTTATTAGTAGATAGAAACTATTTATTCAAAATACTGTTTCTAAAAAAATCTATTATTAAAATTATTCTTTATAGAAATTAATTATCTAGTGTCTTGGACGTCATTTTACATTTTGGGAAAATATCCTTCATTTAATTAACTGCCGAATTATTATCGTGTTGTTGTTTAACGAAGCGAAAAAAGCCTATCCCGCAGAAATTATTTAAAAAAAATTATTCATATATCAAAAATAAAATGTTATTATAAAAAAGTTTTCTACAAAAATCTAGTTATTATTTTAAATAATTTAAAATATTTCCTTAACGGCTGTGTCTGTTTGCAACTCTCCGTGGAGAATATTATTCTATATTCCATAAATAAATATTAATACGGAATATCGTTATCAGAAATCTATTTTCTATTAAAAAAAAACATTTTTTAATGGACGGGGTTATTTTTTGCCACTTTACGGGAAAATATCACTCTAACTCGTTAAATGACGGGAGACTTTGTTATTACTAATTTAAAAACCCTGTACAAAATACTTTTTATAAAAATCCAATTGTTTCTATTTTTAGAAATTAAGTCCGTGTCGGCATGCATGTTTTTTAAATTATTTTTTCCTTAATAATCTTTTCCTCCATTCCTGCCACCCATTGTTTTATTTAATTTAATCTAATTAAAAACTAATTTAATTTAACCTAATTTTATTAAATAGTGATAGCATCCAGGTTGTTATTTCTTATTTTTCACTTAAAATTACTTGAAATTCCCAATGCATTTCGTATAATATATCTATTTCTGAGAATAATTGTGATTTATTATTTATTATTCCATTATCGTTTTATATGTTACAAAATTCCCCCCTCTATTCTGCTGAATAAGTATTTACTATAGTTGACTATCAATGGGCCTTATTCCGATAGAATATTCCTACCTTATCACCCCATTCCTAAGTCCCGAGCCTCCGCTAATAATCGAATCAAGACATATCTTAGCATAAGTACGTGTTACTAATTCTCAGCCTCTATATTATACACTAATTATTGCCCCAGATCGCCTCAGGAAGGGTCCATCCTGCCCATCTCTGCTGTAAGTTTATACTTCTCCCAATTCCCCTCCTATCCAGGTTTTAGGCTTGATAACAGGTAACGGTTTCTATGCAGACAGCATTGTAGTATTTCCTGCCTAGCGTTCAGTAAATTATCTTTAGATGTCATGATGTGGTACGACTCTAATGCACATAGGTTGCATCTCTTCCTTTTGTTCGGTTTATATTTGCTAGCCCTCCCTTAAATGGACCATTTCAGTTCGAAAGGGTCTTGCCTAGCAATGAGGTTTCTCACAAAACGGTCAACAGAAGTGTTAGACCTATCTATGTCTTCCCTTTGGCCTCCTCTGAAGGAACTCATGTGATTTCTGAATCTATCTTTGAACTCACCTCCGGTGGAACCGATATATGATCTCCTACTACTTTCTGTTATCACATCGCACTTGTAGACAATGCTTGAAACTCTACAGTTCCCCCCAGTGGACAGATGTTAGAAGCTCTGCAGTTACAGTTGTGTGCTGAGCCGTTGCTGGATGTTCTACTACTACGGATATTTATAATGGAGGTTCTCACTGAACTGGTGTTACTGGGATCAACACCAGAAGAGAACATGGCATCCCTTGTTTTAGTTATCTTAGAATTATTATATCCTATGATGGATGCGGCTATATTTCTACAGGTTGAATAAGACAGTTTTACAGTATTTTTGTTAATGATTCCCCCCAATCTGCTATCCCTTGGAAAGTTTTTTTCCACTATGCTATAAAAAATCTTTGGGATATTAGTCTTAATATGCTGGCTATAGGGGGGGGGGGTGAACCATGTAGTGGTCCTTCTCCTATTTTTCTTCTTACCTTCCCCCCCGATTTGGGTAGCATGTGTGTTCAATTCGTTACTTCCAACTTCACGAATATTATTATCAACCGGTTCCCTCCCTACCTGGTTTACATTACCGTGGGATACACCAGGTCTCCTATATCTAGCCTTGATAAATTGTATGATTTATGATATGATATATATATGTGTGTGTATGTATATATGTGTACATACATGTATGTAAAAATGGATGTGGGTGCGCGTGTATCTGTCTGTCTGTCTATCTATCTATCTATCTATCTATCTATCTATCTATCTATCTTTATCCAAATGCTGACGGTAACCTTCAACCAATTGTTTTCATAAACAACTGCTAAAAGCTAATTAAATTCTGTATATATGTATAACTATTCTTTCCTTGCCTTTATTCTCCCTCTTTCTCTCTCTATATATATGTATATATATATGTATATATATGTGTGTGTGTGTGTGTATGCATGTATGTATAAACAAAAACATATGTACACGCGCGCAAGCACCTGTGTACACAAATCAAAACTAACGCACTTACCTAAATGTACATGCACTCCACACACACGCGCGCAGAGTCCTAATAAAATCTCAAGGGCACCCATACTCTCACCGGAGAAACTGACCAAAATGTAATTAATCGCCTAACACGAAGATGACCGCAGAGATAAAAGTCAGAAACACTCATGCTTATAAAACACATGGCTTAAAACACAAGAGAAGTAAAAGATATGAAAACACATACACACACACGCTCACGCACACACACGCGTGCGCATGCGCAGAAACGTCAAACTGTTAAAAAATAAACCCATTTTTTAAAATGGAAAGAATATCTGAAGAGAGCCAAGATTCTCGAAACGCATTATAAAATTATAAAATTTCTTTATAATCAAAGTTTTATGTTATTTCAATGTAGTAGATATTAAAAAAATATCTATTTCCGTTGACAGAATTGGTCCGGACTGGACGTCCAAGATTAGGAGTATGCCGTGTCTACGAAGATCATCAACGTTGCTCCGCCAACCTTCCACGGAAATATGGGACACCAACCATTGCTCTATAAGACCGTTTCCACGTACGTATAACGAGATAAATAACATTTTAAATGTCCAGCGCGACGACATACCGACCCGTTTCCATGAAAAATGTTGGTACCTTCTAAGACACTATAGATAGCGTGTTTTGATTTAACCTTCGTAGAGAAACGAGCAGATTGCAAAAAAAAAAAGTGATTTTATTTCTCATCTCGGATTAACTAGCTGTACTTACTCAGCACAACGGATAAGGCATTTACTTGCAATTTGGTTGCTTTTATTTTTCAACTAGTGTTACATATACCCCTTTCTTAAGCGAAGTTAAAACATGTGAACATTAATAACATACCTGGCTGGCCCTTCATTCTTACACGCGCCCCTTAATGTGATTCTGCCCTACCGAGAAAACGCCACCTGAAAACAAGTTCGTTAATACCTTGAAACAGGATAAGACTATATTTTTTTCTTCCAGACAAAAGAAAGTAAATGTATAACTTCAGGGAAAACTCTATTAAAGATGGCAGATATACAAAAATAAATCCGATCGGATAAATTATTTTCTGGAAGGAATTAAATCGGATTACGTTTTATTGTTCTTAACAACATAAAAATATTGATCTTGTTGGAAGGAACGTATCGATTACAAAAATGGAGATGGATGGATATTATGAAAGAAGAAGAAGAAGAAAAAAAAGAAGAAGAAGAAGAAGAAGAAAAAGAAGAATATAACTTAGTACTGAAAGATTGTGAGCGAGCGCGCCTTAACGGTTCAAATGCTTTCATTCTCATCAGTTGGGTAAAGGCAGGGGTTCTATCCCGCTGGACGGCACCTTTTGCCAAAGGTGCCGTCAAGCGGGATAGAACCCCTGCTTGAAAACCAAATGTTACGGGTCAACTCCAGCCGTGTGGATGAATTTAGGTTTCACGGAACTTTTTAGAACTGTTGAACCACATAGCCTAGAGAAAGATGGATGTCGCCAGGCAAAATCATGATGCATAATGGATAACCATACGACTCCCCGCAAAGGTCGATGCAGGAATTTAACATTATTCGAAAACAACATAATGTAGATCAATCACTATTTCTAAAATAAAGTTTTATAACTGAATTAACATTTATTATCAATACTAAAACAGCACAAAGCGTGTCTTTGTCATGATTTAGATCCAATACTATTTTAATTAGGTTATATAAAGCTTAATAGAAAAAAACGTAAGACGTGATTGCATCATAATTTAGATCCAGCGCTATTTTTATTAGAATCTATAATTTCTTATTAAAGAAACATAAGACGTGTCTTTGTTATAATTTAGATCAAATGCTATTTTTTACTAGAATCTGTAACTTTTTACTAAAAAAGCACAAGACGTTTCTTTGTTATAGTTTAGATCCAATTCTATTTTTCTAGGTTTTATAACTTACTACAAAAAAGCGTACAACGTGATTGTATGATAATTAAAATTCAGCGCTATTTTTACTAAAAAAAGCATAGTATTTGTTTTTGTCATAATTTATTCCAACGCCATTTTTTTAAGTTTAAGTTTGTAACAAATCTCTAAAAATAACAATAGAAACCTCTATCGCCTGTTTGTATTTACATGAACGATGAAAAGTGAAATTCTGCGTTGGAACAATATAAGAAAGTAAAACATAGAAATTTAAAATTTGTAAAGAATGGTTAGTGTGTGTCCAATGAGCCTCGACTTATTTACGATCCCGTATACCACTATCCACTGTTAAATATTAAGAGGTATTGGAGTGATTCATACAACACCAAATTGTCGAAGAAGATCACATGAGATTAAAGAGGGGATACTTTTTAAATAGTCAATTGAGTTAAGGCAGTTATAATACAAGTAAGATAGCATACAGGTGACTATAAATGGAGCTCCGTTCTCCTCGGTTACCATGATAAAATACTAGCAATGAAAACTCCTATGAAATTATGAAGCAACTACACCGGCCGGAGATGGTTTATAGATTAATAAATTAATACTTTAATTCGTTTACATCAATTCATGCATGCAGTCGAGCGACTACGAAGAACGAACTGCAAGATGATGATTCAGACGCGGTTTATACGAAGGGATCCAGGTAAAGCCACTAGAGAGATCATGAGAAGGAGTATCCAACGACGAGAAATGAGTCCATCTCAATAAATGCTGTATAGAAGTTTTAATATTTTGTTTTTTCTTGTTTCGGTATATTATAACACGGTTTTGTTTATTTTATTTTAGATATCATTTCGTATTCCGTTATCGCGTATAAACTAGAAAGAGATATACACTGCATGTCACGTGTTCTCTTTCAACGCTAACAGCAACATTTCATTTTTGTTTCACGCTACAAAGGGAAAGACAGAAAATAGAAATTTACCATTTTGTCTTCTATCTTAATTCAATATTCAGTTTGTTTTTTCGTTGTATTGAATTAGTGTGGTAAGACACATTACTGTACTTAGGAACTCATTAATTCAAACCTAATATCGCTATGTGGTTACCATTAAATAACATTTATGTTAATGGGTGTTTTTCTCGGTAAGTTTTTAATGAAAAATAATAGATGAAAAGATGAAATTGTCCACGTGGTCGGACACATACTGATAACGTTCATTATTTGATAACGCTCTTTAAACCTTATCGTAGATCGGGGTCAATCAGTGTCGTATTCTGACTGACACGGCACTAAATATAGTCGTGTACCACGAGAATCACATGCGTTCCAACTAGTTGCTTTGTCATTTGCTCCCACGCGGTGTTTAAAGATTCGCAAAACTTTGATATTGTTACCACCGTCCTGGAACTTGGATAACTGACTGGTCGGGATGTTTACTCCGCTTTTGTCCTAGAAGAGTTATCTTAATCCAAGAACTGTCCCTTTTGTTGTGTTCTATCCGACAGACTGTGAGTCCGCGAGCTGAACTAAATCGGTGTATATAAAATTGGCAAATACATTTTTTTCTTTAAAAATATATACTTTATTATATTATTAGCTAACGCTGTGGGTTCATTACAGTACGCTTAAACGACCCTCCATATCTTTCAATCTTCCCATTCGATGTGATTTCTTGCTCGTGACTCGAAGAAATCTATCATTAAAAAAAACACCCATACTCTGTGTCGCCTAACTAACCCCAAAACTTATAGGTAAGTCGAGATGATTTCAGCTTAACCCTTTGAAAGTTTAGATATTGAAGCCAACAACTCGACACAAGCCGTGCTGATGGCACTGAATCTCCCGGCCAGTCGCAGACTTCTTTAGGCATTTAAAACAGGGTTGACTGATACTTCATAGAGTTATACCTCTAAACAAAGTTACTTAGACCTTCACACCTTTCTTGCATAGGCACCGTTACTTATTCCCAGCGTGCGACTATTTACCCTACTAATCAATTTCATTTTTACATATGTTTACCTTGTTTGTTTATGTAAACATATTTCAATGATATGTGTCTATATACGAACAGTCATACGTAGTAACATTAACATTTGAGCAGTTGGGGTTTAACAGAATGTACATAGGTAATCTGAACACAGTCTAAATCTTCTAAACATCAAAATCCTAAAAATGCTTGCCGGTAAGTTATCAGTTTTGATTTTTCAAAAGTATACACCATATTATGTATACACATTATGTATACATAACATTTTTCAAAAGTATACCCCACATTAACACAGGCTGGCTTTGAACAAGTATGGTGCTATTTCAAACTTAAGCCTAACAGATCAACGAAAATCGTATTTCAAACTTAAGCCTAACATATCAACGAAAATGGTATTTCAAACTTAAACCTAACAGATCAACGAAAATGGTATTTCAAACTTAAGCCTAACAGATCAACGAAAATCGTATTTCAAACTTACGCCTAACAGATCAACGAAAATGGTATTTCAAACTTAAGCATAACAGATCAACGAAAATGGTATTTCAAACTTAAGCCTAACAGATCAACGAAAATGGTATTTCAAACTTAAGCCTAACAGATCAACGAAAATCGTATTTCAAACTTAAGCCTAACAGATCAACGAAAATGGTATTTCAAACTTAAGCCTAACAGATCAACGAAAATGGTATTGCAAACTTAAGCCTAACAGATCAACGAAAATCGTATTTCAAACTTAAGCCTAACAGATCAACGAAAATGGTATTTGAAATTTAAACGTGATAGACCAACGAAAATCTCATTGCAAACGTAAGCTTGACAACCAACCGAACGATGAACAGACCCTCTTAACGAAGTTCTCGGACACGTGTAAAATGATACGCGTCTATTTAATCTACTCGGTTAGTGATAACAATGTTTTTTTTTTAAATTGTCAGCATAGAATACTGACGGACAAAGCCAAAAAGAGAATTGCATAGACGCATCTGAAGGAATAAAAAAGAAAAAAAAAGGAAAAGGAGGGATAGAAACAACGTGATCGCCACTGGAACTTTTTTATGTGGTATACTTTTCTGAGGTGACACCGTATTCGATGCAACAACCTGTTTGCCACTGGATTTTTATCATGTAGAACTTTTCTGAAAATACTGCATTCAATGTAACAACATATTTGTAACTGGACTATAATCGCGTAGTGGACTTCTTTCTAACAACACCGTTTTCAATACTAATCTCCATCGTTCAATGATTTTAGCCCTTCGAATGCTAAAACACCTCTTGTCGATTTCTATTAAACCCATCTTTTATGGATGACAAAGCACGTCGGCCACACGTGGCCACATATGCATCAATGCTCTAGTTTCAGCCTGTACTCGTTCTTTCTAACATCTAGGTTCTGCACGCTAGACAAATATGCACTCTTTTATGGCGGTGATAAGTTTAGTCAAGACTATCTCCACCACTCGATCCAGGTTATTGCTTATCAAGTTTGCCACAGCATCTAAAAAGTTATAACATTCTACAACTAACACTAATTAAGGAACTAAATAATTGAGCATAACACGATAAGAAGTCATCTCTTGTCTATGTTTCTCCATTTATATAGGTTCATCTATTTCTGATCTTTATTAATTTATACAATTTCTTATCAACTGTTTTTCGGATCGCATCATATTATAATATGATTGGATATCATTCATGCTGCTCTAAGTTACTAAGAGGATTTAATAATTAATATATAATTGGAAGAAAATGATAATTACAAAAATAATTAAAAGAATCCTGGTCACTGCACCAAAAATTGTAACTTCTTTAACCCAGACCGGCGGTTGCTATCTGGCTTTAGTCATTATTGGATTCATACGACTAAAATTCTTCTGCTCATGCTGTGTTCTTAGATCACGTAAGGTTGCTGGTTGTCGAAACATAATCCTAGTCACAGTCAGTTGTAATCATTTGATCTCACACAAGCTCAAAGTTCATGCTTATATAAACAAGAGATCTCCGTGTTTAGGTAGAGATTCTTCCACAACCGATTGGAAAAACGACGCCAAAAGAATCCCCTCCCCCGAGCTTAGACATTAAACCCAACTCGTTTCTAAAAACATTGACTCTTTGCTAAGCTAAAATGACCTTAGCAGAATGTTCAGCGTCGACTCTGACAAAAGTATGTATTAGCGCATTCACATAGTTTTGGGAAAATGATTTCCTTTATTATTTGTCTACGAGTTGTATCAACGTTCCATATATAAACTGATCACCTATTACATTATAACAGTATTGATACTGTTTTGTTTTGTTTTAATACCTTGTTTGTCTGACGAACCAACACATCCTTAATGATCGTTCGACGACCTGCATCCTACCGTGATCTAAAAACACATCGAATTTTTGCCGTATAAATACCGAACGACAGCCGTGGGTCGAGAAAGTTACAATACTGCCTCCAATCAAACCATATTTCTATCAACAACAACTATGTCGCTTTGTAGGTGGCGATGGTTCAAAGCACACCCGTGTTAATGGAAGAACATGTATAGTGTTGAACACCCTGAAAATCACGATGGAACCAGCACATAAGATAGCTTAAAAGCATCATAACCATGTATGTTTCTTTAATGTATACTGTATATATGTAAAATAAATCGCAATATGTGTAGTAGGTTAAATATAGGTAATGTAACTGCAGTATTACCTATGGTGATGGCATCAACTCTAGTGTTGGGGAGAGGGTATAGCATCCAAATAGGCTGATTGGTAGAAGTACATTTTTTAGCATGTTAATTACTTCGCCCCATCCTATTTTAACTTTTCTTTTCATTTTACTTCAGTAAGTTCTCAGAAATCAAGGGGCCCCTTCCTGGGGCTAACACTTGATTTCTATATAAGATGCGTAGATATCCGAGTGTTCAGCTAAGATTCTCCTCTACTTCTCAAACTTTGACTTAATAAAACAGTGAAGAACACTAATTTTCCTATCGCCAATGTTATAGTTTATCTTCATTGTGGTCTTTTCTTGCTCTTCCCGGATTCTAGGACAAGAATTCATCTGGTCTGGTAGAGTATGCAGCTTTGTGATGTTACTTGAGGTAACATCATGAGCCAGTACATAGCCGTGTTCAGGGGATCTTATTAGGGCTTCTAATACTATGTTATTTTGAATATTTGGTAAAGGGTTTCATTGTAGGGTGACATATTCTTATGTCAGGTTGTCCGGACAAACCCCTTAAAGACCGAAGACACTCGAGGATGGTATCTAGTAGACATTCAAGCTCTCCTACTTTACGTACACACACTAGTATGAGTTGCCAGTTGTATCTCTTCTCGCTTTCTGTTTGTAAGATCGTTACATTTCCTGTTGTCTGAGTTTGTTATATCGCATTTCAATTATCAATCCCGCTTGAAAACACGCTGTAATTCTCCACACTATAATAAAGAGCAATATATATATATATATATATATATATATATATATATATATATGATGGACTCTCCCGTCGATATTTCGATGAATTTGAAATTGCAAGGGTTGCGCAATCTCTAACAACCGCCTTCCTGAATCGGCATTGCTTGATTCCAATGGCAAGTATAGTACAAGACGACTGGAAACAATGCCGATATATATATATATATATATATATATATATATATATATATATATATATATATCCTTCCCGTCACACAAAGGTTAGCGAGTACAAAACTGCCCGTGGAATAAAGGAGCAAGCCAGACACCCCTGCCTTCATTTTATTTCCATCAGACGTTTTCTTTCTTTTTGTTTTCATTCTGCTTTCTATACCGAGTCATACGTTTTTTCTTTAATCTTTTAATATTTTTTTATCATTTTCTGCAAGAGTCTTTGATGTTTTTTTAACACCCGGCGTCATTATTTTGAATGTCATTTTGCCCTTACTTCTCAATAATCAAAAGTAGAAAATTCGGATTCTTCGCTCTAGATCATATATATATATATATATATATATATATATATATATATATATATATAGTAATTCAGGTAAAGCAAACATCCACAGGATAAAAATTTAAAGAATTTTAATTGGGCTTATAAAACGTGTTCAATATCAAATAGAGCTTTTATATATAACTATATATATAACATAAAAGCAACATAATCCCCCCCCCCCAAAAAAAAAAGAAAATTATTTGTCTCTCAGCATATACACTCATGCAGCAGAGGAAAATTCAAGGCAATGCCCATCTTTCAAATTCAAGATGATTCATACTTCCTCACACAAGAAAAAACTTTATATTTAAATTCAACTCAAAGAGATCATAACTCAAATCACACAACATACAGACTGCATGCATATACAAACGAATGTGAGTACGTGTATAGACAGGAACACATATGCACGCACACACGTGTGCATGTACAGATCCATATTCATAGAACAGATGCATGACCTGTGTGCGCGTGTGTATGTACATGCATGGATATAAAAATGGATGTGGGTGTGTGTGTGTCTATCTATCTATCTATCTATCTATCTATCTATCTATCTATCTATCTATCTATCTATCTATCTATCCGTATATCTATCTATCTATCTATCTATCTATCTATCTATCTATCTATCTATCTATCTATCTATCTATCTCTCCATATATCTATCTATCTATCTATCTATCTATCTATCTATCTATCTATCTATCTATCTATCTATCTATCTATCTATCTATCTATTTGTATCCAAATGCCGACGGTAGCCGTCAACCAATCGTTTCCATAAACAACTACTAAAAGCTAATTAAATTAAATTTTACATATATACACGACTATTCTTTCCTTGCCTTTATTTCTACCCCACCTCTCTCTATATGTAAATGTGTATATGTATGTATGTGTGTGTGTGGATATATATATATATATATATATATATATATATATATATATATATATATATGTATATGTGTATGTGCATGTGTGTATATGTATGTATGTATGTATGTATGTATGTATAAACAAAAACAAAAACACATGTATGTGCGCGGACGAGCCTGTGTACACAAACTAAAACTAACCACATACCTACAGGCGCAGATCCAGCGACAACAGAGTCATACTATCTCTAGGGGAATCCTATAACCGGAGAAACTGACTAAAATGTACTTAATCACCACACACGAATATGACCGCAAAGATAAAAGTCAGAAACACACATGCTTAAAAAACACATAACTTTGACTCAGAGAAGTAAAAGATATAAACACAGACAGACACACACACGCGCGCGCACATGCGCAGAAACGCCAAACTGTTAAAAATAAACACATTTTTAAAAAAATATCTGAAGAGAGCCAAGATGCTCGAAACGCGTTATAAAATTATAAAATAATAAAATAATAGACAATCTTTGAAAATTTATTTTTTTATTTACAAATGTTGGTAGCCACATTCTTTGAATATACATTTTTCTCTCATTGTAACTGCACTCCCCTCTACTCTCTCTCTCTCTCTCTCTCTCTCTCTCTCTCTCTCTCTATATATATATATATATATATATATATATATATATACTTTGATTGGGTAAAATAATTATATCGGTCTGGCGGTAACGCTATAGTTCCACTCCCCTGGTTGGTTGAACATTGTAGATGTAATTTACAGTATGAGTTTGTATTAAAACCGTACTTACCACATCTCAATCGCGCAGCTGATCGGCTGTCCGATGGGTTAATGATATTGGGTTACAACTAGGTATCCCAGTTGTAAAACCTATACTGATGAGTTTTTAAAAGACGAAACATAAAAATAATACTTAATTATATATATATATATATATATATATATATATATATATATATATATATATATATATATATAAGAAAATTTATAACTAAAAGGTAAACTTTTAGAGAGTTGAACCTATTGTGAGGTAAGGAAAGCTCAATATACTGGATAGAGCAAAAATATATGATAATTCAATGAAAATAATTAGACCTGCAAAGGGAAGCAAATCATGATCTTCGGTTTTTCAAAACAAGGACGTTTAGTGAATAACAATATTTATTTTTCTTCTCTTTCATTCCTTAAGCCAGGCTTTTCAAAGATTAAAATCTTATCATCAGAGGAAGTTAATGATGGATAAGTTGACAGATGAAGACAGTCAATATTCGAAATTTGAAAAAGTTTTAAAGTTCAAACGGGTATTTTCCAGTGTATAGGAGTGTCACAAAAACGGAAATCCAAGTAGTATATGGTTCAGATGTATTGGTAAATCCAAAAGAATCCGTGTAAAGATCCAGCGACGATGATTCCACCCAAGTCTGTAGTCTATGGAGGGAAGATCAGATAAAATTTGCCATGTTGAGAAAACGTAATTCTTCCTGTTTTCTATGAAACGGATTCAAAGGCAAAAGCAACAACAAATTTTCAATAAACCTTAGAACGAACTGTTGTATTGGATAATGATTATTTGGAATTGTGGGATAGGAGAAAAAAGAAAGAAAAAGCACGGAGGAGAATGGAAAGACATTTTCTGTTTTTCAGAGTTTGTTGTATCGTATTTCAATAATGATGTCATCTTTATTTAGTTTCTTGTTTTTACTAATGTTGGGACGATTAATCGAAATCGGGAATCATAAAAATCGAACGTTTTGAGGTTTCGGAATCTGAAAATTTTGTGCCTAATTTACGATTCTAAAAACGATTCTTTTACTTATTTTTTTACTTAATTTTTTTATTGTTGGCACAAGTGAAAAATATAGATGAAAATCTCACAATGAGTTTATAAAAATCTTCGATACGATGCATAAAAGGAAAACATAAAGAAATTTATCAAATTTAAAAAAAAAAATTATATCTACATAAGGACTCTCCACAACCGCCCCTCACAGAAAAATTATGTTTATTATTTTTAGGCGATTTTAGAATCGGAATCGGTAATTGTATCGGAATCAGAATTTTAGAATCGGAATCGGTAATTGTATCGGAATCGAGAAAAATATTGGAATCGTCTCGTCACAAGTTTTTACTTTTGTTCACCTCGAACAAGTCATGGCTAATAAATGATTATTGGGAATGTTCTTCTCTT
Organism: Sepiola atlantica; assembly: GCA_963556195.1. NCBI lineage: Eukaryota > Metazoa > Mollusca > Cephalopoda > Sepiida > Sepiolidae > Sepiola > Sepiola atlantica. The sequence continues at coordinate 100,861,044 of OY744520.1, forward strand.
TGCTGAGAACAGAAACTAGAACTTAAAACTGCCCGTTCGCAATTGGTGGGTTAAATATTGCTTGCGTAAACGTATGAAAGAGGCGAGGGACACACGTATTTAGAAGAAACACATAAACGAAAATAAAACAAATCCCCTCTATAAACAACAACGATATATTTATTTGAGTGACCTACACCGTTGGGTGTAGGTTGCCGAAAGCTTAGACAGTGAAGAAAAGGAATTAAAGTAATAAAGTTCGGCTGTCGCTTTTCTTCGAGCTGTATGTTTTCCAGCAGAGAATGGCCTTGCTTGGCTGTACAGTGGACAGAGGTGGAAGTGAGGAGGTCTGTCTTCATTGATGTCGGGAAACTCTTTGTTTACTCTCCATAATTCCCTAAACGTTTAGAGGCAGTCCTTTAATAGTTCAGTCGAAATGTGTATGCCTTGGAGACTGATTGGTTGTTTGTGGGCCGCATGCGTGGTGTGGGCCACCTGTTGGTGGCCCCTGCAATAATTTGTGAACTGTGTATTTGCATAATACGTTGGTTCTTTTATTCTTTTACTTGATTTTCCCTTCGTTTCTTTGTTCTGCAGACACTAATAGACAGACCAGGAAAGAATGGTCGATGCATCCGGAATCAGACAAAGGAATCAAGACAAGTTTTACCGGAGATCGCGAATCTACACAGTCTCGGATCTTTAACGAAGAACAATTGGAACCGACGAAGGAGACCAACCCTCTTTTGAGTGGGAAACGCCCAGGTTAGTTAGATACTACTGTAGGTTAGAGACACATCTCTCTCTATATATATAAAGCAAAGTTGTCTGTATGTGCGTATGTATGTATATTCGATGGAGTTAGCCGATGCTTAGTCAGCGTCTCTCCTTTATACACGTTCTAATACAATCAATTACACATGTAACAAAGGAACTACGCAGAAACGATAATGTGTGCAAATAAAAAACAAGCATTTATTCCAGGGTTTGCTTTGAGATTATATCCATAAAAATGTGTACAATAAAGTCTGAAAAGTAATGCTACAAGCCAAACTGCGAATTTCGAATCAGCACTTTCGATCCAATGTCTTTATCGATATCTTTTTTAAAAATTCTTTGAAAATTAAAAGTACTTAAAAATAACATTATAAACAAATGTTCCGGCATTTTTTAGCTTACCCTTTCCAGTTTCATATTTTATATTATTAGCCGACCGAACAACATACTTTTCACTACCAGTAAGAAAAATAAATAAATAAACATTTTTAGCCAAATCATCGTACGTATTTGATCTTCTTTTTTTTAAAAAAATTCTTTGTTTATTTACTTTAGGCAATCGAACTATTTTAGATCTATGCGGAGAGGTAAAACAGATTTTAAATTTCGTATCTCTATGCTGAACTCACAAACAGTTTAAGTAAGTTAAAAAGACACACTATTTTCGTTTATTCGGTGGCTGTAGAGAGAAGGTGTTCGCTTCAAGTTTCATTATTTTATGCTATCTTTCAGAGTTCGAATCTCAAATTCGACAATTGGTTTTTGCCATAGCGTTCCGGTTATTTCCCAACCGATATCGATCATCATCATAAACCTAAATAATGCATTTGTTTATTTATAATAGTTTTTATTCTAATGACTTAAAAAAAGTATTTTTTAAATACTTTTATTGCGACTTAAAGTAAAAATAAAATACAAAGTGTTTTTTTATTTGAGCTGACTTACAGAAGAGAAATATTTGATAAATGCATCATTCGCCCATACATGGAGAATTGTTGTCACATCTCAGCTGGTGAAGCAACCATGAGTCTCTCCTCCTTGGACAAGGTACAAAGAAGAGTCATTAACCTAATAGATCCCACATTGTCTATCAAGCTTCAGCCCCAATGTTGTATCCCTGTGCTAGTTTTACAAGTACTTCCACGGAATGTGCTCCAATGAACTTACTGCGCTTGTACCGCCCTTCAACTTAAATACCTCAGACCAACCCGACAAGCAGCATAATCCCACCCCTTCACTGTAGAGGTCCCTAGATGCCGGAAATCATTCTACTCTAATAGCTTCTCTCCTAGGACCGCTTGCCTTTGGAATTCCCTCCTTGCTCCCTGTTTCATTGATTGAACCACCATGCAGAAATTTAAATTTAATGTGAACAAACATCTCGCTACCCAACTCCCCACTTAGAATGTCCCCTATAAATCCGTCCCCTTAGTCTCCTTGTTTGGGATGAATAATAAAAAAAAATTCCCCCTTCCCCCAAATTGGTGGTGACAGTTACTTCAACCAGTACAATATAAACTCACCGAACCTACATCGTTTAGGCAGCATTTAGAATTCGGGGACTATAATCCTTTTAATACATCACTTAATCTTAAAAAGAAGAAACATTTTTCTAAGTCAAATTAAATTGTTAATGGAAAATAGCTGAAATTTACCGAAGTTATGGAAATTTCGTAAGTTATACTTTGTTATTTTTTAAAATTTATGTTGAATTTATTCGTTACAACTGAATTAAAAATAAATTGTTTATTATTTGAATTATTCGGATCATTCGAACTAGTGATGGGACGATTAATCAGAATCGGAATTGGGAATCGGAAAAATCGGAACTTTTGGGGGTATCGGAATCGGTATCGGAATTGGAAGAATTTAAGCCTAATTTCCGATTCACAAAACCGATTCTTTTAATTTTTTTGTTGATTTTGTTTAAAACTTAATTTTCCATTTAAGGTACCAATGATAAATATTTATTGTTCTTAACTACTAGTAAAACTAAAATCTAAAGATCATGATAGCAGTAAAAATAACACATGGAAAAAATGGCACAGTAAAACAGCACTGGTAAAATTTCACTAGTGGATGAATAGGAAAAAATGGCGCAAGTGAAAAATATAGATGAAAATCTCACAATGCGTTTAGCAAATCAGTATTTTCAATCAATTACGAGGAAAAGATCAGATAAAAAAATAATTATAAAGATCTACTCGTGTGATGTACGCCCCCCCCCACAACAAGTGTACTTTTACTTTTGAGAAAATATATGCACACATTACACAGGGATTTTACGGTAATCCGAAAATTAAAAAAACAACAACTCTGTAACTTAATATTTAGAAATTTGAAAAGAATCGGAATCGAAATCGGTAATTGTACCGGAATTGGGAAAAATATTGGAATCGTCCCATCACTATTTCGGACTACTATTCTCATCGTGAGTGTTATACTCACAACGTTATCTTTGATCTTCTGCAGGTGCATCTTGTCGAACTCCGGGATCTTTATGTCAGACTCGGGAACCTTTACGGAATTTCAAACTGAACCCTTTATTTAATCCATGGGAGTAGATTATTCTCGTTCCATCAGCCATGATCGGGCAAAAGTCTTAAGCAATTTTAATTTTTATTCCTAGTTATTATCGCCTGTAGCAAGGATTGAACCTTCAACCTACAGAAATCTGTTACTTAAGACTGATTATTGCTTAAAACATTTATCCATTGCTCCATATATCCATGTTTATTGTTAATCTCGTTACATAAAAAAATGTCAGGTAAAAATTATAAAAATATTTTTTTAAAGATCTTGAAATAGAATTTAAAACGTTTTTGATGATATGAAGATGCAATTTAAAAAGATTTCATGAAAGAGAAATAGTTTTTATGAGCTTGCATTTTTACTTGAAATCTTTGAATTTTTTTACTTCCCTTCTCTTCCTGCTCTCCTTATTTTTCTCCTCTCTTCTTCCATCCATTTCCTCTTCTTCATACCAAAGTATAACACAGAAGAGTATGTAAGACCATATGCCTGCCCCCTCGACAACCACCGCCGACCCGAACACTTTGTGTTGTGGCTTTTTTTCTCCTTCATCTTCTGTTCTGGCCGTGTCGTTTTGGCGATCGCCGAGGGCGTGAGCACTGGTTCACAAGTATGCGAAAACAAAACAATGCAAACTCACAAGAGAGAACACAAACTCCGATACATTGTGTATAAATCAATTGTTCTCAGCGGATGTGTGTGATACCACCGTGGAAAAAGACCTTTACATCTTAGTTAAGTTTCAGTATATCAGTCAAGACCCAACTGATATAATTCGTCTGTCGAGGCATCACCGTCGCTCGATTGAAGTCAGCTCATCTCGGATCTGCGCCCATCTACAATTTCTTTCGCCTCACTCGGGTTTAATCCTATCTGCACGAAGCTGCCAACTGCTGCCAACTGCCGCAAACTGCCACAAAACTAAAAGCTCCTAAATACATTGACTCAGGACTAGAAATTCTAAACGTCTCGTCTTTGTCTCAAAGTGACTGATAATCAGAAAATGACTAGTCCTCTCACCCACTCCCAGCTTACTACGCATCCTGCTTCTGATCGCCTTTGTGTGCGAAGGGGTACTCTGGATTGAGAAAAATTGAAAAATGACTCAGTCTAGAAATATTTCTCCCACTGACCGAGGACAGAAAAGATGAAGTGTAGTATCAGATCAGATACTACACTTTGCTCCTAGCCAAAAGGTTGTCACTTGATCACGAACAACTTGAACTTTTAATGGTTTTGTTTTATTGATTTGTTTAAATCAATAAAACAAAACCATAAAAAGTTCAATTTTATTTCTATCTAAAAAAGAAAACTTTTCTTTTTATGTTTTCAAAATCTTGAAGCAAATTCTATTAATTTGATGAAAACGATTCCAAATTGCAAAGCGAAGAATATCTCCCATGAAAACCATTCCCTCTTTTACCAGTTAGTCATGCAACTGCTATTCAGGTAACTGGCAATCTTGGGATATGATCCTATGCAGTTGTATCATTTTGGGATAGCTACTAAACATGGATTGGTTCGGCATGTACATCATCTACATACAACAACAGAACATAATATCGCACCACATTATCTGCAAAAAGATATAAAACAAAGATAACTTTTAGTTACCTCCAAATTGAATTAAGGGCTGATAAGTTGAAATAACTAAATTAACAAAAATTGTGATTATCAAGACAGGGCAATGATTAAGCAGATATGCAATGTAAAGCCGAACCAGATCCAGAACATTAGGTTAGACAGTCTACTTGAGAAATTGGCCATTCCAAAACTTGATGTCCTAAAAAGGGCAACCCGTTTTCACTGGTTCGGGCATGTTGAAAGGAGCAAAGGGTATATCAGCACTTGCAGAAACCTAAGACCGGGCAGCTAAAAGAAAGCCGGACACCCTAGGAAGACATGGGTAGAAACCATCATGCAAGACTGTAAACAGAGGAAAATAGACGCAATCAATCCCCACAATCGTGATTACTGGAAATTTAGCATAAGGACAACCAAACAGCATCGAACGTTTGTCAAAGGGAACATAGATGATAAACCTGGATAGTGAGTGAGTGAGTGAGTAAGTGAGTGAGTGAGTGAGTGAGTGAGTACGCTTAAAATCAATTAACAACCCAAACGCTGTTGCACTTACGGTGTAACTTTTATCTAAGTCAGCAGTTAAATATCTTTCATCGTCCACAATCCGCCCCAAATAACTAAATAGTATTAGTTCTCGTTTTATCATGAAATAACCGGAATCAAACTGCAGGCATGATTAATTTTGACCTACTGCAATGGAAGACTTGGTTTGAATAAAAGCTGTTTTTTTTATCCTAATGAATCCCCACTTATCAAGGTCAAAGGTCAGTCAATGATAAGGGTTAATGAAATTGTCAGTTGGATGATGAACAATATTATGAGAGGATTGGAATGGGCAGAATTTGGTTACTAAGAAGACGGCTCGACAAGTATTTGTTAACATTGTACTTCAAAACGACCATGCTGTAGCAGTCCCATGATAGTGTGTTCCACAAATGGGAAGTTCTTGGAAATAAATTTTGTTCGAGGAAGTTCCGTTTGGTTTTAGGTACACAGAGGAAAAAAAAGAAAGTCCTTTACAGTGGTTGTAGTTAGACGAGTTTTTGCTGTGAATGTTTTATAGGGGAAAACCAGAGATTTGAGCTCAGTTGATCACCTGCCATGAATTTAATAATAGAGTAGAGAAAGACTAGCAACTGTGGTAAAGGGTCTGTAAAGAAGAGAAGAGATCATCACCCATTAGATCCACTAGATCCCCATGAGATGTTTTTTTACTATTGGGGTCACCACTTATCAAGGCCAAGAATCACTAGAGGATAAAGGGTTAATGAGGTGGGAATGATTATCAGTCGAAAGATGAGGAACACTATGGGAATACTAACATTGATCTGGTATGAACTAACATTGATCTGGTATGAACTGCATTTGATTATTTATGGGGCGGTCCATGACAAGAATATGTTGACATCGAACTTGAAGACGACCAAGTTTTAATCAGCAGGGAAGCAGTCCTGTGGTAATATGTCCCACATATGGGAAGCCCTTGCAAAGAAGCTCTGTCCAAGGAAATTCCGCCTGATGTTAGGCAGATGGAAGGAGAAAAGAAATACTTTTTTCGTTGTAGTAGAAGACGAGTTCTTGCTGTGAATGTCTTACAAGGAAGAACTAAAGACTGGAGCTCAGTCGAGCACCTTCTATGAAAATAACGATAGAGTAGAGCGAGACTAGCAACGTCTCTTCTGTGAAATAGTTAAATCATTCCTGTTTGTTCCAGACATTTTTGTTTTCATGTTTCTCACAGCCAGTTCGGCACAAACATCAAAGGATATATTCGACCACCTATGTAGCCTTTGATTGAAGGGCATCATTATCTGATACTAAACCGAGTACCGAATAAGATTCTCACACTTATGATCGTGTAACCAAACCCGACAGCTAAATGTTTTATTACCCTATAACAACTGCTATGATCACTTAGTAAAAAAAACCCAAAAAACTATTCTATTACTTTTTGTAAGCTTTTCTCTTATATTTAAGAATAAAGTAAAGTGCACATTAGCTGTAAGGGGGGGGGGGATGTAGCGGTGGTTATCTAGATACAACCGCCGACTCACGATTCAGCTTCCCACGTTCGAGTCCTGTGGTAACCATAGCACTATCATGAGGGACGTAAGCAACCTTCACGTGGTTAAATCTGTGAGTAAAAGAATCAATAAAAAAAAAGAAAACAAGTCACTTTCTGAATTGTATGGCTTTTTTACATGCAACATATGACATAATCGCTTTGATACACAAGTTCTTGTTAGATAACCGAAGTTAAGCAACGCTGAGCCTGGCGAGTACCAGAAGGGTGACTATTTGGGAATACCAGGCACCATATATGGAAAGATGAAGACAACTCCATGCAAAAAACTAATGTTAAAGGTCTCTCCTGAGAGATCTTTCTTGGTTCAACGTGTGCTTGGGGACCGTTTGTGAATTTGATATTCTCTAAAACCTAGGCCAGGGTGTCGACCGTATCAGTACAGGACAGGACAGGACAGGACAGGGCATTTTACCTGAAAAAAAAAATGTCAAATGGACTATTGTAAAATATTAAAGGCTGAACTTAAGCTGGTCTGAATGTCAGATATCTATAGAGGAAGTACACAACTTTGACCTTTTTAATCGAGGAACGAACAGTTGATTCCTGGATGAGTAAAACATCAAGAGAGAACATTCCGGATCATGCAAGGCGTCAGCATTCCCTGTCCATAAAATAAGCATACAAGAAAGTATAAAAAAAACGTTATTCAACCGTAACTTGAAAATTAGTGGCAAATGATCTAGTGGAATCTCTTCTGTTCCTTACAGTCCCTTTATCACAGAAGAGACGCTGCTAGTCTCTCTCTACTCTATAGTTATTTCCATAGAAAGTGCTCGACTGGGCACCAGTTTATGGTTTCTTCTTGTAAGACATTCACAGCAAGAACTCGTCTTTCTACCATAACAAAAAAAAAATGTAAAGAAACAAAATTAATTTTTGTAAAAATAGATTTTCTTTGTTTCATAAAACAACAAAAAATTAAATTAAGCAAAAAACATCTCAGGGAAGAATGTATTTAAAAAGAAAAGGCTTAAATATTGAAATAATTATTTTTATTGATATTTTAAAGATCTATTGGACTGTTGTGAGACCTGTCGCTTTGTACAGCTCCGAGTGCTTATCTATAACGATTCTCTGTTATAGAAACCAAACTGCTACTCTGGATGTCTGGAATTACACTGCACGACTACATCTGCAATAAGGACATCAGAAGGCGCTATAGAATCCCACCGATTGAGGGCAAGATTAGGAAATGGCGGCTCAGATGGTTTGTGACATCTGCTGAGGGCCAACAATGACACAGTTGCAAAACTTGCTTTTGCATTAGAAGCAAATCGAGAAGAAGGCCGATGATGAGATGGGCAGACATCTTGCACAAAGATCTCTGTAAAACCAGCCATTACCTGGGCCAAGTCTACGATCGTGTAAAGTGGAGACAAAAATCCATTATTGTAGACCGCGTTGTATCTCTCGGGATTAATGCATAAGAGAAAAAAGATCGATATTTTAAAGATTTTACGAATTATTCAGTATTCGTTAAAGCCATTTGCCGTTTTATAGCAGTCTATAAGCGACGTAGATCTTGTTCAGTAACACCACCAGGTCAACATTTTTTTTATTATTTGACCTCATATTGCAAATGCTATTTTTTAAGTAGTAGTTGTTTTTTTTAAGCATCATTGCTCTAATAGTTGTTTTTATTACTTGACCTCATATTCCAAATGTAATTTTTTTAGTTCTTTTTAAAGGCAAAAATTATAAATATGACTGTATTTGAAATCATGTTTCGTAAACAACTTCTGACCAGAATATATTTCCAGACGAGCTAATGCCGGATGAATACCATTAGTAAACGATAAAACTGAAAGTCAAAAGTAAAAAAATCCGTTTAACTTTGATTGTTGCTCATTCTTTGGTGCCTCAAATCCATTTGATTCGAATTAATTGTTATTTATCTGAGTCCAGGTTCAACGAATAAAGAAAGAATTTTATTTTTTGTTGTTATATCATAACATCATGATACAAATCAGTCCGACAGTCGCTTTGTTGTTGTCAAGCTGAGTATAGTTCTGGTCAGTCCTAGGAGGTCTACCCTTCAAGGCTTTACCTACTCTCTGAGAATTGCTAATCTCCAGAGGCGCCCCTACCGGGGAATACCAACAGGGCTGCTCAGGCAGTTTTTGTAGGCCAGAGTGTGCTTATTCTAGTGCGCTGGCTTCTCAAAACTACACCTGACCTTGTGTCTAACCTCCTGGCAAGGAGATAAGTAATGTGTTGTGTTTACTTCTTTGTCAATGATACACTGAATATTTAACACTTAACTTCATAAGAATGATTATGGTAATTAGTTTAATATGTTATTACCTTGCAATGTCTACTGGTAAAGACGTTTATAAATCCTATTTAGGATTGTGTGCGCGTTTTGGGGTGAAGAGGAATAAGTCAGAAGGGATGTCTTTTATTTGCATTATTTCTACTGTTGTTTTCCGAAAATGTTCACATGGATGAAACACGCAAAATTGTTACTTTTGCTAAAATGAAATTGATTTCTTCAAGTAAGATGTGGCTTTCATTTTGAAGAATTCTGGAATCACACCAGTTGGGTTAACCAGATGATACGTTTGCGAGGTTGCGTTTTCCCCTGATTTTCTTGTTGGATATTTTTGCTCCTGCGACAAAACAGTAAGGTTTCAATCTCAGCTTGAAGTACTTGCTTGTATACTGAAAAACTGTGATACAGCAAAACAGTCTGTGGATCACTACAGATGCGCCCACCTTCGTGGGTTGAGCAGTTCGGTAAACAAAATCACCGGTGGCTATTAGCGATAATTGCATAGCTCTTCGTAAAAGAATAGAGCACTTTTGGCTGCTGAAAAATTCATAATATAAGTATCGAGATCTGAATTACTGTAGTAAGCTTGCGCTGATAGGATAACGCTTATAACGTCCGCCTGTTATGAAAACAGCAGGTTCTTGATCTGAACTTTAAGTACTTGCTTGTCTAGCTACATTGAAAAGCTGTAATACAGCGAAACAGTCTGTCTGTAAATGACTATTTTTACAGACATTCTACGTACCTGATCTAACTTGTCCTTGAACTACCTGCTTTCAAGTTGAGCTGACTTGAAAAAAAGGCATGTAACGACTAATAATGGAGGCACAACGTATTCCTTGATATCCCTGCCTCTCACAAAAACAAATATAATTGTTCAATTCAAAATTTATGGTAATTTATGTCAACTTTTGTATTTGTTGTTTTAGAACAAACAACAGTATGCATAGAAAGGTAAAATGTGAAAAAATAAAAATAAGAATAATAAAATAAAAACATGGTTATTGGAATATAAAATGAACATGACTTATATATATATATATATATATATATATATATATATATATATATATATAGTGATCCACAGACATAGTGTATTGCTGTTATACAGCTCTCCATCTCTATTTACTATTGAGTATTATTATATAAACACAGTTAGAATTCACTGGATTGACTCATAAACCAACCGTCACCGGATATATATATATATATATATATATATATATATATATATATATATATATATATATATATATATATATATATATATATATAGAACAGTTCTCATTGGCTGATGCCGGCTGACATGTCGTTAAAAAGAAAGGAAGAAGATTGTCAGAACACTATTTTTTGCAATGTAGCTGATAGCTTCCAGAGTCAGATCGGGCTTGCTGCCTGAGCCGATATGATGCGAAACCCGAAATCAGCAACGAGAGTAGTGCATCACTGAAGATCTCCCTTGAGGCATCTGAAGAATGTATTTCAGGATGAACGATATATATATATATATATATATATAGAGAGAGAGAGAGAGAGAGAGAGAGAGAAAGAAAGAGATAGATAGAGAGAGAGAGAGTTTAGAATAAACGGCAAATTCAAACTTCTGCCTCCCCCGTCCCCCATATCCACTGCCAGCCAAGCATGGCTGTGACATATTTTGATCCTGACAAATTTCCTAGCTAAAATAGACATACACTAATAAATCGAAGCCATCAATCTCATTCATTTCGCCTCCTTTGAAGGAGACAGACCACCGCTTATAACGCTACAACCAAAATCATGATTTTCATCAGCTGCTTGTTCACGTCAACAACCATACCGAAGTCTGGACACTTTCTGACAAATCAAATTAATATTCTGTATGATTTTTCTACATTGGTTTCTTCATTCTGAGGAAGTCTTTCAATAAAGACGAAACGTTGATGAATACATAAATAACATGGTTTTTGGCTTTCCTTTTTACATATTACATTACGTCGGATCATTTGATCCCCACTTATATATATATATATATATATATATATATATATATATATATATATATATATATATATATATATATATATATATATAAAGTTAATCCAACAGAAGATATAAGAGGCAACTAATATTTTTTAATTAGCGAAACATCCGGATAAAAACTGAAGCTCAATATACTGGATAGAGCATTAATAGCATAATATAAAATGAAATAATAAAATAAGGTGCAAATCAAATTTTATTAGAATTCAAAGTTCAGGCAAAGTATCTTAAAGTCCTTAAAGTTTTCAAAGATAATTCTTCTCCTCAGACGACCATTACCGCAGGTGACATCACTGCAGGTGATGAAATTACACTTCGAAAATATATAAAAATATATGCAAAAATGCATAAAAGTATATAAGACATAAAATATATCAGCCCAAAACATACTTTTGTTAAAGCTATACAATCCAAGTCATACAATTTAAAACAAATTCAGGAAAGATATCCAAGAGGTTGATTGAAGATTGATCCAGGTAGTAAGTATGTTTATATATTTGTACGGGCAGGATTAATTCCAAAACTAATTGACCGATCATTATGAATTTTTCAACACAGATGCTAGGTGTAAGAGTCGTAGTGTAGACTATATTTTGTTTAATTAAGTTTTATGCAAAGGAGGTAAAAGGCTGGTGGTAATCTTTCATGAAAATTCAGATACATCTGATTTCTTTGAAATTTTAACAGTAGGTATAAGACATCAATTAATATATATTTCTCAAATTTCAGTTTCTTTGGATTATATTAAATGGTTTTAGGACACATGATATGGGCACAACCTCCCATTTAAACATTAAAATAGTTACAGATTTGCATTGAATTTGATTCATAGTTGGCCAACAATCAAGCAATATCTTCCAGACGTAACGTTTAGAGTAATTCTATTTCTATTTTGATAGTTTTAAGGGGACATAAAAGTGGTGCAAAACTATTCTGTCCAGTACACGCCAATTGTCCATATAAATTATATAACCGTGTATATTTGTCGAATGTTGGGATATGTTCAATATGAGGTTTAAACACAATAAGACTAAAATCAAGTACAGCGTATGAAATATCATTTTATACTGAAAATGCCGCAAGATTGTAAATGTCGACTGAAGCGACAGATGATGGACTGAGTATTTACTTCCTTCCCACCGCAGGAAGATGTGGCACAAGGCCGGAAGGTGTGGAGAATCAAACAAGCGCTCCTAACAGAAGGGGACATCTGGTCTATTAAAAATTGCCCGGGCAGCCTCGTCGGCATTCCCCGGTTGGGATGCTTCAGGTAGCTATCAATAAACTAACACCTCTCTAAAGTATATGGTGCTACCAGATAAGGCTGTCTGAAGATATCGGCTTCCTGACCAAAAATGCACCAACCATTGATGTTATTGTTTTTTTCCTTTCCCTTTGCAAAACTCAATCATGTTCTGCAAAGCAAAAAACAAAAACAACAATTTTCATCTACAAAACAATAAAACCAAACACCATGAATAAATACTTGAACATATAAAGAACTTGAAGCATAACACTTTTACCAAAATGCACTGATTCAGCATTAAATAACTCGAATACGGTTGATATGCCGTAAAACAAAACAACCAAACCGAACACCATACATAAATACTTGAACATATAAAGAACTTGAAGCATAAAACTTTTGCCAAAATGACCGGATTCAGCATTAAATAACCTGAGAAGGATTGATATGCCGTAAAACAAAACAACCAAACTAAACCAAACCTCCACAAAGAGTTCGTAAGCAAAGCCTGAGAGGGTGAACCTTCTAGAACTACGCAAGACTAATACCTCAGCTCGACAGATAAAAAGCCACCGAAATGTTTCTGCCGGACTGATTGGCAACCTTCACATGGTCCCTCCGCAAGAATGCCAACAGCAGAATCAAGACGGTCAACACAGTTGTACCATGCTAGTTCACGCGAATTTACTTTACTGAAACAACATTTAAAAGTTGATCCATATACAATCACTCAGCAACTTGATGTTTCTATGAATATTAAAATACGTGTTAGTCTCACATCTTCTATCGGTGGGATATTATTTAAGTTCATCAAGGTTTAAAAGTCATTTCTGTAACAATAGAAGACGAGCATAAGACCACACTTAGTAAAGAAAGAAAAGAATGGAACAAGGTTGATTGAAGACGACTGATTACACACACGCTCATATATATATATATATATATATATATATATATATATATATATATATATATATATATATATATATATACAGTATATCGTTTTTAATAAAAGCTGAATTTTGTTTGCCTCCGGAAATGTGGATTATATATATATATATATATATATATATATATATATATATATATATATATATATATATATATATATATATATATATGTATATATATATATATATATGTATATATATATATATATATATATATATATGTATATATATATATATATATATATATATGTTACAATTTCATGTATCCACATACACTTTTATAAGGAGACATAATTCTTTTATGTATCAATTTTCAGTATTTACTTCAACAGTGCTCGATACGTAAGTAGAGCTAGGTAGTAAGTTATGAAATATATTTATGGCAATTAAGCTACACAGAGGCTCCCGTGTTTCATCCCCGGGGGAATCTTCAGGTTATATATATATATATATATATATATATATATATATATATATATATATATATATATATATATAGTGTGTCACGTTATATTGAAATGAAACCAATAAAGTGCTCGATCGCAGAGGAGTAAGAGCTAATATATTTTTTTTGAAAACTATGTTACATATTTCAGAAACGTACCGCGGTTTCATACAGATGGGCTACCTTTTCAACATTTAAAAACAAATCTATGTCCAGTGGAATCGTCAGCGTTCTGAATTAGGTCAAACCACGATGAGAAATGGCATTATATCGATAAAAAACCGATGCATTCCTGGAAAGTCTCTCTGGAAAAAATATTGGTTTGGAATTAATTGACTTTTATTTTATTTAGTATTTATAGTTTTTTGTTTTAAAAATGTTTTTATTTTATTCTAATAAGTTTTGTATTTATTTATTCTCTTGTAGCTTGATATTGTTGTTTTTTAAAATTTAAGATGTTGTTTGTAGATCGTAGGAGATTAACGGTGTCCTGAAGATTAATAATACAAAAGGGGAGAGGGTTGAATACGTCGTTTAAAAGTTGTAATATTGAAGTCTCTTTTTCATAGTGATACCGGGTTTAAATTTGTTTATCGGATTTATTATTTATTTTATTTATAGTTTTGTGTTTTAAAGGTATTATTTTGTTTGGTGTTTTATTTACATATTTATTTATTGGTTTATTTGTAGTTTCGTATTTTAAAAGATCTCGAAAAAAAAAACGAAAATTAAGGGAGCTGGCGCTTGAATATACCGTTAAAACGGTGCGTTGTTGACGTGCCCCTTTTAAAACAAGTATTGGGTCAGGGTTGAAATAATATATGAGTATTAATCGTAATTGAGTTATATTAAATTGATTTAATTATTTATGATGGTTTTGTCTGTTTTACTGTTTCAAAAGTGTGTTTATATTTAAGGATAACCGAGTGGCATAATTTATCGATTAGGCTCTGGGTGGGAGTCGTTAAAATCTTTTATTTATTATTTTTTGTTTGTTTATTATTTATAGTTTTGTATTTTCCCGCAATTTATTTTTTTATAAATTATATATATATATATATATATATATATATATATATATATATATATATATATATATATATATATATATAGATGGGGGTAAGTGGATTAATTCTTATGTAATAACTGGACTTTGATGGAGGATATATTTTGTCAGTGAAAGGGTTCATCTAGGAGTATCTAATGTTTTAACTATCATTATCATATGCATTCGTGTTGGGTTTATGTATTTAGTAAATTCTGTTGGCTTTATCTAATAAGGTTTATTAATCTATTATATGGTCTGTGCGAGGCGGGACTAGTTCAGTCTTAAATTTCTATAATTCCTTTAATTCTCTAGGAGTTGATAGTTATATTTTTAGGTGTTTTATTAGGGGATTCATGTATTTATCATGTTAGAAAAGTTAAAAAGAGATGGGGTATCTAGTTTTTATCTGTGGTGGATGCGCTTAGGTTATATTGGGATTGTTAAAGGTGATGTAGTTGTGGTTGTAGTATGTGCAATATATCCGGGGGTGTTATGGTGTACATAAAAAATTAAGTATAACTTTAGAAAGGTCTTGGGGAAGGTTGCTATTTTATATGTTTTTTTATTTTTTATTTTTTATTTTTTATTTATAACATTTTATTGAGTTCATTGGTTTTTAGGGGGTGATTGGTGAGTTATGTATTATTATTGTCAGTCCATTGGACTAGAAGGTATTTTCTTTGTGGAAACATTTTTTGAAGACTTCAGTGTTGATGTTCATGCAATTTATGGAAGGATTGTCGATTACTTGTAGAATCCTGAATTTTTCAGTGGTTCATAGAAGGCAAATATTTGAGGTAGGACTATAGGACTTTGGTTTGTCGGTGATCCTCCATTATATTTTATAGGGAGTGTCGGATCTCTTGAATTCCCATATAGTGGTTGCTAGGGTGGTGATGTGGCGTAGAGTCTTTGTTTAAAGGTTTCGTTGAGTCATTTTGATGTTTCTTCCATTGTATGTATTATTATAAATAAAAATCTATCTATCTATCTATCTATCTATCTATCTATCTATCTATCTATCTATCTATCTATCTATCTATCTATCTATCTATCTATTGACGATATCTTTGAAATCTTTGAAGATGTTGGAATTGGTTGATGGAGTGAGAGAAAAGTGGAATAAAGTATGGAAAAGATTTTATATTGAATTTCTGATAATTGAATATGAGATGATCTTTAATTTTTGAATGAACATAATGTATTTGTCTTTAAATGATGAAACAGCTGTAGAATTAATAAAACATGCTTTACCTTGTTGATTATATATATATATATATATATATATATATATATATATATATATATATATATATATATATATATATTTTTCTTTTCTAGGAGTTATTATTGGTCGATTGTCTAGCTCCCTCGTGGATTGAGTTGAAGCTGCCGTCTGATCGATAGCTGTTAGCTAGCTAGAACAAATTTCAGTACTAGCAAATACACAACAGTGATTTATCCGTAATTATATCATTCATTAACTTTCCCGTATTTACTTAGGTTAAACTCAAAGTCGTTTTTATGTAGGGGCTATCCATATGCCCTCCTAAAAGGGTACTAGATAGAAGAAAATAATATATTACTTCAGTTTAGAAGGATTTCTCATTCGACTGAGGACAGAGCAGATACTACGCTGAATTATTTATTTGCAAAAATACGAAATACATTTGATCAAATTAGGTACAAGAACCCTAACCCGAAGACCAATAAAAAGTTTATTCACTTACATTCATTGATTTACTTATTTTTCAATCGAGTAGTTGCTTCTGGTAAGATAGTCAGATAGGTCTAAATGCCCGAATTGTTATTGCCTCTACATGAGGATCCGTTCCCTGTAATTTCTAGTCTTAAAAAAGTACCATCGCATTGTTTAATCTATCAGTCAGTTTGAAACGTCTACTTTTTCGTTGCAGACCTTATTAAACTCTATATTCAATGGCTTTCGCTCAAACACTGTTAGGAACCCAATTTAACACTATGTTCAACGGCTCACTTAAGCTATGTTAGGGGTCCAATTAAACACTATGTTCAATTGCTGTCTCTAAAGTTCCGTTAGGAGCCCACTTAAATCTATGTTCAATGGCCGTCATCCCAGCTCCATTAATGGATCAATTGAACAGTATATTAAATTGCTGTCGCTAAATTCCATTTAAAGTCTAATTGAAACCTATGTTCAATGGATGTCGACTAGGATCCGTTAGAGGTCTAATTGAACTCTATGTTCAATGGTTGTCGCACAAGCTTCGTTAGGGACCCAGTTGAACTCTATGTTAAATGGCTGTCGCTCAAGCTACGTTAATAGCCCAATTTAATTCTAGGTTCAATGGCTATCGCTGAAACTCCGTTATAGGTCCAATTGAACCCCATGTTCCATTATAGTCGTTCAAACGCGATTCTATTTTCTGTGTATAAATTTGTATTATTTTCAGTTCATATGATTGATGAACGCAATGGATGGCGAATGAGAATTCCAGGAGACAAAAGCTATTCGGCTGCTGAATATGAACCCCATTTTTTTCTCGAAGGAGCACCCGTATCGACGTCGCTGTTTAGGTAAGATGAATTCTAGTGACTTCCACCAGTCAACTCTGTATATATATATATATATATATATATATATATATATATATATATATATATATATATATATATATATATATATATATATATATATATAAGCATTTAAATAGGGAGCTAACTCTTTTATTACTTTAAAATGCATTTACATAGGGATCTATATCTGTCACCGCTTAGGTAGCGATGCGTAATTAAATGAACGTTCATTCGCTCATTAGCGCCTAAAAAGAATAATAACAATAAAAAAACTTAGATTTAAGACCCTAAAAATCATACATGAAATTTAACAAGGACTCGTTATCCAGAGGTAACTTACTAGGCCACAGATATATATATATATATATATATATATATATATATATATATATATATATA
This sequence comes from Sepiola atlantica, assembly GCA_963556195.1. Lineage (NCBI taxonomy): Eukaryota > Metazoa > Mollusca > Cephalopoda > Sepiida > Sepiolidae > Sepiola > Sepiola atlantica. Next base: position 100,878,940 of record OY744520.1, read on the forward strand.
TATATAGTACTTGTATGGTTGTTTTATTAATCCAATGAAACACCAGTATTTATAAGATAGTGATCAGTAACAGGTAAAGCTGTATTATATTATAATCTTTTAAATTAATTTATACAAACATTATTTGCTACATATGTGCATATATGTTTCAGCTGTGACTTTATTCAAAGTCCATAATTTTCAAGCCACTTTACATTTACTGAAAGCAATGAATGAGTTACATTCTCGCATAGAGTTTTGGTTAAAGGGGATAGAGGGAAGAGTGAAGTTAACAAAAGATGCATTATCATAAACACAGTCACGTACCTATATACACACACATATATTCATACTATTACACGAGTACACACACGTATATGTTTCCCTGATAGAATCTTATCTTTATAGCTAATCTTCAAGTACCCTTTGTCTCGGTGAATCTCTCAAACACCCTGTTCAGTTTAGTACTTTGGTCCGCCTTTAAGACCACACACATTCGTTCACTTAAGAATAGAAGTAGGACGACGTATACATTTATAGGCAAACACACCCATACACTAATATATACCTAAATATATATATATATATATATATATATATATATATATATATATATATTATGTATACATATTCTCCATACTAGCTCATTAGGCGTGAAAGTAAAAAAGAGAAAGAAAATAAATAAAGATATAGACAGAAGAATAAGAAACATAGCAGAATGTGTCACCCACTCGTCATATTTCAATCACTTAATGTTTTCTCATATATGTGGGTTCAAAATAAAATTATTTCCAAATCTTCATTTCTGAAGACGTTCACCGACAGAACGAAACCGGTCAAAATCTCTTGTTTTTGTTTTTTTCCTGCACTTTAACTTGTTTTCCGTTTGTCATTTTTCACACATTTTATCCACCACGACATTTCTTTTTCATGAATTATCGTGTACCTTACCCCATATATATATATATATATATATATATATATATATATATATATATATATATATATATGTATACATTCTCATAGTTTAGCATCAAAATAATGGAGGTTTCGCACTTCATCTCTGGTTTGGGAAATAACCTTCTTAGACATTTTAAGATTTTTGAGTAATAATTCATAATAAATAACAGCTAAAAATAACCTACTGATTGTCTTTTCTTCTAATAGACAAATTTAGATCTACTAGCAGGAATTATTTAGGTTAGTTTATCGTTGAGAAATCTGATTCGTGTGTTTTCTCGAATATGAACATTTTATGGGGGGGGGGAGGCGGAATTTTTTCTTTTTTCTTTTTTTGTCTTTTTTCCGAATTGGCTACCTTTTCCCCAAGTGAGTGTTTTGCTTTTATATACTTTTATCAGAAATCAACCTAGATTTTCACCGTATTTTCCCCTCCGGTGTTTATTTTATTGTAAAAACATTTTGCCCCCCCCCCTAAAATCCAGGAAATCAACCAATCTTTATGAAATTTTCAATATTTATTAAACAACAACGGAATATAATGAAACCATTTTAGTGTAAATGTATTATTTATTTAAAAAAAACACACCTTTACTAAAGTTTTATTTTTATATATTAATAAAAAAAAGCATTAATTTTTTTTGTTTTTCATGAATATAAAGCATTGTAGATGTTAACAATTAAAAATTAAATCTTTTTTTTATATATTACGAAAAAGGCTCCTAAATACCGTGTTAACAAAATCACTATAACTCGAAGAAAAATTAATTTTTTGAATTAGCGATATTATTATTGAATAAAGCATTGTTTAATCAATATTTTCACCAAAAAAATAATATAATTGCAAAAAATATTTCATGTGATTTTAATGATTAGAGGGTCTGGAAAAATAAAAAATGCGACATAATTATATTTCCCTTTCATACACGAACGTGCCATCATCAGCGCAAGACATTTTTTTTATAATCTTGAAAATAAACCAAAAATTGACAAATTTGAGACCCAGGAACTTAACTAAAAAAAGAATTTAAAAAATTGGATAATTTCTACTAACGATGAACTTTGATTGGTATGGTAGCCCCGTTCTGTAATAACCAGCTGGGATTAGCCTTCAAACAACTACTCTTACACCGCCCTCAAATGTTTATTTTTAGAGATTCAACAATTTCGTTAATTTCACAATTTATCGTCAATTATTTGGAAAGATTTGTATTTGTTTTGTCTTTTTTTCATTAACAAATATTTAAGAAATTAAAATAATTATTTATTAATAAATAAAGAGAATTCAAACATGACATTTTCTTTCAAAATTGAATTCTGTTTATCAATAAATAACTGTTTAAACTTTTTTTTTCAATGAATAAATTGTCAGTGTAGTCATTGACTTTAATTTACTTTTTCACACTTAAAATAAAAATACACTTTATTTTAAAAAGAATCAATGTAATTTATCGTTACGACACGTTAAGAATAAATCGAGTAACTAAAGTTTTAAATCATGTAAAAAAATTGATAAAATTGACGCAGTTCGTAACGTAAAAATAATTTTTAACATTTAAAAAAGTTTTATTTCAAATTCTAAGGAAAAACATTGGTAAACAGACGTCATCAATAATTTCAGAGTATTACTAAATTAAAAACTAATACCGAGTTAAATATGAACCTTTTTAGTTGAAAATAAAATGCGTACATTCACAAATATTTTAATTAAATAAACATTTTCTTTTTTATTACAACAAAATAAGGGTACTTAAATTTTTTTATAACCTTAAAAAAATGAAGAAATTAATGGATAATTATTTTTCAACTTCTATAAACTATTACAAAACCATTTTTATATATAAAGTTAAAAATGATAAATTATGACATTTTTGTCTTCCATATATTTTGCATAGCGATAGTCAATTGGTAAACAAAGTTGTTTGCGATTAACTGATGCCGGATTTTTACTAATTTATGACTTTGGGGGCATAATTTTGCTAAATTTTAGTAAAACGTGGGAATTTCTTTTTAATTCAGTATATTATGACTTTAATTTAATAATTATCTTTGAAATAGTTCCCAAAACCTTATATTTATCTTTCAAGGGATTTTTACAAGTAATTTTTTCAAAGTTCAAAATTCACTGAATTTTTGGGTTTTGAGGCCGCCGTGATTACATATTTCATTATAAGTTATTTTCCACACGTAAATATGCAGTTTTTTACATTTAGAGATTAAGTTTAGGCTTTTATCTTTCAAACACAATCAAAGTTTACACGGAAACTAATTAAATAATTAATGATAAGCGCTTTTTAATAAGCATAGTCCGTACAAGAGACGGCCATTTTTGCACGTACTTAATATATATATATATATATATATATATATATATATATATATATATATATATATATATATATATATATATATATAACATTTTGCTAAAGTAATGGTAGCTCGTTTTATCTTTCTTTCCACTTTTCCCTTAGTTTTTACAAAATGTGAAGAATTGCCCACCGTCATGATTGAACATCGAAGAGGAGGAGGAAAAATATCTTTGTTGAAAGGGTTTCTCGCTCCATCCAATATGGATTTTTTCTTGTATTATAATTATTTCTTACTCACTAGAAGTTCTCAAACGAGTCATCATCGCTAGTAAACACAGGTGGTATTCCCTGGAAATACACTATTCTTAATCTTATATTAATTAAAAGAGAAATCACTCTATCTTATCTCTATTTAATGCATCAATTAACGGAGACAATGACTTTATTTTACGCTATTAATCTAACAATTAAACAAAGGAAAATAGCTATTTTATTCCTGTTAAATACATGAATAAACGAAGTGAATGACGCTTGTTTACGCTATTAATCTTACCCTTACTCGAGGGAAATAACTCTATCTTATCTCTGTTTAATGCATTTAACGGATTTTTCTCCGTAACCATCCATTGAATTTCTCTGAAAATTTGCATGAAGTTGTAACTTTGGTCAGGTGAGAAAGCCAAATTCTCCGATTTTTGATAAAAAATCTAGTTAGCCCCCCCCCCCCAGGAGGTCAAAAGGCCCCGAAATGGCAAAAAATGACATGTTTTGCCCCATAACTTTTCATCCATCCATTCAATTTCTCTGAAACTTGGCCAAAATGTGGAGGCAATTGTTTCTAATAGAAAATAAGTATCGCTGACCTTAAAAAAATATTGTTCGCGCCCTCAGGGGGTCAAAAGTCCCCAAAATGGCAAAAAATGACCCTTTTCTCCCATAACGTTTGATCCATCCATTCAATTTTTCTGAAACTTGGCCAAAATGTAGAGGCAATTGTTCTGTATATAAAATGAGCATCCTTGACCTCAGAAAAAATTTGGTTCGCGCCCCCAGGGGGTCAAAAATGCCCCAAATTGCCCAAATTTATTGCATTTTACACTCGCCACATCGAGTCACATACAGAGGGGTACCACGCACGCGCAGCTTGTTTTATAATGTATATCTACGCTTCCAATCGGAAAAAAAGAAATCTTTATATCCACTCAGATCCTTCATAACAAGTTTCTTTGGTGCCAATCGATATTGGTACCACTGAGACCTGTTTTTTTTAATTTAGAAACTGACATCAGCTCCCCCTAAATCGATCAGTACTACATAAAATGCCCATGTTTATGTGCTCTTTCATGGATGCGTATATATACGCATATTTGCGCATATTTAAATGTATTTCATTAAAAACTGATGCCTGATCATCAGTTTTTTAAAAGAATTGAATTTGTACTTATTTTCATGTTGCAGTTTGAAACAAACTATTTAAGAATAATTAAAAATGATTACTTGAACAAAGTTCAGTCATTTAAAAACGTACTCTTCAATATCGTATTCATGTCGACAATTGTTATGATGGTGGTGTTTGCGTGGCGAGACACAAATAACGAAATGAAATCAAATTTATTTGGTATAAAATAACAAAGTGCAACAAGCCATGTAAAGAGACAAGTAGAAGATGTTTACAGTAGGAATCACTTTAAACATATGATAGTCATCGTCACAACCACCTCCGGCAGGCTGTTTTACTGAGCATAATTATATTCTCTATCTCTACAAATCGACTATCAGACTATGTATGGAGTACTGTTATCATATTTGGGCTGGTGCACCTTTGCCCCATTTGAGGGTTCTTGACAAGGTGCAGAAACGTATCTGCAATTTGATTGGCTCCATCGTTTCTTCTTCTCTACACCCTCTCTCTCACAGACATGATGTTGCTAGTCCCAGTCTTTTCTATAAATACTATTATGGCATATGTTCTTCAGAATTGTGTGATCTATTCCCTTCTTCCTTTGTGTCAGCTCGTTTGACTCGTTGGCCTAGTGGTCTCCATTAATTCATTGTTTTGATACCATCATTGTAATACAGCTTCCTATTTCAGTAGCTTCTTTCCAAGAATTGCAGGCTTGTGGAACTCTCTTTCTGCTGACTGTTTTCCTTCTACCTATAGCCTTGGTCTTTTCAAGACTAAAGCAAATAGGCATCTCCTGTCTTTGTGATAATCATATTTCGTTCTTGTTAGCTCCTTACATCAAGTGGCTTCATGCCTTGAAGCGATTTTCATGCTGGAGCGATTTTCTATATAAAAATATAAAAAATAAAAATAAACATGGGCAGAGAAGGTTGCCTTTTTCTATTGAAGCGGAAGCGATGGTCTTAAATCTTTTAAAGTCCAGTCGAATCTATTGTGGTCAATTACAGACTAATATTAATAGACAACGTAGCAACTCGTGTTCAATTAATCGTATACAAGTAGCCGTTTACAATAGATATTGTGTTGCAGCATCACATAACACAGAAAGAGTTGATTTGCCGTTATGTAACATAGCCTTTATTCTTAAGGGAATCGCGGTCATGAGAAGTTACCTCGAACACATCGAATGAATTTTCGCTTCGTAATACTTATAGCCAGCGTGCGTCGTGTAGCAGATGTGGTAGCAATACGTGTCTTAATGGTGCAACGTTTGTAGTAGCAGCGAATGTAATGATGTTCTGTCTCTCTCCCACTTGTTATGATGTTCGCATACAGCAGTGGTGATAATTGTAGCATAACATTTCTTTCGTAAAATAACAGCAACCCACATAGTCTAGATTTTAATAATTTTATTTTTACATTACATCGTATAGTATTAGCCTTATCTGGGTCTGTCTCCAGTAGGGGAGATGGAAGAAGACCTCCGAAACACGTCTGCTGACAAAACGCAAGATAGCATCTAATGTTTCTCCTTCATGTTTGATATTGTCACAGTTATACAGACAAAACATATTGTATATTATTAGTTTTCAGGTCTTCTGTCATGTACCGATATCTTTCTTTATTATTTACTGCAATTTCCTCATTGATTTTTACAGCTTAAGAAAGGAGAAATCCGACACCTTTATTCCACTGATGGGAAACAAATTTAAGTAAGTATACAAACTTATTATGATCTCGAGCTTGACACTAAACTACCTCGGACACTCTTGAGCAAGGTGTTCGCTTCAACCTTATCGAAACTATATTTCCCAGCCTTTTCTAGTATATGTTTATTTCAGTCAGACTTGTCCCTTTACGAACTCTTTTATATTAAAACTAGTATAACCATCTCTCACCGATGACAGTGTGTTACCAACGTTACAGAAGCGTTTTATTTTGGTTGAGGGGTATGTAACGTTATTTACACGTTACCGTAACCTCACGATCAACTATTTTCCAGATTCTAACCGACCGTCGACTCCTACGTTGTTGTAACGTTATATTAATGTTGCAAAGTATTGTAACTGAAAAATTCCGAACTGGCAAATAACATCGGAACATTTTCCCTCAATTAACAATTTCTTTCCATATTCCTTGAATTGAGACTCACTAATTTAGATGACGAATGCACATTCTAATATTTTCCTTGAATTTATTATCCATTTTCTGCTAAGTACCTAACCTAGTATTTACTTCCTTGCCATGGGGGTTAACCACAAGGTCAGGTATGGTTTTGAGAAGCCAACGCACTAGGATAAGCAGACTATGGCTTACAAAAATGCCTGAGCAGATCCGTTGGCATTACCCACTAATGGCGTCTCAGGCGATTAGGCCTAAAGTAACTTATTCTCAGAGAGAATGTAAAGCCTGGAAGGGTTGACCTCCTCGAACTGAATACAACAAAGCCACTGTCGGATTGATGTGTATCATAATTCTACGATACACCATAGATGTTATTTTCGTATATACATTACTGTGAACATAGTGTGAACGAGTAATTACCCCAATACTATTACAAACTATATTACACTACCTCCCCCTATATTATTCCATACAAAGTACAATAGTACAATCGTCTCAAATAGTACAATTTCGGCTTCAGACAGACAGGTGCACAATCTCTATTATTAATAGATATGTAGTTCTTTTGAAAGTTCTACAATAAGAACCAAAAAACAAAACGAAATGGTATTTACTTGATATACATTTTGTGAATTAAAGTAAAAATCATCCGCCTGTTCAAATATCGGATCAATTAGACTTGAGGCACCCCAGAATTCGCCTGTTCAATTATTGAAATTTGTTCACGGACTTAATGTCTTTGTTGGTTAAAAGTAGTGATAGGACGATTCTAATATTTTTCCCGATTCCGATACAGTTACCGATTCTGATTCGTTTCAAGTTTCTAAATATTTAGTTATAAAGTGGTGTTTTTAGTTTTTGGATTTCATCAAAAATCCGTGTAATGTGTGCATATATTTTTGTAAAAGTAAAAGTACACTTGTGTCTGTAGGGGGGGGGGGCGTGCATTACACGAATAGATTTCATGACTATTTTTTCTCTAATATTTTCCTCGTAATTAATTGCAGATAGTGATTCGATAAATCGTGAGATTTTAATCTATATTTTTTACTTGTGCCATTTTTTCCTATTTATCCACTCGTGCCATTTTACCTGTGCTATTTTTATCGTGACATTTCTTCGAGGCAATTTTTACCTAAATTCATTATTATATATTAGTTTTAGTTTTACCAGTAGTTTTACATTTTTTTATCATTATTACTACAAGAGTAAAATTAAGTTTTAAACAAACAAAAATAAAAAAATAAAAGAATCGTTTCTGGAATCTGAAATTAGGCTAAAAGTTTTCCGATTCCGATACCCCAAGACGTTCCGATTTTTCCTATTCCCGATTCCAATTAATCGTCCCAACACTAGTTTCGACCGTTTATCTAAATTATAAAAAAGACAACTGTTACAACTTTTAAATGTGGTACTAAGTTACAAAACCAAAATCAGAATTTAAGACAATCATTTTAACGCCAACAAATCAAACGATATGATTATCTGTTTGCTTATAAACGTATTCTTAATAATATTTCGGAATTAAGCCAACATTTTCGTAACTGTTTCAAATAATTTTTTTATTAGTTGTGGAGCGGTTATTGAGTGCGGCATTGTTGGTGATGTTGTCTGTTGTTTGTGTGTGTGTGTTTTTCAAGAAAAAAATCAAAAGAGAGAAATGCTTGACTTTAAGGAATAATTGTTTTCGGAAAAATTTTGTGTGTCTGTTTTGGTGTGCTTGGTGTTTTCTCCCTAGTTGTGATCCTCCGTGGGGATGTAAAAGGAGAAAGGAAAAAGGGGACGATTTCCCTGTTCATTTGTTTTTTTTTGTTGTTTTTTGTTGTTTGTTTCTTTGTTTTTTTTCTTGTGAACCTTGAGCTTTAAAAAAGAAGAGAGAGATACAGAAAAAGAAAAGGAAAGATAAGTTTTTTTTTGTTTTCAGTTTGTAAACGTTGTAATTGTTGAATTGTAAGAAACACATTTTTTCCTTGGATTCGGAAAGTGATGGTGGTTGCACGGGGAAGAGAGAGAGACTCATTTGATTAATTTTTCTTGTTTTTACTGGCTTAGCCACAGAGGAAGAAAACATTATTTTTGTTTCTTCTTGTATTAAAATAATTACATTTTATCGTATTTTGTGCGGGAGAGATACACTACAATTTTGTTTTAATTCTTTCTTTGTGTTTGAAAGAAAAAAAAATCAGTAACTAAAGATAAATGAATAGTGATCAGCCAAGTTATCAAAATCAGAAATAAAGCTGGATGTGAGATCCTATATATGCTGGCAGTACTTCCTTTTTTTTGGGAATTGAGGGGATTGTGTAGAGTCAAAAGTGGATTGCAGAAACCCTGACGAGGATTACATTGGAGATTTCCCGCGGTGTTCCGTAGTATGGAACGGCTCGAAGGAGCTAACGGGGTATATTATGTCCAGCATATTTTGTTGCTGTTACCGACTTGAAAGATTTGATGGGGATTTTCTTCACATACGGAAAGGCTGATGGGAAGAGTTATGACAGAGCTGTCATTGTTGTTTTGTGAGTCAGTGGGACCTAAGAGAGTTCTGCATCTACGTAACGGATCTAAATGATTAATTGTAGAATTAGGTTTATGAAAATTGAACAAATAGACAAAGAGCATGGACGAACCATCGGCGCGGGGAGTTAGAGAGTCGTTTCTGGAGTCCATGTTGAAAAGCGGATGAGTGTTGAATTGTATGATAAATATATCTTACGGAAAATTAGATGGCTGAACAGAAAAAATATATATAGGAATGTTAAATGAGGGGTTTCTGTCTTGCCCGGTTTTAATTTTTAGCGATCGTATGGAACGAGTGGTGGAAAATACCTCCCTAGTAGGTATTTTGCGAAAATGGAAAAGAAGGTGTGTTAGATAGTAAATGGGCCAGAGAAAGAGCGCCCCAAAAGATGGGAAGACGCCCTTAAAGGAAAATCGGAAATTATGTCACTTCCGTTGGCGTCTGTTTCTGCCTTCTGTTCCTTACTTTCAACCGAGGCGGTTGTGTAAAGGCCCGATCCAGGCCAATAGGCGAAGTCGGGGAGGCAGCAGTGGCGTAGGTGATCTGAATATGTTTCTTCTCTCGCTCTCCTCTGTGCAAAAAGCCACTAAATTTCTGTCTAGGTGTTAAATAAAATCTTCGAAACTAAAATCCGGAGTTTATGTTATTAATCACGGCCAAAAGACAAGGTATATCAATCGGCGGAGATGCAGCCTGGGTACACGCCCGAGAACGTAAGCGAGCATCGAACATCTCCGATATAGAGTATACAACATTGGGACTCTCTCTTTGTGTCTCTCTTTCTCTTTTTTTTGTTTTGGGCTCTTATATATCATCTCTCTCTTTTCTCTCTCTCCTTTCCCCCTTCTCCCCCCTCTCTCTCTCTCTCTCTCTCTCACTCTCTCTCTCTCTCTCTCTCTCTATCTCTCTCTCTCTCTATATATATATAGAGAGAGAGATACTTGTTAATTCCAAGATGACGGCTTCAGATTCGGCCCACGTTATGTCTGGTGTATGGGGGTTCTTTGATTACTTTCTTTTATGTGATTTTTATGTGTTTTTGCCTTGCTGCTTTTTCATCTGTCTTCATTTTTTATCTTTCCTCCTTTTTGCTTTAGACGAGTGTGCTTATTTTTATCATTAAATAAAAGGTTTCTGATGAGAAGACCAGAAAAACTAAAGACTAGATCTTTGTTTGCGATTAGTAAGACGGAAAATATGAGCATTCGCCGAAATAAAAAAAACAAAAGAATAAAATATGATTATGGACTGACATTTTTTCTTTGGTCAGTGGAATGAAACCAATCAATCAATCAATCAATCAATCAATCAATCAATCAATCTATCAATATATATAGGGTGGGCAAAAATAAGGGTCCTATTTTTAAAAATTCATAACTTTTTTATTTATTGATTTAAAATTTTTTTTTTTTTTTAGAATAAGTAAAGGACCCCTTCCGAAGCAAGCATGAGCCGTATTAGCCCTAAGGAACGTACCCTCATTTAGAAAACATTATTTTTGCTTAAAAAACTCAAAACAGTGTAAAAAACAATACTTTAGTTTTTGTAAGTTTTAAGAAGTGTTTTTCGGCTAAAATTTGTTTTGTTTATTTCAAAAAATCTCGGAAGGGTCAGTCTACACACACATAAAGTTTGGTGAGTTTAACTTTTATTTTGTGGAAGTTATTCAAATTCAAGTTATTCAAATTTAAAGATAGGACCCTTATTTTGGCCCACCCTATATATATATATATATATATATATATATATATATATATATATATATATATATATATATAGAGAGAGAGAGAGAGAGAGAGAGAGAGAGAGAGAGAGGGAGAGAGATCATTTATTGTTATTCGGACAATGGTCGAGACAATTGCATCTACGATATTGTTTTAATGCCCTTTAATATTACATTCAAATAATTATTTAATTTATAAATTAACTCAACCGTAAGTTACTTATTCTTTATCGTAAACCCATCGTCAAGTTTAGATTATCATATTAACCAATAGTGTATTGAGAATTATCGATTTTTATCATCTGTTTATTTATTGATTATATAATATCTACTTTTAAAAACCGTCCGACATTATCCGAAAAGTATAATTTGTTCATATATATTCTTTTTTTATTTTTATCAAACAACGGTAATATAATTTTCATACGTAGCGAAGGCTTTTATTAAACTCCCTTAAATTTTAGATTTTTATATTAGCACTCTTGAAATCCTTGTATTTTCGTATCTTTATACTTTGAAATAATTTCTTTTTAATTTAATCTCTAAATCGTATATCTTATGTAATTATCATTTATATATTGTGATAAAACATTTTCTTATTAATCTAAACAATTAACGATCAATTATTCTAGTATTTTTACTAAGGTTATCTTGTGTGCATTTTGTCATGACTTTGTTCACTAAAAAAGATGGCTGCTTGAATGGATAGTAACATCCATGTTTTTTTCCTCAAGGGAACTTGTATTCAATGTACGTTGCTCGTTTTTGTGCTTTTTGTTTGTTTGCCGCCTTACAATATATTTTTCTGGAAGAGAACTTTGAATTTCTGAAGAGCATATGGTCGAAAGATCCGGAATTAACATATCAATTTTTGTTGTTCGTCTATAGGTGAAACGGTCCGTTTTGATGTGTCGAAGATTTGGATTTGAAAAAAAAAAAAAAAATGACGACTAAAATTAATAAAATCTTGGTCACTTGAATTTAGCTTAACATTGCTCTGTTGTAAAATGTTAGCAATCATCGAGCATTTACCTTGGAAAGGTTGGTCTAAAAAATAAAAATATATTTTCTCACGTATATTTTTTCACATCTTACTCCCCCACTCTCTCTCTTTCTCACTCCATCTCTCTCTTCCTCTCTCTCTCTCTCTCTCTCTCTCTCTCTCTCTCTATATATATATATATATATATATATATATATATATATATATAAACCCGGTTAAAATTATCTGGATTACCACCCTGTGGATATTTTTCACCTGGATTATTACCATTATTATATATATATATATATATATATATATATATATATATATATATATATATATATATATATATATGACGACTCCCTGGAGGGTGTAGCGCGGACGCCTCTGTGTAGCTTAATTTCCATAAATATACTTTTATACTTTACTACTTAGCTCTACTCACGTATAGAGCACCGTTGAATTTAATAGTGAACATCTATGCTAAATATATTATATAACGTTATAATAGTATACGTGCATACATGAAATAATAATAATAATAATAATAATAATAATAATAATAATAATGATAATAATAATAATAATAATAATAATAATAATAATAATAATAATAATAATAATAATAATAATTGTGATAATCATAATAATAATATATATATACAATTTTGGTTAAGAAATCAATAAGATGACAAGATTTTTTTAATACAATAAATCAAATATTTCGGACGGTCATCTGCTATTTTTCAATAAAAATAAGAATCCGACATTGTTATATATATATATATATATATATATATATATATATATATATATATATATATATATATATATATTTCTCTACGCCAACCGATTGGGAGCGAACTCCCCAACGGCGGCGCCTTTCTTGCTGTAATGTAGAGACAGTGTGATGGTAGTACACATAGAAGTAGTGAAAATAAGCGTCGATACGTTGATAGGTAATAATAAAATGTTTTTCACATTAGAAGGCATTTAAAAAAATTAATTTTTGATTTTTTTTCACTACTACTATGTGTATTACCATTATACGATCTCGACACTACACTGTCTCCACATTACATGAAGGAAGGTGTCGCCGTTGGGAGTTCGCCCCCAAACGGTTGGCGTGGAGAAATATTTAAAAAAAATATAACAATGTCAAATTCTTATTTTCATGGAAAAATTTGGCTTATTATATAAAAGAATGAATCTTGGCATCTTATTTATATTTTAAACAAAATTGTATTTCATTTAAAAAATGCCTTCTAATGTAAAAAAAAATATTTTATTATTATTATCTATCAACGTATCGACGCTTATTTTCACTACTACTATAGTACTACCATCACACGATCTTGACACTACACAGTCTCTACATTACAACAATGAGAGCGTCGCCGTTGGGAGTTTACTCCCAAACGGTTGCATGGAGAGATATTTAAAAAAAATACATAACAATGTCGGATTCTTATTTTCACTGAAAAAGGACGAATGACCGTCCGAAATATTTGATTTATTATATATATAAAAATCTTGGCATCTTTTCGATTTTGTAAACAAAATTGTATTTCATTTAAAAATGCCTTCTAATGTAAAAAACATTTTATTAATATATATATATATATATATATATATATATATATATATACAGGGCTTTACGGAGCCCTCCAAAAAGGAGCGCGCTCCAGGAGCACGCTCCTTTTTGCTGGAGCAAAGGAGAGGAGGGCTCATTTTATATTCAGCGGGAGTTGAGCGGGAGCAACTCCATTTGGGACTAAAGAGCGGTGGTTTTATCGCTCCGCGCTCCTCGCTCCAAAATATTTTGATTTTTTTTTAAACATTAGTTTTTTATTCAGCAATATAAAGGAAAAGTAAAGAAAGTCTCAGAGTTTACTCTGAATTATTTTTTAAACTTATATCTCTGGTAGAGAGAGGGAGGGGGCTCAGGCGTAAGACGATTTAATTGTAATGTTTTTAACAATCCTTTTTTATTGTTTTATTTGTTAACCCCCCCCCCCAACCCCGTCGACTTGCTATCAAGCGATGAGACAGATCAAAGGCGTCATTGACTTGAGCGTTCTATTTCTTTGGAAAGATTAAACATTTGAGTTAGGGGTACGAACGATTTTGACACCATCTGAGTGCAGGTCGGGAGGGGGCGAGAGAGAGAATTCAAAATGTTTACTAGCTGACCTGAGATAATTACTAAGGCCCTTTTAAAAAGTACACTGCTATCTTTCTGTTAAATAAAAACTCCGAAAATTAGCACTCTAGATTGGGGAGGTAAGTTGCCCAATCAAGGTTTTTAGAGTACAGTCTATCCTACTATTTAATTCATATAACTTGGGTGGGGGTATATGTGGATTCATACCGTTCCTAAGTGTATTAGTGAAAGTTATGTTGTTTTTCTTCTCTTAGACTAGATAGTCTGCTTGACTGGATAGAAGTATGTATGTATAATACACAATTTAGGAAAACTCGTCAAAGGAAAACTCGGCAACGGAAAACTCGGCAATTTTGGCCAAGTAGGAAAATTCGGCAATTATCGAATAAATATCGATTGAAAATAGATTTTAGAACCGTTTTTACAGGAGATATACTTGTAAATACTGGACTACCTCCTCCCCAGTGAAGAATATTTTTTATATTATTTTTTGGTACTTGTGCAGTTTACGAACCGGGCTATTTTTTAGATAAGATTTTCAAGTTAAATTAAAATTTTACGATATCTTTTGTTTATTAAATTGTTAGGTGAAAGTACAGAATAGTTAACAAAGCCCCCCCTCACTCCATGTTAAGAATGGCTTTCTAAATAATGTTATTTCAATCCGGTTCGTAATTACGTTACGAAATTAAACGTTTGGACCGGGTTATTTTTTACATAAAATTTTCAAGTTAAATTCAATTTTTACGATATCTTCTGTTTATTAAATTGTTACGTGAAAGTACAGAATAGTTAACAAAGCACCCCCCATTCTCCCCATGTAAAAAATCGTTGTCTAAATAATGTTATTATTTCAAGTCGGTTCGTAATCAAGTTACGAGATTAAATCCATCATAATTCATTTAGATTTCTTCGTAAACAAGTCAGCCATTTTAATTGACAAAACATCAATTACTTCGTCTGTGTGCAAAACTTGAAAGGAATTTATAAACTAGTAGAAAGTCATTTAAACTGGCTTTAAATTCTTAGAAAATTTCTATGTATTTAAAAAAGCAAAATTGTTTTCTTGTTCTCAGGAAACGAAAATTTAGGTATAATCCTATACTTCGTCCGACATGTTCTCTTATAACTCTCAAAATATTAGCGAGATTTTGTCAAATATTATCTTACGGTCTTACACTTAAAGTGACATCTCAACCCATATTGACGAGATCCTTTGACCACTCATTGGCAGAATAGAACGTTTATGAAAGAAGGTATATTTTTATTATGGAGCGCTTAAAAAGAGTCGCTCCTTTTTTTATAGGAGTTGGAGCAGGAGCGGCTCCTTTTTGAAAATGGGGAGCGTGAGAGGAGCCAGCTCCAATTTTGGGCGTTGGAGCAGGAGCGGGAGCAGCTCCAAAAGTAGTGAAGCGCGTAAAGCCCTGTATATATATATATATATATATATATATATATATATATATATATATATATATATATATAAATTTATTAATAAAATAGTTACCCACGGACACATGTTTCGCCGTACTACGGCTAATCTTGCTTAGTTGTTTGGAGGGAATTGTCAATATATATATATATATATATATATATATATACATATATATACATCAGCCAAATTATATATATATATATATATATATAAATATTAAACAGAAATATATAGATAAAAGAGAGAATAAAGATAATAAGATGAATAACATTAAAGATATAAATAATACAGATAACGATTGTAATAAAAGAAATAGGAGGAGAAATTTGGTTTAAGCCTCATATAGTATACATATAAAATCGGATATACCTAAGGCCTTCTATAAAATAATCGATAATAACTTCAAAAAGAATTAGATATTAAGTAAACTACTCAATAAGAACACAATAAAAGTATCTTATTCAACTATGACAAACATTAAAAACACCGTAATCTCATCGAATAAAGCTAAGATTAAAACATCGAAAGATAGTCTTGATAATGTAGGAAACTCGAATAAAGCAAGAAAATATAACTGTATATGGAAAGATGAATGCCGATAAAAAGGGGAGTGCGTGAATGAAAGTATAGTGTATAAGTGCAATGTAGTGGAAAGTAACAACTCCTCAGCATACATAGGTTCGACAGACGGCCTTTTAAAATATAGGTACAATAACCATATGGCAAGTATTAGAAAAGCTTGTAGGGTAGAAGTCGATAAATTTACCACTTCCTTAGCTAAATATATAAAAGAACTTAAAGACAAAAAAGTAAGTACACTATAATATCGTCAATATTAGTTAAAGCCAGTAAATATTTACTAAACAAGCGGAAACCATGCTATTTATGTACAACTGAAGCAGTTTAAATAATGACATATAGAGGAAATATTATAAAAAAGAGAAATGAGATAATAGGCGATTGTTTACATAAAGGAAAATATAAATATAGTAAATATGACGGTGGAAAAACGAATAAGTTAATAGATTATATATAAATGAAAACAACAATACCTGTATCGCTGTTAGAATAAATAAATATAGGTGAACAGAATATCTATGAATAAACAATAAAAGACTAATAGCCGAATAATAAATACAGACAATGTAAAATAATAAAGACAATGTAAAAAAAAAGCAGTGTATTTTCGGTATCCTGGTAAAAACGGAAGTCACATACTACATGGAGAAAACTATAATGTAAGAAAATAAAAATTCAGAAGAAAATAGCAACAAAAATCTATAAAAACTATATGTCTCACTATGCCAAAATAATGTGCAATCATGGAATGTGTTGTCATTGTAATGACATAAGTGGAGATGTTTAGTTACTAATTACAAATGAAAAAAAAAACGAAAATTAAAATAGCGATTATAAACCATATATAATAATATAAATAAGTTATTGTAACCACAACATTAAAAGTACATATGATGAATTTGATAGATTAAATACATAAATCAGAATAGATGTTATATCATTTTAGGGGGAAATGTAATTGAATAGATCGGCACCAACGTCAAGGTTATAATATGAGATTTAACAGAATATAAAAATAGCAATATATTGAATTGATAAAAACATATACATTATAATGTTGAAATATAATTTACAATCAGATAAGGGATAAAGAACAAAAATCTGCATATCACATTATCTTAAATTATAATTAAATACTAATAAACAAAGGAAATAACTGGGTGAAACAACAAAGGACGGTCAGTGGAAATATATATTTTAATGCATGAATATTTAGATTAATAATTATAGTGGATGATGAATAGTTTGAAATAGAAATAGATAAAAGGATAAGATACTTATATGTTACCACATGAATATAACGAGATCATAGTTTCATGTGAATATATATATATATATATATATATATATATATATATATATAGTGTGTAGATTTCAATTTTGTGTTGAGAATCTGAATAACAGAGCTCAATGTAATTTAAACAGAGCAAAACAGAATTATAAAAAGAAAAACTATACACACATTAAGGTTGTACACATAATAACTTATTTCGACCCCTTTAATTAGGTCTCCTCAGATGTATGTATGTACATCTGAGGAGACCTAATTAAAGGGGTCGAAATAAGTTATTATGTGTACAACCTTAATGTGTGTATAGTTTTTCTTTTTATAATTCTATATATATATATATATATTTATAATGTTGGTAATGAGTACTAATTGTAATTTAGGCTTTGATCGCCTAGATAAATGCACAGGAGCATTTTACAAATATATTGGTGTTTGCCGAAACAATTGTATGCTTAATAAAAAAATAAGTTTCATGAAATGACGTAAATCTGTCCTTTATAACATTGAAATGGTATAAAATTACATGAAAGTATTGAATATAACCAAAGCTCTGGCCTTACACTATTGAGCTATTATAATTACTTTATGTTATAACATTTGTATTTGAATAGAAATTCTAAATATAAATAAAATACACACACACACACACACACACATATATATATATATATATATATATATATATATAATTTGGCTGGTCTCTTTTCCTTGAGAAGTGCTTCTAAATAAAACTATGTATTTTTAAACTATATCTTCTTTGGTCTGGAGAGGTTGACTCTCTGTGAAGAGTACAACCGAAACATGTATGCACATATGTAACCAATAATGTTTGTATAAATAAAAATTTATACTTAAGAACAGCTCTATTTGTTATTGAGCACTTTTTTATAAACACTGGAGTTTCAACGGATTTACATCTACAGAAACTAATACAATACGTGTCCTATATATATATATATATATATATATATATATATATATATATATATATATATATACAATTTGGCTGGTCTCTTTTCCTTGGCTATTGCCAAAAAAAAGCAGCAGCATGTTCCAGGATCGCCACACCTCTGCACCCGTTCCGTAAAAGGCTGACGATGATCCATTAACAGATCCAAAGTTCGAGCGATTCCACCTTTTACCACTCCTTTCTAAATGTTGCTAAGAGTCAACTCATTTAAGTGTCATAAACAGAATGCACATTGTTGGCGACCGAGAAACGACGACGTGTAATACTATATAATTGGGAAAGAAGGCGAGTAAACGAAGGTTTAATTAAAACGCCATTTATGTTATGTGTAATTAAGCTATCAATAAAATATGATAAGACGTAAAACAACGGTAACATTTTTTGAATTTTTATAAACCTGTGAGAAATCCGCACCCATCGGGGGGGGGGGGGGAAGAATGCGTCCAATAATGACTTAAATAAAACAAAAAAGACAGACAAAGTCAAAGTACTGCTGTTAACACGAAAGCCAATGATTTTGCGATTTATATAACTACTAGGAGAATACCTGTTCTAGGACGGGTGTAAGCAATAAATATAGCATTAGTTATACATTCTAATGTTGTTTTTTCTTTCTTTGGGATATTGTACGGTTGCAAAAAAGATAATAATGTGTCCACGTTACTCTTTTGGCTAAGATCAAAGTGTAGTATCTGTTCCGATGGATACTACACCCCATAAACTGGTATTGTCTTGGCCTTCGGGGGTTGATTTACGCCGGTCTATGGGTCGGTCCTGTGCAGTTCTAGGAGGTCCACCCTCCCAGGCTTTGCCTCCCCTCTTTGGGGAGGAGTAAGTTTATTGCTTACTGCCTGAGGCGCCCCTACCGGGGAATGCCGACGAGGCTGCCCAGGCAATTTTTAATGGCCAGAGTGCTCATTTTCTCGGGCGCTGGCTTTTCAAGTCCCACTTTCCCGACCCGACGTTGGGTCACATCTTACTTGTGGGAGTAAGATAAAACTGGCCTTGTGCCTAACCTCCTGGAGAGGAGGTAAATAAATAAATACTAACCCTGTGGCCTAGAATACACATTCCATAATTCATAATGATAAGTTCAATAGTTTAGGATTTTACCAAGCATATAGATATTATTGACGCTCACACAGACACTTTTAAAAATGTATTACTAAATATAATTCCAAATTTGATATAGAGCAATTCTTTTCTCTACTAAATCTTTTGTATCTAACTTCTTTTAAAAGTTTTTTAAGGCGGGTGCGAGTGTGGGTGGATGCATCCCCCTAAATGGTAAAGTTTACCAAAACAAATAACCTGACCTGGTTGCCTAGAATATATATTCCAAAATGCATAATGATCAATTCAGGAAAAAAAACAAAAGCAAATTATATATGCATCCCCAAAATGTTAACATTTACAAAGAAAAATAATGTGCCCATGTTACTCACCCTGTGGCCTAGAATACAAATTCCATAATTCATACTGATAAGTTCAATAGTTTAGGAGTTTACCAACCTCATACGTATAATAGACACTCACGCGCGCAAATAAACAAATAAGGATTAAACAGATTTGAGGCACTCTAGAATAAGTAACAACCAGAAGGACATATTTTCCCTTAACATCGCGTTTTTTAAAGTCCCGGTTGAATTATGAACATTATTTTGTTCTTTAGTCCTCACATTCTATTAGTGATGTTTCTGACAAAGGTGGAAGAATTGCTGTCTACTGGGTCGGAATCTATCAAACTAACACTTATCATTGCTTAGTTTTTTTACATTGAAGTAGTATTTTTTTGCTCCTTATGTTGCATTACCCGTTCTTTCAGGGTACCCGGTAAGGTCCAACAAGAATGACAAAGAACAGAACGTATATGAAAAAACTTTGGTTTTCTTTATTTACCATTACCGGGTGGTTTACGCCGACTACGCACACATCTTAAACAATCTTTTGACATAATTTTGTCTCATGAAGGTCCTTTTCTTTGCTGAGGTCACAGACTTGGTTTACGCTAGAAACTCGTTCGTATATACATCCGATTGGAAAGCAATTTGCTCTACATTGTCTATCCGAGCGTGAACTGAAGTAATTGTTATACACAAGCACTTTGGTGAAGTACAAGTCAGGGGATTCCTTCACAGTACCAACTTGTGTATCAGCCGCATTTTTAGTCAGCGGACACAAAAGTCTAACAGCAAGACGGGCTTGGGTACCATAGCCAATAAAGCATCATCGATGCCATAAATATCAGTAAACTCGCATTCTTCTGGTACATCAATATTCCGATCACCAAGCGTTTCGGCTCTTCGAGTTTTTGAAACCGTCGTTGTTCAAGTTCCCTTTTGCACTGTGGAACCTTTTCCTTTTTAACAGTTATCAAGTCGCCTTTTTTTTTCTTTCTGGACGTCCCTCAATGGACTCGTCCACAATTCATTTTTGCCACTTTTCATTATCTTACACTTCCATCAAGTGGCTTCATGCCTTGTTTGGAGCGATTTCCATTAAAAACAAAAACACTAATTCGTCGCATTTGAAACTTTACCTGATTAAAAATGTGTTTTATTAACAGTGTTTTTACTAATAGTTTAAAAATACATAGTTTAATTTAGAAGCATATTTTTTATACGCATATATTCAATTACAACAGGTTTATTTACGAAACGTTTTGTTTTGTAAACTTTAGAGATTTATAACATAAAATACATAGTTTTATTTTGAAAACATTTTATTTAAGCAAAATGTATAAAAAAGCGGAACACAACTATAAAAAATAAAAATAAAATGACGTTGTTCATAGATGTTTTACAAAAATATTTAAATATTTAAAATATTTGGATTGTACTAAAAAATATACTTTTAAATATTGCATTTTTTTGCTATAAAAATCTTTAAGTTATCATACCTAGAATCAAAAGTAAGGAAAAGTCGGTGTTAAGCCAAAATGTGTCCTTTTAGTTGTTTATTCTAGGGTGCCTCAAATCGATTTGATCCATAAATAATAACAACCAAACCGAGAACAACAGTCTAACACATTTATATAATGCAAATGATAGTTATAATGAATTCGTCGACTTTTGCATTTTAAACTGTTGCCATTGATTTATTTTTTTATTAATGTTGTTGTCTTTATTGTTGTTCTTGGCCAGGAAATTGAATCAAGGAGAACAGATTTCCCGGGAAAAACTGGATGATATTCAATCGGTATTGGATCTTGACAAATGGCAACCGGCTCTGCCTCTCGTGAGGACTGAGCTCTTCAAGAAACATGAAGAGAAACACGACGAGAAAGTGAAGAAAAAATAACAGAAAGAAAATTTCTCGTTTTAGCAGGCGGCTGGACTCAATCATGAACGCAGGTAACGAAAACTGAAAAACTGTGGGAAAAACGGAAGAGCATTTGTGTAGTTGGTCCATCTGATGTTCGAAGCTTCTTGAAGCCAAGCGTACAAGATAGCATTTTGGGATGCTGTTGTATCATACAAAAACAGAAAAGATAGCGAACACCGTAATCATGTAATAAGTACAATTTTAAATAAAAAGGAATACAATAAACTATCTGTTTGTTATCGAACTTTATATATAGCGCGGGTTCTGCCATGTATGAAATATAGACGATGATAACTTTATTAGATGTCAGCGATAGATCATGTCGTCTTTAGATTACGTCGATAAACCATGTCTTTTTTAGATGTACTATAATGTTTTTAAAAGACGTTGATCAACCATGACGTCTTCAAATGCACCATGCCGTCTTTGGATGACGTCGATAGACCATGACATCTTTAGATGTATCATGGCGTCTTTAGATGAAGTCGATAGACCATGACGTCTTTAAATGCACTATGGTGTCTTTAGATAGCGTCGACAGACCATGGCGTCTTTATATGACATCAATAGACCATGGCGTCTTTATATGACATCAATAGACCATGGCGTATGTAGATGACGTCGATAGACTATGTCGTCTAGATGTACCATACCGCCTTTAGATGACGTCGATAGACCGTGACATCTTTAGATGACGTTAATAGATCATGGCGTCATTAGATGACGTCAATATGGCGTATGTATATGACGTCGATAAACCATAACGTCTCTAGACGTTTTTAGATGACGTCCATAGACCATGACGTCTTTAGATGTACGACGACGTCTTTGCATTACATTGATAGACCATGACGTCTTTAGATTTATGATGACATCTTTAGATGACGTTGATATGCCATGAGGTCTTTAAATGTACCATTGCGTCTTTAGATGACGTCAATAGATCATGGCGTGTGTAGATGACGTCGATATCTTTAGATATACCATGACACTTTTAGATGTATCATCGTTAGATGACGTTTTTAGATTACTATGACGCCTTTAGATGTCGTCATTAAATGCGCAATCTTTACACGACTTCTTTAGATGTACAATGACATCATTAGATGACGTCGATCGACCACAATGTACCATGCCACATGCTAATAATTAAGATATAATGCGTTGAAAATAGAAACAATGGTTGTTTGTAATGAATGAGGTAAACATATGCTTACAATGCATAACATATCTATACTTATACAAATTTACAAAGATATAAAAGATATTTTGTATGAGTTAATTGTTCGTGTCTGTTAGTCGGAGGAGTTAATTGTTGTAGAATGGAATTAAGGGAGCGGGTGTTAGAAGTGTGCATGTATATATGTTTGTCTTTTGTTACTGTGAATATGCGTGTGATAGTGTGTATAAGTTCAGTAGGTTTTGTAGACAGTGCGTGTATATATGCTTGCCTTTGTTTAGTTAGTGTGAGAGTATATGCGTGAACTTGCATGCGAGAGAGTTTAGTAGGCAATGTGTGTATATGCTTCCCCTTTTCGGTGTATGGATATGTATGTAAGTTAGTTTTAGAAAATTTGTTTCAAATTTCTGTTGGGAAAATTGGCGCAATCGTGTGCTCGTTGTCTTATCTCTTGTCTGTCCGGGGGAATGTTGAAATTCTTGTTTATATAACCTGGCGATCAGATCTTAGAAAGGAATTTGTTTTTCGCACGCAAAGAAGTGATTTTGTGTGCGGACGTAGTTGTCGGCAACTCAAGTGACCGCTATTTTCGCAATTTTGTCAATTTCTCGTTTGGAGCTTCTTTTTGTACGAAAAATGTGATCGCTTTTTTAGAAATTGTTTTTGGAGCGTTGCTTGTGTATTTCCACTCACGCTGTTGGTTAATACATATATAGGATTGAAAGACATGTTCATCCTATACATGCACTACTGCTGGAGTACCCACTCCCCAAATTAACCTATTAAAAATAATAATTTTTTTATGGCGGTTGACAAAAAACAACAATAAAAAACAGCGAACATTCTTCTGCTTATATAAATTAGGCTATAAATATAAATCGACATGCTATAACTAGTTTATACCTGCTCCTTGAGTAGTGTAGTGCAGTACCTGGATACGTAAATTCCATCTTTACCTATCATCTATCGCTTTATATATAGTACGAAGAAAATATTTGAAAAATTTGTGAAAGAAAAAAAAACACGCTATTAACTATTTACATGAGAGAGTTACTAACTATAATGAATGTATTTACGTATTGTTTTATTAGCAAACAACATTAGGAATTATGTTTGTAAGCAAAACTAATTCGCTTTGGAATAATGCCGAATATCCTTTATGACTACTTTTTTTGTGGATTATCCAAAAAAGTTACTTAGTTACAAATATGTTATTGTTATGTTAATTGCTTTAAATTTATAAAACACGAATCCAGTTAAAAAAATCTTACATAAGATTTGGAACTCGGGTATCATCATCGCACAAACTACTGCCTTAGTAATGTGTACTCTGCCTATTTCTTTTTTTTTGTCAACCAATCACACTCCAAAAACACCATAACTTTTTAATACTATATAGACTCTCAGATGGAAATTTGATCGGGTCTGGCTTAGCAGTGTGAAACGGCCATCGGTATATGTCTTTACGTAAGGAGCGTTAAGTTCATAGGGTTGGTAGTAGTAGGTCTGCGTCGGTCATGGTTGACCGTGGGTGATACACCCATAACCTATTTGTCCTGTCCGTCTGCTCGACCGGAGCAGAACTGCTTATGACTGAAGAGACCACTGTGGGAGTAGCAGTCTCTGTTGCAAAGGTCACTGACGTGCACTCTCCTGGTTGTCGTCTGGAGGTTTGTTGGTTGAGTGTTGTTGGATGCTAGCTTGGGTGGTGTGATATGGAGGACAGGCTGTTGCCACACCCCCTTCTTCACGTTGCTGATGGATCCAAAAGAACAGCAACACTGTTTCAGTTTGGCACCAACGCCGTTGCAAGAGCTGATAGAACAAAGTTGTAGGCAACGCCGAATTGCCTTAAAGGCCCCACTCCGAATTTTTCCTCAAGGTTTTCTCTTGAAATGGGTGAGTATTCCACAAGGCAGCGGAGGTTTGAAATAAGGGGTTTACCTTCCCTTAGATAGACTGCCTTCACTGGTTGACGATCTCTACCTACCCGAAGCAACTGGTTATGGCGCCAGTGACATGTCTTCATCCTTTCTCCTGTCAGTAGCAGCAGGTCTGTCGGGATTATATCTAAGTCACGCGAGCAGGCCAGGAGCTGGACTTAGTATCAGGATTATTATATAAACGAAAATGATACAGAGTTAAACATAACAATGTCTTTATTTAGGAGTGACGTCGAATAAAGGCAGTCATCCCCCTCTTCATATGATAGCTATCTAGATAGGTGACAAAGGTAGGGAGAATGTTGGCGAGCGGTTGGTAAACACACAAGAAAGATTCTCTAAAATAACGATGTCCTGTATTTGTTTTTGTTGCTTTGCTACTTTGGCCATTTCCATTTTAACCGTCTTCTCAACTGAACTCTTAAAATCATAAAGGAAAAGAACATAAGTCAGTCATGAGACTGCATACCTCTGCCTGACAACGTAAGGATGGGCCAAAGTTTTATCGAGGCTTAACTTTTCTATATTGTATGAAGTATTCGCGAAGTTATGCCATGGAAACGTTGATAACTCAAAAATTATGGATCTGATCAGGTTGAAAATTTTGCATGGCGGTTACTGTTGTTGGATAATGGCCCTGTGGGAACGGACGCATCTTGAGGTGGGTGTATCTGTTGGAAATCGTTTGATTTGGCTTGCGCGATTTAGTGCGCGTGGACCCTTACAGTCGAGTGCAGAATAGGGCTGTTCTCACAGTCAGAGCTCACAGACGTGACAGGGTCACCGCGTTGTCGAGACCTCAGATCAAGGGTCACTGTGCACCTGCGCATAGAGGCTCTGTGACGTCACGGGCTTTTGCGTGTGAAGCAGAGCTTTTGCTAGTCTGGGTTTTGGAGGCGAGCCGAACGGACGTGTTTCACGATGTAGTCTGCAACATGATTAGGGACATTTATTCCCTAAGAAAATACAGGCGATAGATCTCTTTTCAACCCTCCATGAATGGCTAAGAACTTAATTAATAAGTAATTACGAAAGCAGTAATTTGGTCTCTCTCTCGACGTTAGTGGATATCTCCAAGCCGACGGATAACTAACGCCAAATAAAACAGAACTTAAAAGTTTAAAAGATTGTTTGTCTCCTGAGTCGGTTATTAAGCTTTTTGTTGCAGCGGCGTGGTTCACGGCAGAAAGAAAGAAGAAAGAATTCAACCACTGGACGACGCACCCCTCCAAGCGGCGAGGAAAAATTGAGGGTGCGAGAAATTTAAAGGTATGCAACACATATGATTTTTGGTGTTAAAAGTGGAGTTGTTTAAACGAGAACTGCCACGGCGCTTTCTGGGGCACTATGCAACACTGTTATCAAAGAGAATCAGATCCATACATACAAATTGGGAAAACTCGGAAGTTGAAATTCCATTAAAAATTAAAGTTCCATGTCATGTAAGATACGAGACTTCATTGGCTACAATTTGGCGCAGGTACTGAGTCTGTACGATGAATAGAACCGAAATTATCGTCAGAAGTGTGACTAACATTTTTAGTGATCTTGATCTTTGATCTGAATATCCCCAAATCAAATCAGTTCTAAGTTACACCATGACTGATATTTTGACCCAGTTTTTGTAACGATTGGTCAAGCGATGTGAGCACTAGGCTATACGCAAATAAACAAATTAGACCGAAAACATAACCTTCTCATTGGAAACATTTACGCTCTTAATACAATATACATTTCAAATTCCGTTCAATATTTACAGAAATCTAACTACCGGCAATCATCAGGTCATCACCAGACATCTGCGCATTACTGGTAGTAGGTATAATGGTTCTGCATTAACTTAAAAAAGAGTTGATTTGCTGTTAAGCTGACAAAACAAATCACACTGAAAATAAATAAGGAGTTTGTTTTTCGAATTTGAAACTCGTATTCTGTCTTTTACATAACAATAAAACTCATGTGCACACTAATCCGACGGTCTTGGGCCAATCTTTCAGCTGCTAGAAAAATAAAAACATGACTAATTAATGTAATCGCTACATGACGTCTATAGCGTGTCTTTTCAATTAGAAACTTAGTATCCACCCAAATATTTGTAACATAATCCTAACTCTTGGAAACATTCACAGGGATTGTTTGTTGTAGACTGATAGTATATACGAACTATTTCAATTAATTATACTTAATTGAATTATACTCGCATATTTCAAGTTATAAAGAACTGCTAATAGTTCCGACGTTGTTTAGAGCCAGTTGTTTTGATTAGCTACAGAATGAGCAAGACAATGCATGTTTGAATATAGGACATGTAATGCGCATGCTCCGTCCCGTGTGTACGTATGGGAGAGACGCAGGGGCTTGCAGATAATAAGACATATAGTGCGCAAGCGCTTCTCTGTGTCTACGTGCGTTTGTGTGTGGGAGGCTTGCAGACAGTAATGATAATAAAAACATTGTAATAATAAAATATAATATATAAAAAAGGTTCCAAGTACTTTCTTTGAGCTTAGCGAACGAAAAGAGACGAGACACCAACTTTAAGGTCGTCCGCTGTGTGTTATTGTCTTTGAGACGAGCAAGAGATCAGAGGTCGGCGAACGGATATGACACATTTCATCAAGTTACGTTAAAACTAGACAACCTATAATTACCAAAATTAATGACGAAAACCTCAGAAGGCACTTTCAAATGTCCTTGGAAAACTTTAGGACGCGATAACCTACGTGACTTCTATTTTTGAAACATTCCAATAGCTTTCTGGTGTCTGTTCGAATCGCATCTCCGTATTACCACAAAGCTTCCCTTCCAAACAGATATAGAATTTCTATCTCCACACAATCCTCCACTCTATAATAAACACTAATGTGTATTTATTTGTATATGAATAATAGATGTGCTTCTATTCCGTCACGTAAAACTTAGCGAGTAAAACACGTGCTTATTTTTAGTATCCGGACAAAACTACTTCAAGTGGTGAGGGGAAGCGAGAATACAAAAAGCAAGTCAGACATCCACTTCAGATTACCCCGCTGCCTAAAATGAATTCAAAAATAAATCATTCACTCTATAATAAAAAGTCAGGTCATCAGGAATGATAATTTATATATGAAAAATTGGATTACTGACGTAATTCTCTCCTGAATAACTCATAACACCCGGACCATATTTATAACGTTTCCTGGTATGATTCACCCTCCCACATCTAATGTCATTCCAGTTTGACTTATTGGTTTGAACGCAGAATTCATATAGGACCCCAATCGGAGAAATATGATAATTATTTCATATGAAATGCGTTCTATCCTCTTTGTAAACCAGCAAAATTAACGGGAAACCAACAGAATTAACAGAACACTTCCTTCTGTTCCCCCATCTCTCTCATGTACTCATGCACCTGTTCGTGCACGGATGTTAATATAGTCCCAACTATACAGCTAATCTATTATATTACATCCTTTATTTTCCTAGTCCCCCTTGACCCTTATCCTATAATAATGTTTTATAAGGTGTCTTTTCTCCTCCTAAATTTTTCCGTTGTCCATACATTCCCAAGTGCTGTTCCTCCTACCCTAATCATCTCATTACGCAATGTTTTTCTTAAAAAACCTCTAGTAAAGGAGCCTTGATAATAATCAACCTTTATCCCCTGAACTTATTTAAACTTCTATCTTATTTTCATTTATAGTTCTAAGTCCTTATTAATACATTCTAATATTATTAATTATCTCCTTTATATTTATCTTATAGTTTCATTTTATATCTCTAATTTTTAATATCATCTCCTTATTGGTACCTTTGTTTTTTTTATCTTTAATTCTATTTATTATTAATTTTACTTCTATTATTTCTTAATTTACCTTTGATCTATATTATAAGTTAACGATTTTTATTTACTTATTTATAATTTTATTATTATTTTCATATATATTTTTATCTATGTGTATATATGTGCGTTTGTATATGAATATATATGTATGTATATATGTCTGCATATGTATGTATTTTTATATTGTTCATATATTCGTTATCCTTTATATTTCTATTATCGAACTTACATTTTTATTTTACTTTATTTTATCTTCTATATTTTATGTTTTATTTATTATTTATTTTATTTTATTTTACTCTATTACACTTCATTCTTTATTTTATGTATTTCTATATTTTTATATTTTTTATATTATTTTATATTTTTTGATATATTTTTTGATATATTTTTTGATATATTTTTTGATATATTTTTAATTTTAAATTTTTCAATTTTTTAATTCTTTTATATTTTCTTATATTTTTTTATACTTTAACATTTTTTATATTTTTATTTTTTATTGTTATTTTCATTTTTATTTTTATTATTATTTTTATTTTTATTTTTATGTTTATTTTTTTAATTTGTTTTCTTATTTTATTTTTATTTTTTACTTCTTATCCTCTGATTTTATTTTTCCTTAATATATTCTATTATTTTTATATTTTATTTTATTTTATTTTATTTTTACTCTTTATTTTTGTTCTTATTTTTATTTTTTTCATTTTTTCTTACTAATCTTTATAATGTCTATAAGGTTTTATTATTATCATTATCAGTTTTATCTTTATATTCTTACTCTATATCTGTAACTTATTCTTTTTCCAATATTGGTCTATGTACGAGCTTGTTATTTTTTCCTTGAATTTCTGTAAGATGTGGTGCTAAAGGCGCTGATGAAGATACGTTTTGGAGTAGCTTTTGTTGGTTTTAAAAAAATTAAATAAAGTATTTCCAGAATGTTTTGGAAACGACCGTACGCCATAATAGACTTGTTGTTCTAATTCTTTGAGCAATTGGAATCTTATAATTCACTAAATCTCTTATATATATATATATATATATATATATATATATATATATATATATATATATATATATATATATATATATATATATATATATATATATATATATATTTCGTCCTTTCGTAATCGGTTCTCATCAGCATAGAGACATAACTATTCACTACTGGTCGTGTGATTCGAAACCCCGGGCTACGAGTATTTTACAACACAAATCCCGACACCTAGAACCACTCGGCCACCGCTGGATAGCTAAATAAACAGTGTTAGTTTTAACACTTATTTCGGCGGCTTGACGTCATAAGAGCGTTCAACTTAATGAAAGAAACGATGGATTTATAGCTAGCGATGTCATGCTGTGTTAATACTACACTTACAGTGTCCATCTAGAGGGTTTATATATATATATATATATATATATACATATATATATATATATATATATATATATATATATATATATCACTAGATAAAGTGAAATAATAAAATAAGGTGCGAATCAATTATTATTTCACTTTATCTAGTGCTATTAATGCTCTATCCAGTATATTGAATTTAATTTTTAACCGGATGTTCACTAATTAAATATATTAGTTGCCTCTTACATCTTTTGTTGTATTAACATTATATATATATATATATATATATATATATATATATATATATATATATATATATATATATATATATATAGATAGATAGATAGATAGATAGATAGATAGATAAATAGATTGATAGATGAACAGCGAGTGCGAACATCGGTAAAAAATATTTTTTCCGTCATTTGTAACGGAGGGTGTACATGTAGAGTGTGAGAACATGTCGGGATCGACATCTTCTAATAGGGGTTGCTGCATAGATATCCACTTTTCCGACCTTGTTGGATATGAAGAAAACCATTTTCCAAGTTTTGGTTAAAAGGACAAACCTTTTCCTCTACAATTTAAATAAATTTTATTCAAACAGTTTTATCAACACTACAAACATGGCCACCCGGAAAGAGTTATGAAGAAACAGGAATACAAAATAGGTTGAGTCAGGAGACAGGCATGTACTATAGAAGTAAGATTGAGTTCAGGTATTTTATCTCGCCTCTCGCTCAAGTCATGGCATAAAGCTAGAAAGGAAATATGGCGTCTTGTCAACACGACGCTCAAAGTCTGACTGTTTATAAAACGCGGGAATAGGTCCGGGCGGAAGTGCTATCCTGCACAAAAGTGTTCTGGCCGAACAACGCATCAATCGCTCCGCAAGTGAGAACGTGCAAGTGCAAACGAAAATAGATCGTAATTATGTAACTGCTACATTCACTGGTATAACATAATACTGAAGAGTTAGAAGAAATTTTAAAATCGTAGAAAGGTGCGGCGCCCCTCCTCCAACGATTAACTTGACCTTGTGTCATATCCTGCCCGAGTGAAACGGTCGGTAAATATATACAAAGCATTTCTGCGTAATGTTAAATTAAAGTTCAATTTAATTTCTCAATTGAATTTATACTTTCCCGATTAAATTAATCTAATTAATTGTAATTGTTTTATTTCTGCAAAACATTCGTTGGAAGCGATACGACTTAATGGTTTCAGCAAGCGGTAAATTACGTGGGAAGACTTCAAACACATATAATTATATGATTATATCCAGAACTTGTGTCGTTGTTCTTCTAAACGATTAAGTCGGACTTTAATTGCATTTGTACTCATTTGTTTTCCTTCGTGTGGCATAATTTGTTCGGTTATACATTCTAAACAGATCAAAGCATCCTGAAGAATTTTCCGAAGAATTTATCAAATAATTAATCATTATTCATTAATAAGCAAGTCATTTACGAAGAAAATAATGGTGGACGTTTAATCCACGTGTTTCACCGCATGCATCTTATTAAAAAAATTATATCTTGTATAAATCTTGTTAAAATTAGTGACATGATATTTATATATTCGAACTATATCTTTCTATCTTTAGAAAGTTAGATACATGATATTTATATATTCGAACTATACCTTTCTATCTTTAGAAAGTTAGTGACATGATATTTATATATTCGAACTATACCTTTCTATCTTTAGAAAGTTAGTGACATGATATTTATATATTCGAACTATATCTTTCTAACTTTAGAAAGTTAGTGACATGATATTTATATATTCAAACTATATCTTTCAATCTTTAGAAAGTTAGTGACATGATATTTATATATTCGAACTATATCTTTCTATCTTTAGAAAGTTAGTGACATGATATTTATATATTCGAACTATATCTTTCTATCTTTAGAAAGTTAGTGACATGATATTTATATATTCGAACTATATCTTTCTAACTTTAGAAAGTTAGTGACATGATATTTATATATTCGAACTATATCTTTCTAACTTTAGAAAGTTCCTGACATGATATTTATATATTCGAACTATATCTTTCTAACTTTAGAAAGTTAGTGACATGATATTTATATATTCTAACTATATCTTTCTATCTTTAGAAAGTTAGTGACATGATATTTATATATTCGAACTATATCTTTCTAACTTTAGAAAGTTAGTGACATGATATTTATATATTCCAACTATATCTTTCTATCTTTAGAAAGTTAGATATGTTTATATGTTTATATATTTGTATGTACAGGATTCACTCTTAAATTAATTAACCGATCATTATGCATTTTATAACACGGCTGCCAGGCGTAAAGTGTCCAAAAGTGGGCGATATTTAGTTTAATTTTGTTTTATACATAGAAGGCAAAGAGGGAGTGGGTAAAAACTCTTCATGAAAATCTAAATACCTCTGATTTTTGTGAAATTTTAACAATAGGTATTAGACATCAATTAATAAATATTCCCAACATTTCAGTTTCTTTAGAGTATTTTAAAGAAGTTTTAGAGGGCATAATATCGGCACAACCTCCCATTTGAAAATTTAAATATTTCAGATTTGCATTGAATTTGATATATAATCATCAGGCCCTAATTCCTTGAATTTCAATTTAAGATATTTTCTAGAATCAAATTTATGTAATGATTTTGATAAAAATTGGAATAAGGATTCTAGACATAAGCTTAAGTTGCATTATATATTGAATTTAATCTACGTAATGGGACATGACAGTGGTGCAAAGTGTTCTGTTTGGGGAATTACTTTTCACGAAAGGCTTCCATCCCTTTTTTACTCTCTTTACATAAAACTAAATTAAACTAAATATACGCCACATTTAAAACCTTTACGCCTAACAGTGGTGCTCCAAAATGCATAATGATCGATTAATTAGTTTATGTGTGAGTCCTCTACGTACAAATATATAAACATATACACATACCCAAATTATATATATATATATATATATATATATATATATATATATATAGAGAGAGAGAGAGAGAGAGAGAGAGAGAGATAGATAGAGAGAGAAACACACAGAGAGAAACAGAAAGAGAGAGAGAGAGAGAAAGCAAATAGCAAGTTACGTAAACCCCGTCGTCTGAAATTTATTCGGAAAGAAATCCCCCACTCTATTTCCATAATGAGACGTTTTCTTTTTTTTTGCTTTCTAATTCCATACCGATTTATACGTTCTTCTCTTTTTCTTTTTTACGCTTTAAAAACTTTCCAGATTAAGATGTTTTCTATCTTTCTTTCTTATTTACTTTTTAAACCTCACCGATTGAGACGTTATTTAATATGTATATAAGTGCAAACACTGGCGAATCATAATTCTTTTTCCCTCATTTTGACGGAGTGTGTACACTCATGAAAACTACTGAATAAACATTTTAGAAAGTGGTTAAGATATCTTTGAGAAATATTAATTCCAGATGTGTGATTTTACATCATACATTTGATATCAAACATACATAGAAAAGTACCTCCACCCCCACACACATGACCTACTAAAAAGTGAACTTTTAAAAAGTATTAGTTTATACCCGCCCCTTAAGCGGTGTTGATACAGTACTTGGGTATGTTAATTTCCATATTTACCGAGCTTATACCGTTTCTCTAGTACGAAGAAAAATATGTGTGAGATTTCTTGGAAATTTGCAGGAGACAGTAAGTAACTACGATGAATGTATTTACGTATCGTTTTTATTGGCAAAAATTATTAGAATGTTTTATGCAAAACTAGTTCGCTTCGAACAAATGCGGAATATTCTTTATGCCGACTTGTGTAGGAATTATCCAAAAAAAGTTAAACAAATATTTATGTAATTTTTTGATGTTATCATGTTAATTTCTTTAAATTTGTAAAACAAGTTAAAAAAATTCAAACTCGGGCATTGGCATCCAATCACAGTTTTCTATTATTTGTGTACTAATAGACATTCCCCAATCACATACAATTTTGATAGTATATAGATAGATAATTCGATAAGTTTTGTGCTTAAATCGATAGTTTTTCGAATATATTTTAGAAGATAATCGAAAATGAAAGACGAACTTTTAAATTTTATTGTTTATTATCAAAACATTTCGATAAATATTTAATTTGATTCAATAAATAAAACAAAAAATAACACTAATTTAAATATTTTGTTTTGCCTTGACAGAGCAAAAAATCGTCTACGAAAATTTTTTTTTATTATGAAAATCGCTGCAGACAAGGCATGGAACCAATTAATGTTAGGAGATAACAAGAACGAAAGATGATTATCACAATAACAGGAGTTGCCTATTGACATTAGTCTTGAAAAGACCAAGGCTATAGGTAGGAGGAAAACAGTCAACAGGAAAAGCGTTCAAAAAGTCTGCAGATTTTAGAAAAGAAGCTACTGGAATAGGAAGCTGTATTACAACGAGGTATTAAAACAACGAATTGATGAAGACCACTAGACCAACGAGTCAAACGAGCTGGAACAAAAGAAGCAGGGAATAGATCCGACAATTCCGAAGAACACATGCCATAATAGTACTTATAGAAAAGGCTGAGACTAGCAACATCCCGTCTGTGTGTGTGTGTGTGTGTGTGTGTGTGTGTGAGAGAGAGAGAGAGAGAGAGAGAGAGAGAGAGAGAGAGAGAGGGTGTAGAGAAGAAGAAAGGGTGGGGGCCAATCAAATTACAGATACGTTTCTACACCTTTACAAGAACCCTCAAATGGATCCACCAGCCTAAATATGACAACAGTACTCCATACATCAAGTGGGAGAAGAACTCTTCTCCTCCTTTCTCACAGTATAGACGCTGCTACTCTCTCTCTACTCTACCGTTATTTCCATGAAAGGTTCTCAACTGAGCTCCAATCTTTAGTTCCTCCTTGTAAGACATTCACAGCAAAAACTCGTATTGTTACCACAACGGAAAGAGACTCTGCTTTCTCCTTTCCATGTGTCTAGCATCAGGCGGAATTTCTATGAACAGAGCTTCTTTGGAAGGACCTCTCGCCTGCGGAACACAATACTGCGGTACTGCTTCCCTGCTGATTACAACTTGATCATCTTCAAATCCAATATCAACAGATTTTTGTCCTAAACAGCTCCACAAGTAATCACACGCAGTTTATACTATTTATTAATTTTAGTACTCCCATAGTGTTCCTCATGTTTCGGCTGATAATCATTCCGCCTTATTAACAATTACTCTTGAGTGGCTCTTGGCCTTGATAAATTGTGACATTATAGTAAAAAAAAACCCCAAGAAACAACAATTTTCTGCAGTTAAAAATAAGTTTAAATTTTTATTTACACAGCGTAAATTGCATGTACCCTGCGGCTTACTACAAGTAACAAAACATGCAACTGAAAGAAACATATATTTGCTAGTATATATATAATTTTGAATCTGCAACTGATTGTTTTATTTCTAGCATAGCTGTCAACTGTACTTGTCTAAACAAAATGTTACAAATGTCATTTTGGATACTGGACGCAGGCGCCCGTTTGCACACATATGCAGACACACACAGACACACACACACACACACACACACACACACACACACACACACACACACATATATATATATATATATATATATATATATATATATATATTTATTTATTTTTTAATGCAACTTTGATTCCTATATAATTTTATTGCTAGCTACCATATTGCAGAATGGTTCTTGGATGTAGTGTTTAGATAGTATTATTATTTTTTATTTTTTTTATTTTTGTTATAATTAATGTTATTTGATATGCAAATTACTATATCATACGGTAGTTTTAAGGGTAATATATTATTATTATTATTTTATCATTATTATTATTTATTTATGTATATATTAGTGGTATTTTAAGCTGAATTATTTCGACACTTGATTATTGGGGAAATGGTCGTATAATCAGTACCATTGGAGAGCCATGAATATTATAACTGTCCTGTTTTTAAATCTCCGAAACAGTTACATGGTAAACAGCTGATGATCTCCGTGTTAATATTAGACGCTTAAGGTCTCCTGTTTTTGTTTCACTCTTAGATAATTAACCCCCTTTTTTTTCTTTTTTTTTTTTTACTTATATTTTTTTCATTTATTAATTTTCCAACGAATGTTAAGTCTGCAATATCTTGGATTTAGTTAGTTTGTCTGGGAATTTAAACTGCATTTTACATTTTTTTTTTTAATGACTCAAAGCTTCTTTAGACTATATATATATATATATATATATATATATATATATATATATATATATATATATATATATATATATATATATATATAGTCTCGGAAGTTTCTCAACCATTAAAACTATATATAAAAAAAAAAAAATGATATAAAAAAAACAAACTTATAGTCTCAAGTCTTCCAGTGGAAAATCACTCATGTAAGTCAATTTATTTTTTACAGTTATTATATTAGTTAGTTTCTAACACTATTTTAAGGGATCATCAGTTGTTTACCATGAAAAACTGTTTCGGGAATCTCTTATATATGTGTTTTACTTATATTAATAAATCCACCATTCACCCATGCATTTAGTATTGTTGCCATATCTGGGCTGGTGGACCAACCACTAGTCCCTCCTTCTTGGACAGATTCCCCCAAAAGAGTCTCTAACCTAATAGGTCCCACACTATCTACCAAGCTCCAGCCCTTGTCTCCCATCGCTGCGATGTTGCATCCCTGTGCTTGTTTTACAAGTACTTCCACAGAATGTGCTTCGAACTTGTACTCCAGACAAACCCGACTAGCAGCAAAATCCCAACCCTTCACCGTAGATGTCCCCAGATGACGAAAACTTTCTACTCTAATAGCTCGGACCGCTTGCGTTTGGAATCCCCCCTGCTCCCTGTTTCCGCGACTGTACTGGCATACAGAAATTTAAAGCATAATATTTTTTCTGTCTAGTTACCTGGTCATGAAATGGCAAAATATCGCTCCGATACAAACACAAACCAATTGTTGATTTCTTTTTTTTCGTTATAAAATGCCAATGTTTTTGTAATTTACATTGCGAGGCCTTTTTTACTTTTTACTTATCAGATAAAGGACAATTACTTTTATTACTTCAAATTCAAGGAAAGTTATCAGTTGATTTTACAAAACACCTTCCAAAAGACTCGTCGTGTATGCTCCATGTTAACCGACAAGTATGCTTATGGAATTCTATCATTTGTTCTTTTAGTCAACATCCTGGGTATTTCGCATTTTCCATTAGTTTTGATATAAGCGAAAAAATGCAAAATCGAAATCTTTAATTACGATGGAGTGAGTACGTGGTCCACAATATATTCCTTAATGCCACGAGAACCTTATAAGTCTGACATTCCTTTTTTATTCATGAATTCCAAAAAATATTAAATTCAAAAAGGCAAATTGAATTGCATTGTTAGTGTTGCTTTTCTTTGTTTCTTCCAATTTAATATTTGTTTTCCTTTAACTAGCCAATAAAAATTTCAAAACAAATTATAAATCTTTGTTGTTTTTTTGAAAATAAAAATCAATTAAAAAAAATCTTTGTTGTTTTTTGAAAAAAAAATCTAAAAATAAGATGAGTTATCTTCCTAGATAAGTTACTATGTTTGAGTAAAAATGGCCCGTTGTATGAGTGATGGCGTACTCAAAGAGAGATAGTCTGCTTAATAGTGATAAACATATAATAAATGCTCAAGCCTAACTCCAAACGCAACCTTGACTCAAATCTACAAAGAATTCTTCAAAGGCAAAATCATTTTTTCTTAAAAATACTGTTAGTTAAGTAAGCGGTTTTACCAACCAACTTTTGTAGCTTCGCGGTTATCTTTTCTTGGTTACAAAAAAATATTTGGGAAGGGGATCATTACTCGTATGAAGTATTACAATTTTAAATGCAAAAAAAAAAAAAATAACAAACGATGTACTTTTATTTGTATCAGGTACCTAGAAGTATATTTCTTATAATTGTTAGTTCACCATTTGTCAAGACTAAGAGCCACTTGCTGATGAGGGTTATTAAGATGGAATAATTCTCAGCCAATGTAATGCAATGAACTGGGTGAAGCGGCTTTTGACAAGTATTTGTTGACATTGGATTTTAAGACGATGATTTTTTAGTCTGCAAGGAAGTCCCACAGGCGAGAAGCCCTTGTAAAGAAGCTCTACAAAGAAGCTCTGCCCACTAAAATTACGCTTGACGCAAGGCACATGAAGGAAGAATGGAAATTATTTTTCTCTTGTGGGAGAAGAAGAGTTTTTGCTGTGAATACCTTACAGATAGTGGAGCTTAGTTCAGAACCTTCCATTAAAATAACGATAGAGTAGAGAGAGACTAGCAACGTCTCTTCTGCGAGAAAGGGGCTGTAAGGTACAGAAGATATTTTCCTCCACTAGATTTTGGAGTCGATTTCTCTAGACAACCAAGAGTGTTCTGAGCGGCGCCTCCTCAGATGTGGCAACAGTATTCCGTCTAATGCAGGTAGATGATTGCATCTGAAGTCTGGTATTTTCCGAAGCGGTAAAATGATGAAAGGAGAGTAGAAAGTTGACTGTGGGTTTACTTTCGGCAGCCTCGTTACTCTCGCTTCTCTTATTTTGTCCTTTAGTCCTCACATTTCATGAGCTATGTCTCTGACAAAGCAGGAAAAATTGCTGTTTTCTGGGTCGGAATCTATCCATATAACATCAAGTGGCTTCATGCCTTGCCTGGAGCTCTTCCCATAAAAAACCCTATTATGCATAAAATATGAAATTTACGGATTATGAGCTTGTATAGCAACGGATAACGGGAGCGAACTTTGAAAAAGACCTCTGAGTTATGCCCCTTGCGTAAATAAATGTCGGATTGACTCTGACAATGGTTATTACACAAATATACAAGTATAAATTAGGTGTAGTTACCATGTTAAGTTAGATAGTTTGAAGTTTACATACTATGGATTAGTTAAAATGTTACCCCGAGGGTCCACTGTGATAGTATAACAATCGCAGGTGGGGCAATATCTCGCTCGGGGTTGCTAAGGTCACGGACTTTGAATATCAGGTGCCAACCTCTATAAGATGGGCGCCAGTCGCGTTGTTTCGCCAGCAAGTACCTGCTGCAATGCGGGAAAAGCATAAAGATCTCTCTTACTATTCTAAACTTTTGTGTAGTGCTCAAATTGCACTTTTTAGAGCTTATTGTGTATGACGGCTGATGTTCCAATAATTTCTATTTAAGAGTGAATGGAGTGTTAGCGTTATTCAAGCTCCAAATCCGTGTAGCTAGAGCATTACATTCGTATAAATGCTGCTTAAATTACCGTGCGTCATTTCTATGTATGTTTCGTCCATCCAGTTGCCTACGTCTGATGTAATATTGACTTCATACACTACGGACTTTACTAAATTTTTACCATCTCGAAGACATTAATCTTCCGCCCTACAAGAGCAGAGATTGTGGCACAGAGTTTTCGCTTAGAAATTATCAACGATCTTATTGATGTAACGCAGAATAGCAGATTTTAATACAGTTTGTGTTAAATAGTTTATGGAACCTATTTTGCGGTAGGAAATGCTTATCCAATAATCTGAGAAATATTTCACCTATGTTAGATTTGATGCTGAGAGAGAATGGTGGCATAAACCAGATTGTTTTTCTTTTTCAGTTTGTGTTACCTGGCTTGGAGAGGCTTGAGGATGTGGTAGATCTGTTTTCTCAATTAACTTTCGTGGAAAGCGTTATTGTAATATGGAGCGGCTTAATCGAAAATGATAGGACCAGAAGACAGATTAGAGATTCTACGACTGATACTGGGAACCAGGTTTTTAAATACAATGGCATGGTGGCAGGACTGTGCATTAGCATATGCTAATTGCTTGTTCGGTTTGTGTTCGGATTATACGCGTTGTGTATTAAGTCTAAGTTCACGTCTAAGAAATTAACGTTAGTGAAGTTTGTGGTTATAGTTTATTTTCTGGGCCGTTTAACCCCTGCTTACGAGGTCTAGCTAACGTATGTCCGTACAATTGCGAGATAGAGGCAAACCGTTATCACAATCACGGTACAATCCGTAGGTCTGTTTAAGGAATTTATTTTTAAGAGAGACAAGTATAAATAACCCAATAAGATCGCAGATGTATCACACATGATTCCAAATGACATAATTAATTGGCTAATTTTAGTAATTTTTTGCCGTTAATTCCATTATAATTTTCTCGTTATAAAATTATGTTCAAGCTTATTTTTAAGCATTTGAAGTTAGCGAGTAAAAACTCGACAATATTCTCTAATCAACCTAGCCGATATTACCCTTCCTGAGAGTCCAATATTTAAAAACCCCGGCCCGACATTATCAGACAACATTAATAAGTACATAGAAGATGCTGTCAAGTCTGCTGCAAAGAAGGTACTCTACCAGGATAGAAAAGTTGTTACACCTGCCAATATCCTATATCTCTATAAAACCACCATTTTTCTTGTGTATAGTATATTGTTGCCACATCTGGGCCAATACACTAACCACTAGCCTCTCCCTCTTGGACAGGGTGAAGGAAAGAATTTCTAACCTCATCGGTCACTCACTTTTTTTCTAATCTCTATCACGT
This sequence comes from Sepiola atlantica, assembly GCA_963556195.1. Classification (NCBI taxonomy): domain Eukaryota; kingdom Metazoa; phylum Mollusca; class Cephalopoda; order Sepiida; family Sepiolidae; genus Sepiola; species Sepiola atlantica. The sequence goes on from OY744520.1 coordinate 100,919,602, forward strand.
GTCGCATCGCGGCACTGTTACATCTCTATGCATGTTTTGCAAGTACTTGCACAGAATTTGCTCCAACGAACTAACTAACTAGCCTTGTAAACCCTAAATGAAAATATCCCCGGCCCACCCGACAAACAGCCCCCCCCCCCTTCACTATAGAGGTCTCTAAATGCCCGAATATTTTATACTCTGATAGTTTCCTTCCTCGTACTCTGATAGTTTCCTTCCTCGGACCGCTTCTCTTTGGAATTTTCTTCTTGCTCCATATTTCCCCAACAGTACCAACATGCAGAATTTAAATGTAATGTGAACAAATCTCGTAATTGGATTGAACTCCAGTTTCCTCTGGCAGTCAGGACTGATATACCACTTTTCTTGTTCTCTGTACATATCTTTTCTTCAATATATATTTTTCACCTAACCCCGTGTTCCGTGTCTTCATTTCGATCCCTAAACAGGGTCACAACAAATACTGAGCACTATTTTTCTAAACAAATTGTGTCATTTTGTAAACGAGTCATGTTCAATTTATTGATACGTAAGCAACGCTGCATAATTCTGCAAATCTTTTATATATAAAATAGTCAACGTCTGTGTGTTATAGAAATCGATGTGTTAACAGTTACAACATTCAAATAAGTTTCAATAAGGGTTAAGCGTTTCACAGAATTTAAAGGCACTATTGAAAGTTTCCTTCGATTCGATCTGAGGTCACTAGGGGCAATGATTTGTTGGGTCCATAAAATATTGATGGATATTAGAACGTAAAGAAACGAAATTCCGTTTTTTAAATAGATATGCTTCGTGCCACAAAAATAAGATTAAAATTAAATAAAGACTATCTCAGTGAATAATGCATTTAAAAAAGGTTTAAACATTCAAATAGTTATTTTTATTGGTATTTTAAGATTTAAAATAATTAAATTCGTTTCTATTCGTTAAAGCCGTTTTCCGTTTTACAGCTGCCTGTAAGAAACGCAGCGCCAACAAGTAGTTTTGTTTAAGAAAACACCACCGCGCTAACAGTTATTTTTATTACTTGACCTCATACTGCAAATGTTGTTTTTAAAGATTTATATTTCAAAGCAAAAAGTTGTAAATATGACTATATTTTAAAATTATTTCCGACGAGCAGTATATTCCTGCCCGAGCAACGCCGGGTGAATACCGCTTGTATTTGATACGCTTAAAATTCATTCGGAGTGTAAGGAGAGATTACCGATTATTTTGACGTATTTTAGCATTGAAAGCGAATAGTATCAGCCGTTTTAATTCCCGCTTCTTAAGCCTCTCATAAAAGACTCTCAACACGTCCACATAAATATCTTTGCCGACAAAGACATTTATGTGAACCTGTTGAGAGTCTGGTTAGGGTTAGGTTTGAGAGCCAATGATAGAGATCACTCTTATTCATTGCCAATCCCTAGTTAGATTTTTTTGGTTTCGGTTTTGTAGCATTTATTTAAAGTATAACTACATGAAAAGCAAAAAGTGAAAAAAGAAAAAAAAACTATTCAAAGGTAGACAAAAGAAAAGATGGATAGACAACGTCTGTGAATAGACGCACATGAACATAAACGAAGCGAACACCTTGGCCCAAGATCGTAGAAAGCTCGGAGGATACTCAGCCATGGAATGTTCTTGGCCTTTTGGCTAAGATCAAAGTAAAAACCCTTGGGAAGAGCAGAAGAGGAATGGAGCACAGTGGTGAGGGAAGGAAGGAAGAATGTAACCGCTTCCGCCGTGATCTCACCACTCGTCCAACCGCAGGAACAGCAGCAACAGGAATAGCAGAAGCAGCAGCAGCAAAATGAACAGATTGCCCCCAGGCCGCAAAACCAGCAGGGGGTAAAAAGAAAACAAAAAAAAATCCTCTGACAAAGAGGAAGAAGTCGGTGAGGAGGAGATGCCAAAAAAATTGCCCCCCCCCCCCCGGTTCAGAAAAAGAACAAATGAAAGGAAAAAGAGGATAAGGGAAGAAAAGATTGCCCAATCCCCCATGGAGCAGACACCATCCCCGACACCTCCAAAACCTACATCCACACAACCAACTCCCATCCCCAGTACAACAATTTTGAAGAAAAAACCTATCCCTACTTTGCAAGCACCGGCCTCCACACCAACGCCTTCAATAGCCCCCACACCAACACAAGCAATAACACCAGCCCCCACACTGCATTTATCAAAACAGACACCTGCACATACACCACCAAGCTCTGAATCCTCTCCGCTAAAACTAGTCGAACCGGGGAGGAAAAGAAGCCAATCTTCCTCACCGACTCGGAGGAAAATCAAAGAAAAACCCCTCCCCTTTAAATTGGGGAGGGAGTTGTGTAAAATTGACCCCCTATCTTTCGGCACGGACGTATCCTTCCGGCAGAAGAGGAATTTAAAACCTCTGTTGGACTTCAGCCAGATGGGGGTAAAGACATAGAAGACTCCACCAATTTCCCAGAGGCCCCCTTCTTAACAACTTTTGTAAGGCTTCCAGCCGGTCGTAAGAACTCTGTCTGGCAAATGCTGGAGGCCACGGAGGGAGCCATACCGGGAATAAAACTCACCAAGGACAAAGACCCTTCCCTGGACGAACTTTTACCAGAATACAAGGGAAGGGTCCCAATGTTGGTTCATCCTTCTCTCTATAGGGCCTTAAAACTTACCTTTCCCCTGGACGTCAGCGGCATTGCGCGCAGCGGCCAGGACACCAAAGAATTGGCCACATTGAGCATGGCGCATAGCGTCGGCGTCCTTTTGCCGCAGACTTTGGAACCGGGTGCGACACTGCTTAAGGTAAGTTCATGACTCTGCGCTTGGCTAGTTTGAATGCAAGGGGCTTGAGGTCTTCAAACCGGGCGGTTCGCGTCCGGAGGGATCTCCTGTCCCTGGGAGTGGATGTAGCTGCGATCCAGGAGACGCACTTTGTTTCATCCGGGGATTGTCAGGTGCTGACAAGAGACTACGACGTCTTCTCAGCATATGGGAATCCCCGGGGGAAGGGTGTCGCCTTTCTTGTGAAACGCACCCTGTCCGCGACGGTAGACGTTGTTCATAGGGATTTGGGGGGGGGGGCAGCCTGGTCGTGGCCGATGTGGCCGTGAAGGATTTTGTGTTCCGGGTAATTGCAGTTCATGCACCCAGCACCGCTCGAGAGAGGGTCTCCTTTTTTCGGGATCTGGACGTGTTCGTCGCAAGTCCGAAACGTGTAGTTCTAATGGGAGATTGGAATGCCATCCTTGATCCCAAAATAGACAAGGTCGGGAGGGGAGCTAGAAGGAAGGAAAGATGTGAGACCAGCCTGGTTGACCTGATGGAAAGATGCGATCTGGTCGACAGGTTTCGTGTCGATCATCCGGGGCGGGACAATTGGACATGGACAAATAGTGTGCCTTCCTACCCGAATACTTATTTGGATAGGATGTTAGTTAGAAGAGGCGATGTAGACTTTATATCGTGTCCTACGTTAAAATGGTTAGGTCAATCGGACCATAAACTAGTTATGGCCCAGTTGAAGTTAGGAAACAGGCCTAAACTAGCCGGGTACTGGAAGTTGAATACCTGCTTGCTGGAGATACGAGACTTCCGGGAAAAGCTAATGCAGCTTATCCAGAAGGCTTTAGTGGGGGCAGTTACCGGGAGTAAGTGGTGGGTTAGCTTAAAAACTAAGATCAGAACCTTTTCCGTCAAATACGCCCAGCGTCTTGCTTTAGATAAGGCCAAGACGGAAAAGCACTTAGAAGAGAACCTAACCCGGGTGGTGGCTGAGGGGGATACTGTAAGCATAGAACTAACTAAGCAGGACCTACGACGCGAGGCTAGTGAGCGTTATGAAGGCCAAGTAGTTAGGGCTAGGCTAAGGAAAGTTTCCAATGAAGCCGTGAACTGCGATGTAGATGAGCGTAGGGAAGTTTCAAGGCGTGGTTCGGATAGATACATTGGAAAAGTCAAGCACCCAGATGGACGTGCCTTGGAGCCGACTCGGGAGATCTGCGAGGGATTTCGGGAGCATTTCGAGGAACGCTACACCCAACTGCCCAACCTCCCGGTCTAGGAGTTTGGCAACTATTTGGCTGACTCTCCCCGCCTCGATGTGGCTAGAGCAGCTGGTTGTGAAGGCAGGGTTACGGAGCGTGAGGTCTTAGCTGCGTTGAAGCAAGTCGGCTGTAACAAATCGCCGGGACTTGATGGTATGCCCTACAAGATGTATTGTAGGCTGTCGCACATGTTTGTGCCGATTCTGACGAGTGTGTTCAACGACTGGTTTGACCAGGGTTCTATCCCAGGTCAAGTCACCAAGGGAGTGATCATATTGCTAAAGAAGCGGGACAGGCATGGTGGGGAGGAACTAGACAATTACAGGCCCATTACTCTGCTAAACACAGAGTTAAAGATTTTGGCCAAGATCTTATCGAACCGGTTGCAGGGTGTCATCGGAGAATTGATCGAACTTGAGCAGAATTACGCTGTGAAGGGGAGATCGATTCAGAACAACTTGCACCTGATTCGTACGATCATAGAGGGGATAGAAGACGACACGGAAGCCGCGCTGATCAACTTGGATCAGTCCAAAGCTTTCGACAGGGTCGACCATCGCTTCTTGGCATCTGTTTTAGAGACCGCTGGTTTCAAACCGGATTTCCGCAAATCTCCGTTCTGTATCGATCATAGACGGCAGTAGTACAGGTAAACGGAAGGCGTTCGAAGTCTTTCGCTGTCTCCCGGTCGGTACGCCAGGGTTGTCCGCTGTCGCCCCTGCTCTACATCCTTGCACTGGAGTCGCTACTTCGCATGCTAAGGAGTGGGGAGGCAGGTCTGGCCCTATGTGGAATCGCTTTGCCTAGTGGAGCGCGAGCCAGGGTCTCCACGTTCGCCGATGACATCACCGTCTATGTGTCGTGCTTCCAAGACATTGATTGGTGACAGACGCGCTCACACATTACGAAACGATCACAGGGGCCAAAATCAACTGTAGCAAGTCAACTGGCCTGCGGTTGGGTGCCTGGAGCAGTGACACAACCTTTCCAGCTCCGTTCTGCTGGACAGATGGCCCGGTTCGAATCCTTGGCGTCTGATTCGGACCGGGCCTCCAGCTCGATAGGAATTGGTCGGAGGTACAGTCAAAGGTCGAAGCGTCGGTTAACACTTGGCTTCGAAGGAAACTCTCCTTAAAAGGTAGAGCAGAGGCGTGCGCCACTTACGTCTTCCCTCTCATCCTTTACCGATTGGCTGTGCTTCCCCTGCCTGTGAACCGCCTCAAGGCGCTCCGGCGCCTTCTGTCCTCACTTGGGGCAGGAAGGGGCATTGGGTTTGCAGCCAGGTCTGTATTCAACGTCTGTGTGAGGGAGGCTTGGGGATGCCTGACTTGACGTGTCATCGAGACGCCGAGAGACTGGCTTTCCTGAGTCGAACATTGACAGAGGAATCTGCGTGGAACCCCGTGGTCGATAGTGCTTTCCCTGACCTTATCCTCGACCATTCGGTTGAGGGCCATCGTAGGCCGAGGGGTGAATCGCAGTTTTTCAGGGAGTGTCGAGCCGCGCTCAAAAAACTTCCTCGGTCCAGTGACCTTTCGCGGCTTTCTAGAAAAAAACTCTATAGAGGATTAGTGAGGGGGCAGCTGACGATCCGTTAGTCAAGCGGTGCGGATGGACAGAGGAGGAGATCCGATCCGAATGGAGTTGAGCACCGGGAACGAGTCATATCAACAACTCGGAGTTCTCTCTGACCTGGCGATTGGCCCGGAATGCGCTACCCCTTAATGCCATACTGCCGAGATCCGGAATTGAAGACTCACCCGAGTGTCCCCGTTGCGACAGGATCTTTGAGGAAACGCCTGATCACGCTTTCTTCTTGTGCATAAGCTCCAGCAGTACTGGGAGTACGTCAACGAGGTGACGGCTCGCATCGATCCTGAGCAGCCGCTGCCGCTGCACCTAGCTTATGTAATAGACAACGTCTGTCCGCCGTGGGATGGGGAGAGACGAATGGTGTTTCTCGTGATCCTGGCTGTAGCGCGAATGGTGGTGTGGACGTCGCGTCTGAGAAATAACCAGGGGGTTGAATCTTTTGCTGATCAGGATCTGATCGCATTCTTCAAGCACCAGCTGAAAGTCAAGATCAGGTGTGATAGGAAAAGATTACACTCCTCGGCTTTTGAAAAAAAGGTGGATACAAGTAGCGAGCTTGTGTGTACGAAAAGGAGTCAAGTATGAGTACGTGTTCCCGGCCTGAGCATGGCGTGCACGGTTCCTTGTCCAGTCGGACCCCAGTCCTTTGGGTAAGTTTAACCTCTTATCTAGTTGAATGAATGAGTTACCCCACCCTACTGGTAATAGAAACCCTCCAAGATGCCCCCTCCCCACTTTCAATTCTTTGTCCTCAGCCCCAACCCAACTTGCACTTATCTTGGAAGGACACCACCCACTCTCCAAACTCCATCCCCCACTTTCTTTTTTCTCCCACTTAGATCCCACTCCCATTTAGAGACGAACCTGCTTGTTTTTGGTTCGGAACAAACCGGAAAACAGTGGGCAGTCTAATATTTAGAAAGGGTTAGGAGGATCTTACTAACTGGGTTTTGGTTTTCTCCCCTACCCCATTATACTACAATGAGTTTCTGAAAATATAACCATATTTATTTATTTATTTATTTATTTCATTATAAAAGAAAAAACCAAAAAAAAACCATAAGGAAAATTTTAAGATTGCCAACTTATTTTATAATAGCATAAGTAGGACGGCCCCTAGAGCAAATGTGGTATTGTGGTGACTGAGATGATTCTAGTTAAGAGTAGGATAGACAATTTTATTACCTTAGACAAAGGATGACCAACGACACCCTCCCCACACTTTTGATGGCCTTGTGCCTAATTTGTTTTGAATATAAACATATATTTTCTGCAAATAATTTTTTAAAAGTGTAGTATCTGTTCCGATGGATACTGCACCCCATAGACTGGTATTGTCTTGTCCTTCGGGGCTTGATTTACGCCGGTCTATGGGTCTGTCCTGTGCAGTTCTAGGAGGTCCACCCTCCCAGGCTTTGCCTCCCCTCTTTGGGATGGAGTAAGTTTATTGCTTACTGCCTGAGGCGCCCCCTACCGGGGAATGCCGACGGGGCTGCCCAGGTATTTTTTGTAGTCCAGAGTGCTCACCTTCTCGGGCGCTGGCTTTTCAAATCCCACTTTCCCGACCTTGTGTCACATCTTACCTTGTGGGAGGAAGATAAATAAAACTTACTCAACAATCAACGTAAGACAAAACTATGAAACGTCACATGTTATTTACATGTAAAATATTGTCTTCTAAAAGCCAATCTTGCATTGACAAAGATTTGTGCGTGTCTTTATGACATGTCAACCCTTTTGGGTTCTTATTATATATAGCAACTTCGCAGGAACGAAAGAAACACATTATAACTTTATAAAAGTACAAGCTGTATCTACCAGGCGTTGACCGGGAGTATGCTTACTTGTTTCGCTTATTGCTCTTCCCCATTTTTGTCTTTTATTTTATCCTTTATTTATTTATATAAAAAAGAAATCATTCACTCTATTTCCATAATGAAACCTTTTCTTTCTGTTTTGCTTTCGTCTTTCTATACCGATTGATACGTTTTTCGCTTTACTTTCTTATTTCTTTTTTTTTTGATTGAGATGTTATTTCATATGAATATTAGTGCAAACACTGGCGAATAGGGTAATAATTCGATGCGTATTTATCAAAGTTACGTATAGGCGAAAACAGTTACAGACACAAGAATTACGAAACCAATCTATAAATAATTTATGTAGAAAATAACTGAGAAGGGGTTCTCCTCTCCCAACCAAGAACTGAACAAAAATTGAAGGCAGCGCTCGATAGAAATCTGAAAATTGGCAGGGAATTAAAAATTAAAATTCATAAATTCTGTAAAATACCAGATATTTAAGCAGTAACTGAGTCAAGTATGTAATAATAAACAAGTTATTTATTCTTTCGTTGCGAATCTCTAATTTTTCTTATAGTTAGACTTTCAATATATTTCGACAAAATATATATTTAGAGATATCTACTCGAGGAAATGATGCAATATAGCTAAATAGATAGATATGTTTATTACAGTAAGTCTACAGAAAAAAAACAACAACTTCCGCAACTGTTATTTTCAATGTTATCTGTGTCCAAACATAACAGTCCTGAACATCAATTGCGTCCGATGCGAAAAAATACTTATTTGCTCTTCTATGTTCGTTGTATTCTCGGTTTCATCGCTAACGGAAGCATTCCGATGTAAACGCTGTCATTGTAGACATTATTACGGAGATGATCAAGTCAAATTTATGTTATGGAAAACGACGTCAAATGCCGATTTATATTGCGCGTGAAAAGTCGTCTGCAAATAAATTTGTTTACGGCCGCATAAGAAATCGATGGAAGTAGCCACCGACAATTGTCGAAGAATGCCGATTATTAAACATGTACGAGTGTCATTTTTTTTTAGTTTTGTATCATTTATTTTTAAGTACAACCATATAGAAAAGCAAAAAAGAAACTATAATTTCATGTGATTAATCTAAAAAACAGTTACGTTCTTATTTGATTTACCCCTCCTGGAGGATAGACACAAGGTCAGGTGTAAAGTTGAAAATCCAGTGCATTAGGATAAGCGCACTTTGGCCTACAAAAATGCTTGAGCAGCCCCGTTGGCATTTCCAGGTATGGGCTCCTCATGCGATTAGCAATAAACTAACCCTCTCTCATAAAGAAGGTAAAACCTGGAAGAGGGGACCTCTTGATACTGAAAAGGACCACACCTAAGCTCGACAGTAACAAACTCACTGTTGGATTGATTGTCGAGAACTCACCTATAGAATCGGCTGTTTGTTCCGCAACGCACTTGATTTCCTTCAAAATACCTGGCATTCTGATCAGCTGAGTCTGGCACCAGACGGTTTGATTATTTTAACATTATTAAACGTCGAGGCAAAATACACATTGTAGACGATTCATTGTATGCAATCATCATCATCATCATCATCATCATCATCATCATCATCATCATCATCATCATCATCATCATCATCATCATCATCATCATCATCATCATCATCATCATCATCATCATCATCATCATCATCATCATCATCATCATCATCATCATCATCATCATCATCATCACCATCACCATCATCATCATCATCAGCAGCAGCAGCAGCAGGTAAAGTTGGATATTTTTTTTACCTTAAAGACATCAGATTAATTACCAACACGGACGATCTTATTTTTTTAGATGTGTTTGAAAAGGTGATCGATAACATTAAATGCCTTAGCGTATATAGAGTGTCTATTTAAAATATTAAAACGTTCATAAAGTATTTGATTTAATAAAATATTGAATTTGCTTTCTGATGGTATTATTATATTTTATGTAATCAAGTAGTCTATATAAACAAATTGACTTATGATTTTTGAAATATCAAAAATGTGTTTGATTCATGGTGAATAAAGTGATTTTTTTGTGAATTTAGTTCTTTTATATATTTGATTTGATGGAAATAAACCAATTATTGTAAGCCGCTTTCTAATAATATGTTTAATTGCTAATTACTGGACATTATTAAGAAATTTCTTACTAAAACTTTTCTCTGTAATTATTATTTAGTAGTAATTTTGGTCTTCACATGTTCGCCCCCAGTCGTGGACTTCAGTCGCATGTTTGCCAGGTCTGTATTATGGATCGCCTTGCTTGTAGTCCATTCTGTCGCTCTAAGTGTCCACCTGTTGTCTGTATATCTCTAAAGGCGATCAGCTCATCTATGTTTAGCCGTGCATATGGTGATGATGATGTTGTTTACGCCAGTTTGCTGTCTGATCCAAGTGTTTCTTTTTCTTTATCGTAGACTGATGCCGAGCATAATGCGTTCCATTTTGCATTGTGCAACTCTTAACCTTTCCTTTGCTGTATTATTAAGTGCATATGTTTCTTTACCATATGACGAATGACATACACTTGTTTAATAATCGGGTTTAATTCAATTTTCTGGACAATGCAAAACCAAAATGAAAGTATAAATACTTAAAAAATCTTTTTGCGAATAAAATTTCACCAGAATGTCAGAACGACGAAAGATTTAAAAATTAATAATAACCTTGGATGGCTCAATTTTTTTCCAGACACTGCGAAACAATTCCTCAATTTTCCGGGCAATGCGGAGAAAAATTGCAACACAAATACTAAAAAAATATTGAACAGGAATCCCAAGTATATGTAAAATGGTGACTTGTGTTTGACTAAGTGTATCCAATTAATCGTTGCATTCTATTAAACATGAAAATCGTTTTCACTCATCATGGCAAAGCTTCTGTCTGTATTTAGAGAGAATGGATACCCTCTTAAAGGATATCTGTGTGAAGACGTTACACTGAATAAAATGTTGTGAAAACTTCAATTTTTCTTATTCTCTGATCCGGCCTTGCTCATGTCCAGTGGCAAGGATAAATCGAAGACGATCAAAAGTAATGCTGGAATAAGCAGAAGAAGGACGTATGTTAGGAGTATTTAAAATTTCATCAGACGTCCTCAATATTCCATGGCAATGCGCCACAAACATGAAAGTATGACTACAACCGAGCAACGCCGAGTCGGGACAGCTAGTTTTTTAAATTAATATATCTATACTGAGCATGTTTGAACAATCTGGCATATGGGCGAACTATTTCAAACACCCTATTCTCCAATGTTGCTCACTATCTAATTTTGCTGTTTCTCTGCACATGTTTTTGGTCGGATAGAATGAGATATTCGAAAGATGAAAGGAAAGCAACTTAATGGCACCCTTTGTAAAAATTGTTATCAATTCTATCAACTGGTTTAATGATTAGTATTCCGGCTTCACGTTGCGTTGGGCAGGACTGGATTTAACGAGTTCCATAGGTTTTAAATTCTAGATTTTTCGTTTTCTATTTTAATTAACGAGGTGTCACACAACATATAATTATACACGACGAGAATTATTATAATTGATGTGACGGGTTTCTTCTCGTTTTGGCTTCACAACAAAAGGAGTAAATAATAGGTGCAGTAACATCACAGAGAAATTGACGGACCATTAAATTAGATTAGAATCAAACTTCAACATAACCCACTAAATGTTAAAGTATTTTTTTAGATGAGGATATATAATTAGGATTATTTGGATTATTAAGACTACTGTTCTCATCTTGGATGTTATTCTCACAATGTTTCGGCCGAGGTAACCCCCGACCTTCGGGAATCCACATGGGTCCGTGGCCTAACAGATAACAATGTAAAGTAATAATCAGTTCTAAGCGACAGTCTTCCGGGGGGTGAAGGTTCAATCCTCAGTAAATGCGATACTAAGAATACAAAAGAATTTCTAAAGGCTTTTACCCGTTCATGGCTGACGGAACGAGAACAAGCTACCGCCGTGGATTAAATAAGCTCGACAAGATGTACCCAAATGGAGGTCGGAGGTTACATCGACCGAAACGCTGGTAGAATAACATCTAAGATGAGAACAGTAGTCCGAATAATCCATATAATACGGTCCCAATTCTTTTAAGTTTGAAGATGAGGCCAGTCTTACTGGTTCATTGAGGAGGAGAAGTATAGTTTGACACACTTAACAGTCGAATTTACAACCAAACGTCCCAAGAGAAAAATCTGTTAACTACTACTACTACTACTACTACTACTACTACTACTACTACTAATAATAATACTACTAAAAATCCAATAATCTGACCCCTCTACACAATAAAGTCAGTGGCGTCAATATCGGCTGGTACTACTAGACAAAATGCTCGTGAAGAGTCTGGAAGGATGGAAACACCGAGGAGGAATAAGAAAGAGCACCACCCAGACCCCCACTAGCAGGGAACGAAGGCTTATTGTCACTCAAATTCCAGAGAAAGTCCACGGCCGTTACAAACGAGAACTCACTGATAAATAGCTGTTGCAAGAGCGCAAAGTGGTTTGCAACAGGGATCGTAAAAAGCAGAAAGTACTGGACATCTGGGTAGAATTTTGTTACGCAGACTCTGGAGAACAGCAACTGCCTTTGCCAATGAGCGATCACTGATAATGACGTGCCTGATAAATCCTAGTGAATTAATCATAGCATAAGCTAAAAGGTCAGACATGATGATAGTTAACCAGAATGAAAAAACTGCCTAATAGTAGATTTCGCCGTCGTAGCTGTTCACAGGGTGAAGCTGAAGGAATAAATACATGGAACTTGCCAGAGAGAGAGAGAGAGAGAGAGAGAGAGAGAGAGAGAGAGAGAGAGGGGGGGGGGTGAAGGGCTACGAACATGAAAAGAAAAGAAATACCAACAATTGTAAAAGCACTAAAACAGTTAAAAATTTGGCACAAAGACTACAAGAAATTGCGGGAATTTGTAAACAAAAAAATAAACTAAAAAAAAACAATAATTATTTTAATATAAAACGCATTAGAATGATATTCTCTAATTTTAACGTGTGTAAACGATTGGTAAGATTTTTTACCGTTTAAAAAATCTTACAAATCGTTTACACACGTTAAAATTGAGCGTGTTTGCTAGAGATTTTAATTCTGATGCGTTTTATATAAATTATGTGCTGACCCAAATTAAAGAAACCTTTAGTTTCTTTGTTTCAATCATCAAGGTTCTCAAGAAAAAAATGAGCTGATTTGGCCGCGTCGTCAGAAGAGGTGATAAGAACAAGGTACAACGAGCATTCAAGGTAGAATTTCACATTAAAAGACCTTATGGTACCCCCCCCCCCACCAAGCGTTGGACTGACCAAATCCGCAACAAAGCACCGAACAAAATAGAAAGTATTGTGTTTCCGGAAAACATCCTCTCAGGATGCAATAAAGTTAAATAAGTATAAGGAAAATACTATAACCTGCACCCCCCCAAACGCAATGGCAAAGCATCGAAAGCATAGAAAGTGGTCGTGTTTGGTTTTAGAGATCAAGGATCGAAGAGTGATTGCGCCATTCAGACCTCGAATGAAAGAGAAGAGAAAGCACAGTAGTAAGGCTTATTATCATTAAAAACCAAGGGAAAACGATCAGCTATTACCAGCGATAAATCACTGGTAAACGGCTTGTGCGAAAACACAAGAAAGTTACAACGGAGCCTTAGTCATATTCCATATCTTTTCTGGTTAATGCCAAAGAGCCACTACTACTACTACTACTACTACTACTACTACTACTACTACTACTACTACTATAATTATTTGGTTTATAATACATACAACGTTGTGTTTTTGTTTCAATATATATATATATATATATATATATATATATATATATATATATATATATATTCATTCCTTTGTATGTTATGTTATTTTTAATTAAGTATATATTCAATTCCACATATTTCCACATGACCTGCCTCCGTAGACTGATGAACATCAAATGGTAAGACAATAAATCAGACAGAGGGGTTTTAGCCTGATCAAACCTCCCGTCAGCATACACTGTGCTGCAGCAGTGTCAGGGTCGTTAGGCGGGTCAAATATGCTGCATGTTATTCAAGACTCCGAAAACAGATCCTTTACGGTGAGCCGGTCAAAGGCAACAGAACTGTAGGAGGACAGCGGAAACGGTTAAATGACAGCTTTAAGGTGTCGCTCAGACAGTTCGGTCTGTATTCCGACTCGTGGGAACACCTAACTTAAAACAGATGTTCTGGCGTACTGCAAGCCACAAAGGGGCCACGATTGCTGAATCTGCACGTATTGAGGAACGCAATGGAAATCATGCTATTCGAAAAGAAAGAGCAGTCAGCACCTCTGCGACATAATCATCCCACAGATGCTCTACATGTGGGAGATACTTCAGAGCTTGGATCAAGCTATCTCCGGACCCACAAAACAACTACATGATCACGGTTATCTTCGAAAGCGATGGACAAACACTATATATTCAAGCGAACGTAAGCATCGGCAGCAGCTGAATTGAAGTATTGTAGTGTTTGTAATGTAAACAAGCCGACAATTGTTTTCTTCAAAGTGAAATTAATTATAAAATTGTCGGTATTTAATTCTTTAAGAGGATTTCTTTTAAGAATCTTATTTTTTTCTTTACCTTTATGGATGCTCAAGATTTATAGCGTATGTCTCATTAATAACATTATTTAATGGTAACAATTAATGTTGTATTTCTGATGTGCTCAAAATAATTACTTTAGTATATAAAATATATAATATATAAATTGATTGTCGGTGGCGGTGAACGAGTGTGGGTTAGTGAGGAAGGACAACACACGCACAGGAATTTGATGCGTTTGTTTTCTGGAACTCAAATCGCCACTCAACTGACGACATCAATTTCTGGGTGATATTATCTAACACCTGCAAACACCCACTATGAGACTTCGCTGTCAATATAGCCACGCCCCAGGGCGTTTATTCAGCGAAAGGGTATTTCCTCCTGACGCTAACCTTTGTAGGTGGTTTCAATCAATAATTATTTTATTTCTGACAATCCACCATGTTTGTTTCTCCCGACCAGGTAGCTTGACTTCAATCTACAATAATTTTATCTCTGACAATCTATAATATTTGTTTCTCCCGACCAAATTGCTTGACTTCAATCAACGATTATTATATTTTCGACAATCAATCATGTTATATTTTATTTCGGCCAGCTTCGTGTTCGCGCCAAGTATGACTACTCCTGCCAGATTACATTTTAGGTACACTCGGCCTGGATATTTAACATTAAAAGAGACACGCACCTACGTGCTACTGAATTATGTTATAAAAAAAGTAATGAAAATTTTATACCGTCATTTTATACGGCATGGATGCACTATTATAATAACAGTTTCCTCCTTTTACTAATGGATATTCATTTATCAAGGCCAAAAGCAACTCGAGAATAAAGGCTAATGAGATGGAATTATTGTCACTTGAAAGATGAAGAATATTATGAGAGTATTGAAAATGTTAAATAGAATTAATTTTGAAGTTAAGTTTGATTACTTGTGAGGACGGTTTATTGTAAGTATTTACTGACATTGCATTTGAAGACGATTATGTTGTAATCTACAGAGAAGTAGTTCCGTGGTAATGTGTCTCACATGGGGAAAGTTCTTGGAAAGAAGGTTGTTCATGGAAATTTTGTATGACACTAGGCACATGGCGGAAGGGAGGATTTTGGTTTCGTTGTGGTAGGAAGATGATTTTTAGCTGTGAATGTTTTACAAGAAGGATCTAGAGATTGAAGTTCAGTCGAGCACCTTGCATGAGAATAATGATAGAGTAGATAGAGACTAGCAACGTCTCTTCTGTGTATTTGTTATATGCATACAGTTGATTAAAGTGCTCGTTTTATTCAAAAGTATCGAATATATTTTCTGTTTATACTAGCATGGCTACTTGGCGTTGTTCGGGGTGGGGATGGACATGAAAATAGAAGAGTTAAAACTTCTCTCTTTCTCTCTACTTCTACTTCTCTCTATCCTCACTATATCTATCTATCTATCTATCTAGCTATCTATCTATCTATCGATCTATTAACCTATCGGCTTATCTATTATCTATCTCTCTATCGATCTGTCTGCCACTCTATCTATCTATCTATCTATCTATCTATCTATCTATCTATCTATCTATCTATCTATCTATCTATCTATCTATTAACCTATCGGCTTATCTATTATCTATCTCTCTATCGATCTGTCTGCCACTCTATCTATCTATCTATCTATCTATCTATCTATCTATCTATCTATCTATCTATCTATCTATCTATCTATCACCCACTCTTTTTCTTCGCTGTTTTCTCTCATCTTTCTACCCTTCCTCTCACTCATCTTTCTACTCTCCCTCCTCTCTCCTCTTCTCAACCCTTCTCTTCCTCCTCAGTCAAGAAAATTTAACCCCCCCAACCGAGAAGAGATACTATACTTACATCCTAGCCCTAAGGTCAAGAAAGAGTATTTTAGTTCCTATTTCACATCAAAAGTCGATGACAAAATAATCGCTCTAAATGTTAACGCCCTACTATGACTAATTATGTCCTTAGTAACCCCCAAAAGAATGAATATTACAAAAAGAAATGTTCATATTCTGTTCGAGCCAATAATAAAAAAGAATGTATCAGCTTTATGGATGTGTCTTGTGTAGTTTCTGATCTTAGCTGAACACAGACACACACACAGACAACTGCTCTTTATATAATAGATTGCATTTCCTTTTTCGTTTACCTATTTATATCCGTTTTCTTAAGAGTTTACGTAATTTTACTTCGTTTAATTACTTTTTTTTATATACTTTAGTTCACTCCAAACAAGGCACAATACCATTGAGACGTTAGAGGCTACTGTGAATTAGGGGTATTCTTAATGGGGAGTTGTGTAACTAGATGTTTTAACTTCTGAATATTGGTACAGTCAGGGAAACAGGAAGCAGGAAGGGAATTCCAAAGGCAAGCAGTTCGAAGAAAGAAGCTATTAGAGTAGAAAGCCCTCCGGTATCTGGAGACCTCTACCGTGAAGGACTGGGATCTTTCTGACTGGAGGGTTGATCGAGTGTATTTACATAGAGGGGGCACCAATGCAGAACACACGCGTCGGAGCGAATTCCATTAAAGTACTTGTAAAACAAGCTCATGGATGCAACATTGCGGCGATGGGACAAGGCTAGAGCTTGTTTGATAGTGTGGGACTTATTTGGTTAAAGACCCGTTTTTGGACCCTGACCAAAAGGGAATAACTAGTGGTTGGTGCACCAGCCCAGTTGTGACAATAATACTCTATGCATGGGCAAATGGTGGCTTTGTAGAGATATAGGATACTGGTAGGTGTAAAAAGTTTTCTAACACGGTAGAGGGAGCTAACCTTCGTTGCAGCAGCCATGGCAATGTTTTTTATGTATGTGTCCAAATTCATGTTATTTGTGAATATTATGCCGAGTGTTGGTAAAAAACAGATAATTTATTTCATAATAAGTATGAAGAAAAAACGAATACCGCTATTTAATTACATTTCATCTCAGAAAAACTCCCCCCCTTTCACATTTGCTAATTACCCGTCCAAAACAGGGCAGGTGTTCTTTAATTTGTTTAATTATCCCTTTTGTATTTGATTAGGTGAATCGATAATAAATTATTATAAAATTATCAATATTTTGGTTGGAAATTTATCCTGTTATTATTATCCCGAGTATTTACGGTATAGGAATCACACCCCCCCCCCACACACACACACATACTCACGCATATATATATATATATATATATATATATATATATATATATATATATGTATATATATATATATGTGTATACCGAATTGAAGGAAAAATGAAATAAAAATCTAAGTTTATTTATCTAGTTTGTAATTATGGCAAAAACACTTTTTAATTTACATTTCTTACGACATTAGTTTTGTAAAGTTAAATTTTACTTTCAAGCGATATCATTTACATTCAATTAGAAACACAAAAGTTATCTGTTTCACAATATCCGTTACACTTTGGAATTTTAAACACAAAGTATTTTTTTATATTTTGAAAATTGTAACTAAAAGACACGAAAATTGCTATACATGTGTGTATGTGTGTGTATGTGTGTGTGTGTGTGTTATGTATTATGCTGCCTTTTAGTAGACACTAATATTTGCGTTGGTAATATCACTAAACAAACGCTTTCATTTAGTCCGCGGGCTAGGGATAAAAAATACCACAAAGTGAAAAACGGGAATCGTACAGAAGAAGGAATAATTTCATTAGGAGATGAGTAATTCTTGCAATTTCTATGCGTACTGGCTCGTTAAGCAAGCGGTCTAAGACGAGCCAGTACGTCTAGGGAAAGCCGAACTTGTGCAAATGACTCATTTTCTAATGAGACGGTCCTTCCCGGAGATATAGATTCGAATGAAGTACGAGTCTCATTTTCACTCTATGGTATTCCCCGCAGACAAAATAAAATTGTTTGTCCAGTGATATTATCAACGTAAATATTAGCATAAAAAAGAAACACAATATATAACATGCACGCACGCATGTGTGTGTGTGTGTGTGTGTGTGTGTGTGTGTGTGTGCGCCCGTGTGAAAAAGAGAAACGGAAAAAGGTTTTTCTGAAGACGTTCGTTGATCGAAACGGAACCGGTAAAGTCTCCGTTTCTTGACGATTTTTTCATGTATTTAAATTTGTTTTTTTCCGTTCGTCTTTTTCACACATCTTGTCTTTTACGGCATTTCATTTTATGATATATCGTGCATTTTATCCTCATGCATACATACATACATACATACATACATACATACACACACACACACATATATATATATATATATATATATATATATATATATATATATAAATATATATATATATATATATATATATATATATAAGAGAGTTTCAATTACCTACTAGACAGAATCTTCAAGTGTCTTCGGTCTCTCTATAGAAGGGTTTGTCAGGACAACCTGACATGAGGATACTTCATCCTACAAGTAAACCATGACTAAGTATTCAAAATAACATAGTATTTGAAGGCCAAATAAGACCCCTTCGATACGGCTATACACTGGCTCATACGAGGAATGGTGTACCTTCTCCTAGTGATGTTACCTCAAGTAACATCACTTAGCTGGATACTCCACCAGACCTGATTAATCCTTATCGTGGAATTCGGTAAGACCAAGAGACCAAAAAGAAGATATACTATAACATATTTAACTGGCCAATTGGGGAGAGGAAAACTAATGTTCTTCATTTCTTTACTAACTCAATCTTTGACAGGTAAATGAGAACTTTAATGGAATATCCGAATATATATTATCTCATATAGAAATCAAGTATGAGCCTAAGGAAGAAGGCCATTGATTTATGAGAACTTCGACTGAAGTAAAATGAAACAAATATATGTATATATATATATATAGAATATAGAAAGAAAAAATCACATACACATTGCAACTGTCAGCATTTATAATTTATTTCGACTTCCTAGTCTCTTCAGGATGCTAACGGTACAGCTATATATATATATATATATATATATATATATATATATATATATATATGCTGCTTTTTTGCTGATGCTGTTGACTCTGTCGATCGGAAAATGAACTGTTTGTTTTGACAAGGAAACATACTGTTCGTAAATATACACTGTTTCTTTGTTCAAATTGCGTTTTTTATTGTATCAACCTCCACTAACAAGATCGATTGAACTTAACCTTAGTTTTACGGTAAACAAGAAAAAAGTTATGATGAAACGATCGTATGAAAAAAACTTGTAAAAAACCTCGGACTCTATTCCCTTATTATATATATGTCTAAATGAATAAATGCTACACTTTTTACCGTTTATCCGAACTATCTTTATATCAAAAAAAGTTTACGCTTATTTAATTCAACGATACAAACTATTTTCAAATACGCTACATATATTTATCGGAAAACACCGAAAACACCACTATCGCTATACTTCATTTGCATAGATATTTTACAAACAGTTCATAACGAATAAATATTCTATACGATTGATTTGTAATTTGATACTCCTAGTTTCTTATATATACGCAATAGTTTTGTTCATATTAATATTATTATTAGTAGTAATTATATTAATTGAAGCGATTTAATGAAAAATGTTTAACTTTCCAAAATGGTAACTTTCAGTTAGATTATTTTAAAATTCAAATGACAACTTGCGGTAAAGTTTACGCCCGGGTACATTTACACGTACCAACAATGAGGTTGCTGAAACGTAATTGAATTTGCGTAGGCCCTTTCGAATGTGTATATAATAAATATTTATAAAGCTCGGCTTAGTATTGAGCACTTAAAAAAAAAAATGGTTTTAAGTTCATTTTATTAATATATTTGAACTGTTTAATTAATTAAATATATATGTTACAGGTAATAATATAAAAGTAATATATATATAGTTCAGATCGGTTCGACTAGGAATCAATTTTCAAAAGCAACAATGAACAACCTGGATTACCTGTGATTTCTTTCGACTCTCGTAATAACACGTGAAAAAAATTATTTGTTCCGAAATTGTTATTAAATCATAGAATGATATAATCTTAATTTAATACTTTACACACACACACACACACACACACACACACACACACACACACACACACACACACACACACACACACACACACACACACACACACACACACACACACACACACCCACACACACACACCCACACTGTAATGAGTTAGTCAAAAGGATAGAATACAATGAGTTTAAGAAGACTGAGTTTGCTTGAAGAAGCTTTATTCGACAAAGATCTACGCAGGGATCTAGTCTCTACGAGAAACAATGGCTGACTAAAAAAAAGAAAGAGTGATCAAGGGAAGTAATTCACTTCCGAAGCATAGAAGTGGATAGAAGAGTTCTCTTCTTATCACATTCTCCGCCACCCAGGGAACGATCAAAGCTGTGTGTTCGACTTGGGAAGAAGGATTCTGAAGATTCTCAGATGGGCGTCTCTGATTAAACTGAAAAAGAGAAAATCAAACAAAAGTTCAAAGCTGATAGTTTTCAGTTGAATACTGAGGACTTCGACGGATTCTGGTAGAGCGTCGAAGATTCAGCACATCGGCATCTTCTGAAGATATCCTCGGGTCACCCTCAGAGTGTGGGGAGTGAGGAGGAGTAGGAACTGAATTCCTGGCGATGGAGTTTTCGTGAGCTCTCGGCAGAGGATGAATGGGAGAAATATTAGACTGGAGAGGCGCAGTCTGTATCTCTTGGTTTTCTGGCATACGGTCAATTTCCGTATCCGGACTGCCCGTTCCATCACCCTATAGAGATATGTGGCGTAGGGACACCGTTGTCTCTCGTCCATTATTGAAACGTACGTGAGCATAGCTGGGATTGACTTCAAATACGTGAACGGGCTCTACTAGGGGCTCATATTTGCTTCCACGTACATGCCGCTTTAAGAGGACCGATGTCGCTTTCGTTAACCATGTAGGTATGGAATCTCCAGTAGCTGATTTCCTTTGGAAGTTGAAGAGACGTTCATGGGGAGTGCAATTAGTGGAGGTGGAGTGCAATGAGCGGATGCTGTGGAGGGCTTCATCTAGCACTTTTTCCCAGTTGATAATAGGGGGATTTCTCAACCGGAGAGCGAAACTTACTGTTTGCCAGATGATACCGTTGTACCTCCCCACTTGTCCATTACCTTGAGGATTAAAGGCGGTCATTCGACTGGTAGCAATGCCTCTAGAAAGAAGGAATTCCTTTAGTTCGTCTGACATGAAAGCCATACCACGATCAGAGTGTACAAAAGAAGGATTTCCGAAAACAGAAAATAGATTAGTTAGATGTTTCCGGACAGTTGCGGCTGAGACATCGGCAGAAGGGAAAGTGAATGGGAAGCGAGAGTATTCATCATCCACTGTTAGTATGTAGCGGTTGCGAGTATTCGAAGGGAATCGCCCCTTGAAGTCTACGCTTAGTCTTTCAAATGGTTGACTCGCTTTTATGAGAGTCTGGGGTACCGCGTTAAGGAATCTCGGTTTTATCTCCGAACAAACTTTACAGGCCCTTATTACCACTCTTACATCTTCCACAGAGTATGGTAGATTCTTGCTACTGACAAAATGTAGCATTCGGGTGACACCCGGGTGACATAAGTCTGAGTGCAAGGTGTGTAACTTGTCGGCAAAGGTGGTAGTAGAGCAAATGAGAGACAAGGCGTCTGCAGCGGCGTTTTGTTTCTCGGGGCGATATGCAATATCGTAGCTAAAACAGGCAAGTTCCAACTTCCATCTTGTTATCTTCTCATTTTTTATTTTGCTTTTGCCTTTAGGGTTGAACATGAAAGAGACAGATTTTTTATCTGTGATTAGCTTAAAATGCTTCCCGAGCAGTAAATGTCGCCATTTTCGGATCGCCTCGACAATAGCGTAGGCCTCCTTTTCAACAGAAGAGTGCCTCTGCTCGGCAGACGTTAAAGTTTTTGAAAGGAAAGCCACGGGCCGAGAGTTTTGGGTTAAAGAGGCAGCAATCGCATGTTCCGAAGCATCAGTTTCGACCTCGAGAGGGAGAGAAGAGTCTATGGCTATCAGGGATGATTTTGCAACTTCCTTCTTCAGGTACCCGAAGACGTCTGCTTTTTCCCTAGTGAGGGGAACATTGGTAACTTTGGTAAGGGGGTGTAGTTTTTCAGAGAAGTTCGAGATCCACCTAGAATAGGTGAGAACATCCCCATTGCTCGGCGAAGAGAAGGAAGATCTTGAAGTACTGGCAAATCCATCAATCCCTTGAGCCTATCAGAGTCAGGTTTTACCGAGCCCTTGCTTATTGTATACCCAAGCAAGTCTACAGAAGTAAGTGAGTAGTGACACTTGTCTTTGTTCAGCGTCAGTCCGTACTTCGCAACTGCATTTATGAACTCTTTTAAATTAGTATCATGCATAGCCTGATCTTCTCCACAAATGGTAACGTTGTCGATGTAAGCATAGGTTCCTCGAAAGTTTTCTCGCTTGATGATGTCATCGATGACTCGTTGAAAACTCGCTACTCCATTGGTTACTCCAAACGGGATTCGACGAAACTGATACAGAGATCCAGAAGCTTCGAAGGCTATGTATTTTCGTTCTTCCGGCTTGATAGCAACCTGATGGTAAGCACTGGTTAGATCAAGAGTGCTGAATATTTTGTAAGTGGCAATCTCATTTACCATGTCCTCCATTCAAGGAAGAGGATAAGCCTCAAGGAGAGTAAACCGATTTATTGTTTGGGAGTAATCCCCAACAAGTCTCTTTTTGTGATTTTCAGGAGATACTACAAGCGTTTGGGCTCGCCATGGGGATTGAGAGGGCTCTATGATACCTTCCATTAGCATACGGGAGATTTCCGATTGGATCAGGTAGGGTTTGTCTCTTAGATTTAACAGCTATCGGGCGACAGTCCTAGGTTAGATTGGTAAACAGAGAGGGGTAAGGGATATTTTTAATGGCGGCCAGTCTACAAACAGTGAGAGGGGGGGAGGGGTCCTCCAAAACGTATTTCTACTGAGGAGTGTTGGTATAGAAATTTATGCCCGAGAATGATGTCACAGCATAGGTTGGCCATAATTGATAGTTTCACATTCCTGTACTCCCTATCTCTCAGAGTGAGAGACACGACACAGTGCCCGAGAGTAGAGAACAAATGAGATCGGCTAGCCATCGAAATCCTCTCAGAGCTTGGCGTGACCGCCAAATCGAGCCCCCTAACCTCATCCGGATGAATAAAATTTTCGGAGCTCCCTGTATCGACGAGTATCCGCATAGACTCACCTTTGATTTCCCCCATAAGGACGAACGAGATAGACTCTCCGAGGAGTTAAACGGAACCGAGGAAGCAAAAAGGGACTCACCGTAATTGATAGCAGCCGCTGTATGTGACTTGCAGACACGAGCAAAATGCCCTTTTTTTTGCAATTTTTACAAATAGTTTTTAGCAGAGCACCTCGTTCTGTCATGTCTCGGGTTTCCACAGAAAAAAACATTTCTGTCCGGAGAGTGCCGCTATCGTGGGTTGTTCCTCATATGTAGACTGGTCGTCCTTCGATTTTCCTTTTTCAGCAGTGGAGACCGAGGCAGCCAAGGAGTCCGACTGAGCATACAAAGTTAATTGTTGTTGGGCTGTCTCGAGTGTTAATGCCTGGTTGTACACTGTGTAAGTCGAGACGTTTGTTTTCTAAGAGTCTTTGTCTGATGTGGGATGACGAAATCCCATTTATGAATGCATCCTTGATGTACTCATCCCTCGCCTGTATAGCTGTCACGGTCTGGAAATCAAAATCCTTATAGGAGAGTGTTTTTAGAGACTGTAAATATTGGTCAACGCTTTCGTTGGCCTGTTGCCGACGAGTTGCCAATAAATGCCGGCAGAAAATGCTGTTTTGGGGCTGGGCGAAAACTTCTTCCAGGACGTTCATAGCCGAATGATAATCACCGATGTCCGACATGTGTTTAAAAATTGATGGAGACACAAAGTTGATTAACAAATTCAGTTTAACTCGTCCGTTAGTTGAGAGCCGTTGACAGCGGCAAGAAAAATGTTGAAAGACCTCTTCCAGTGTCGCCACGTGTCGGCAGCGTCCAGTTTTGACGGGTCTAAGTCCAATCATTCAGGCTTGAGGTATTTTTCCATCTTAGATCTTTGTCGAATAAATTGTAATGAGTTAGTCAAAAGGATAGAATAGAATGAGTTTAAGAAGACTGAGTTTGCTTGAAGAAGCTTTATTCGACAAAGATCTACGCAGGGATCTAGTCTCTACGAGAAACAATGGCTGACTAAAAAGAAAGAGTGATCAAGGGAAGTAATTCACTTCCGAAGTATAGAAGGGGATAGAAGAGTTCTCTTTTCATCACACACACACACACACACACACACACACACACACACACACACACACATACATATATATATATATATATATATATACGTAGTCTTTATTATTGTTTTTACTGATGATAGCTGTTTTCTTAGTCTTTTTCCACGGTAAAGAACATTGCATTAAGTCGCCCTTTTTAATAGGACGTGTAATTATGGTTTTAGTTTATATATATATATATATATATATATATATATATATATATATATATATATATATATATATATATATATATATATATATATATATAAATTAATTATTACGTACATATAAAAAACATCCATGGATTAATATATATATATATATATATATATATATATATATATATATATATATATATATATGTGTGTGTGTGTGTGTGTGCGGTAGCAATATTTCGCGGCGCGCTTAAGATTATTGCGTGGCATACCAATATGCACGGCGGTTGAGAAACACTACTTTAAATGATGTAATCGATGTACCCTCGCACTGTCGGCTAGACGGGAGATCGGAGAGGCCCGATCCGATCAATCGGCTGTTCACGTCATGCCCTAGTATCTATAAGTTTATCTCCAACCATATTATTCAATCTGATTCTTCAAAAAATCAAAATCTTATTTCTCCTTTTTATTTTTCTCCCCAAATAGACACTAGAAGGCGGTGGCTGAGGGTCAATCGTGTTGAGAACAAAGAAGATTACCGACGCCAAGGAATAATGTGTTCTAGGACTAATGTTTTCTGGGAGTAATGTTTTCTAAGAGTAGTGTATTCTGGGAACAATGTATTCTGGGTATAGTGTCACTGGTGGGGTGCTTCCTTGGTGTGTGTGTGGGGGGGGTACCCCGTTTCCTGTTTTTGAGTAATGCTTGTGCCCTCTGTGAAATTTCCTTCTCAGAGTTATGTATTCTGAAAGCAATGTATTCTGAGAAAAAATATATTATAGGAATATAAATAATTACCCTACCTATAGAAGTATATTTGACAACTTTATTCGGCATTAAGTAACCCATAGATAGTTGATATGCCGTAAACCAAACCAAACCAAACCAAACCATCTCCTATCAAATCAAGGCCATGTCGACTGCTCGTCTCATTCGATAAATAGATATACTTTTCCTACCAATTTCTGCTGAGACTTCAGGAGTTCTCGGTCAGAAAACAATTGGCATTTTTACGTGACCTTGGTTGTAGCACTGCCATTTAAAAGAGAGGTGGGTGCAAATGGCTACTCTAATTATTATCTCTGGCCTATTGTCCGGGGGGAAACGCCAGCAGCATACTTGTCATCGGTTAGTGGAGGAAAATGCGCTAAAATAAAACTAATAAAAAAAAAGAAACGAAAAGAAAAGAAAAGAAACTATTGACGAGCAACAAAATAAGTGATCCTTTTTGGCAAGGCAAAGATTGGTTTTAATCAAGCAATTGGTCGCCTGGTTTGCAGCTAAAACTCTTCTCTACAAAGAAAGGAACAAGCGTTACTAACCAACTGATAAAACAATGCCGGTCAGTTAGCCGGTAGTAACCTGGTCCATTTTCTTCTTTTTTTTTTTTAAATGTTTGTTTTCCCTTTACCTGTCATTTGGGTTGGTCTGACTACAAACGAACTCAACGAATAGAGAAAAAGCAGAAAGCAACACGTAGAAAACGAAAACAACCAAACAAAAACAAACAAAAAACGTTCAAAAGAAAAGGCACAAACATCAGCAGCAGCCGTTAGGACAAACGACACAGAATTATCTTTTACCCGCTGTCAGTCATACCGACCAGAGTTCTTACTTGATGAAAGGAATCGGATATTTTTTTGTCCCGAAATGCACACACACACATATATATATATACCTAAAAGGTTGTAATTGTATATTCTTGATCAGGTAGGCGTTATTATCTATTTTAGATGGTTTACATTTTTTTACTACTTCGATTTATTTTCATTTTATTTTAGTCTTTAAATTTAAAAAAAAAAAGAAGTCTAATTTGTTTAAGCGCTACAAGAAAATTCCGATGTTGATAATATTTAAAACAACGAGTATGGAGTTGGTGAAATTAAGTATTTTCCTTTGTGCGTTTTCTGACAACATATAGGCGTACACATTAACACGTATATTAATTGATTACATCAAAAGAACGTTACAGAACACACACGCGGAGATCCAACAAAATTGAGTTAAAAAATAATCTCTAAGCCAGATCAACTTTTGTTAAATTGTTATTATTATCAATACTACTACTACTACTACTACTACTACTACTACTACTAATAATAATAATACTAATAATGTTTGCGAAATTATGTAAGGAATCTGAAGCCTGTATTTGTTTACTAATAATCTTTTTTGTTTTGAAGATGTGAGACAAACAATCGCCGGAAAATAGAACATCGAATCATAGTCGTCTGACCCGGCGAAGTCGGAAGTCACTCATGCTAATTATTAATAAACCGTTCGAACATTTATATAGAAACAAATAACAACCTAAAACGGACTATCTTATTTTTTTTTTTTGATTTCGAAACAACTTTATTATATATTTGTCCTACGGAAGCATCGAAGTGACAAAACTATATTTAGTAACAATAACAAGAAATAAGTCTATTCCTCGAGGAGACTTATTTCTTGGAATCTCGGCACATTAGCAAATCTTCGCAACAACGCGAGAACCCTCTTGATAACGCGCAACAGAATCGAATTGGATACTCGTCAAGATGTCTTCGGATAAGGAATATTTAGCACCACATTTAAGGAAAGATGTACAGAACTGCAACGCGGTGATTATTGCTCTAACTGCCACTTTATCTGCGATCTGTGGTAAGTAAACGTTTTTACAATTTATTATAGTAAAATTACAGCACAGTTAACAGTAAAAAAATTGTAAACCAGAAAACAACTACAACAAAAAATAATAACTTATACCAAACCCAGTAAAATGTTATTATCTACTGACCTGTATACATTTAACGTGCTAAAACTGTTATTTTTAAAATTTCAAAATTTGTTTTCGGTGTTTGCGTGGCTTATCGTCACATTGAAACCATAATGGCTTAGTTCGGTTAAATTTACGCTGAAAAGATAGTAAAAAAATGACTTACCCTACCACTAACCCTAAGTCCGAGTGTCAAGCACTCTCCCAAACAAAAACCTCTCTTATAACCACACTTAATCGCCTAAGTTTAGCGAGGTAACATATCAATTGCGTCCGTCGCCATGTTGTTTGTTGTGTGCTTATAAGGCATGCGAGCACAGCAATAAAATTCTGAAACAAAAAAACAAACAATTTCCACACGTTAAAAGTATACAGGTCGATGGAAAATTTAATTCTACAACGTTTGCTATGAATTATTTGTTGTTTTTCGTTTTTCTTTGCGATATTTTGACTGTTAACTATATTCTGCAATTTTACCTTTATTATTATTAGTGTTATTATTGTTATTGCTGTTGTTTCGTTTTTTTACTTACCAGGGGTCTTTATACGAGTCATTATCAGTGATCGCTCACTGACAACACAAGTTGTGTTCCGTGGTGTATACATGACAACAAGTCTCTCTAGATTTCCAGTACTCTCCGCGTTTTTTCGATAACCATTGTAAATCACTTTACATTCTCAAAACAGTCGTTTACTATTGATTTTTTAATGACAATGGCCGTTGGCTTTCTCTAGAATTTAAGTGACAGTAAGCATTCCCAATACGTCTTTATGGTCCCTTGGTATCCTAAACAACCATTGGGTGTGTTACCAACCGACCCTGGTGTCATCACAGTTTTTGAGGGGGGTGAGGCGAAGATTATAGAATTTCTGTCAGTTATAGTTTACTTGGATTCGTGTAATATCCTTTCTATATTTGTGTTCTATTTCTGTTTACTTGTAGTTGGTCGATGTGACCTCATTACGTGTGCTGCTTTCCGCACTCGAGGATTTCTCTTAATATTACATCTGTTTTCATCAGTGCTGTGCTTTATATGATGTCAGTCGTCTGTTTGGTTTCAATTTATCCTAGTCTTTTTTCTATTTTTTCTCAACAGTTCCTAGTGCTCCTACAATTATTGGCATCACAGTAATTTTCATAATGGCCCCTTCAGCTCTTTGGCAAGCTCAATGTATTTGCTTAGTTTTTCTGTCTCTTTCAGCTTCACCTTGTGAACTGCTGGGATGGCGAAAATCGTTTGCATAGTTCCCAGTGGACTGCCTCACTATCCTTCAGGCTGGTTTAAATGTTTTCCCCTTACAGAAACACTAACGAACCAAAGAAAGTGTTTCATCATGATAAAATATGACTTTCACCCGAGAGTAAGGCTGCCTAAATAGAATGAAATAAATAAAGAAACAATTCTAAAATAGTCATTCTTTTATGATGATTGTCATTGTAGTAATACTAATAATTATCTTAGGTTATGTTTTTGGTAAAGTTTATTTATTTAGCGTCCGCATCGTTTGATAAATTGCCAGCAAACTTGGTCACAGTATCGGTCATGGTTTAACTTAGAAGTAATTTAATTTGGGGATATCTAGGTCAAAGGACAAGGTCATGCGAAAGGTTATGGTCACACATTTTGCTATAACTTCGGTTCTGTTCATTGTAGAGACTCGCTACTTGGCCCATATTGTAGCCAATGAAGTCCATAATAGGATATGATCGTGGTTTTATTTTTGATCTTGACCATGAAAATTTAGGTCACGGTCGAAATTTTGAGAGATTTTCAGCTTCCAATTTTTCCAAATTTGATCTATGAATATGATGCTCTTTGATAACAATAACAACCATGCAAAATTTTCAGCCTGATCAGATAAATAGTTTTTGAGTTATCAACGTTTCCATGGCATGACTTTGGCAATACTTCATACAATATGGAAAAGTAATACCC
The DNA here is from genome assembly GCA_963556195.1 of Sepiola atlantica. Classification (NCBI taxonomy): domain Eukaryota; kingdom Metazoa; phylum Mollusca; class Cephalopoda; order Sepiida; family Sepiolidae; genus Sepiola; species Sepiola atlantica. The sequence continues at coordinate 100,948,805 of OY744520.1, forward strand.
AGATAAAACTTTGCTTGATCCTTACGTTGTCAGACAAAGGTATGCAATCTCATGATTGACTTATGTTCATGTTCTTACTATAATGAGGAGCGTGTTTCCGTATAGTTGGAAACATCCAAAAGCTGACACTTTTTGTATTATTTGCATTATTAGGCTTACTATTTTCATCATGGATGTTATTCTCACAAAGTTTTGGTCGATGTAACCTCCAACCTTCTTCAGGTGTATCTCGGGAATCTTTATGTTGAACTTGGACATCTATACATGATATTGAACTGAACCCGTTTATTGAATTCACAGGGGTACATTGTTCTCGTTCCGTCAGCAATGATCGGGTACAAGTCTTAAGTAATTTTTAGTTTTATTCTTAGCTAGTATCGCCTGTACTGAGGATTGAACCTTCAACCTACAGAAGACTGTCACTTAGAACTGATTTTTATTTAACACCGTTATCCATACTAATACTGGTCTGCAAATGGGAATTTTGTTTCTGTCTATCGATCTGTCGCACTTCACTTTGAAATAGCATTTTTATGCTAACACACACAGATTGAATCTTAAGAATATCCTGCCCGTTTTTTTTTTACTTTAGGGTGGCAACTTGTCATATCAACGGATATAACCTATAAAATATATTTTTAGATTTTTTTTTAATAATTGATTTTAACAAATATTTTTTAACAATTTATTTTTATTTACAAAACGAAATATATTTGAAATAAAAACGAAGGAAGCATTTTATTGTCTATTTAAAGAAAAACAACTGTTCCATCTGAAGAAACAAAAGAAAAGCAACACTAAGCATCAAAGAAGAATTACCTGCGATATGTACTTCATTTTCCGTTAGTTTCAGTACAAAGCGAAAGAAAACTTTCATTTCGACGGATGCGAATACAATATAATTTTTTAGTGGCACGAGGACGTTTTAAGTCCGACATTTTTTTTTTAATTTATGAATTTAAAAGAATAATTAAATTCCAATGTAAAAGTTGTTTTCCTTTAACAAATGTTTTCTTCACTTCCATTTCAAAACAAATAAAAAAATATTTGTTGTTTTTGTAAATAAAAATCAATTGTTGAAAGAAAAATAACAAATCTAAAATAAGTTCGAAATACGGAAAATTCTTGTTTAAATCAATTATTGAAAAAAATTCTAAAAATAAACTGAGATAAGTTATCTCCCTTGATATGAAACGTTGCCACCCTAAAGTAAAACTGGTCGGATATCTGTTCTCCCACAGATGATTTTTAAGTAAGAAAAATCACAAATCCTTTATTAATGAGATCGAAAATAAGTCATAATTTTCTTTTTATAATTCTAGTGTCCCAAAGAAATAAAAGATTTGCTTTAAATAAAATAAAAATAAAAATAAAAATACAGATAGTTTACTGATATCTAGCAGGAAAACCGGACATTGCGCGATATCCTCCTACTCCCACTCCTGAACACCATATTGTTATATATATATATATATATATATATATAATCCAGGTAAAACATCCACAGGGTAGTAATCCAAATAATTTCAACCGGGTTTATAAAAAGTGCTCAATATCCAATAGAGCTTTTAATATAATTATTTTTATTTACACAGACATGTACAAAATCTGCGACACTGGCATGTCGATATTATCGATCAACAGCTATTACAAACTGAGATCTCATCAGGAAATTCTAACTCTCCCTGATGAGATTTCAGTTTGTAATTGCTGTTGATCGATGACATCGACATGCCAGTGCCGCAGATTTTGTACATGTCTGTGTAAATAAAAATAATTATATATATATATATATATATATATATATATATATATATATTCAAGTTATAAATAAAATAAAATAAAATGTTGTCTTTCCCGTTTATGGATGTCCCACATAAATGCAGACCATGTGATATCATTGTAAAACCATCCAATACGACCGCTGGATAATTTGTAAATTTTACTTGAGAACATTTGTGTTTGATCTTGGTATAGGGTTTTGTTTTCAATTATTATCCTGAATAGATAAAAAAATATTTTCCGGATATTATCTTCCGAAAATTTAACCCTTTTATGCATGATTTTTTTTACAGAAATTCTACGTACCTGATCTAACTTGTTTTTGAGCTGACTTCCAAATGGCTCATAATGACTAATAATGGAGACAAAGCGTGTTCCTCCTTTGTCACTGACTCTCACAAAACAAATATAATTGGTCAAATCAAAATTTATGATTATTTATGACAACTTTTCTATTTTTGGGTGTGGAACAACAGGATGCATGAACGGGTTAATAATACCATAGTTATTGTCAGTTATCTTGTACATACAGGGCTACCCAACATTGATGAACATTCTTGTATACCCTGCTCCCAGCCCTGAACCCGATATTACCATTTTTATTATTATTTATGTTTTATTTTTACACTTTTCAGTCTTCAAATTATAAATGAAGTGAAGTAAAACGTCGTCTTGGCTGTTTATGGATGCCCAGCGCGAACGCGGAATTCACAAGATTATTCAAAAACATCTTTAATGCAAAATAAATAACATCATAGAAATTCTCAGAAAAGTATTTGTGTAGAAAAAGTTCGTTAGATCTTGGTATTTGTCTTTGTTTGCAATTGCACCCCAGGACAGAAATACAGACACAACCCAAATATCTTAAAGATATTAAAAATAAAATATGTACTTTTTTCTTTTTGCAGCAAAGATCTAATTATGTTTTTTAAGAATGTGTAAAAACTTCGATAATCACTTTCTATCTTTTTTTTTTAAACATATGGCGGGCCAAATTTGGCATGCGGACCATAGACTGATGATCCTTTATTTAGTATATTAATATTTGTTCATTACTCCATTACACAGTGTGTAACTAGTATTACATAAGAAAGTATTTTATTTACATCCTCTCCAAGAAGTTAGGCACAAGGTCAGGTGTGGGTTTTGATGAAAGTGTTTCTGTAGAACAAACTGGATTCAAACCCGGCACACACAGTCTGCGACAACTTTCAGAACAAATGAACAATGAATGCAAATCTGTTAAACATTTAATAAATAAAAACGAATTCTCGAACTAAGCCATCGCATGCAGAGAGAAATTAAAACTTATATAAACAACTATTTCTTGGAGTACCAAATATATTCTATAAAAATGCTTCCAAAACGCTAGTAAAGTATTATTGTTTCATTGTAAAACTTGTTGTTGACGTTTTAATTCATTTTTGCCTATTTATATCTGACTTATGGCTGCTGAATCGGTGGAGTGCTTGCTGCTTTTGCGCAATGGCAGCTGCACAGGTTGAAGTGAATCATTGGGGAGAGTGGGGCTTGCGTTTTTTATTAATGTGCATGTTGAATTTGGTGAAACTCGGCAAAATATTGACGTTCATCGATTCAAAAGAAAAAAAGCATATGCTTAGATCACATATTTCTCAGTTTCTACACGGTAGTCGTTTTGCGATCATTTCTGATATGTTATCATACGCACAGATTAATACAACTAACAATAGTGAAAAAATGATCTAAAGATATATTGAGCACTTTTATGGATTTGTCGGCCATCTTGGATGATAGCGTATTGAAAAGTCACCTTTTTAGATTTATTGCTCTTGAACTACATGCACAGACTGGCGTAGCTAAATGCAGATCAACATTAGTTGTGCATTCATTGCCATTCAACATTCAACAATACAATCACACCACGCACGATGTGAGAACTTAATATAGCTATTTTGCGCTGTAAACTTTTGATCCGAGGATTCATGTATTAAAGATTTTGATCAACTCACTCAGAGGGAAGGGATTAAACTTGATCTAATTTTTATAATACAGTAATTTATTAAATACAAAAGAAATAACCTAACATATTCAGGTAACAAAAATCATCAGGCAAAACATAAATAAATCAAACAAAATGCTAAATTACTAACTTAAAAGCTAGTTACCTGCGCCAAGAAGATCATGTTTTTGGTCGAGTTGGTTTGTCACTGTGTTTGTTTATTTGTTTGTTTGTGTACAGCATAGCGTCCACATCGCAAGACCAATCGTTACCAAACTTGTTAAAAATATCTGTAACCGTCTAACTAAGAGATGATTTAATTTTGGGATATCTAAGCCAAAGATCAAGGTGAACGTTACGGAAAAGGTGGACATTACACTTTTTGCGATAATATCGGTTTTGTTTACCGTAGAGACTCGCCACTTGGCCCATATTGTAGAAAATGAAGTCCATCATCTTATATAACATACGCTTAGATATTTGGGGTTTACCCATGACCATGATCGTAAAAAGGTTCGGTCAAGGTCGAAATTCTTAAAGAATTTTAACTTCCGATTTTTGAAAAATTGATGTATGGATCTGATGCTCTTTAGTGACAATAAACGCTATGCAACATTTCAAGCTGATCAGATAAATAGTTTTGCAATTATCAATGCTTCCATGGCGTAACTTCGGGAACACTTCATACAACATAGAGAAGAAAGGCACAGATAGAACTTTGGCTCATCATTATGTTGTCAGGCGGAGGTATAGTCTCACGACAGACTTATGTTCGTGTAATAGTATTGTAGTATCATTTTACCTCTCTATCACATGATTAGCAACGCAAGGGTGCTTCATTCTCAAATAGTGTAATTCTGCTCAATAGTTTTGGAACTTATAAGTGTTTATTATATTTATCATTTATAGTTACAGCAGCAATAGTAGTGTTATAATTTTGAAAATCACGATGACATACTTAATCCGGTTGTGCCTAATAGTTTTGGGGGCCATACACATGTTTTTTTTTATTAGCAGTAGTAGTATAATTATGAACCTAAACCCCCTGATACGCCTACCATGCAATGATTATTTCATGTCAAATTTGGTGTAAATCTATGGAATAGTTTTGGAGTAAATAAGTAATAGACACACATAAAACAAATGCTTAATTATAATATAGTTGCTTCTGTTGGGTGGAAAGAAATCTAAAAGAGTTCTCAATTATTCTATACGAGCGTAATATTTATTTATTCATGATTTTACAGAAGTTTTGATCTTATGGTAAGCTGTAAATTAAAAATGAAAATGAATATAAATTAAAGTTATAAAGAAAAATCGTATTATGTCATAAAGCACGTACGTATGAAGGATGCGCTTAGTTCCTACAACATACTTGTTTGATCTGCCACTTGCTTTTGTTGTGCTACAGTTGCCCCAGTTCATATGTGAACGGACATGTTGAAACGCTCGTTTCTTCACTATTGGACTCTGTTTTCTGATTACATCATAGTTCTACTTTATTGTAAATAAAAATAGTATATATTTCTGTTTTGCTTGCTTTTTAGTGTATTTGATTATAGTGGCTCCTTCGACAAACGTTTCTCCATATGCAAACTACAAACGCTACAGTAGTTATACTGGTAACCGAATAATAACAACTAAAGTAAAAAAATAGTGCATACATTTTAGTAAGGTTTAGTTAAAAAAATTAGAGTCCGTTCGCTATGTAGATTCTGAAAATGTCATCGAAAATAAGTGTTGTATAATGTATGATCATAAAACAACATTTTGTTAAGTGTCTTTTATAAGCCGCTCAATCGCTAATCGGCGTAGTAATCAATACGGAGTTTTCTAACGCACAGTCTAATACGCAAAATTACCATAATAAGATTTATACAGCATTTCCTTCACGGTGTTATGGGTCGAAGGATGAGGCCATATTTTTGTGGGGGTGAAGGTGGTAGTCACTCCTACATCGCCCTGAAATTAGTAAACAAAGAAAAAACGGCTGAAGGATAAAATATAATTCATGTGGGTGTTTGATAAATAAAGCTATATACTAAATTTCAAAATACAATGAAACTCTTTTATTCACCATTCTTAACTTAGCTCAACTAATAATTAGCTCTAGGAATAGAAAAAATAAAGAGGCACAGCTTCCATCCTCTATTAATTGAAGGCCGGACAACTGTCAGGACAAAGACCGCTACCCGTTACAGAATGACTGTATACATAGAGATGTTGTGTATGCATGTACTATCAAGGAATAAAGGCCCCTTCTGACCAGCAATCCCCCCTTCACCCATTAGATCTACGTCGCTTGATATCCATTCAGTTGACACTCCAATTAACAATAACCATAACTCCTTGACTTCTACTGAAACCTCTTATAAATACCTCCGATTAGTATACACATGAAGCCACTACAGTTTTACCTACAACCCCCCCTTTAGCTTAACCTGAAGCAAATTCTTCCATTGTAAGTATGAACCATCTGATTACGCCCACTTCATAGCTCTAATAAAAAACCTCAAAATATTTATGTTAGCTATGATAACAATATCTGTAATAATAGCTATATTAATACCAATAACTGAAAATATTTCCAACCACAGATATAAGATTTATACCTATATAGGCTCAACGTCTACCCTACTCAAGAATAGTATTTCTAACCACATAAGTTCATTTAATAACCAAAATAAGAGTGACTCTACATCTCTCATAACATTTATAAAATAACTCGGCATAAGAAACATTCCATATACTTTAAACTAGTCTATCTTGAGAAAATCAGCCTTTTATAAACTAGTCTATCTTGAGAAAAGCAGCCTTTTATAAACTAGTCTATCTTGAGAAAATCAGCCTTTTATAAATTAGTCTATCTTGAGAATATCAGCCTTTTATGAACCGAGATTAAGAACCTGTGCCTTGTTCTTCTCTTTTATGACAATGAACTCCAAGCCTCATCTTGCGAACGTTTAAACGTGAACTTATAGTTATCTATAGAAAAAAAGTATAACTACGATAAATTTATCGTAGATCCCCATACATTTATTTCTTTCCCTCACGCTTATAATATAATGATTGCTGTTTTTCTCCTCTTTTTCTCTCTGTCTATAGCTTAATTTTCTTCCCCCTTCTATGTCACCTATATTTATAATTCATATGAATATGGATTGTTTAAATTTTACTCTTTGATATAACATTACTCCTACTCGGTGTTATCCTACTAGAAATATTCTAACACCTCTATTTAACACTCAGTATTTCTGGCGTAAGGCTATATTTCATTATTCTATTCACCCTAGCTCATCAACGTATATTTTTCTTTTATACTCAACTGTAGACACCTTTATAAGAGATGTTTACATGTTTTTTAATAATAAAAATATTTTTTATAAAAATAATGAAAATAAATTAATAATATTTTTTTTCAAAAGTAAAATTAAAATAATCAGTTTTAAACTTATACAATTTTTAAATCCTATTAACTCTAGCTCTAATTACTATCTATCTTATTCATTTTCATTTACTAAAGTTTGATAAGCTTTATAAATTTCTATAAATTTCAGTATGCCTTGTTAATACTCCATCCAACATTAGAAAACATCTACATAAGGCACTATATATCTCTTGTTACGTGCATATAGGATGCCCCTATTATTAAATGAATTCTGTTATCTGAACAATCAACCTTAGAATCATGCTGAGGAGATTGTTCCTTTATTTTCCTTTTCTTCTCTTTTAATAGCTAGAATATTATACGGTCACTTTCCTGATTCAGTTATGTAATAATAATAATTTGGTGCTTGTGAACCGTAGGTCCGAAAAAATTAAAAAAAAATCTTTTAGTTGTGGAGAGTCAAATAAGGGCGAGAGAACTCTAGTTTCAAGTTTCTATCTGAAAAACCACGATTTATCAGAAAATGGATTTTAACACTCTGAACTTGCAAGATATTTTATATTTAACCGGAGATAATGTCAAACTGCTTACAAGCGAACAGATTAATTTCAGATGTGGTCATGACATGGGACTTGTGCCAACATTAAAAACCACTAATAGGTTTCTGTGGCGTTGCCTATGTGGTTATTGTGCAAGGAAAATGTCCATTCGTAATAATAGTATATTTGCAAAATCCAGACTGCCCATCAGAGAGCTAATTAAATTTATATATATTTGGGCCCGTGGCAGAGCAACGTTTGACACTATTAAGACAGAGTGCAGAATACTTGGTGGCCGCACAATTGTGAAATAGTGAAAGATAATGCGAGAGTTGTAAACATTTATTTTAATAAATCATTTTAATTTTTCAAAATCATTTTATTCTTCATTTTATTTTTCATTTGTTATTAATTACAATAGTAAAATCCATTTTCAGATAAATCGTAGTTGAAAAATTAAAACTAGAGTTCTCTCCCCCTTATTTGACTCTCCACAACTAAAAGATACATTTTTTTCGGACCCACGGTTCACAAGCACCAATAATTTAAATAAATAAAAATATTTATTTATAAAAATCTTTTAAACAAAGGAACTCATTTTTAAAAGTAGAAATACTTTTTTGAGAATCAGAAATATATTTTAAAATTAAAGAAATTTGCACAGTTACTTCCCCTTGGCCACTTATTTGATTCCTTATAGATTGTCACCCTTTGGCTTAATTTCGTTTTCTCAATCACGTTTCGTTTAAAAAAATTTTTTATCATAGTTTGTAAGCGTTACTTCTGTTAGGTAAATTTCCACTTACCGTTCGACTTGTGCCATATAGAGACATTTCTTTACTTTTTTCTATCCAAAACATGAGGAATATCTTCTTTTGACTATACACTTTTTTTCATGGTCAATATATCAAAATGACTTTATTGTTTACTTAACGACTGGATACTTTCATAAGTAAAATGTGAACACTACATTATAAAAATCTAAAAAAAACCTCTAAAAATATCAAAGAAAACACTAGTGCCCGCCTAAAGAAAAAACATTTTTTTTTATATGTTCAAAATTTTTCAAACTCCTTCAAACTTTTTCAACTTGTAAACTAATTAATCGATCATCATTAATTTTTTAACACATCTGCTAGGGGTAAATGTTCGTAATGTGGGCTATATTTACTTTAATTTATTTTACCTAAAATAAGTTAAAAAGGTGACAAGGGCCCTTCGTGAAATTTTAGCAATAGGTATTAGATATTAATTAATAAATATTCCTCAAATTGTAGTTTAGTTTGAGGTATTGTAAAGGGGTTTTAAGGGCATGAAATGGGCACAACCTCCCATCTGAAAATTCAAGTATTTTAGATTTGCATTGAATTTGATCCATAATCATTAGACACAAATTAAGCAAGATTTCCTGAATTTCAATTTCTTCTTAAGACCCTTGAAGCTCAAATCTTACATTTTAGACATTTTCTGGAATCAAAATCATGTAATTTATTTTGGAAAAGAGGATTCAAGACATAAAGTTTAGTAGCATTATATCTTGATTTAAATCTTCGCAAGTGGGCAAAAAATGGTACAAAGATTCTTTTGGGGGAATTAATTTTACCCGTCCGAAGACGGGTATTCTTCAAGTATTTTTATAAGTAAAGTTTTAGTTCTTCTTTGTTTATCTCTTCTGTCTATGTGTAAGGACAATGCAGAAACAGATGATACTTACAGGCGTTTTAACGTAGACATTTATTTCGGCTTAGTTACTCCACCCACGCCACGTGCATGTACATTTGATGACATTGCATATCAGCGACTGGTATTGTTTAACTAGAAGAACAAAGAATCTTAAAAATAGTGACATTCATTTAATTAAATGTATTTAATCAGCCTGTGTCCTGATACACATAATCACATGGTCGCACAATAATTGGTTAAAACTTTATGGCCAGCGATATGCGGCAAAATGCGCATGCGTATTCCTTTTTTTCTTCAGAAAAATGATTTTCTTTGACAGAACGACGAACAAAGAAACAGACAAAAAAAAAATTAAAAACAAAACAAAACATACGCTACGAAGTTGCATAAAAAATGTCCTTGTTATGTTGTGACATGCTTAGTTTTTATCATAATGAGATTTTGGTGTGTGTCTGCAAGCAAAACTACGGTACAGTTCTTGAAAATATTACGTCATGTTTTAAAAGCGATTTAAAAAAAAATACCTGAAGCATTGAAAATAATTGAAATGTTTTTACTATTAATACTGTTGTACACGAACACTGACATATAATTAATTAAAAATAGCTAATCCCGTTTTTTGTACACTAATGAGTCACCAAGGCTAAAATCAACTCGAGGACATGAGATTGTCAGTTCGATGCTGAATTATACTAATAATTTGTTCGTAGCATTTAGACTGCCGAATCCAAAGTCAATTCTGGCTTTAAAATTCTTAGCAAATCTGTTCGAAATATCGTATAGATTCTCGCGTTTGACAAGATGCACCTAAAAATGGTCGGGTGTCACATCGACCAAAACCATTGTAAGAATAACATCTAACCTGAGACTAGCAACGGAGTTAATAAAATGTTTTTGGGTAATAATTCTTCAAGGAGTTTCCAGGATTAAATTCTGTAACGTTCAAAGGAAGATAATTCTATCGAATGTCTATTATTAACTATTTATTTTGTTTTACCAGCAGGTAAATAGATTGATGCATATAAGAACAATTGTTTTTCTTCTTTTTCTGACAATTTTTAATCAATTATTACTTTCTAACTAATCTTTACGTATTTTATTACGTCTTGCTTCATTCTGTAATATATGTAATTTATGATTATGGCGTATTTTTAATTAGAATATTTGTTGTCACAATTTACTCATCTCCCCACCAAGTCAGAGTCAGGCACAGGTCGGCTTTTATGTAAGAAAAATCACCCTTCCCAAAACTGAAGAAACTCTGGATTTCGACTAGGTTGTTTTCGAGATCCATAATTACCCGGTTGAGGCCAAAACCGAAATCATATGTATTCGTTTTCAAAGAGGATTGATCCATATGTAGGTCAGTGTAGAAACGTAAAGATGGATAGAATGTATAGCAATAATAAATGATTGAAAGGAGGTCATTGTCCCCGAACTTTTGTGTCAGTCGCAGTTGTACAAAAGTATAACACTCACTGGCTAATGTTTTCCTTTCTAAAGCCGAGAAGTCGTCTTTAAACAACGCCAAACTAAAACAAGAAAGACGGAAAACCGGCACAAATTAGCAATTGGCTAACATTTGAGATGTTAATTTTAAATTGTTAATGCTAATGAATCACCACTTATCAAGGCTGAAAGCCACTCGGAGATAAGCATTAATGAGATTGTAGCTCGATGACGGACAACACTATTGGAAGAGTATAGTAGTAAATCCGAATGGCTCAGCTTGATACAACTTTGTTGATCAGCTTGATTCTGTTTGCACCCCTGCAGAGGGGACCACGTGACGATTGCCGAAACCCATAAGTGAAAGTGATACTACAGAACCGACTGGATTCCAACTCGGCACACCGCGGTCGTCAGTTATCCACTTATCTACCGTCACCTCCCATTAAAGTATTGAAAAAGATGGACGGAATGAACAATATTTGACTATTTGGGGTATTTTATACAGATACTTACTTACAATCGTTTCGATTGTTCTCGAATGTTTTAAGTCAGGCGAACAGGAAGTTCTTCTTAGTTCCAACTCCTTTTATAGTATCTTTTTTTCATAAATAAACACTTAAAAAACAAAACAAAAACAAAAAACAGCAACTAAAAAAGAAGTGTATATTCTAAGTCAGTCGAAACAGGAAGTTCTTCTCAGTTCCAACTCCTTCCCCCCAAAGGATTTATTTTATCTTTTTTTTTCATTAAAAAAACAAAAGCAAAAATAACAACAACACAAAGAAGTATATGTTTACATATATGTTTTTTTTATTTATAAATCAACACTTGTTACGGTAGGTCGCCAACTTTAAAGAAATAAATACAGCAAGCAATTTTTTCTTTTTATGGAAATCGCTCCAGATAAGGCATGAAGCCACTTGATGTAAGGAGCTAACAAACAGGAGATGCCTATTGACCTTAGTCTTGAAAAGACCAAGGAATAGGTAGGAGGAAAACAGTCAACAGAGGAGCGTTAAAAAAGCCTACAGTTCTTGGAAAGAAGCTACTAGAATAGGAAGCTGCATTACAATGAAGTATCAAAAGAGCAAATTGACGGAGACCACTAGACCAACGAGTCAAATGAACTGGAACAAAAGAAGCAGGGAATAGATCACATAATTCTGAAGAATACATGCCATCATAGTACTTAGAAAAAAGACTGAAAATAGCAACATCACATCTGTGAGAGAGAGGGTGTAGAGACGAAGAAAGAGTGGAGTCAATAAAATTACAGATACGTTTCTGCACCTTATCAAGAACTCTCAAATGGGACAGAGATTCACCAGCTCAAATATGACAACAGTACTTCGTACCTGGTCTGATGGTTGATTTGTAGAGATAGAGAATAGCCTCAGGTGTGAGAAAGTGTTTGGAACGATAGAGAGAACCGACTTTAAAAGAAGCAGAAATCACAATGGATCTAATGTATGAACTCCAAGAAAGATTTGAGTCGATTTCTCCTCAAGAGCAGAGCCATCCACGAGAATCTCAGGAAGAAAGGGATCACGCCTACGATTGAAAGACACGAGCTGAGTCTTAACAGGATTAAACGAAACGAGCCATTTCGTACCCCAATTCACAACTGAACTCAGGTCAACTTCTAGATCAGCTGCATGTTTAAACTGATCCGAGGGAGATGTCCGAGAAACAACACCAGAATAGAGAGTGGTATCATCAGCACCGGTTATTTATTTGAACAGCGTCTTCGTCTTTAGCCTCCCCCCCAAAACAAAACAACAACAAAGAAAAAGCGGTATATATATATATATATATATATATATATATATATATATATATATATATATATATATATATATATATATATATATATATATATATATATCTTTTATCCATTAACAGGTGATGACGGTATTTCTTCTACTTAAAAGAAACATGTATTTATTTTAAATGCAGTACAGGGCTCTACCACAAGGCTATGGGTGAGGTCCCTAATAGAAACCTCCAAAGCCCCCCCCCCCCACCGAAGCTGCGACACACATAATCCAATACTGTACTGACATGCTCTAGTATCCGGTAAGCCATCCCATATAGCATATGCTCTAAACGCTTTTCTGCCCTAGTTCTACATAGAGCGAGGTATTGGACAGAAAAGCGTCTAATTTCGCTTTAGTACCAACCTTTTACTTACTCTCAACTACTGCCCCACTAAAGCTCGCTGAAGAAGTAGTATTAGCTTTTCCCGTAAGTTGCGTACTTCCAATCAGGAGGTATTCAACTTCCAGTACTCTGCTAATATAGGCCTATCACTTAAATTCAAACGGCAAACATGCGACTGGGGTCCATAATTTGAGGCGGACATGTGTAAACCAAAATTACTACTAAATAATAATTACTGAGAAAAGTTTTAGTAAGGAATTTCTTAGTAATGTCCAGTAATTAGTTAATTAACAACTATACATATTATTAGGAAGCAGTTTACAATTATTGATTTATTTGCATAAAATAAAACCATTAGTTAAACCATTGCACGTATGTTAAATGGCTAACCTAGTATCCCTTGTTAATAATTTAATTCTTTTTCTTTGTTTGCTTGCCGTGTTTTTGTGTCCTTTTCCCGAAATTAGAATGAAATATAAGGTTTCCATCATTTAAATCTGATTTCACTTTTTTAGTGGATCATTTTTCTTAATGTTGCCATACATTTCTTTGACACTGACAATTTTCCAAAATGTTAAAACCTTATCAACACAATTAACTGTGTGTGCAGTATAATCTTCATTTAATCGGATGCAATTCAATTGCTGCTACATTTTGATCACAAAATCTTTTAAACAATGAGAAATCTTTTGGCGCTAAACAAGTTTTGAGTAAACTGCCACATCAGTTAGTTTTGATAATTTAACAAACTGAGTTTTATCATGTTCGTAAAGACCTTTTACAACTTCCCCTTTTGCTAACATCAGGGTGTTCACATCTAATCGCCTAAAAATGTAAAATCTCATTTTATTTACGGGGTAGGTGTTATTTAGCAAAAAGTGTTAATCTAGAGTAATACTGAATATTTCATGTTTCATTTATTGAACAAATAAAATAATAATAATAATAATAATAATAATAATAATAATAATAATAATAATAATAATGATAAAGAAAAGTGTGAAGAAAAAAACAACATGGACGCTTCATAAGAATGACAAGAAATTATCTGGACATGGCTAAGAAAAGGATACTTGAACAGGGAAACGGAATCTTTACTGACGGCTGCACAAAACAATGCGATTAGGACAAACTACATTAAAGCTAAAATAGATAGAACCCAGTAAAATAGTAAATGCAGACTGTGTTGTCAAAGAGACGAAACAGTAAATCATATAATAAGTGAATGCAGCAAACTAGCCCCCCCCCCCAAATACAAGAACAGACATGACTGCGTGGGGAAAGAAGTACACCAAGAACTGTACAAACGATTGCATTTTGAAAACGCAGACAAATGGTACAAACATAAAATAGATACACTACTGGAAAACGAAGAAAAAAACCTCCTCTGGGACATTGATGTACAAACAGATAAACTCATACAAACAAGGAGACCGGATGTCCTAATAATCAACGAGAACGAAAAATCCTGCCAAATCGTAGACTTCGCCGTTCCAGCAGACCACATAGTGAAGGTCAAGGAGATGGAAAAACGAAGCAAATGTAAGGAACTTGCCAGAGAACTGAAAGGGATATGGAGCATGAAGAAAGTCAATATAATACCAATAACCGTAGGAACATTAGGAACAGTCCTCTAAAAATGGAGAAAAGACTGGGAGAAATTGGAATCAAAGGGATCAATGAGACTATACAAAAGACGGCAATGATCAAAACAGTTGCAATCTTAAGAAAATCCTCGAATGCGGAAACAACCCACATAAGTTAAGAATGGTAACCAGCGACATGGAAGTTACAATATAAATAAAGCAAAACCACAGGAAGAACACCACCGCTCGAACCCAGGAACAGAAACTGCAAAAAAACTCATAAACTGCCCCCCAGTGATGGAAGCAGCCTCGGCTGATATCATACACAATAGTCGTGAAGGATCAAGGAGTATGGGAAGACCGAGGAGGGATAGCACTAATCAGACCTCCACTGGAAGAGTGCGGAGAGTACTGGGACCTTGGGGGGGGGGGGCTTATTGCATCCCAAATCCCAGGGGAGGCCAATGGTCGTTGCTAGCGAGAAATCAAGTATAGGCGACTGCTGCGATACAGCAATATCATTGGCGGTGGGTATCGAAAAGAGGTGGAGAATACTGGAAATCTGGGGAGGCTTGTTACCACTTAGACTAGAGTGAACACCACCGGTTGTTGTTGGTGAGCAATCACTGATGATGACTTGTTTACTACCTCCTCGTGAATAATAATAATAATAATAATAATAGCTTGTTTCAATAGTAATAATTTGAATTTATACCGCGTCAAGAGTATTCAGTATAATTTTTTTCACCAGCAATTTTGCCAAATAAATGTATTTTTACATTTCATTCGGTCACTGTGAGAAAAAAATGTGTATGAAAAAAGCATTTTAGAATATCTTTTAACTTAATTTACAAGAAACCCTGAAATGAATATTATTAATTATCCCCTTTATTTTATTTGCTCAAAAGAATGAAACAGGATTTTTCTTTAAACAGTATGTTTTAACCTCTTTATCTTTGCTTTTATAAAAAGCGTTAGAACCGTTGTTTATTTTTATGCAAAAAGATCTTTTAGTATAAAAGTTGTCAAAATATTTTTAAACAAGAAAAGCGCAAAAAAGCAATGGCCACCAGCTATTAAAACACTATGCAAACCAAAAGAGTACCCGACTTAAAATCAGCAGCAAACGATCTTCGGTCAGATTTAGTTCCTGAGATTTAACTTCATCCGTAATATAACTTCCGGCGAAAGTTTCAGTTTCCCAAATTAATTAATTTAATTATTTATTTATTAAATTGTTAAATAAAAGTATAGAATAGTAAACAAAACCCCTGTCTATGTTTAGAATGGATTTCTAAATAAGAACGTTATTATTTCAGCACGGTCCGTAAACTGCAGCATATTATTAAGAAAGTTATTCTTAACATGGGGAGGTATGGGCTTTGTTAACTATTCTGTATTTTCACCTAACAATTTATTAAATAAATTAATTAATAAACATTAGTACACAACTTTGCAAACCACAAGACTAAGCGACTCAAAACAGGAAGTCTTTAATATCAGGAACTAAATCTGACCGAAAATGTTTACCGTTGACTTTGAGTCGGATACTCTTCTGGTTTACCAAACATTGCATTAAAGTTCGATGATAATGAATACATTCTAGAGCAACAGTCAATTTCATCCTAATTTTTGACGAATGCCAAGCTAAATCAGCAAGAAAATCCAACGCCCCTATAGTACAATTGAGTTCTCTTTAATTTTTGCAATGTATTTTAAAGAAGTAAAATTATCAAATACAATTTAATGGATTTAAATTCTGATATTAACTTTGTGATAATAAATAACATCATTAATAAATTACATTTATTATTATTATTATTATTATTATTATTATTATTATTATTATTATTATTATTATTATTATTATTATTATTATTATTATTATTATTATTATTATTATTATTATTATTATTATTATTATTATTATTATTATTATTATTATTATTATTATTATTATTATTATTATTATTATTATTATTATTATTATTATTATTATTATTATTATTATTATTATTATGCCAGTTTAAAAAATACATTCTGTTTTTTGTTTTTGTTTCTTACGAAGGACAGTCAACAAATAACATTCTTAAAAAAACCCACTGACAAAAAATTCTAATTTACTTTTTAAAGTGTTCTTTATTTCTTGAACCCAAAATATTTGGAATGTCTTAAAATTTTATTACACACAAAAACAAACTTTTTGACATACAAAATAAACTTTGGTCATTCTTTTTACAAAATAAAAAGAGAAACCAGTTTTAACGGAATTTAACGAATTTAAAAGCAAAAATATAGAAGACAAAACATAGGTTTATATTTCGTTAATAACAAAAAACTGCCGCCATTTTCTTTTAGAAGATGTGTCAGAATTGGACATAACAATTCAATTTTATATACGTTATGAAATAATGTCCGGAGAAAAAGTGTCGTTTAAACCAAGGATCAATTTTATTCAGCACTAGCTAGACCCATCGCCCGGCGTTGCCCAGGAGAAATATTATAGAATGAATTAAAATTTGTCAACATCCGACAGAACGCAAATAGGTCAGATCGGATAATTTTAATGTTTAGAATAATTGTCGGTTGGGAATTGTGGAAGAGGGAAAATAGAAAGAAAGAAATAAAGGAAGGAAAGAAGGAAGCGCGGTATTAGGAGTCTTCCTGCCAATCTCATGGTTCCGATATGGCCCCACAATTTTTCTTTTTGATTAAAAACCTGCTCTATCTATGATAATAGGTACTTTTAAAATTAAAGTCGCACACAGAGCCCTATTAACACCAAATCCCCTCGTTATCGTTGTATAGAAATTCCTTTTTTTGTGAGGAAAGAACAATGAAAAATGAGTATGCCTCCTAAGCACTACTGAAACATACAAATATAATTAAGGGGCTTGCAGAGCACAAATAAACCACGTATGTTCGAATAGAAATGATGATATTCACAATAGTTAAAGTATTATATATTACATTGATTTCTTTTAAAATTACTACATAATAACTTTCAATTTAAAGGCAAAAGTTTAACACTGTAAAAAAAATTGTGTGAGTCGACTAGGATAGAATGCTAAACCTCTCGGTCTTGGCTGTACGTCCATAACCTCTTGGCCACGAAAGCGAGTAGAAAATCTCTGGAAAAATCGGTCACTTAAATGAAGCCTGTAGCTGACATGCGTTTTATGTTACGATCCGCCAGAAGGCGAACAAATGTAGGGTCCACCACTCACACGTTTTGGGTCATTTATATACCAAGAAATCGATGTTTTATTTCAATTTTAGGATATTATGCGTGTGAAAGGTGTACGATTCAGAAAAGGTTAACTTTATTGATGTTCTGTCGAGAATCTTGGCGTATATTGATTTAATTCGGAAGTCGAGTCGCCGAAGAAATTGTAGCCGCCATGTTGAATAATGAAATACTGTAATGAACTATGTTCGTTAATTGCCTTCTCTAAAAACCGGAATGAGTATAACGGTATACATAATTGGTAGATAACGTAATCCGATATTCTCGAAAATCAGCGGAACTAGAGGGATCGTCCATTAAATGGGTGCGTAATGTATTCTATCATGTAGTAAATTAATAGCAGACAACTAGTAAATAATAAGGGTCACTTTTTTATAAAGTAGACGTTGTTTATTAGTTCACGGTGTCGATGGGAAGAGTGTTAGTACTAAAATATAAGCGGGAAAAGTGTTTGCTACCCCATATATGGAGTATGTTTTGAGGAAAGTAGAAGATGGTTGGCTAAAAGTAATACTTAGTGGAGAAAAACAATAACAAATGTACTATAACATGCTCTAGTGAATAACCGTAATATAGAGGTGAGTTTAGTAGCCTGTGATGCATGTGGTTATTTTCCTATTCTTGATAAATGTACAGAGGAAAAATCGTCTTAATTTTATATAGAAGATTTAAGCGAATATCAAGCAAAATCTAACAGTCCTCATTCTACAATTAGACAGATATTCGCTATAACAAAGTACGCATTTTTAAAACCCACTTTCTGAAGAAAACAAATTATTTTTTTTAATAAAGATACTCGTTATTACTAACAATTTTTTCTGATGAATTTCTTAAATATTCGAAAATGTTGTTTATACTTTTAACATTAAAGATAAAATATTGCAAATTCATAAAAATTAACATTTATACTTACTTCAATATTGTTAAATAGCAGAATTCCGGTGGTAAAAAAAGTAAATAAAAATTAAAAAAAAAAGATTCAATTCAATAAATATTTGATATCCAGCAATGTTAGCATTGCCTACGACTGACAGAATGACAAAAGTCACTCGCCCCCAGTCAGAGAATAAATGCGTACGCTATACAGGCCTGTATTAAGAATCACCTTGGTATTAATAAATTTATGGCCAGAATGACATAGACAGTGGAACGTGGGACAAGATTGAAAATCTACGTCGCCCCTACTAACTAGCATCCGACCAAAGTAAGTACTTGGATAAGAGGGCACACTATTAGACCACGCCCACATCTCCCATCCCGAGTGATCCAGACGAAATCTATCGGCAAGATCTCATGAAGCCATCACGTTAGACAGACTGCTTTCACACCTATTCGACTCGCTACTCCCCCGACCTTATCTATTTTGGGGTCAACGATGGCATTCCAACCCCTATTAAAACTTATTGCTTTGGACACATGAGAAACACCTCACACCGCTGAAAAGGAAACCCTCTCCCGAGTGAAGTTGGGCACATAAATCGCAATGATCCGAAAATCACTTTTATCAACGTCAACATCGACGACAATCAACCGGCTTTCTGCATCTGTGCAAACAACGTTTTACCTCGCAGACTGGGTGCGTCTCACTAAGAAGAAGATACCACGACTATGGACATTGCCATACGCTGAGGAAAGATCAGTCATTAGTCAGCCCATGACAATCCCCATATGAACCGAAGTAAGTCTCCTAGATGGCAGCGACGTCTACCTTAAGGGCCACCAGCATGCGAGCAGCTCTTCTCCAGGATCTCATTCTCTTCACATTCCAAATAGCTAGATACAAGGCCATGATCCCTGTATATAATCAGTGTCACACACGAGACTGGAGTCCTCGGAATAAGGGCGTCGAAGGTCTGGCCGAGACTGTCGTTCAACAGTTGGAACGTAAATCGCCCGTCTCGCACTGCGCTTTCAACGTCCAAGAATTTTTTTTTTAATGCACAATAGAATGAAGAGGGTGAACGTAAAGTGGGACCCTCTCCTCGCATTTTGCTAATCGCTTTAATGATGGGTGTTCTTGATCCATGAGCATTAGGTCCGGTATTGTCTCTTTTGCAGCTCCAGAGTCGTCGTCCGTCTTTCTCTGTTCTGCCGGGCGGAGGTGGTCATCAAGGGAACGCATTACAAACTGTCCGGCTTGCTTACGTCCAGACATCGGATCTGATAAAAAAAAATCGGGTGTTTTTAAAGCTGTTTCTTCTGCCTGCCATTCAAATCCGCCAAGGCATGCAAAGACTCGGCCTCACAAATTCTGTCTCCATGAAGAAATAGTAACATCCTTGTTTTCTCCGTTTTAATTGAAGGCAGAGGCACTGATTGGTTGCTGGTTGTGTCTTAATCCGGTTCTTTTTGTTGTGTCTTATCACAGGACGGAGAGCGAGAACAGTCGAGGGAGTGTTAAAGAAGAAGAGGTGAACTGCTCAATATGAGTAGGGTTAGGGTTTGGGGTTCAGCAGGCTGTGCATTAATGACAGTCATTTTTCACAGTTCTTGTTTTTCAGGAGGAGAATTAGGTTCAGCCTTTTTCATTTTCTGACTATTTTTATAAATGTTTTTCTTTTATTTATCCACTTGCTCTCCACTATATTGGAGGCATTCTATTCCATTATTGTCTCTTTGTCTGTAATGGGTTCTTCTTCCGATTTCGACAAGGGGACTGGATCCTTCCTTTTCATACTGTTTGTAGCCGTCTTTGACGTCGATGGCTGTGACTGAACTTTTTCTGTGGCATTCTTTTGTTTTTTAGGGGAATGAGGCCTTTGATCAGCCTGGGGTTGATTTTCAAATGTTTTGCTGGTGTTAATTGTTTGGTTGCAGTTATTTGTTTTACCTTTTTTTGTTACTATGGTACTCCAACCCTCTCTATCAGCCGTTTGCTTCTTGGATTCAGAAACTAAAGACACTGCGTTTTCACCCCCTTTTCGAGGATGTGACAGTAGCAGGAGTGTTCTCTGTGCTCCTCTTCAGAAAATCCTTCACCGTATGTGCCTGCTGCTGACAGTGTCAACCGTGGAGCCTCCTGCCTTCTACAATTACCGATAAAGTTCATCATTCGAACCTGATCAGGGATGATATGTTGGTGAAACCGGTGCGGTCCAGGCATATGGTTATCTTATAATCTCCCATCATGTAGATTATGTGAACCGTGCATTGGTACAATTAATTCGATGCCCCATACTGACCGAGGACTGCTTCTAGTTGTTCTGCACTAATCTAGCAGTGGACGCCGAGAATGGAAACACTCGTGTTTCTCCTGCTCAGGTATTCCGGCTTGATCTTGATAGTCTTACAACATAAGTCGAACTTAGCCAAGTTTTCTGCGTCTATTTTCTTTTGGGAGCTGCACATACCTATGACATATATTCTCCTGCATAAGTAAGTAGCTTGAATTTCTAAGTTGAGGACCCCAATCAGTTTTTTTAAAAAAATGTCTTTGACGTTACTAGAGAGACTATTCTCTTTTGAAGTTGTTCTACGGAGCCTGGGATAGGTTTTTTATATTCTCATCTATGTAATCTGTATACGTTGTTCGGAATAGCTCCCGATAGGCCTCGGTTTTTAGTTGGGACTGATACCCCCATGCTGCTTCCTTGTATGAAAGTGATATTGCTGGAATCTGGACAGAGCTGTCCCGGCGGAATTGATCTATCGATGCTGATCTCTTGCGGGATCGACGGCTAATCTGATGGGAATGTTGGTGTTGGCACACTCCCACTTCCATGATTGTTTGCAATACTTACAGTTTGTTTATGGTTTGCTTTCAGGGCTGCTCCTTTGTTACTTATAGGCCGGATGGCTTTGCTGGGGGTGATGGGAAGCTTGTTTTGACGTCAGAATAGCTGTTGGATGCTGTTCTTTTAACTTGCTTGGGCTCCCAGTCTTAAGCACCCTTTGGTAGAGTATGATCCGTGGCAGTTTTTAGGCGGACTGTCTCTCATGAGCCCAACTTTGTCATTCTCACGTGGAGGTTGTACTTCAGCTCCGAACTTCTTGGTACGTATGATTATCTTCTTCCTCTCGGACGCAGTGTGATCTCCTCCTTCACTGCCCATGACCCAACTGGGGTGGTACTGGGTGTAGCTCTTCCCTACACGAAAGGAACTGGGGTGCCACCTGATGTGATCCTCTCCTATACGGACGAAACTAGAGTGCTCCTGGGTGTATCCCTCCCCCATACGAACGCAACTGGGATGCCGTCGATGTGCTACTCCCCCACACTGACTCGACGGACGCAACTGAGGTGGCACCGAATATGTGTCATCCGCCATATGGACGTAACAGACAACAGACGCAACTGAGGTGCCACCGGGTGTGACACCTCCCGACACAGACGTAACGGACGTAACGGACGCACCACACAACTGGGATGATATGGGTGTAGCAACCCCAAAAACCAACAACAGCATGCATGCGGTTTAGAGCAGAACTCCTAATTTATACTCCAGTCTCATATCAAGACACAGACCATCGATTCGGACTGGGAAGACCGCAACCCTCTACCGGTATTATTCAACCCAAACCTGCCAGATGAGTCCGGAGTTAGACCATTGAAAGAAATCGAAAACAACAATAAATTAATTAATAACAACCTGCCGAAAAGAGGCCAAAATATTGCTGCCTAAAAGAGGGCTAGACAGGAAGACAGAGTAAGTCCCCCGGTCAGAAAATATTAAAGCTTTATCTTGGCAAGCGAGAGCCGAGTATATGTTCTCAAGCAATCACTTTGTTATTGCTTAAGAGTGGCATGCAAGATAGGAGTAAGAGCATATACTACAAATCTGAGCCAAAAGGCCAAGGAACTATAAAAATGCTTTTACTGCATTTTAAAACGAATGAAAAAAAGGTTGATTTAATCTTTTATTGTATTATCTTTTAATGGGTGTGGGTAGTATAGTATCAGTTCTATTTTCATAAGACCGCCCCCCCCCCGGAAGTACCGCCTCCTTTTAAGGGGAGGGGTTAATGCTTTGAGAGAGAGGTTAATGCAGTTTCAGTTCTATTGTCAAGAGATCATCTTCCCAGGGACTACCTTCGTTACCTTCTTCCTTTTTTGGAGTGGGTGGGGGGTAATGTACTATCTATTCTGTTGTCATGATATCATCCTTCCAGGCATTACCTCCTCTTAGATTAGATGCGTGGATGTTCGTTCTTCATGATATAATCATCCCAGTCATTACCTCCTCTTTTGGGGGTCAGTGCATTATATGTTCGCTCACCATGATAGCATATTCCCAGCTTAGCAAAGATATACGACCAGAGCGATCATGGTTTTGCTAGTCTATATATAAAGTTAGGTATGTGTATATATTTATATATTTGTATGTAAACAGTTAACTCCTCAACTAATTAACTGATCATTATGAAGTTAGGAACACATCTGCTAGGCGTAAGCGGTCCAAATATGGGATGTGTTTAGTTTCATTTAGTTTTATGCAAATGCGGCAAAGAGGGGGTGGAAGCCCTTCGTGAAAATTTAGATACCTCCGATATTTGTGAAATTTTAACAACAGGTGTTAGACATTAATTAATAAATAGTTCCTAAATTTCAATGTCTCTCGGTTGTTAGGGGGAATAATATAGGTACAATCTCTCATTTAAAAATGAAAATATATCTGATTTGCATCAAATTTGATTCATAGTCATTAAACATCAATGAAGCAAGATTCCCTGAATTTCAATTTATTCGTAACACCCTTTAAGTCATGATGTGAGACATTTTCTAGAATCGAAATTATGTAATGGATTTTGATTAAAATTAGAATAAGGAATCTAGACATAAGGTTAAGTATTATTATATTTTGATATTAATCTACGTAAGGAGTCATAAAAGTAGGGCAAAACTGTTCTGTTCGGGAATTCATTTTACCCGTCCTGGGACGGGTATTCTTCTAGTGTTTGTATATAGGTGACGAGAATATGATGAGAAATAAGTGCAGAAAAAGTAATGGGAACGAGCATACGTTTGACATGGTCTAATACGAAATATATTGGTTAGGATAAAAAATTTAAAATGGTGTCCTTCGTTTTAACAAGTATGCATTTTTAAAATTATCGCTTCTATCATTTTTATTTTATTTTTATGCGTGAATTATTAATTGTCGCGAAAAGGCAAAACATGGCTAGGGTCATGGAATACGTACTTAAATGCAACTGTGAGAGAACCATATTTACTTGCCTCCTCAAGAGGGCAAAGTTAGACGCAAGGTCAGTTTTGTATGTGGGGAATGTTCAGCACACTAAAAATGACCACTCTGGATGAGACAAAAAAGTTTGCACCACTCAAGATGAGCTTCCACTTCTCCGACCTAGGACAGAACAGATACAACATCTTGATCCCACAACTTTGTAAGAATATAGTATCGAAAATTATTGTATCACGTGTTTGCTTTTAGTGTTTTGTATGCTATTTTCTCATTTAAGTCTTGGACGTTCCCGTTTATCTACTTCATGAGTGTTTTGTTAATCATAACTTTTATTATTACTTTATTTTTATTATTTTCTAACGTATTTATTTCTATTTCTCTTTTCAACCTTATGATCATCATTGGATAATTATTTTCTTCCTTTCATAGATAATATGTTTTTGTCTTTTGTGCCTTACTTCCTTCCTGTCCGTCCTTGGTAAATTATGATTCTTTTTTTATCCCCGTACTTTGAGAATTGAGATTTTCGTTCTGTCGTCATTGGCTAATTATGATTGTATTTCTGTCAGTCCTTGGTACAATGTGACTTTCATTCTTTCTGTCCTTGATGAAACATAATTTTATAAGTGTCCCCATGTGAATTGTTATTTTCTTCCTTTCGACCCTGGGTTCATTATGATTACCTTTCTATATGTCCTTGGTAAAATTTGAATTTCTTTCTCTCCGTACCTGGCGAATTATGACTTTTTCTGTTGGTCTTTGGTAAATTATACGTTTGTTTATGTCTCTACTTATCTTTCAACCTTTAGTGCAAAATATTTTTCTGTCACCTTTGGGAATTATGACGTCCTTCCCAGCTGTCATTGCTAAGCTTTGACTTTCTTTCTGTCCATATTTTGTGGAATATATTTCCGCAACACTCTGTCATTGGTGAATTATGACTTTCTGTCGGTCTTTGGAAAATTATGACTTTCTTTCTGTCGGTCTTTGGAAAATTATGACTTTCTTTATTTTGGTCCTTGGTGAATTAGGACTTTCTTTTTGTCAGTTCCTAGTGAATTAGGACTTTCGTTCTCTCGGTCCTTGATGAGTTTGGACTTCTTATTAGTCCTTGGCGAATTAAGACTTTCTATTTGTTGGTCCTTAGTGAATTATGATTGTCTGTTGCTACTTGTAAATTATGATTGTTTACTGCTACCTGGTGAATTAGGACTTTCTTTCTTTCGGTTCTTTGTGAATTGGGGCTTTCGTGCTCTCTGTCCTTGGTGAATTAGAGCTTTCTTCTGATCGATCCTTCGTTGATTAAGACGTTCTTTCTGTCATTCCTTTCTTAATTAAGACTTTCTTTGTGTCGGTTATTAGTGAATTATGACTTCTGTAATCTCAGGCCTTGATCAATTACGACTTTCTGTCGAGCATTGGTGAAATTAGTACTTCCTTTTTAGTGGTAAATTATGACATTCTTTCTCTCGGTATTGGTGAATTGTGGAGTTCTTGGTAAATTAGGACTTTCTTTCCGTCGATTCGTTGTGAATTATGATTTTAGTTCTCTCAGTCTTTGATGGAATTTAGACGGTTAGCTAGTCCTTGGGGAATTATGAATTTCTTTCTAACGATCCTTGTTGAATTAGTACGTTCTTTCTGCCTGACTTAGGTAAATTAGGACTTTCTCTCGATCCTTGGGAAATTATAACTTCTTTCTCTCGGTCCTTGGTTAATTAGGAATTTCTTTCTCTCGGTCCTTGGTGAATTATAAATTTTATTTTTTGTCGTTTTTTGGTGAATTATAAGCCATTTTTCTGTCACCCCTTGATGGATTATGGCTTTCTTTCTGTCGGTTCTTGGAGAATTAGGACTTTCATTCTCTCAGTCATTGGTGAGTTATGATTATTTGCCACACCTTGGTGAATTATGACTTCCTTTCTCTCGGTTCTTGATGAATTAGGATTTTCGTTTGTTAGGACGTTTTGTTGGTCCTTGGCAAATGAACAGTTTATTTATCTCGCTGCTTGGTTAATTATGACTTTCTTTCTATCAGTCTTTAGTGAATTATAGAATTAATCTAATTATTCATATATAAATTTTCATCATTATTTCTAATAAGCTAAAAAAAAAAAACACCGACGGTTGACTTTTGATTCAGAGTGAGGATTTCTTTCTGAATTCCTTTCAGACGGAGGGCGTCGTCCGACTTACTATTTGTTTTCTCGCTTCCCCTTACCATATGAAATAGTTTCGTCGGAGAGTAATAAAATAACGTATTTTCCTCGCTAACCTTTGTATAAGAAAACGGATTTATTTATATACAGGTAAATACACATTGATCTTTATTATACAGTTATATATATATATATATATATATATATATATATATATATATATATATATATAATTTATTTTTGCTTGACTTCTATTTATAATCTTTTGTAAAAGGCGCTAAAGAAGTCACCTAGTGGAATTAAAAGTAAAAGAAAAAAGATAAACAAATCCTTATTGTCTTTAACAAGATCATACGCCTAATTATTGTTGATCTTGAAATTTTGGTACTGAAATAAAATAAATAATGTTATAAATTTATTTATCTTAATTTACTCTCTCTCTCTCTCTCTCTCTATATATATATATATATATATATATATATTTATATATATATATATATATATATATATATATATATATATATATATATATATATATATATATATAGTGTGTCTGGTTGTATATGAAAAGAAATCAAATAAAGTGCTCGATCATATAATCATTTCAGCTTGCCGATGATTCCACTGGGCACGGAGATTTACTAAAGATGTCTAAATCTGCCCTTTTGGATGAAACCGCGATACATTGCTGAATTATGTAATATACAGTATCTAAATAAGTTATATATATATATAAATATATACTTATATATGCACACATATTTGTATATATATGTATATATATTTATATATAATTTTATCTGTATATGTATATGTTTATATATATGTATATATATATATATGTATATATATATATATATATATATATATATATATATATATATATATATAAGCTTTTAGCAGTCATTTATACACGACAAAAACGAATATATTTAACATTAATAATAGAAGGCAAGCCAAAAAGATTATATAGGTCATCCACAAGAAACGCCATCAATAGAAACCACAATGCAGAAACATTTCTCTTTTCTCTATTCTATATTTAACCGTTTCATGAACACAGGAACAAAATAATGTAAGGCAAGTTGGTTCGACAGGCGGAATTTAGCTATATAAAAAGGAATTGAGTTCCAGAGTTCCATCTTACCCTGTCACGCCATGGCAAGGGACGAGAAGATTTTTTGAACGTCAGGTCTACACTGCGCCTGTCCATAAACGTTTTGTATTTTATCGTTAAACTAAGGCTGGGCGGAAATGGGTGAAAAGGTAAGCATGTACAGAACTGTTCGAATTTCCCAATGTATTTCTACGCGAGTTTTAACATGCCTGTTTAAGCCAACCGAACCACAAACTAACCACTGCGCAAGAGATTGCGTGTAAATACAAACGAAATTGGATTTCAACTATGTAACTGCTACAAATTTAGGTTAATTACTGATCCGTGCTTTCATAAACTATAAGTTTGTTTCGTACGCTTTCTTTGATTTTTATATTTATTCCAACTTGATATTTTCTCCTGCAATAGTCATCCATACAAGGAGTAGGGATTTTTTTTGCGTTTTTATGTGTTTTATATACCAAATGATAAGAAACACAATGAGCTAATTGATAAATTAGACAATTATTGACGATTTTTTATAAATGAAGAGACAGGTAAATTTGAATGGATTTTTAAATAAGTGATTTTTATTTCAATGTGGGATTTATTTTTTTTAAGAAAATTTGTATTTCTGTCAAAAGATCATAACTTGTATATTGTGTGTTTTTAAGTATCCGCACCAGTCGATGATATCAAGCACAGAAACAAGTTTTCAAATGTGATAATGTGTTTGACGAACCAAAAATTTAAACTGTCATTATTTTGATTGTTTTGAACACAATATTTTGGCTATAATCTTTATTTGATATCATAAAATAATCCATAAAAACAAAATTCAAACAAATATGTCAGCACCCAAATCTCTAACGTGATCTTGTAGTCGATTGAATTAAGCAAACACATCCGCTGAAATTGAATTAGAAAACATAAACAGATTAACTGAAATCGAAGATGAAATCAGAAAATACAATGTCAAAAGATTAACTAAAATGTTTAGTTAAAAATCAAGAGGTTATCTTATAAACGGCTAGTGTTCAAAGAAATGGGTTACGATTGTATTGCGACAAAATAATGTGGACATGACTTACAAAATCGCCATGATTACCAAAGGAAAAATGCTTCACCTCAGAATATGAAAGTAAATTTTTTTATGTCCCATTAGTGACGTGTTATCATCAAGAATCCACCACAAACAATGTATTTTCTTTTTGTGGAATAGAAATGATCCGGATCTCATACTC
Organism: Sepiola atlantica; assembly: GCA_963556195.1. Classification (NCBI taxonomy): domain Eukaryota; kingdom Metazoa; phylum Mollusca; class Cephalopoda; order Sepiida; family Sepiolidae; genus Sepiola; species Sepiola atlantica. The sequence continues at coordinate 100,977,265 of OY744520.1, forward strand.
CGTCATACAAGAAACACTTTAGAATTACAAGAATCAATTTATTTTTCAAAAAGTTGGTGCACAATAGTATTGCAGAAACAGTGAGTTCATGTTTTTTAATGATAAATTACTCTTTTTTACTGATCAAAAAGCACAAACAACAAAATTATGCATAAAAAAGTGATTTTACCGTTACAATATATATATATATATATATATATATATATATATATATATATATATATATATATATATATATATATATATATATATATATATATATATATATATTAGTTGTATGTTTTTAAAAGGCTGTGGGCAATGCAAATTCCGGGTAGGATGTAAGCTGGAAGTAAAAAAAATAATAAATGGAATACGAAATGGGACTTACTATTTATTTATTTATTTTTTTTTTTTTTCTTATTAATTTCTATTCTCTGCGGGACTGGTTTGATCCTACGCTGTCTTCTGTCTTCTGGCATCCATTTTGTTACATTTTGGTAGATTCTCTGCACAGACGGAGTTTTCCTCTGGTGTTTATTTTTTTTGACAAAGGGAAGTTTCTTTTCCCGAAATATTAAATAAACGATTTTTAATAATCATGCGAACAACACACAACCAGCTAACATCACACTTGCTGTTATGTAAGATTTTATAACAAAATAAATAGTAAGTCCCATTTCGTATTCGATTTATTATTTTTGTTCCTTCCAGCTTACATCCTACCCGGAATTTGCATTGCCCACAGCCTTTTAAAAACATACTACTACTATTCCCAGCAATGCTTCAGGCAAACTACCATTCTCTATTATATATACACAGAGAGAGAGAGAGAGAGAGAGAGAGAGAGAGAGAGAGAGAGAGAGAGAGATAATAACGTAAACTCGATTTTCCCCTGCAACTACAGTCATTATAGGTCATTAAACACAAGCGCTATATAGAATTTCCATATGTCACGCTTTATGCCAATAATTGATGCATGTTTTCGGAAATTATCAGTCAGTTTCATTCGGTTTTATAATTTCCTACATTAATTCCGGCATACCTGACGCTCTCAAAGAACTTATACATGCAGGAAATCGGAATAACTTTTACTCACACGCAAAAATCTACTACCACCACCAAAATCTTACACCGGGACTTCTTCATAGGATACATTTACCAGATCCGTCAGTCATTGTTTCATTTTTTTTTATTCAGTGATATTGTTTTTCACCCATTATATCTTCCTAACTAAATGCGGATTGGTCCATTGAGCTTATTCTTTTTACGGCGCTTTGATTGGCTTTGATTGGCTGGCTACACTCCTATTCTGTCATAATCGATTATAAGTGCCGAACAATACACAAAATAAAATTGTAATCAGAGCATGGCGTCTCATATTCTTCTATTCAATAAAACAAATTTATTTACAAAAATATTTTTTTTACTACGATAATTCTCTTTTAATTAAAATATTACCTTTAACAAATACTAGATTTCTTCATATAAAAGCCATGTTCAATCCTTCATATACAAAACGAACGTTTCCTCAAGTTCACTTCCGTTCTACCAATCGTGATGACAGTATTCCAGGAATAAATGAAATATCGGAATGTCACAATTTCGTTCGAGGACAACTATTAGACATTTTCTTATTAACGAAAATACATCAAATGTTATTCTTCAAAATAGAATTAGCGTTGATAGATTTTTCCCGATTTATATAAGGTATTTATTGTTTTGTTTTTAGGTTTACGATTTCTCGACCGTAAAAAACCACATCTTTCATAATTTTATCAGTCTAAAAGGATTTCTCCTCCCCGGACATTTGCTTACTAGAAGGGCACGTGTCTTGTCGTTGCCCGGGGGAATATAAAAGAATGATTTAACGTTAAAACAATGACTATTAGCGTATCACTTCTGAGAAAATCCAGAAAAGGAATCCAAATTCAGTAATTTACGTGACTCAAATAGGATTTACATTTCCGTAAAGAAATTTAACCTCTCGGAAATAAGGCTAATCAATCATTTTTAATATTACCACTTCAAATGGATATGCAAAGAAAATAAATGTTCTTGACGCATAGCATAAGTTTAATTGTTTTAAAACAATTTTTGTATTTTCTGATTTTTTTCTTCTCAGAAGTGATAATGTAACATTTTTTTAATAGTGAAATCATTCTTTTTTATTACCCCTAGCAACGCCGGGACACATATCCTGCTCTCTCTCTCTCTCTCTCTCTCTCTCTCTCTCTCTCTCTCTATATATATATATATATATATATATATATATATATATATATACATAATAATAATATAAACATTGTCTTTTATACTTATTTTGTTTTGTACTGTGGAATTTTGTACGAAACCATTGGTCATTTGCATAGACCTTAATGCCAGCTTTATTAATGATATTCATCACAGAAGTTCGTTGCCTCTTTTGCAGAATTTAAAAGCCGTTAAACTGTCGAATTCTGTTTTTGTACATTGAGAATTGTGAGTAACATCCGTTAACTTCAAAGTCTACTTTTTTAGCGATGACATGTAAACAGCATGAAAAAAATCTGCAAAAAAAAAAAAAAATTAAAAAATTAAATATTTTAGATTTCAAGGTGGGGATCACTTTCCTATATAAATTTAATGTAAAATGAGCACCCACTTCCAGCTAAGTTAGCGGTAAATTGAGACGTATAACCGAATCGTTTCTCAATTTTGGGACGGGAAAATTTTAGTGGGCGCATTTTATTTTTTATTTTTTACTCATCCAAATTATTTTCCCCTGTTTTCTAGCGATTATATGACCCCCAAAACACGAGCATGATGAAAACAATCGTTTTGGGCGAAATAAAAATGACGATAACGTTCGTTAACAGAATCCACCAAACAATCTACACAATACGAATCAAACTGTTTTTAATTTTTTTACCCTAACCTAACCTTAAAATAAGTTTTAGTTTACAAAGTCGTTTTAGTTCGGTTGGTATTGTGTAGAAGGACAGGAACTTGATTCGGCTTTTAGTGGAAAGTTAGAACTGCGTACGTCACGACTGAAAATTTCTGGATACCTATTCATAAAACTCACCCCAAAAATTAACATTTTTCCCCGCCATCCAATACAAACAAATGGGGGAGGGCCGAAAAGAAATATATACAAACACATTAATTATTGTTCCCGCATTTTATTTTATTGTAGGACCCCCCCCCCCAAAAAAAAAGAAATAAAATAAAAATATAAGCTTAGTTAATACGAAATTTGTATTTCCCTGAAGTAATAAAAAAACATTTTGTTTTACGTCTCCATATTACCGCTTAATGACCTGGAAGTGGTTGCTTATATTACGTTAAATTTATATAGGAGAGTGATCACTCACTTTACAAGCTAATATATATATATATATATATATATATATATATATATATATATATATATATATATATATATATATATATATATATATATATTAATTCATTTTTTGTAGATATATTTTTAGTTAAATCATTCTGTTATAGTCCCCAGGGCAACACTGGGACACGGGCACTGCTAGTATTTAAATAAAGCTTTAAAACATATTGGAACCATCTCGCACAAACAATGAGTCCGCCGTTTCTTATGATCAATTATAATTTCTCACCGATCCTAAAACAAAAACAACAATGTAATTAAAGATTAAACTGATTTTACTACTTGAGAATTTTGATACAAAGCTTAAAAATCCATATTCACATAATAATCATCATCATCATAATCATCATGGAAGCTGAGAAATCATTTTACTTGAGATCGTAGTTATTTAATAGCGTTGGCATTTGTGTTGGTGGTATTGCTAATCAGCATTTTACATAAAATTATGGGGTTAATAAAATGTTCATGATTTTGCAGGAGGTCTTTGGTTAGTTTAGAGTTAACTTTACTGTTGTTTCCTTGTAGAGTTGTGAAATATTTGTTGGATCAAACAGCAGTAAGGTTTCTTATTCTTTCTATTATATTGAACCAGTTACCAGAAAGAGGTAGAGGTAGAGAGAGAGAGAGAGAGAGAGAGGTGGAAGTAGAGAGAGAAGTAGAAAGGAGATGTGGAGGTATAGAGAGAGAGAGAGTAGAGAAAGAGGTAAAGATAGGAGAGGTAGATAGAGAGAGAGAAAAGCTGGAGGTAGAGAGAGAGAAGTGGAGAGAGAGAAAGGTAGAGAGAGAGAGAGGTAGAGAGAGAGAGAGAGGTAGAGAGAGAGAGAGAGAGAGAGAGAGAGAGAGAGAAAGATAGTAGAGGTAGAGAGAGGGGGCTATCACCAGAGGAGGTAGAGAAATCGTTTTGCAAATGAAATGTTCAAAGTTTTATTGGCATTAGTGTTTTCAAATGGCTCAAGGATAAAATGTATTATTTTCTGTAAACATCACTATTTTACGAAACGAAACTTTGCTTACCTTTTAAACGTGGCCAATATAAATCATTCTGAACCAAATGTTGTCCGTAATCGATAATTGGAATATATGAAATTTACAGACGCTTCCAAGAGAAAGGATTTGAAGCGATCAAACAGAATATCTCAAAGTGATTCCTTTCAGCAAATAAAATGTTCTATACAACGTGACAGGACATAGAAATGTTCAGGTTGATATCTGAAAATGAACAGGAATATTAATTCAATAAGAAAAAGATTTTGACGTCAACATGTTTTTACACCAGACTCTTGTAGAAATAATCAATTTCTTAGTTTCTACAGATCAATAAGAGATTATACTGGCAACATTTCAAGATAATCTCAAAACCTTTAGTGCCTGTTGTTTACTTGATTTGAAAGATTTAAACAACCAATAATTCTTGAGAAATTTATTTGACAATATAATTGCATACACTCTCGTTGTATCAAAATGATGCATTTCAAACATCAAAGTTAAGATATTTATTAAAGAATTTCTGCAAACGTTTAATTTGATAGTGCTGAAAGTTGCAAAACTAAGAAAAACACTGAACAATGGTATCCAATGGAACTTTTACATTTTATGATCTATTTCTTAAAATAAACTTCCATACTCATGATAATATAAAGCAGTATCGTTGAATATTTTCTCCTCTATAAGATAGTGTTTTCGTGTGATATCCTGATAGATACAAAGAGATATTTTAATATCTTTGAGGCCTGGGAGGTTATCAAATTTTTTGCATGCCAAATTCATCCAATATGTATCCACATTTTAAGAAAGTAAGACCTGGATCATGGCTATACTCTCTAACATTAACTTTTTTAATATGAAATTTCTGAATAACATTTTGTACGTTAATAAAATAAATACTACCAGAAACATGTTCCAATTTACCAAATTCAGTTTCAAGATAGTGGCAAATTATTCCAGAATCACAAAATGAAAGCAACTGTCAAGTAAATGTCTGCAA
>OY744520.1:100987615-101132615 GCA_963556195.1 Sepiola atlantica
TTGGGCGTCGAATACTATATTAGTTTAAATATTTAGTAAAGTATCCTCATGCCAGGGTGTCCTGACAACCCCTTGGACAGAGAGACCGAAGACACTCGAAAATGGTGTCTTGTAGGTAATTAAAACTTTCCTTGTATTATTCTTTGGGTTTCATTTTACATGAGTTGATGTTCTCAGTAATCAAGGAGTCCCTTCCTGGGGCCAACACTTGATCTCTAGAGGAGATACATAGATATTCGAATATTCCATTAAAGTTCTCCTATACCTCTCAAACATTGAGTTTGTAAAGAAGTTAAGAAAATTAATTTTCCTTTCCCCAATTGACCAGTTTATTATGTTATAGTATGATCTCTTGGTCTTACCGGATTCCAGGACAATAATTCATCTAGTCTGGTGAAATATCCACCTAAGTGTTGTTACTTGAGGTAACGTTACTTGGAGGAGGTGTACCATTCCTCGTATGCCTCGTATACTATGTTAGTTTCTAATATTTGCTCAGGGTTTACGTGTAGGATGAAGTATCCTAATGTCTGGTTGTCCTGACAAACCCTTGTACAGAGAGACCAAAGCCACTCGAGGATTGTGTCTAGTAGGTAATAGATATCTTTGTATCTATGTGTACGTGAATATACATATCTTTTTGTATATTATGTTTCATTTTGTTCAATAATAACTAGCACATATCTGTGTGCGCTATTTAATATTAAACAAGATTAGGTTGTCACATTTTGTTAATGTCTAGCCGGAGAATTATCTTGCTGTCTTTCTTACAACATGTCGGTTAATTGGGTTATTATTATTTTTCATTTAATTTAAATCCATTTATTTATTTAATCGTTCTCCTCGTCTCCAAAAGAACGCTAGCAAACAGACAAAACAAAACAGTGCTGAATTTTTATCTTTAGTTTTTTGCTTCGTTGTTACTTCCGTCTCGTAGCTTTTTTGTTTCGGTTTCCTGTGTGTGTGTGTTTTCGAGGGTCATCGGGTCGGAATAACGCACGTCGTCCACACATCGCCAACAAAGGGGCCGGCTGTCAAGAAAAGTCACGAAAATCTCGCCAACCATTTGAAACGTCAACACCATTGGGTGCATAAAATCATACAACAAAAAGGAACGAAGGAAGGAAGAAAAAAAAAACGTATTTTGTTCATTAATGTTGTACATAAGTTGAGAAACGGAAATTGTTCTGTTAAAGAGCGAACAGTTAACTGACATTTAGAAGCGACGAGACCTATCGTAATTTTGTTAAACTTATTCTATAAAGAATGGCCGGTCAGTAGAGAAATCATGACACGCGAAAGCTTAGAAGTCATTGTGTTTGCCCATAAGTCGTGATCATTATTTGCACAGGTAATTCTTTTTTTAATTGATGAGTCACGACTTAGCGAGACCAATGACTACTCGAGGTAAAGGGTCAATGAGATTGTAGGTTTGATGGCATTTTTTTATGTAGTAGCCACAACTTATCAAGACCCAAAGGTCACTCGAGGATAAGGATTAATAAGTTTGTTAAATGGACGCTGAGACAACACCGCGATGATTGTTAACGATGGTTGAAACAGGGCATAATTTGATTATGTAAGAAGACAGCTCAACAAGAATTTGTTTGCATTGGATTTGAAACCGACCATGTTGTAGTCAGCCTGGAAGCAGCTCCGTGATATTTTGTTCCATAGACGGGTAGTGCTCATGAAAGTTCCGTTTAGTTTTATATACACAAATGAAGAAAGGAACATTATTTACGGTGGTTGTAGCTAGACGAGTTTTTGCTGTGATTTTTTTACAGGAGGGAACCATAGATTAAAACTCAGTCGAGCACCTACCATGAAAATACTTTGAGAGAATTCGGAATTATAAGTGGGATGGATAGAATGTTATTACATAAGAGAACAGCTCGACATATGCGTTGACATTTAACTTGCAAACGACCATGTTGTAGTCAGCTGTAAAATAGCTCTGCGGTATCGTGTTCCACATATGATAAGTTCTTGGAAAGAAACTTTGTTCATGGAGGTTCGATTTAGTTTTAGATGCACAGAGGAAGAAAAGGAAAGCTCCTGGCAGTGGTTGTAGTTAGGTGAGAAGTTGCGGTATAGTAATGACACAGAACGACATTAATTATTCAAATAACAACCAGTCTTTAATAGAGCCAACCTTCTGAAGTCTTTAAAAGTGTTTAATCTCTATTTATATAAAAATAGGTACGTGTATATGTGTATTTATGTATAGTTAAAGAATTCACCCCTAAACTAATTAACCGATCATAATTAATTTTGGAACATGACTGCTAGGCGTAATGGAGTCCAAATGTGTTGTTGCCATTGGTTTCGCAACTTCTTTTAGAATAAAATACGTACAGTAGGGACCACATGAATGTTGCCAACATCCACAAGTGAAAGTGGTTCTATGGAAGAGACAGGAATCAAACTCAGCATGTCCATGCCCACGTCGAAATTCACTTTACCACCTCCGTAAAGTTCTCATAAAGTTGATATAAGTGAAAATCTTTGCAGTAAAGAATAAGAGATTTGTTATCTACAATATTCATATAATTATTTATTTTTTTCTTAATTTATATATCTAATATATAAAGTTAAGACGATTTCCCCTGGACCTTCTCGAAGAATAGAAAACTAACCACATGCATCACAGGCTACTAAACTAACCACTACATTACTCGATCGTGTTTTAGTAAATTTATTATTGTTTTTCTCAAGCCAACACTTAATATTACTTTTGTTCCACCATCTTCGGCTCTCCTCAAAACATACTCCATATAAGTGGTAGCAAACACTTTCCCCCTGACATTTAAGTATTTATACTCACCAAATCGTCACCGAGAACTAATAATCAATGTCTATTTTTTTAAAAGTGTCCGTCAGTATTTAAAATTTATCTGCTATTAATTTACTATATAATACGAAACATTACGCAAATATTTAATAGACGCTCCCGCTTATTCCGTCGATTTTTCGAGAATATCGGATTACGTTACTTCAACTTATTCCGTAAACATTTACACTCATTCCAGTTTTTAGAGAATGCAATTAACGAACACAGTTCCTTCTGTACTTCAATACTCAGCATGGCGGCTACAATTTCTTCAACGACTCAACTTCTGAATTAAGTCCATACACGCCAAGATACTCAACATAAATCAATAAAGTTTACATTATATATCCAAAAATTAGAAAAATATCTTAGTATAAAAATGATCCAAAACGTGCGAATAATAGTCTCTAGATTTGGTCGCATTATGACGTATCATAAATTATAACATATGCCAGCTACCGCCTGTCTTGGTTTATATGACCTGATTTTGCTTAAATTTCATACTCGCGTTCGTGGCCTCAATGTTAACAGCGTAGCTCAACAATTTATTTATTCATTTTTTAAACATTGTTATACTTCCGCCTTCGGGTGAGGGGGAGGGATTTAATATATTCAACGTTACCATGTAGTATTTTGCAAAAAAAAAAAAAAAAATACTGTAATATGTAGTACTTTACCTATTCAGTCGTATTCATTTTTCTTTTTTCTTTCTTCTTTTTTCTTTATTCCTTTTTTCCCTTTTTTCTATTTTTCCGTCCTCATTAAAACAAAGGAATTTCTAAACAACAATAATCGACAGGGAATTGAAATTAATAGGGCTCTGTAGGCCTCTTTAATTTTAGATGGAGCGGGTGGTAAATCCAAAAGAAAGATTCTGAGTAAATATCGGTACCATGGGATGGGCAGGAAGACTCCTTCCACCGCGTCTCCCTTTTTCCTACATTCCTGTCTTGCTCCTTTCACCCCGCAACAATTCATAATGTGACTTATTTGCGTTCAGCCGGATGTTCACACTCTTTAATTCATTAATTCACATTTCTCCTGGGCAACGCCGGGGAACTGGTCCAGCTAGTTTATCAATATTGTTAATCTTATTTACTGATTTCTTTTTTTAATATTCGTTGACTAATAGACAACTATTTTTATTCTAGAATGTTTATTCATTTACTTTTGTTTTATATTTATTGTTAATTATTCATTCGTTAAAGAACAGTAGCTTTCTGTTATTTTGTACACAATACGAAGGTACACCCGCCGTTAAAATAACGGAAAAAATATGCTTCGCCAGTGTTCGCACTCATATTCATATAAATTTACGTCTAAATCGATGTTAAAACAAGAAAAAAATAAATAAACAACACGTCTCAAACTGGAAAGTTGGAAAAAAGAAAAAAACAACAAAGTATAAATGGATATATAAAAAAAAAATGAAAAAAAAAGAAAAAGTATCATTATAGAAATAAAGTAAAGATTTGTTTTTCTGAATTTATTTAAGACAGCAAGGATACCTGGCATCTATTTGCTTTCTCCCTTACCCTAAACACTAAAAATGGTGTTTTACTCGGGCGACGAGAGAAAACACACAGACACAGACACACAGACACATCCACACACACACACACACACACACACACACACACACACACACATATATATATATATATATATATATATATATATATATATATATATATATATATATATATATATGAACTATAATTCCAGTAAAAAAAATAAAGTTGGTAAAGGAAATGTGGAAAAACAAGTGAACAATCTAGTGAAAATAAGGACGTAAACACATCAATATAGCTGGACCAAGATATTTCTGGTCGAAGGATCCGACAATATTCGTTTATTGATATATATAACTTGGTCCAGCTATATTGATGTGTTTACGTCCTTATTTCCGCGAGATTGTTGCCTTGTTTTTCCACATTTCCTTAACCAATGTTACACACACACACACACACACACACACACACACACACACACACACACACACACACACACACACACATATATATATATATATATATATATATATATATATATCATAATAAATACACATTTATCTTCATTATTGCGCGTAGGATTTATTGTTGCTATTTACTTGCCTCCTCGCAAGGGCGGAGTTAGACACAAGGTCAGTTTTAAATGTTGTAAAAATCCAGCTCCTCCCCCCAATGGGGCACTCTTGATGTGAACAAAAATTATCTGAACAATTCTATATATAAAACCAAAAGCGCATCCCTGTCTGTCAAAACTGTCCATTGTTCTTCTTTACTTTCTTATAACTTGATGCGATTCAACTTTGCTAGAAAAACAGCACAACGCAAACGGATTTAAATCGATTAGTTTAGGACAAACTGATTTGTAATCCATAATCTTTAATATTCTTTTGAAGTTCTCAGCATTCCGTTTATTTTGGAATTCTGGCACGTGATTTAAAAGATCAAGCGCCCTCGTCCGTCAACATTGTTTTTTTTTGTACGAGAACAATCAGTGCGTCGCGTACCTAATATTTACAAATATTCTGGACTGACTTTTTGACTTTTAAATTTCAAATATTTTTAAATAACAAAATTATTCGGCGAAATGTAAACAAACTGTTACAGCAAATAAGCATTCGAGGTAACATAGCATTACACCAATCAGGTGTATATATATATATATATATATATATATATAAAGTTATTTAGATACTGTATATTACATATTTCAGCAATGTACCACGGTTTCATCCAAAAGATTGCTGAAATATGTAATATACAGTATCTAAATAAATTATATTAGCTCTCTTATATGATCGAGCACTTTACTTGATTTCTTTTCATATACAACCTGACTCTCTCTCTCTCTCTCTCTCTCTCTCTCTCTATATATATATATATATATATATATATATATATATATATATATATATATAATGGGAGAATTTGAATGCCTACTGGAGAGAATCTGAATGCCTTGCCTACTGGGGAAAATTTGAATGCATACCGGGGAGAATCTGAATACCTACCGAGAAGATTTGAATGCATACTAGGGAGAATTTGAATGCTTTCAGAGGAGAATTTGAATGCCTACCGGGGTGAATTTCAATGCTTACAGGAGAAAATTTGAATGCCCACAGGGGAGAATTTGAATGCCTTGTCTACTGGAGAAGAATTTGAAAGCTTACTGAGGAGAATTTGAATAACCACTGAGGAGAATTTGAATCCTTTGCCTGCAGGGTAGAATTTGAATGCTTACAGGGTAGAATTTGAATGCTTTGTCTACAGGGTAGAATTTGAATGCTTACAGGGTAGAATTTGAATGCTTACAGGGGAAAATTTGAATGAAAAATAGTAGTCACAATAGTAGTATAATCTGTTTGCTTGGTAATAAGATGAAATGAGTAAGAAAAGGAAGAAAGCAAAACGAGGATAAAGTCTTCATCTCTGCCTGACTACAATCGTATAAGTATTCATTTTCATCTTTATCTCACGTCGGCTCTGCCAACTTGATCGTTTGCGTGCAAGACTGAAGAACAGAAGCTTCCGTGTTCTATTTCGCGTTTGGCCAAATCGATACTTTATATCGCATATTTTTTTTTACTCAAGCAAAGGGAAGAAAAAAATGAAATTTTCTATTATCCTGATGAAGATTACTGCGTGAATCGAAAATTCAAATTTAAATAAATAATATGTTTATTTAAAAAAGCCTCTGCATTTTACTAGTTAAAAAAAAGTTTAAATTACAAAATTTAAATGCATTCTATACAGTGGAACTCTTTACTAATACTTATAACGTGCGACCAGAGCACACACCACTTGAACATTATTACACAACGAGCTTTGTTAACATCCGAAGCACAGGATTAAACGACACCATGTCGTTTAAAAAAAAAGAAGAACAAAATATTGTCTATTACCCTGATGAAGATTCCTGTGTGAATCAAAAATTCAAATTTAAATAAATAATATGTTTATTTAAAAAAGTCTCTGCATTTTACTGGTTAAAAAACCCGTTTCATATATATATATATATATATATATATATATATATATATATATATATATATATATATATATATATATATATATATTATATACAAATACCTATATATATATATATATATATATATATATATATATATATATATATATATATATATATATATATATAAAAATACCTTTATATATATAAATACACATACCTATATATATATATATATATATATATATATATATATATATATATATATATATATATATATATATATATAAAGATCAAAACATTTTTTTAAAACACCCACATTTAATGTAGCAATATACTGTCACATGTAATAATTGGAATCAGGTATACGTTAGTGAAACTCACTGCGAACTTAAGAAAAGGCTTAGTGAAACAAATAGATATATACAAAATTAAAACTGACTAAATGCACTATTCTTTCGTGTATTTGAACATGATCATTCATTTAACTTTAAACAGGCTAGATCATTAAATTTATTTAAAATAATTCTTATAAACTCTGACATCATTAAACAACGTAACGGCTTTTACAATTTATCTCCTTTAATCAGCAAACTGATACTAACTGAACAGAACTGACTTTAGATTAATGCTAGCTGTTATACATAATATTTCCAACAGAATTTTGTACATAGCACCGATATTAATAATAAATTTGACTTCATAAAAGCACTACATATTTTGAATTCTAACGTCTATGTTTCATTCGTAAAACAGAACAAAAACATTGTTTTCACGTTATAGACGCACGACAAATTTTCAATATGATATTTTACTTCTACTGTTCAAATCAGTCATTTTGAGAAAGTCTTGAAATGAAGACGAAACATTAATACATATATAAACAATTTTTCGGTTTAGCTTTTTTGATTTTATATATATATATATATATATATATATATATATATATATATATATATATATATTATGTGTGTTTGTGGTAAGGCTATATTTCGTTGAACAAATAATTGGATAGAGAGGTTTCAGTGTTTTTTTTAAAGTATTCTGTTAGTAGAAAGTAAGTCAAGGTTAAAAGGGAGAGTAAGCGAGAGAGAGAGAGAGAGAGAGAGGGAGGGAGAGAGAGACATCAGAGAGAGATAAGGGTTAAAAAAATGCAAGTAGTTTTCAACTGCGAGTATCGTCTTGTTGTTTAGAAAAAATGATTTTATTAATATTTTTAATTTTTATGCCATTGTCTGATTTTATTTTGCTTTCTGGGATTATAAGTTTTATTAAACTCAATGTGATGTAGTAAAAACCTTTTCAATTGTTGACGATAATACAAACAAGTTTCACTGAAGCCGTTTGTATAAATCACAATCTCATTTTAACAGGATGATTACTAGAAAACACGAAACGATCACTGTAAACTGTGAAGTATATACATATGATTGTATATATAAATATATAAATATACAACATATTATAAATATATAACATATGTATATATGTTCGTACATATATACATTCGTTAATATATATGATGAGTCGTAGTTACTGTGGATATATATATATATATATATATATATATATATATATATATATATATATATATATATATATATATATATATATATATGTGTGTGTGTGTATCTTGGCGGCATCTTTTCTTTTATACAAGTATCATTAAAAGTAACGGACATCTTTTGTCTAGATATTTTTTTCTATGATCCTTTCCGTTTTTCTGATTAGGTTCTTAGTTTCAGACGGAAACTGGCTGATAAAATTGCCAAAGCTTCCCAAAGCGCTTTCGGACCCTTCCAGGTCCATCGTCAGTGGAGTAATGTTAACCAGGCATAGACCTAGGAGTGAATTGGGAAGCTTTGGCGATTTTATCAGCCAGTTTCCGTCTGAAACTAAGAACCTAATCAGAAAAACGGAAAGGATCATAGAAAAAATATCCAGACACAAGATGTCCGTTATTTTTAATGATACTTATATATATATATATATATATCCAGATATCCACAGTCACTACGACTCATCAGTGTGACTAGGCGCAGCGAGATTCAAACCCCGAACTCCAGTGGTTGACGTTCTCTAGTTAAATCTGATTGTCCGGTGCGGATGGGGATTGTTGTCTGTGTAAGATGAGGTTTTTTATGGGCGTTTGCTGTCTATTTCTTATCCGATATAAATGAGCAAAGGAAGAATAGACAATGGAAAAGAGGGAAAGCAAATACTATTTAGTTAAATCTAATTATCTGGTGTAGATGGGGTTATTATGTGATCGGCAATATTATTTTGAGAATTTATATCTAAAATTGAAATTCCTGTGTGTCTTGTAAGAGTATTCTTTTCCCTTGCTACACCAGACAGTCAGATTTAACTGGAGAACGTTTGTTTCCTTCGTTTCTTATTTCTTTTCTTTCTTTGTTCATTTGTACCGGAAATGAAACAAACAAAAACAACGCCATAACATAGGACCGCGATAAAAAAAATCTTGAGACCTGATTAGAAAAGATAAAATTTAGTTCGACGTTTCAAGTACCCTGTTCACACTTCATTGAAGGCTTGAAGAAGAAAATGGTTCCCGAAAATTTCCTACAGAATATCCTAAACATAAAGAAAATAAAAGAAATTAGGATTTACATTGCTTCTAAAATCGTCTAATACACTGAGCACGACATTGTAAGTTACGCGTTTATTTATTTATTCATTATTAGTTTTTATTTGTTTTTTCAATCACTTGATTTTCTGTCAATTGATTAAAAAGTATACACGAATGAATTAAAGTTGTTTACAGCTGTTTCAAGCAGTGTTTATTTTAAGTCGTATAATGAAATATAACAATTTTTCAAAACATCGAATTTCTTCAGATCATAATTTTCGTAAGTATCCAGAAAACACACCATAACTATGTCCGCTAAAGTTCTATTTCCAACAAAAACACAGCAAAAATCATAATAGTCTAAGCGATCGAGTGTGGAAGAAAAGATTTACCAAATTCATGACATCTATATATTTTTCCTGGCATTTTAAATGTGTCCTGTGAGAAGACATTTTTTTTCTATTGAACTCGTTTTCCCCAAATTTTTTTCTCTCACAGTATCTCGTTTATCAAAATGTTGACAAGGTTCAGTTACAGAGAGAGAGAAAGAGAAAGAGAGAGAGAGAGAGAGAGTGAGAGAGAGAGAGAGAGAGAGAGAGAGAGAGAGAGGGTATGTTCAAACGGAATCTCCGAGGTAAATTATTTGTTCCGGTCAGCAATTGGAAGAATAAAAGACGTCAAAAACAAACGCTAGAATGACGGATTATAACTTTAAAGGCGGCTTTATTATTTTTACTTTTTCATTTTTATTCAACCTTTTCTATCTCTACTAAGTGGTTTGCACGAGTTGCTTCCCCTACTAAGACTACCCCCTCCCCCCAAGAAAGAGATAAGGTAAGAGGGAGCAGATAAGCTTTTTTGGTTATTCTGTTTTAACGACATAGCAATCCTTTTGTGAACCACACACACACGTGGACGGACGCGCATAGTGTGTGTGTGTGTGTGTATGTGTGTGTGTAATGGAAGCATATCAGTATGACCGTATTGCATTATGGCAGGATTTTAGGTTAGAATATGATTTCTTTATGATACAAGCATAACATAGTGAATGGCCTTGTGCCAGAATGAGGCTGGACCAAATGTTGGTTTTATTAATCTAAAATTCAAATGGATCCCTTAATAATTTTGGATAAGTAATAATGGGTAGGAAACACGGGATAAATTCCAATTCTGTAGAGAAAAGAAAGAATGTGTGACTGCATTTCCATTAATATAAAACGGATGCACGTGAGAGAGAGAGAGAGAGAGAGAGAGAGAGAGAGAGAGAGAGAGAGAGAGAGAGAGAGAGGGGGATAGGGGGAGAAAATTTACATGGTACATTATTCTAACTCGTCTGTTTTACGACATCGCAATTCACTTGTAGATAATTTAATTCGAAGTCATTATATATATATATATATATATATATATATATATATATATATATATATATATATATGTACCACGTTAGTGCTTTGTGACCGTCTGAAATTATCACTTCCCTGCACGTTTCTTGTTTTTTTAATTCTATAATACATTTCAAAATACGTTTTCTTAAAGATGCGTACACCTCTTCAAATTCATATAAGCGGTTACCGCGCCAATAAACACATCTAAAATGTTCACTTTCTTCAGAATCGTCGGCAAGATCGGACGAGGCATGTCCTCTTGGAACCACGTGTGGATTTACTTGCGATTTTAACACCAGCAAAATGAGGAGGACAAAAAGAAACAAAAAATAATAAAAATAACTCTTCGTTAAGGCCGTTTGACGGCGAAAGTCTAAGAGACATATATTTATGAAAAATGATTTTATTCATTTAATAAATATATATAAAATCAATTTAAAAAATAACGTTTCTTGTTTTTTTCAAAATTCTATAATATATATATATATATATGTATAAAAGGAAAAATAATGAAGATAAATTTTCTCTTTAAATGAATCCTATCTTGATAAGTAAATGCTCAAGATAGAGCAGTAATATACGAAAATAAAGGATGAAAATAAAAATTGGATAAAGAACAATGTTTATTACTACTCATTTGAAAAAATTAATTAAAAAATTGTTTTGTGAGACGAAGAAGAAATATAAGTATTCGCTGAAATATTAAAATTAAGAAATTGAAACAATAAATGAAAATTATGGTTTACGATTCATTTTTCCTATGGTCATTGGAATGCAATTATCAACTATATATATATATATATATATATATATATATATATATATATATATATATATATATACACGCACACACACACATATATATTCATATATATATATATATATATATATATATATATATATATATATATATATATATATATATATCTTATAACGAATTTGAAACACATGAAAAATAATTTGTAACACATAAAACACAGGAAAATATACAACATTCCCACTTCCAAAGAGTAAACTATCAGATACAAGAGAACGAAATTTATATTTGTAAAATAATCAAATATTGTATGTGTGTGTGATTTAATAAATTTGTAAATTAATAAACTTTTTTCATAATTTTAATATTCCATATATATATATATATATATATATATATATATATATATATATATGGAATATTAAAATTATGCTTTTCCAAATTTAAATTTCTCTTTTTCTTCCGCTTCCTCTTTTCCTTCCCGATTTCATTATTCCCAAATACGACCTGAGGGAAGGATCAAATTATAATTCTGCCGGATGAAATCTCAGCTTTTAACAGCCGTAGATCGATAACATCGACATGCCACTGTCGCATATGTTTTACATGTCTGTTTAAATAAATAAAATCCATCATATATATATATATATATATATATATATATATATATATATATATATATATATATATATATATATATATATATATATATATATATATTATAGTGTCATTCTAATGACCAAAGCAATAATTAATCCATAACCGTACTTTTCGTCTGTTCTTTCAATTTCTTAATTTTCATATATCGTCGAGCGACCACAATCATACTTTTCTCGTGTTAATTCGATCTTTTTTCTTTCATATATCGGCGAATGCCTGTAATTCCCAGTTGGATCACAGAAAACCCCAAAAATCTTAATATGTTTATGTTGTTCTTTTTAATTATGTAAATTTTTTCCAAATTCAAGGATTTTTCTACATCTGACGCGCGTTTCGCAGCAAAATCAAAACAAATAGACGGTCTTCATCTTAACTTTGTTGCTAATCAGAGAAAATTGTTAATTCAGTAACAATAGGAAAAACACCTTGATCCAAAGACATAGGAAAAGAGGATATAAAAAGTAACTACAAGTCAAAATACATGAAATATATATGAAAAAGACTCACATGATGAGAAATGTTGACAAAAATCCAAAACATACAAGAAAATAACTTGAAACAGTACGTCTAACCGTTTATTATAGTAGAATTTAACTAGCATCAATCCACCCTACTGTAACGTAAAAAAACACTGATATATATATATATATATATATATATATATATATATATATATATATATATATATATATATATATATATATATATGCAGGAAATATTGTAAAGGAAAACATTGTAATAAAGTTAAAAATAACATAAAAAATCAGAAGTAGAAGGACTTTTCGCAAGTGAAAAATGAATGTTTTCTTATCTCACATTTCTGTGGTTATGTAGAAGTCAAATTTTCAATAACAACTTTTATAAAAGTCATTTATAAAAAAAATGGACAAATTAAATTAGGCCGTTATCAATTTTTTGGATGTTTTATTCTTTATTCATAGAATATATGTATACGCATAAATCACCTAACCTCTTATCACTGTGGGGTGGAGGTAGAATCTATCCAAGAGCCTGACTGCTATATATGGTAGTTCAGTCGAAAGAACCTACTCTGCTCAGTTACTATCGAGACACGTAGCCTTACTCGAATTTTAATTGGAAAATTCCACTCTTCCTAATATTTAAGCGTACGTGAAAATTTTCCATACTAATTCTTTTTTACACGCACGCCTCTGTTTTACTACGTTCACGAAAAATGTTTGAAAAAAAAAACATTGCACTAAATTAATAAACACAATAACTAATAAAAGTGACGGGAACGGGAATAGCCTGTAACTGTTTTGCATGCTAAACTTTAATAAATTACAATGTGACAATTATTATGGATTCAGTAAGTTATTGTAAGTTATTTTTGTCGTGCAATCAAACATCAGCCCGCTGTGTTCATGTCGCGAATTTAGCATGCTCTCAGATTGCACGAATAACGCATGTGTCTCTAATCGTCGTCCATAAATCACATTCAAACAAGTAATTTAGTCGAGAAGTGAAGTCATCAAATGGCCATTAATCTCAGTAGATATTTGGAAATAGAACCCGTTGCTTTCACCAGTCTAGACTTCTAGCTGAGTTGGTGAAATATTCATTATTTGAGTTATCACAGTATTTGTGTGTGATGTATGTGTTGCGTGCATATGTCTGGTAATGCCCTGGTGATACTCGGTGTAAACTCCTTAATTGTATGCCCTAAATACTAAAGTATAAGTCCTAGTATTAAAGAATAATATGAGAAAGGGAGGTAGTTCGAATATGATTGAATGCCTTTTTCCAATTTGGATTCTCGGCTCTCATCAAACCGTCGCACTGCACGCCACTGGCAACGTGCATACGGGTATACAAGCTATACTACTACTACTACTACTACTACTACTACTACTACTACTACTACTACTACTACTACTACTTCCAATCCCGCATTCTATAATAAAGACTAACGTGTATATGTATATATTTATATTTAAAAGTGTTAAATATGCATTTTATTATAACACAAAGGTTTTTGTAATATCTCAGTAGTGTAGAACTTGAGCTCTAATCAAATATTTTGATATTATGTAAACCAAATCATATGTAGGAACATATTTTAATACATTAATCAATAAACAGTTTTAATTTTAATTTGAATACAATTGTTTCGGCCTACCCCAATCACATACACCTTCATGATGTGCACAATTCTCAAAATGTACATAGCATCAATTTTCTTGAGGATGCTATCATCAGTTCCCATAAAAAGTTTACCCTCCAGGATGAAAATAAAAATGGAAGTTTATTTAGTATTCATTCATTTTCAAATTTTTGTTTTTCTATATATTATATCTCTATACTATTTTGTTTTTCATATATTCTTCCGATCATATGGGAACACGACTCTTAACGTCTAGCTTACATCCGAATGTATGGATCGTGGTATATTTGTACCATGTGCGTTTATCCATCTGACGTAATTATATTTAATTATTAACCATCGATGAAAATATCTATTCAAAATTCACTCAAATAAATAATGAATATTTCACTAACCGATAGTGTATAGGCTTTGACCTTTTTTCTTTCTTCAAAGCCTTATTCCCTCATTTTAACTATTTTTTTCATTTTTCTTCTGTGAAGTTCCTCGTTACATTGTGTGTATATAATCGTCACGTACCTATTAAACTTCTGGTCAGAAATTGTAAACAAACATTTCACACCAATACCATCTATTTCTCGATTCTTATTCTAGCTACTATTCCAAGCTTACCTAAAATAAACTATAATAAACTAACTAAATAAACTAAATAAAATATATTACTAAAATACGGTTATGCAGATTTTTTAAATTTCTTAATATATTATTTTTAAAATTAGATGTTTTAGTTTTGTTATTTTGCCTAATACTGACATCGATTAGTCTCTTATTTTCTCGATTGGTCAGACCAATCTCTGTTATAATATCTTCTTTAAACAAAATGATCATGAATATAGAAGAATTAATAATATTATATCATATAATATGGCACTTAGCAAAATGTTAAAAGAGTAAAAAATAAAAATCTAGAGTTCATAAATAGTAATGATGTTACTAGAAGTAATATGATAAATAACAATATGAATAAAAATGGAATCGTGAACACTAGAACTATACAGAGTAAGTTCTAAAAAAGAAAATATAAATGATGTAGATGATGATAGTAATAATAAAAAATATAGAAAAGGGAAAACCATTTGGTTTTAACCCCCATATAGTATGCACGTGAAAACGGACATACAATAGGAATTTTAAAAAAAATAATCGATAATAATTTTAAATGACATAAAATATTAAGTAAATTGTTAAATAATGGTAAAAGTATCTTATTTAACAATGATAAATCTAAACTTATTAAATCAAATGATATAAATAACCCATAAAATTTGAGAATCATCAAGACATGCAACTGTTGGAGAAATTTGAAATGGCCATTAAATAGTGAATGCTTGATTGAAAGTATAGTATATAAGGGCAACGTCCTTGAAGAGAATAAATCGTTCGCATACATAAGTTCGACAATGAACAGTTTAAATATAGATATAATAACAATATAGCACCTATTCGAAAACATTGTAGAGTAAGGCTTGATAAGTCTACTACTTGACTATCAGCTTATATAAAGGAACCTAAAAGCAGAATATTAAGTACACCATGGAATGACCAATTTTAGTTAAAGCTGAATTAACGAAAAAGATGCAATTTATGCCTTACAGAATCCGTAGAAATACTAACATATAAGAACGATATTATAAATAAGATAAATGAGATCACAGGATACATAAATATAAACATAATAAATATAATAGTAAAAGAATGAACAAATTAAAAGATTATATATAAACACACAGCTATAAACTTAAGCGCAAACTATATATGTACAACTGTCGATAGAAAATGTATAAATATTAGCTCCATAATATCCATAAATGTAAACTATTCCTAATTTATATTCCTCATTTTTAATTTACTGATATAAAAGTGTTTATATCTCCACAATATCTAACATGTAGTTTATTGTAGTTATTTGAAAAGATTAATAATCGTTTTAGATTCATTGAAGACATAGTTCCCAATGTAACCCATTTGTATTATCTATTTAATTGGGAGGCAGAAGAATATAACCCCTTACAAAGCCCTTACTTTACAAATAAAACCCCGTTAAATCACCCTATTTGGGATGCAGAGTATGTTATAAACTACATTATCGAGCTTACCAACCAAGTCGATGTTCTATCTATATATAAATAACTGGTGAGGGCTAGTATGGACCATCATGATGGATTTAGTAAAAGGAAGAAACGCATGAATAAAATAGGAAATTTTATAGCATAGATAGGTTGCAATTCAATCGGAACTTTCACTTCTTAGACTGTAACATAAATAGTAGTTTTTAAAGGGGGATATAGATGGACCAGCAACATACACGATGTGAGGCAGAAAGCAGATTAGAAATACTTTTTCATTTTCAATAGAAAATTAGGGGAAATTAATGAGGAGATAACTCCATTCTTTTTTAATAGAATTACGTCACTTGGACATTTTTTCTAAGTCTGGGGAGAACGCATAATTAATTTTGAGTCATATACAGGTAATTTGATTATACAAAATTAGAAAAAAATAGGAAATAAATCTAATCGTCTACAATTTTAAGTTTATTATTCTTAGAATAAATATTATATGTTATAGATGACAGATTGTTTTGGTGTTTGAGTTATTTACAATTTAGTTACGATAATAACCATGACACTGCGAATCTATTGTTATCGTTTGGTAACCTTCCAAACTGACAGGATTTTCGTATTCAGCTATTCAATAAAATCTAACATTTATAATCATTATTATTTAACTTTAGGACTAACAATATTTTATCAACTGGAATTTTCAAATTTTATTGAGAGTTTTTCACCGATGTGTGATTTAGAATCGAAACATGACGATCCTTACCCTACTTGTTTGAATCCAAGATGCCAGTTCGAGAATCGACTCGAGTTTGTGTTCGGTGTTTTCTTTTGAGGGTGATTTTCTCTGGTTGTCATCTTTAATGTGAGTTTTCGTGTTTTTGACTATTGCCCCCAGACTATTGACAACAATTTTCTATTGTGAGAAACGCGTGAAGGGGGAGACAAGAAATTCGACGTTGGCCGAAAGCAATAGTTTAAAAACTAAACACCTGGTGAATTTCTAACATTATTATTATTTTTAATACATTAAATATGTTTCATTTAAGTGTCGTATACTAGACAAGAAACTCGGCGGTGACCAGGAGCATAAATAGTCATAATACAGTATTACATTTGGTAAATGGTATATTCTTAATTCGAAAGTATTCAATACCCCAGATAGAGCAGGCGTGAGTAATAATGAATTATTGCACTTGCTAAGTTGTATATGTTGAATCAAAAATGACTCAATACTCTGCATAGAGCAGGTGTAGGAAATACTACATTATTGCATTTGGTAAGTGGTATATGCTGAATCTGAAAGTGTTCGATTCTAGATATAGCAGGTGTTTGGAATAATAGAGTATTATACCTGGTAAGTGGTATATGTTAAATCCGAAAGTGCTCAATACCCTAGATAGAGCAAGTGTCGGTAGTAATACAGTACTAAACTTGGTAAGTGGTATATGTTAAATCCGAAATTGCTCAATACCCCATATAGAGCAGGTGTGTATCATGATACACCATTACACTTAGTTAATGGTATATGCTAAATCCGAAGGTGCTCAATACCCTAGATAGAGCAAGTGTCGGTAATAATACAGTATTACATTTGGTAAGTAGTATATATGCTGAATCTGAAAGTGCTCAATACCCTAGATAGAGCAGGCGTGGGTAATAATACAGTATGGCTTCTTATAGAAATGCGTTGACGTATCTGAAAATTTTCACGTCATCTCTTGATGCCGTAAATTTGTTCTTGGTTATTTTCAAGCTATATAAAACTAAATTCTGCAACGGTTTGATGATAATTAAGTTTTGTTTCGTTTGTAGAACTGCATCTGTCTATTTCCATTTGATGAATTCATAAAACCTTTTTTTAATATTTCTCTGAAACAACGTTGACCAATTCTATTGTCGGATGTTCTTTTGTACTTTTATGGTCTGCGGTTTTCTATCTGAATCGGAATGTTTTATCTTTTAATAAAAGATTTATTTTTCTTCTGTTTAGATCACGGGAATAGATCTAGTTTTATTTCTCAAATACATTCATTGTTTTTAAGACTGGCCTTTTTTCATTTAGTTTTAAAGAAAGCCAATCAACGATATTGGAATATAAGTTATTTTCTTTCACAGTCTATGTATTAAACATGCATTACAAGCATATCTGTCAGTAGAAAGAACAATAGACGAAGCTAAAACGAAGTACAATTAACACATTTATTTACACTTGACATTTATAAAGATAAGTAAGGTAACATCACACAGAATATAAAAGACATTAGTTTTTATTCTAGCTTTTAAGATAGAAATACAGATATCCGGTGAGCCCCGATATTCTTCATTCTGTGTGACCCTCGCGGGATGGGGTCAAATGGTGGTGCATTCTCAATAATCTCTGGCCCTTTTCGGGCAAAACCAAAAGCGAACAACCCAGCGGTGATGCCTAGAACCGATGCATCACCAGGATCGTTTCCTACAATAACAACTGATATTGTTTTCTTTTTAAAATAAGAGACTTTGTTTGGAAGTCGTCTTTCATGCTTAAGTTTAACAAATGTCTGTCGCTTTTTTATAAGTCTGTCGTGTTTAAGTTTTAAATAGCATTGTAGATGCATTGTGTGTAGTTGTGTATGTGCGAAAACGAAAAACTACGCATAGCACACCCACAAAGCTGATATATTATTTTTCACCATTGCCACGGACAAAATATAGGCACATTTTCTTTTTTAATATTCATATTTTTAGGGTCAACAGGAACAGAATTTGGCAGCGGGTCGATATTTAGAGCGATTTTTAATGTTATTATGTAGTAATTCGTTAACGATAGTAATAGATAGATAGACTTTAAAAGAAAAATGCCACACGCCCTTTTTAACTCTTTTATTTTGCTGTTCATGCCCCCCCCCCGAGCAACGCCGAGTAACCATATTAGTAATTTATATATGAAATATTAAATTACTGACGTAATTCTATATTTTTTAATGAATTTTAGTGCGACCATTAGCAGAGAATAACTTTTTCCGTAATTTTTCATGGAGGGTGTTTCTACTACTACTACTACTACTACTACTACTACTACTACTACTACTACTACTACTAATAATAATAATAATAATAATAATAGCGCGCGTCTGGCGTGGTGGATATTTACGCAGATAATGAAATCGACCAGTCGAATCTACTACGTTGAATTTCGCACAGTATCAATGAGAAAGGTATGAACCCCTTCTAAAATAGCAGTCCGTATGTATGCGTAAGGAATTACTTTTAAAAAGTGTTTGACTTGTTTTACCGGGTCTAAATTCTAACCCTGTTGGTCAAGTGTTTAATATTCAAGTTATCACATGTTTCTTTTTCTTTATTCTGCGTGGAGATGCTATGAAACAGTCTTGATTAAATTTCGCGGTAGATCGTTATAAGTATGGCTTTATTAAATAGTCACTACTCTATACTCTGGCGTAAATATCATCAACGGGAATGTAAGTCTATCTTTCGATGAGTTTTTCACCTCAGCATTAAGTTCTCGTCTCCACGGACACTCGCAAAAGATGTACCATCGTCTCTTTCGGCTAAATAGAAGAAAGTCAGCATTCTCTGTTTCTATTCCGTGAAACAACCCAGCAAAGAAGGCCGTGACGATGACTACCATATCCATGTTTAAAGCGGCTTTAAACCAACATTCACACTATATATAGATGTAAATGGATTCATCTCTCTTTTTACATGGCTTGTTGTACTATGCTATAGTTTTTGCCAAATACATTTGAATTTGAATTTGAATTAGCACGGTGTAATAGAAGCATAGAAACATAGATGAATTCTGGTAGAAGGGCATGAGTTGTCCTATGGCACCAGCTCCTTGTCTTCATCTTTGTATGCGTCCAGTGACGACAGCAGTCTTATAATTGAATTTGATTTCTTGGTCAATCCAGAACTTATCCAACCGCTTCTCAAATATCTTTACAGTTTCGGCTTCAATTACACTTGATGGCAATCTATTCCACAAATCAACACAGCGATGGCTGAATGAATATTTTTTCAGGTTCAAACGTGCCTGTTTCTTGTAAAGCATCTGACTGTGTCCCCTGTTTTCCACTCTTGTATTTTTTCTAGTCAATAGTTTATCTGCATTGAAATCATATTTTCCAGAGAGCAATTTATAGCACTCAATCATGTCCCCACGTATTCTTCTATAGGCCAAACTTGGCAATTTCAGAGCTTTCAACCTTTCTTCATAACTCTGATCGTACAGTCCTGGAACAAGTTTAGTAGCCCACCTTTGTACATTTTCTATAATTTCAATGTGTTTCTTTTTATATGGTGCCCACACATGATTAGCATATTCAATATGAGGCCTCACAAGCGCTTCAAACAATATAACCAATGAACTTCGATCGAGGTATTCAAAACATCTGCGGATTAAACCGAGTATTTTGTTGGCTTTGTTTACTTTCTCTTTCATGTGTTCTTCGAAATTTAGCCTATTGTCTATTACAACACCAATGTCTTTTTCCGAGTTCGTATAATCCACGGGTTGTAGACAATCATTCAGAGTATATTGAAAGCAATTTTTAGTGTTCTATTTAGTACCTATACACATAATCTTGCATTTTCTGGATGGAATTTTAACTGCATTTTTCAGACCAATCATACATGCAATGGATATCTTCCTGTAGTTTCTCACAATCTTCATAGTCTCTGATTTCACGAAATAACTTTGTATCGTCAGCATATAAAAAAGTTTCACTGTCATTCCTCATAGACTCAGGGAGGTCGTTTATCTATACAACAAACAAAAGCGGACCCAAAACGGATCCTTGAGGGATACCACTGGTCACATCTATGACCGCAGAGCTCTCGTTGTTCACTACCACTGTGATGTCAGGAATATACGGCATAATCACGTTGACACGCCGGTTCCTGTTAGATCACCGAAGTTAAGTGGCATTGAGCCTGGTCAGTACTAAATGGGTGACTATTTGGGAATACTAAGTGCTTTATGTGCGCTCCGCTTATCTCGATATTATTTACTGTCGTCCCGGTCTTCTATTTGCGACTGGATTCGAGCAGTGCCGTGTGGGTTGGGATGGCGCAACCCTTGCTTCACAATTACACGCGCAGAAACACTTACAGGGTGTATCCATTGTCTCTGAAAACTGAACGGATTCCATAAATGTCAGAACAAGTTGGGTACTTGACCTTCAGCGGCTTCTCGCAGACTGATGGCAAAGCACCTGCCTTGTTTGAATTACTTTGTTTTATTTACATTATTTTTGTATAAATCGTAATATGACACCTTTTAGCTAAATTAAAAGGGTCTCATTTTTTGCTGTCATTCTCTTCTTTTTCTGACCGCCAACGAGACACGTGGTTGTAGTTATTTCCGTGATTTTTTTCTATTTATACCTATGTCAGTTACTATAGCATAACGACCTTTGATCTTCTAAAATATATCTATCAGACCTGAGTATTGATATCACCAAACAAAAATCGCAACACCAGCAATCTGTTGCAAAACCAATTTCTGACAATCCAGATACAAGAGGCAAGGTGTTTTTCTCTCTCTCTCTTTCTTTCTATATCTCCCCCCACTCTCTCTCTCTCTCTCTCTCTCTCTCTCTCTCTCTCTCTCTCTGTGTCAGTTGCCGTTGTTCGATTTGGTATTGACTTTATTTTCTATGGTCAGCCCCCGCTCCCCTCGTAGCGCCATTATCCGAGGGATTTTGTTACAGTAAAAGTGATGCGGCACTTCTTGCAAATAAAATTTGATAACAGTATAATTCATTAAGCTTATGTTATTGGGTGCAATGGTACATCTACTTGTATATACAGACATGAAAGAAGTAAATAGACCTCAAATAATTCATACATGTTTAAAGTGTGTATTTCCTTCGCCGACAGTTAGCGACCTGAGCCGTACAAAGCAGCACTAAAAGTTTGAAATATCGATATTATATATGATATACTACTTGATATTGTTTGTGTTTCAGATATAAATATATCTAGGATATATCAGCATTTAAATATAACACCGCCCAAAGAAGGATTATAATTCTCAGAGTTTCTTCAAAATTCAGATACCTCATTATATTGGTAACATTTTAACAATATGTATAAGATATCAATGAATAAATATTCTCCAAATTTCAGTTTATTAGGAGTACTTTTAAGGGTTTTTAGGGGGAATAATATGGGTAAAACGTCCCATTTGGTAATTCAAATATGTCAGGTTTGCATTAAACTTGATTTGTAGCCATTAGACACAAATTCATAATATATTTCCTGAATTTAAATTTCTTCTTAAGACCCCTTACTCTTAAGCGTAAAAGTTTAGACATTTTCTTAAATTAAAATCATTTAATATGTGTTGATCAAAATTGGAATAAGGATTCTAGACATGAGGTTAAATAGAATTATATCTTAAATTTAATCTTTGTAAGGGACGTGAAAGGGGTGTAAAACCTTTCTGTTTGAGGGATTAATTTTACTCGCCTTGGGATGTGCATTCTACTTATGGTATACAATGGATTGCGTTAGCAGTTTTAGAAACTTTCAGATGAGATTTTTAAAAAAGAATGTGAATTTACTCTAAGTTATACAGATGTATAAAACACTAGTAATATCAAAGATAAAACTTTGCAGAAAATTCACAGAAAACTCCAAAATAATGAAACATTTTTTTAGATGGAACTGTGCATTTGTTTATATATATATATAAATGAATAAATGCGAAAGTTTCTTTTAATTTATCACTTCTATATTACCATCAAAACAGGTTAATATTATTTAAATCAATAATACATCAAAATATTTTCTAGATTCTCTAGATATATGACGGATGAACGATTAAAAGAGAACCATTCGGCGGCCTAATTTGCATAACGATTTTTAAAACAGTTTATAATTAATTAATGTTTGGTATTATTAATTTATTATTGCATTGACTTATTATTACTATCTATATCCAATACTTTCGTCGATATTAACAGTAGTTAATTGAAGTCATTTAATAAATAAATCGGATAAATGACTAAAACTCGTTAGGTTTATAGTATTAGCACTAGCTACGAGCGAGACATAAACATAAAAAAGTGAGGAGTGGGAGAATGTGGCTGTCTTACTCACTTCCTCTCTCTCGCCCTGTTTTTGCAGTTTTTACAGTTTTTGTGAAAAATAAATAACTTTTTTAAATAGCTAATTAAATGTGTTATTTTAAAGTTTAACAACAAACTGAACACTTGCTTAATGTTTACAAACCACTATTCACTATTCGTATCGATAAATCGAAAAAAAAGGTTAGTAGCCCTGATCTGTCCAAGTTACGAAAAATATCACCCTCCGTTAAATCACACCACCTCCCACCAATTCAAAATTAGATTCTACCTTTGTTAGGTGATTACGTCTGAACACCCTGAAAACTTAACGGAAGAATTTAAAGTAGGGGTAAATTTTCGTATATAAATTCAATGTAAAATGATCCCCTATTCCGGGCCAGTTTTAAGGGAGTTTACTGAATTCATTTTTTTTGCTATGGGAGCTAAATCAGCTGCGTATTTTTTTGTTGATAGGGGGATGGGATCCCATTTTTAGGCGATTACGTGTGTTTTTCTGAACTTGTAACTCGGACTTAGGGGTAGTGGTAATTTTTTTTGCTTAACTTCCATAAAAAAGTTGAATTGGAGAATATTTTACCATAAATATATACGAAACTGATACCCCTAATCTAAATTCTAAACTATTTTTTTCCTTCTTTTCGTTTTCCACGGTGTTCACACGTAATCGCCCCCCAAATTAGAATCTAATTTTCTGTGGTGGCGGGGATTAACAGAGGGTGTTCATCTACAACTTTACCCATATTTTATTGTTTTAATGTTATACTTTTTTTAACCATACGTTCTTTTTTTATTTTAGTTGTGTTTACCTTTCCCGTGAAAATGTAATAAATAGCGTTAGAATTATCGAACTAATTAAATACTTTATTTTTTAGGCAGCAATAAAAATGTTAAAAGTTTGGGTATTATTGTGGATTAAGATTACGTTTGAATAACCTGAAACACATGGTGAAAACAGAAAACAACAGCAGAATTATTTCAGAATTTAAAGTGGGGAATCAGTTTCGCATATAAATTTAACGTAAAATGTACCTCCATTTTCAGGTTATTGTAAAATTATTAACTGCCATAAAGGCAGTTAATAATTTTTTTATTTTTGCTATTTGAGATGCATTCTGTGTGTTATTTTTGTTATAACCATAACAATGTAATTTGTTGAAATAAATAAATAACATTTGACGAGGAATATTTTATATTCGAAAGCTCAGTTTAAAATAAATAAAAGTTATTTATTTATTTCAACAAATTACATGGTTATGGTTTTTCAAAAAAATGTTTATACCTTTACGAAACAATGGTTTATAATAATGTGTCTACTCCTTTCTATTCAAAATGGCTTAACCGCGCCCTTAAGACACGGACATTCTTTCTCACCAAGTCAATACCACCAGACGATGAAAAAAAAGAAGAAAAAAAACCTCTCTGACGAGGAATATTTTATATTCGAAAGCTCAGTTTAAAATAAATAAATGTTATTTATTTATTTCAACAAATTACATTGTTATGGTCTTTCAAAAAAATGTTTATACCTTTATGAAACAATGGTTTATAATAATGTGTCTACTCCTTTCTATTCAAAATGGCTTAACCGCGCCCTTAAGACACGGACATTCTTTCTCACCAAGTCAATACCACCAGACGATCAAAAAAAAAGAAGAAAAAAAACCTCTCTGTCGAGGAATATTTTATATTCGAAAGCTCAGTTTAAAATAAATAAATGTTATTTATTTATTTCAACAAATTACATTGTTATGGTCTTTCAAAAAAATGTTTATATATATATATATATATATATATATATATATATATATATATAATAAATATTTTGAAAATCAACAATCGTGCAATATTTTTATAAATGAAAAATTCATTTATTTAAATTTGTTTATCGCGATTTTTCGTTGTAAAATACAACCTTGTCAAGCGAGATTGTCCTATAGTTTTTTTTCTTTTCTTCCTCCTCATTTTGATAGTGGTATTAATCCCGAGGGGTCGAAAATACGTCGAGTTCTTTAAGACGATTGGCGATATTTATATATATATATATATATATATATATATATATATATATATATATATATATATATATATATATATATATATATATATATATATATATCGATGGAGGCAAAGGCAGAAATAAAACACTAGTACATATAAAAGAGATAAGTTTGCAGAAAATACACAGAAAACCCCAAAATAATGAACTTTTTTTAAATGGAACTGTGCATTTGTTTTATTTTAAGAAAAACGTTATAATTTTTTAATAATTTTCTTTTATACATAAGGGACAATTGATATTCAAACACGTCAAAATATAGAAAATAAATAAAAGATATATTAAAATATATACCTTTTCACATTGATTTATATATATATATATATATATATATATATATATATATATATATATATATATATATATATATCGATGGAAGCAAAGGCAGAAATTGAATATCTTTAACTAATAACGTACTTTGGACAGTTCGTGCATCATTTTGATTAAAAGAAAACTCATATGAAAACAATAATAGTTAAATAAATAAGAAAAGATAAAAAAAAACACACAACACTCATAGATAACCTTTTTAAAAAAATTATTTTGTCATGACTTTTGTAATCCATCAATTGAGGGTAAATATTTGTGAAGTTTGTACGCCATGATGCTAGCTCACACATTACAGCTAGAATATCGATTTCCGAAAGGCAAGTGTCTTTCTTCTGAAAAGTCTTGATTCTAATATGAGGTCTTCCAGCCGCCGTCTAACCTCTGGGGACCACAAGAGCACTTTTTCAGCAAGTTAGTCGTATCGAGATACCTGTCTAACCAGTGCCAAATGTCGAAGTTGAACAACTATAGATATGCGTGGAAGGCAACCATACCGCATTTTGTTTGCTACATGGTCTCGACCCAATATGTTGTAAAAGACGCGTAGCATTTTGATGTATGATCCATCAAGTTTCTTAGATCGAGCAATATTTACTGTCCAATAATTTATAAAAACATGTAAACTGACCTGGGAAGAGTATTAGTCAACAGGCACACAACTTCATGTTCTAATAAAGCGATGGTGCGAATTTTACCTTTCCTTACCAAACCAGCAGAGTCTAATCTAGTACACGCTAATAATTCCTCCATTGTTTGAGGTAGGCGGCTGGGGTGTTTCCAAAACTTTTAACAATGTTCGAAGAACTTAAATATTACAAAAAAAAACAAAAAAAACCCAACCCGTTTGATATACGTATATAGGAAAACAGTTACCGTTTATTGACTTTCTTATTTCCGTTTTGTTGTTGGCATTGCGTGTTTTCCCTTATTATTCTTTCTTTTAGAATCAGGTACCTACATGAGTGACCACGTAAACTCCCCCCCCCCGTAATGAATGAGACAGGACTTGAATACGGCACGCTGAATCTTCAGTCCGCATAGGTATCAACTTCAATAACGTCGTCTTTCCGAACACGGATACCGATTGGCCAAAGCCGATAATCAATACATCACCTGTGTATACTAGCTAATCTCTGTCTTTATATAAAACGATAGCAACAACATTTATCTCTTTTCTTAGTCTGACATTTCGCCTCTTATTACATCTTAAAGCGAACCCTATATCTAAAAAAATAACCCAAGAAATGAATTCCTAGCCCGTTAAAATCTCTAAAACAATTGTATTACATGAGCTTTTATGTAATCAACTTTAAAAGCTGAAGATTATTTCATATTTAATATGTCGGAAATCGCCATCTTGGATTTTGGCCATTTTTGATGCTCATATCTTGGCGTATTTTTGATATGTTGTTTACCGAACAAAATATTACAAGAGAACACAATACAATTTATTACAGTTTTAGGAGATGTGCACTATTTATTTCATACGTTGACTGTTACACTATTTATCATTTATCATTTCAGGTGGTTCAGCCGCAATTCTCACTGCGCAGTTGTCGTATTATCGTAAAGAGCCACCAATTGGAGGATACTGGATGGCGGGTCTTCTGGTAAGTTATATTTTCTCTTGTACTTATTGTACTACTACCTCCTTTCACTGGCAGCATCTCCTCCTTTCAGAGGTTTGATGGGGTTATTGCCTGTCGCTTGAGGCGCCCTCGTCCGTGTCGCACCCGGGTGACCCTTTTTAGAGAGCTGGGTTGCCATTATAAACTAACCCTTGTTGCTAATGGAGGTAGGTAAATAAATCCACACTCATCCTGAGAGAGAGAGAGAGAGAGAGAGAGAGAGGGATATATATATATATATATATATATATATATATATATATATATAGAGAGAGAGAGAGAGAGGGATATATATATATATATATAGAGAGAGAGAGAGAGAGATAGAGAGATAGAGATAGAGAGAGATAGAGAGATAAACTGAATAAGCGTCACGTGACTAATCTCCGACTGATCTTCGTTTACTTCCGTTTCAACTTTTTTTTTATTGAAGTGTCATCACTTATCAAGGCCGAAAGCAACTCGAGCATCAGAGGTAATGCGATGAAATGCTAGCTAGTTAAAAAGGTGAAGAACCTTATAAAAGGATTTAGGATAGAATGGAGTAGGTTTGGTTACTTGCAGGGACACTATACGACAGGAATCTGTTGACGTTGGATTTGAAGACAATCATGTTTCAGCCCGCAAGGAAGCAGCTCCGCGACAACGTGTCCCAGCTAACTGTTAAAATAAATAACTAAAAACAAAACAGTTTTATTAGATATTTTAAAATGTTGTACTGATTGTGCGGTCGGGGCGTCACCTATGTTGACAGTTGAGGGTTAAATTTCCGAGTGTCGGGACCTACAAATTAAACATTAAAACATAAAAAAATTGATGAATAGCCTTTCAGAAAAAAGGCAAGGAGAAAAACGTTATATATACTAATACAATATACAATGATATACAAATATTTCAAAGTTCTGTTAGGATTCCGTCAAATTAGTTATACAATGTTAGAAATATATTGGATAATAATTAACGTGACAATGGCAAGAGAAAAGCCCACAAAATAATGTTTTAATTGAGATACTTTATATGTGAAACGCAGAAAAGGAAAATAAGGAAAGAGAAAGAGAGAGAGAGATAAAGAGAGAGCGAGAGAGAGAGAGAGAGATGTTTTGCAAATAATTGCTATTGCAGGACTGATATTGTGAAGAGGATGCCCTCCCCCCCCCCTTAAGTAACAATTTTTTAGTTCTATGTATAAATCTGTGGTGATATGTATAAGAAGAAAGTGTTTTGGGTTAACCGTTTTTATTTATTTCTGCTTCTGCCCGGAAAATTCCTCACGCGTGTTAAACGTCTGTTGTAACAGTCGGGACGGTGTTAAGACCGATCTAGCTTCTACGAACGCCAGGACTAAAACGGACAGAATATTCAAACCCACGCAGGCTCTTCGACCAAGCTGGTTTTGTTAGGCGACATGTGATTGGTTCTTGCTCGACGCACTGCGGACATCGTTACAAATGTGGTATGTTCAAATTTGAAGGCAGATGACTGAATGTTTTAATAATTTTTATTAATTGCTGTATTTATCAATGGCAAAATTTTCATTTATATTTTTGACAAAGTTGGCAGTGTGAGAGAGACGATGTATATTTTCATTCATAAATGTTTACTTGTAGACTAATAGTGTGTAATATTCATTTTCATTCATGAATTTGGTTTGTATACGCATATAGAAAATGCGATAACTTTTCATTTGAGCTTGAAACATATTTACTTACATTTAGAACGGGGAAGTTGTAATTTTTTAATTTTGCATATCTCCGATGTCTTCAGCTTTCGTCAACCTTTTAGTTTCGAATTGGTAGTTGTTTAAGAAAATATCGAGTGAAGATGATACTCGTTTAAAACATTTCGTTCTCTTAACCGCCCAATCAGTTGAAAACTATCTACTCTCTTTGCCGTGTTTGGCAGTCTCTCTTAATAAAAAAACCGACAGGCGCCCAAATTGTTGTTTTGAGGAACGGGAAAAATAATTATTAGTTTTTTTTTTACCATAACGTACTGGATGACGTAAATCCCAGGGGCATGATAGCGAAACTGTCATGTGATTTGTAAATTCTTTTGATCCATCTTTGTCTTGATTTGGAGCCGTTGTTTGCACAACATTTGTTTTTCTAAGATGTATATTTTGTGGAATGGCTCACGTGTTTGACTTCACGCTATTAGCTTATGAACGTAGGATTTTAATATATTTTGATTTTATATCATCTACATCTATTCAATTTTCCTTCTTCCTATGTTTTTTTTCAGTTTGTCAGCCCTGGCTTAACTGGAATGATACTCGGATACAAACGACGAGTGATGTCTGTAAGTTTTCTCAGCAGAGATTGACTTTATTACTTGCCATTATTAAAACGCTTACAAATTTAAAACTTCTTTCTATTGGAGAATTACAGACTTGTTAAATATTTGATAATAACGTAAGACTAAAAACAG
This sequence comes from Sepiola atlantica, assembly GCA_963556195.1. Classification (NCBI taxonomy): domain Eukaryota; kingdom Metazoa; phylum Mollusca; class Cephalopoda; order Sepiida; family Sepiolidae; genus Sepiola; species Sepiola atlantica. Next base: position 101,017,545 of record OY744520.1, read on the forward strand.
ATTTTAAATTATTTAAAATATCATGATTTCCTAAATGCTTTAAAATTATATCATTTATATTTATATCATTTATATTTATATCATTTACATTATATCATTTATATTTATATCATTTATATTATAGCATTTATATTCATATCATTTATATTATCACACTATGAAAATTAAAAATTAGGAATTTAATAAAAAACATATTAGAATAAAAAGAAACAACTCACTATTTATATACAGTTAGATATGCGTATTTGTTCATACGTTTGTATCTACAGGATTCACCCGTAAGTATAATTAACCGAGCATTATAAATTTTGGAACACGGCTTCAAGGCGTAAGAGGTCGTAGTGTGGGCTATATTTAGTTTAATTTAGTTCGATGCAAAATAGGTAAAAAGGCGATGAAACTCCATGAAAATTCAGATACATCCGATTTTTTGTGAATTTTGAACAATAGGTATTGGACATCAATTAATAAAAATCCCCCATTTTTCAGTTTCTTAGGAGTATTTTAAAAGGCTTTTATGGGGAATAATATAGGAAAAACCTCCCATTAAAAATTCAAATATTTCAGATTTGCATTAAATTTGATCTATAGTCATTAGAAACCAATTAAACAAGATTCCCTAAATTGCAATTTCTTCTTAAAACCCATTAAGCTTAACGTTTAATATTTTTACTTTTTCTTGAACCAAATAAAAAATTATGTTATTAACTTTGATCAAGATTGGAATAAGGATTCTAAACATAGGGGTTAGTATCATTATATCTTGATTTCATTGCTCACAAGGGGATATGAAAATGGTGCAAAAGTATTCTGTTCGGGGAATTAATGTTATTCTTTCTGAGACGGCATAATCACTTTGACACACCGGTTGTCGTTAGATCACCGAAGTTAAGCAACGTTGAGCCTGGTCAGTACCAGATGGGTGACCATTTGTAGATACCAGGCGCTGTATGTAGGAGGACGTCAACACCTACCTGCAAGAATTGCAAAAACCTAACGTCATTATTTTCCCTAACCGGGATATACATATACGACTGGGGACCGCTTGTGAACTTGAAACTCTCAAGCCTATTGAATCCGCCCAAGATGAATGCCGTACCAAGTACATGGGTATGGTTTCTAAGGCGGGTATTTTTGTAGTGTATTAATACACATATAAATACACATACGCCTTTATTATAGAGTAGATAATTCTTTACCTAGTTTTTTTAGTCTATTATTTATTTTTTAAATTTCAAGTTCTATCCTGCAGCGAATAAATAAACAAACTTTATATTATTTTTATTTTTATGGATAGCATAAGTTTACACAAAGGCAAATATGTGAAGAGCTGTTCTTTTCATTCCTCATTTTGAAGTAACACACTCTGTTTTCTTCTATAACACATATTTTTCTCTTTCTTCATGTATGCGTATTTCGTATTCTTTATTATAATACTTATATACATATTACAATCTGTTTATTTCAATTTGTCTCGAGATTCCCTATATATATATAAATATATATATATATATATATATATATATATATATATATATATATAATGCTTCTTGATTTTTATACTTTTTCAGAAATGTGAAATTATAGTTTGGTCTAAAGATCTCCTTATCACAGTAGAAATAAATTAGTGATCATGAATATTTTTTTGTCTTTCACATACTATTATCAATCTAACCCTAACCTGCAAATGTAATATATATGTATATATATATGAAGATTATTATATCCAACCCAACATGAATCTACCGAGATATATATATATATATATATATATATATATATATATTAGGGTAGGTCGATTTTACACTTTTTTTTAAATATTAAAAAAAGGCACGTACCGAAAGTTGTATATAGACCTATTAAATACTCATGCAAAAAATTAGATCAAAAACTTCAGCGGTTTTTTGAGCGTTTGGTATCAAAGATCGTAGACAATAATATACTGAAAATTCCTCGTTTTTGCAAGATTTGCTTGAATACTGGTGTGAAAACCAAATAATTTGTGCATTTAAAATCAGGGAATGTCCTTTTATTTTATAAAAATGATATTAATTAAAGAAATCTTCAAATTGAAAATTTGCCCCCCCCCTCATTTTCAGTATCTGCTTTTGTAAACTACCTTTTAACGTTATGAATTAAACAGTAATATTTGAATACCTAAAAAAATGATTTTTTTCTGTTATAAGTGAAAATATAACAAGCAAAGAAATAAGGAAAAACCTAACACTATTTTAATGGAACTTAATATTGAGAGTCAAATTGCTCCATATAAGACCCCTTAGACAAAAATGCTGGTCTCAATTTCTGACTCAAAACTTTGGCTGTAATGTGTTGATGCCTTGCTTCAAAACCATATACAGTTTGTGAAGCTTCTGTTATTAACTTAACTGCCCGTTCCACGCCCTGAGAATGCCAAAAATGCAGCATAATTTTAAATCTATTAATTGTGTCCAATGTGTGGCATTAAAATTAATAGGTGCTATTCTTTTAAATCTTTTTCTGGTTGACTCCTCACTCCTGAAAGAACAAATTAATTAATTGAATTATTAAAAAAATCCAATCTGTACTGCTTTAATAATTATGGTGAAATTAGATAAAATCTTTAAAAATCATTCTATAAATTGCAATAAATAATTGAGTCAGAGATATATGAATAAATATTACTTACCTAATGGCCAAAATTATTTTTAAAGCTTCTTCTCTTACTTCAATCTCCTCAGATTTAACCATGGAATATAGAAAGTTTTCAGGCAGTAAACAAAATGTATTACCTTGTATATTTCTAAATATTTGGGGTAAATCATGGCAATCATTTGAGCATAATTTCCCCAGAGGGCCACTGAATGTTGTAGGGCCCTTTGCGCAACCATCTATGTTTTTAAAAAGGGCTCTGAAAGGTAGTTCATTATGATGCAAAGAGCAACCAATTGTGTGAAGATTTTTTTAAAGTTTTTTTTTCTAAAATTGCAACCATTCCACCTTCGCAACCTGTGTTGGTATTAGTGTTGTCAACAAATATAGCCTTGATACTGTTCTCACTGTGGAATTCATGAAAAACATCCACCACTTGATCTGCATGAACAGCACCTGTTGCACCACTATTAGATAGAACTCTGTGTCAGATATTTACTTTCACATGGTGTTTCTTTTGTAAAAGTTAAATGGTATTATGGTCCCTTAGTTTTTTTCATAATTCTCTGTCTATTTTCATCCACAATTTCCTTATACATCAATGTGTCCTTATCCATTCTCCCATCAACTCCAATACATATAATATTTTAGGTGGGGTAAAAACCCCTGGCTGAAATAGTTTTATTTGTCTACCCCCAACAAGGTAAGATGTGACACAAGGTCATGAAAGTGGGATTAGATAAGCCTGCGCTATAGAGGTGAGCACTCTGGCCATTAAAAAATTGACTGGGCAGCCCCGTCAGCATTCCTCTGTAGGGGCGTCTCAGACAGTTAGCAATAAACTTACTCCTCCCCAAAGAGGGAAGGCAAAGCCTGGGAGGATGCACCTCCTAGAATTGCACAGGACGGACAAGCCCCAATAGACGGGCGTAAATCCAGACCCAAAGGCCCGGACGATACCGATTTATTTGGTGGGGTAAAAACCCCTGGCTGAACTAGATTTTATTTATCTACCTCCAACAAGGTAAGATTGACACAAGGTCAGGAAAGTGGGATGAGAAAGCCAGTGCTCGAGAGGTGAGCACTCTGGCAATTTAAAAATTGCCTAGGCAGCTCCGTCGGCATTCCCCGGTAGGGCCGCCTCAGACAGTAAGCAATAAACTTACTCCTCCCCAAAGAGGGAAGGCAAAACCTGGGAGGTGCACCTCCTAGAACTGCACAGGACGGATAAACCCCAATAGACGGGCGTGAATCCAGACCCAAAGACCCGGACGATACCAGTTTATTTGGTGGGGTAAAAAACCCTGGCTGAACTAGTTTTTATTTATCTAACTCCCACAAGGTAAGGTGTGACAAAAGGTCGGGAAAGTGGGATTAGATAAGCCAGCGCTCGACAATTCAATATATATTTGTGATAACTACATGTGTAAACACAGAATCAACACGTGAATTCAAATTCGCTCGTTGAATTTTCAACCGGTGAATACTATTAAAAATATCCAATAAATAAAACGCATATGTAAATAAATAATTATTTATATATAAAATTAAATATTATAGTGTTTTATTCCTTTTTAATTTGAATATGTACATTTAATTTCTTAAGAAAAAGAATAATAAACTTTAAAATATTTATTATTAAGTAATGTATTACTTTTTTTTGTTAAAACCCGGGTTTAATTTAAGGCGACACTTCTGCCGGTGAAATCTAGGCTGTGAGAAAAAATCTCGATTTATTTGATCTTAAAGTTGCAATGCTCAAATAAATACAAAGTTTTGAAGAAAAATATTTCTTGTGGTAACTTTTTACATTATTTGGCAACTTTCTTCGAGTGCGATAATTTACAGTTTCAAAATCGACCTCCCCTAATATATATATATATATATATATATATATATATATATATATATATATATATATATATATATATATATAATAACAGTTCACCAATCAGTTACCACATAAACTAAGTCTTGTGTAGTGTTTACATCGCGCAAGGAAATAGTTCAATTACTACAGAAGCATACGTTTATTCTAGGATTTCTTAGTTATTACATAATACGAACGTTTCAATGTTCACTTTTATTTATACATTTAATTTTTATTTATTTTTTGTTATCATTTAAATTTAATTTATATTTTAATTATTATTCAAATTCATAGCTAATTTTTGCACAAAATATTCGCTTACTCTCCTAATTTAACGCTGATCTTCTTAATAAATGATACCGATACAAATTACTTCATGTACAAATACTTTTATTCCTATAAAATAGTACCTTCCTTCCTGTGTTTGTGTATACACACTGTTATTTACAATTCCCTCACCCCAAAAAGTCCGTCGTTGCAAGGATGGTCTTTCTTAGTTATGAAATAAAACGAACGTTCATTATAATTTATAAAGTTTATAATTAATGTTCACTATAATTAATACTTATAGATCGTTTTAAAATATCGAGTAATACTACTTATGTGGGGTTCAGGGATGGGAGCGGGAGTTTCTTGTGTTTTAAATTTTTCTAGAGCAACGGCCGTATATGGGTCCGCTAGTCTTATATATAAAGTAAAGTGAGATTATCCCTTCCTAAACAAACGCTGCATGTATAAATCTGCTTCGGCATCGATTTAGGCCAATTGTTCGTATCGTATTCGGTCGTGTGAGAGATTTTAACAATAAACTTGTGGGTTCAAAAGGCGTCATTTATATTTCCGTGAGATTAGGCACTTTCTTTCGTAGCAACATTCGGTCATTTTTGTTTTTTTTCTTTTGAAATATCAATTAATTTGATTTCTTAGCGAATTAGTCTGACATTTTCCTTTCCAACGAAAAGTAAGACAACTATACATCTTATATAAATAGACATTTTTTCCGTCTGTCCGTCCGTGTTTCAGTCACAATTTTTCCGACAGTAACAATTTTTTTAAACGTAATAAATACATTGCGGAATTTGTCTAATTTCGAAATATCAGCGATCTTACCTACTTTTTAAAATGGAAAATATTGAATTAATAGTAAATAATAAATTTCAAACAAATAAAGCAGATGCCGTGCCCGGAAATCGAAACCTAAACCTTGAAATCTTCAGTCTGAAGTTCTACAAACTCAGCTATTTATACTTTCTTGTAAATAGAGCTTAAAATAGTACGTTAACAAAATAATTATAGATTTAGTGTGACGTCATAGATGAATTTACACATAAGTGATTATAATAAAATAAATAAATGGGTTTTCTTCTTCTGGGTAAACATCATCAATAGAGTTAGGAATTATTTTAATAGCCCCAAACAATTTATTTTACTTTAACTACGTATTAGCGTTAAAAACAATTTAATATTTAATATATACTAGAATGTGGGCCCATAGTGTCATTAATTCTAGTTAATTAAAAACCAGAAAAGTATCTAAAGCAAAAATAATATGAACTAAAGAATTTGCTGCAGCATTTTAAAAACCTTTGATGGATTACGACCATCGAATAAAATGGAATTTTTTTTACAGAAGTTAGTTTATTAATTTCATGATGTCAATTAGTTCTCACGTGAACCGCGCGAATTGACTGTGAGGCCAACAATAACATTCCTTTGGTATATCGTAAAAATAGTTTAGCTGCTTTTGTGGTCAATTACCCGAAATAACTGGTTAGTTCGTCATCGTTTGACAACAAGGTGCGTTTGGAGTATTCTTCAATGAAATCACGTAAGGCGGATCAACCCACGAAACATTTTATTGCCGTTAACTGTGGAAAGGAAATTTATCCCATGAAAAAAAAAATCTTTTTCCTGCCGCGAGAAGTGGATACACCCGCAGTGATTTTCAAACATTGCGCCAACCTCCGCCTATCTAGCCGTTTTAACTCTTCGTACGAAACACAATTTTTTCACCATTGTTCTATTTTTTTACACACAATTTATTATCTATCTACAAGCGGGACACATAGAAATTCCAATTAATTTGAATCAATAGGATAATTGAAACCCAAAAATGCAATTTAATTAAAACTTTGCAAACCACTGAATCAGAATCGGGAATCGAAAACATCTTAACTTGTTTGGGTATCAGAATCGGTATCGGAATCGCAAAATAATTGTGCCTATTTTCCGATACCTATTATGTGGATGTTTTCCTTGCCTGGATTATATATATATATATATATATATATATATATATATATATATATATATATATATATATATATATATATATATATATGTGTAGGTTGTATATGAAAAAAAAATCAAATAAAGTGCTCGATCATATAAGAGAGCTAATATAATTTATTTATATACTGTATATTACATATTTCAGCAATGTACCGCGGTTTCATCCAAAAGGGCAGATTTAGACATCTTTAGTTAATCTCCGTGCCCAGTGGAATCATCGGCAAACTGAAACGATTGTAGTAACGCCCGACAGGGAATGGCGTCAACAATGACAGTAAACGGTGTCATTGTTGACGCCATTCCCTGTCGGGCGTGACTACAATCGTTTCAGTTTGCCGATGATTCCACTGGGCACGGAGATTTACTAAAGATGTCTAAATCTGCCGTTTTGGAGGAAACCGCGGTACATTGCTGAAATATGTAATATACAGTATCTAAATAAATTATATATATATATATATATATATATATATATATATATATATATATATATATATATATATATATATATCTGTGTGTGTTTCTCGGCTAAAAATTATTTATTTCTTTACATGTAAAAGAAAGAAGAAAAATGGCGTATGGAAAACATAACATTATCTAAATAGTATGTGTCATCATAATCTTAATATTTCGGCCAGCCATCTACACGTTATCAAAATTATTTTTTTATACCAACAAAAATTGTACGTTTGAATAAAAACTAATAACACAATAAACTAGTAAGGATATATGCTTTAATTTTCGAATGTGAAAAATTCATCATTTTTTGCTAGAAAACACATTTTAAATTACAACAAAAGCCTACGCCCCCGTATATATATATATATATATATATATATATATATATATATATATATATATATATATATATATATATATATATATATATAAGTTAGGTATGTGTATGTATTTATATATATTTTTTGATCTAAAAGATAATCTTCTAAATTAATGAACAGATTATTATTAATTTTGGAATATATATTCTAGGCAGCACAGTGAGTAACATAGGCACACTACTTTTTTGTAAATGTTAACATTTAGGAGGTGCAAATGTATTAAGTTAGGCATGTGTATATGTTTTTATATATATTTCGTTCTACAGAATACACTTCTATATATTCTTGCCAACACGGTGAGTAACATAGGCGCATTTAAAAAATTTTTTTACTATTTAGTGAGTGCGCCCAACCAAACTCGATCCCTTCCCCCCAAAATGTTAAAAATAAGTTAGATACAAAAAAAAAAATAACACAGAAAAGAATTGCTCTATATCAAATTTTGAATTATATTAAGTAATACATTTTTTAAAGGGTCGGTGCGCGCGTGCTAAAATCCAAAAATATTTAACTTATCATTAGGAATTATGGAATATGTATTCTAGACAACATGATGAGTAACGTCAGCACATTATTTATTTTCTTTCATAAAGTTTACCATTTAGGGGGTTGTCACCGAAACTGTATCATACCTTTGAAAATAAGTAAAAACCATGAAAATTTAAAACTGATGCTAGATTTTATGCTTACACCACCCACCCCGAGACGAGTATTCTACTAGGATTTTCCATATTTGAATAGCAAGACATCTGACAAATTGATTTTTGACTCTAACTCTCACATTGCGAAATGCAGGAATTTGGGGTTAAATTCAAGCTTTGTTATGATTCTTTCATGCTCACATCCGGTCGTTCATTCAGCAGTGGAATTTTATGCCATCTGCTAGTTTTTTGTCTCAGCTTATTTTTATTTATTTATTGATTTATTTTCATTTTTAGTTTATTTATTTACTTATTTATTTTTGTAATATATATATATATATATATATATATATATATATATATATATATATATATATATATATATTACAAAAATAAATAAGTAAATAAATAAACTAAAAATGAAAGTAAATCAATCAATAAATAAAAATAAGCTGAGACAAAAAACTAGCAGATGGCATAAAATTCCACTGCCGAAAGATATATATATATATATATATATATATATATATATATATATATATATATATGAGAGAGAGAGAGAGAGAGAGAGAGAGAGAGAGAGAGAGAGAGAGAGAGGGGTAGTTTGCTTGAAGCATTGCTGGGAATAGTAGTAGTAGTATGTTTAAGAAAGCTGGGGGCTATGCAGAGTGCCGGGTAGGTTGTAAGCCGGAAGGAACAAAATAATTAATCGAAGTAGGACTTACTATTTATTTTTCTTTAAAATCTTATATAACAGTAACTGTGGTGTCGTCTGTTTGTGTGTTGTCCGGATGATTACTAAAGATCATTTATTTAATATTTCGGGAAAATCTTCCCTTTTGTAAAAAATAATAAACACCAAAGGAAAAATCCATCTGTGTAGAGAATTCACCAAAATGGATGCCAGAGAGTAGGGTTGGGGCAAACCAGTTCCGCAGAGAATAGAAATTCATAAATTTGAAAATTATGTTTTGTATATAAATGTAGTGTTAAAAATATGTGTGTAATATTAGATAAATGATAGATATATTGTGGTTATTAATTAACTGTTAGTTTTGATAATATATTTTTTAATTTTTATTTGTTTCTGCGTGCTGTTGCTTTATTTTCGTATTTTTTGTTTTGATTTAAGTAATTAATTAATCTCTTTTTATTATTATTAAATTTTATTGAATTTTATTGGTTATCATATATTCAAAAACTATTATTAATTGTGGGTTTCATTAAATTAGTTTATCGAATTAATGTAATTTGTTACTTATTATAGGATTTTAAATTTAGTTTAGCTTAATTGAATCACAATATTTCTAGCTATGGAATATCTGGAAATGTCAACCATCAAATTCTTTTTACTAGATTCATAAAAGTAATCGTTGATGAGCAGTAGTTTGAAGCTCATAGTATCAACGCTAGCGTGTCTCAAGGATCCATTCTGGGCCGAACCCTCTTCCTGATCTTCATCAACAATCTCCCAAATCACATTCTAAGATCATTTGTCGACATTTATGCAGACGACACAACCATCTATGGCAACACTTTGAAAAGCAGCAAGGACCAATATCTTTCTGATTCTCTCTCTTTCGACCCTGAGCACGTGGTGCAATGGGGGAAAACAGTGATTGGTTACTTTTAATGCGCCCCAAACCGAGCTTCTCTCTTTTCACCACTAACTCTCTGATTTCCGCTTGGTCCCAATTGAAATGAATGGCTCTCGCTTTGAGGAAACCCCTTGCTTTGATAAGCTTCTGGGACTGATCTTCACCCCTGACCTGAAATGAAAGACTTACATCAAATCCGTTGCCAACGTCGCTGGGAAAATGGTTGGATCATTCTACCACTCCAAAAGATATCTCACTCCTGACGCAATCCTCTACCTGTATAAGAACCAAATACGTATAAGATGGAGTACTGTTGCCACATCTGGAGAGGTGCTGCTCAGAGCACCCTTATCTGCCTTGACAGGGTACAAAGCCAACTTCAAAATCTAGTGGGCGAAATCCTCTTCTCCTCCCAACTACCTCTTCCTCATAGAAGAGACATTGCTAGTCTTTCTCTACTCTGTCCTTATTTTCATGAGCAAAGTTTATTTCTTAAAACTACCATTCTGTGGAACTCAATGCCGTTGTTAAGCCGTCCTCCTAAATAATCAAATTCTGCCAAACTTCCACCACTATTACCGATCATCACGGTATTGTCTCACCGTCCATCTGACACTCATTAACCCTTATCCTCGAGTGGCCTTTGGGCCTTGATAAGTGGTGACTCATTATTAAAATTTCTAGTTTTTCTCTCTTCATCTTCTATTGATATTTTTTACTTTCCCTCCAAATCTCATTATCTTTCCTTTTAATTTTCTTATTCTTTTTTTTTTTTCAAAATGTCTTTCAAGTACAACTGTCATCTAATCTGTCTTCGTACGCAGTCTATTTAGATCTGCTATTTTTCCCGAGGACATTTCGTGACAACCTTTGTCCTTTTCGGCGCTGTTCTTTTCTTTTTCCTTCAACACAGAACAATTGCCTTTCGGTCTGTTCGTCTTCTTGCCGAGACAAACGACCCTCCTTGAAGCAGCCCCCCCCCCGCGGCTGCCACTTAAGTTCATCAGTGCTTAATGGCGCCTACAGCCGCTGTTGCTTTTAGAAAATGAGATGACATTGTCAAGGCCGGATCGATCTCTTTGCGATACGGAAACTTTTATTTTAAACCCCAGCGACTTCTATCACAAAATAAGGGGAGATAACTCAGAAATTCTTTAGAACTGTATTACTCAAACTATTAGATCTGTCTTGTGGATATACACGATTTTGTGTTTATACTGCACTTTAAAGGGTCCGTTAAACCACACATTTTAAGTCATATTTCCATCTGTTTTCTAATCTGTCATCAGCATGGCTAACCTGGGCAAAGATAGAACCTAAAATATTACTGTCTGCAGTCTGGCATTTTACCACCAGACCACAAACACCTTGCCAAAATATGTACGATTTTTTATCGCCATAATGTTACGTAGTTTTTGTTATTATGTTAACTGCTTTTCTAGTATTTTCCACTTCCTAATCGGTAAAGAATATTGCATTAAGTGTTTGTAGTATGATAGTAAAACGCAAGGCTGCAGACAGTAATATCATAGGTTCGACCCATGCCCAGGTTAGCCATGCTGATGACGTCTGATAGCCAGAAAAATGTTTCCATGGATTCTTTTTATGTACGTAAAAATTAATTCATGAATATATATATAAAATAAAAAAAATAATGACACATCCTATGAAAAAAATGGGGCGACTTAATGCGCTATTTTTTACCGCTTAGGCAGTAGAAAATACTGAGAAAACAGTTGTTTCTATCGCCAGTAAAAACAATAACAAAACTACGTATATATATATATATATATATATATATATATATATATATATATATATATATATATATATATATACGTCACACCTCTGCATTGTATTCCCTTCTAAGTATCACATTTCTATATACAAGTAAACAATGCTTCAAGCAAACTACATAAACTTCTTATATATAATATATATATATATAATATAATATATATAATACATATATAACATATATATAATATATATATCATATATATAATAAATATATATATATATAATATGTATTTATATATTATATATATAATAAATATATATATATAATATATATTTATATATATATAATATAATATATATAATATATATATATAACATATATATAATATATATATATATAATATATATATATATATCATATATATATTTATATATTATATATATATATATATATGAACTTTTTTGCATGTCATCATGGCTTCACAAAATCTAATTTCTGACTACCGGCTGGAAAACAAATCCGATTCAAGTCAAACAAAACGCAAAATGTCAGCTCCTGACTACTGACACCGATTCTCCACTTTTGATAAAAAAACAGCCTTCCCCATTTTTTGTCTTTTAGATGCGCATAATTTTACGCTCTTATTTCTCACTCCTATTTCTATTTCTATTTCTCTTTTTTGTATTTTTACAGCTTTCTGGTCATCTGGGCGTGTCGCTGATATCCACTGTTCTTGGCGGAGTCGCGGTGGTGTACAGCATAATGAATATATATCAGAACACTTGCACGTAAGTCAATCGAATAAAATAATGCAATTGCCCTCTGGCATTTCATAGAGGCAGGTCGATTTATTCAGATCAAATAACGATGTTCATTTAAGGCAAACCATTGAATGACTACTTTTTAAATCTCGTGGTACAACTTCCCTCGGATCAGTATGCCAGTTTAAATATACGTCCTAAACAGCAAACCAACTATTGTGCCTAATGAATTTGATAAATGTACAACGTCGCTAAACCTATATGTCGTATTTGTATGACTTTTCGAGCATATCTATTTTGTTATGCTTGCAGTTAATAGAAATTTCTGATCTTTTATTAAGCAAATGTTTTTTTAAAAAAGAGAACTGAAATACATATTAACCCATTTCGCGTGTTCGAAATCTTAAGATCCTCTGATATAATTTCTCTTCGACGCAGATTGTTGTGGTTGTATGTGCACCCATCAGTATGAAAGTGTAAATACATGTTCTAATTTCTAACAGGAAAATGGTCTGCTCAATTATTGTGCCCGGTTTCTTAATTTTCTTCTTATCCAGTAACTGTTGGTGTGCTGCTATTCTTCTATAGTTGTACATGGCGATACCCATTCGTATCTAGATATGTCACTAGAGCAAGGTTTGTTACGCTATAATGTAATAATATAATAGGAATACTTAAGATATTCATACAATTCTTAAGAGTATTCGTCGGAAATTGAACATAGTAATTCGGGGAGAATTATGAACTCAGAACAGCGACTCCATTAAACATGCCATTATCTGTTCTCAAGAAATCCTGCGTCAAGCGGTTGTCTCTAATTGACAATATCTAGTATTATATTAGCACACCTGTAAACTAATTTATTTAATTTGTATTAATCGCATGAAACTAACCCACGGAATATGTATCACACGTCCCCGTTAAAATTTCCTTGATGTTTTTTTCTTGTAAATAATTACACTTTTTTCACTAATGGATCACCACCTATCAAGGCCCAGAGGTCACTCGATGATAAAGGTTAATGCGATGGTCAATTGGATTATGTAGAACACAACGAGAGGATTAGAGACGACGGGTGAAAAGGACAGAATTAGATTACTTACTTATTCGAATAGTATTTTTTATTACTTAAGTTCACCCCAAACAAGGCACAATGCCACTGAGACATAAGGGGCTACTGTGAATTACGGAAATCGTATATGGGAAGTTTTGCAGCAAGGTGCTTGTTCACATTACATTTAAATGTCTGCATGTTAGTAGGGTCAGGGAAACAGGAAGCAGGAAGGAGATTCTGAAGGCTAGGAATACGAGGAAACAAGCTATTAGAGTAGAAAGCTCTCTGGTATCTGGGGACCTCAACAGTGGAGGGTGGATGGGAGGTATCTTGCCAACTGACGGGTTGATCAAGAGTATTTACGTAGAGGGGCACAAGTGCAGCACAGTTGTTGAAGCACATACCATTAAAGTACTTGTAAAACAAGCACAGGGATGCAACATTTCGGTGATGGGACAGAGGATGGAGCATGCCTGATAGTGAGGGGCCTATTAGATTAGAGACTCTTTTTTGTAACCCTATCCAAGAGGGAGAGGTTAGAGTTTGTTGCATCAGCCTAGATGTGACAACAATACTCTATGCATGTAGCTTTGTAGAGATATAGGATACTGGCATGCGGGAAAAGTTTTCTAGCTCAGTAGAGGGAGTCAACCTTCCTTGCAGCAGCCTTGGCAATGTCTTCTATGTATTTGTTCCAATACATGTTATCTATGAATGTTAGCCCCTAGTAGTTTGAATGGAGAACTCTAAAATATAATTATATTAGTCATGATAATCAGTGTTTGATAAGGTTTCTTATAATTGTTTAAAGGCAGGAGATTTGTCTTTGTAGCATTAAATTTGTTTACATTGCACTTGAAGGCGGCTATGTTGTAGTCAACAGGGAAGCACTCCAATGGAATTGAATTCCACAGATGGAAAACTATTGTTACTGGAAGTTCTGTTTAGTTTTTGGTATACAAAGGAAGAATAGAAACTTCTTTGCAATAGGGCTAACCAGACGAGTACTTGCTATAAAAGTTTTACAGGAGGAGCAAAAGAATATAGCTTCGTCGAGCACCTACGATGAAAATAAAAATAGAGTAGAGAAAGACTAGCAACGTCGCTTCTGTGACAACGGGACTGTAGGGAAGAATAAATGATACCCACTAGATTGCTAAGTCGGTTTTTGTATTCCGCCAAGGCAACATAAACGTGGTCTGAGCTGCACCACCCCAGATGTGGCATCATTATTCCATCCTAAAACGTATCTGCCACTTATACAGGTAGAAGATTGTGTCAGCAGTGTAGGCACTTTCTGGGAGGGGTAGACTGATCCAACCATTTTACAAGGGACCTTATCAACAGATTTAAGTCTCTCATTTCAAGTCTGTAGTGAAAGTCAGTCCTAGGAGCTTATCAAGACAATGGACGTCCTCAATTGTGATGAAGATCGAAAAGTTCGTGTTCAAATTTTTTCGATTTAGATTGTGCACGGTAATCTGAATACATTGAACAAATACAAACGATTCGACACTTACACTTTGTTTTATTAGTTAATCTCTTTCACGACGGACTGACACTTTTGTCGATTTAATGCGACCGAGTAAAACAACCGTTCTCGTCAGAGTTAAGAGACGTTGAGAGTGATCACTATTTAGATGGGTGACAATTTAAGAACATCTAGTGCCGTAAGTTTGAAAGTGGAAATAGCTGGAAAAAAGAAACTTTCTTTAATACCTTTTGGAAAAGTATAAATCCATATATCCACCCATCCCCCTTAGCTATGGACAAAACAGTAGGGTAGACTTGAATCTCCAACTTTGGTATGGTATCTGGTGTAGGAGAAGGAAAACTCTAATATGATACCAGTCATTCACTGCTTATTCCGGCGTGGGTGTATATTAGTAATGCTATAGCATTTTAAAAGATTATACAAATAAAACACTTGATTTTCTATTGAGATTTTCCAGTCTAAATGGCACTTTCAAAGTTTTGGTATCCGTACGCATGTGTGTTGTATCTGGAAGAAACAGGGGGAACACACTGTGTTTATGATTTTATATGATGCGCTGGAATATGCTTGCGTCTGTGATTGGCTGAAAGAAACTGCCGATTTAAACTTTTGACCAATCGAGAGTCGATACGTAAAGCCAATATTTTCTGCTACTGCTGCTCCTAAAAAAGTTAATGCTTTGATGTTTAGTACTCAATCAATAAGTACTCAATTGATAAATTACAGTAGAACTATTAGTTTTAGGGGGTCAAAGGTCAGACACTCAATTTAGATGAAACTTCAAAGGTCAAAGAATGCGTTTATTTACAATTTAGAATATAAATAAATTAAAGAGAGACACACGAAAACAATGAAAGAAAAGTGAAAGATCATCATCATCATCATCATCATCATCATCATCATCATCATCATCATCATCATCATCATCATCATCATCATCGGTTTAACGTTCGTTTTTTACATGCTGTCATACGTTGAACGACTTTAAGAAATTGACTTCCAAACTAACCTATCTCTTGTCAGGTCTTTATTTATTCCTCTTTTTCTCAAATCCATACTTACCACTTACCTTTGCCTTCCCTTTTGAACTGACCCTGCTACCTCAACTGTTCCACATCTACTAACATAAGAACTATCATTTATTTTGTCGTAGCCATGTCATCAAAGTCTCTTGTTCTGCACACATCTTCCTATACTGTTCAAATTTAATCTTTGTCTGAGGTCATTAGATATAAGCCTGCCTGTAAGACTCATATTACACATCCATCGTATAATACTCGTATGATTTATCTCTATGCAACGTATGTACTCAATGTTAACTGGCCAGGTTTTACTTCAATACATCATCACACTGCGTATATATGCCACAGTGATAACGCTCTGCTGGTTAGTAATGTCATTTGAAAATAATTTAAGAGAAAATTCTACAGAAAAACTTCCTTGCTCAAATATTTTTTGAGCATTTAAAAAGTTTTAATTTATCAGAGTGAGTTTTATTTTCAATTTACTGGTGATTATTGCGAGGAGAAAGATTCATCCGGGGCAAGTTGCTATTTGTTTTAAGAGAAAAAAGCGGAATTGTTTAAAAATCCCACTGCGCTTTCTACATCAATCTGCATAATTTACTATTGATAATAATATTCCTTTTGAAATACTAAATATCTATCAGGGTAAATACTATTAAGAAAAAGAAGGACCCTTTCTTCTTCTTCTTCTTCTTCTTCTTCTTCTTCTTCTTCTTCTTCCGTAAAAAGAATTATTATTGTCAGCTATATATTCTTTAAATAAATAAAACGAATAACTTTCTTCTTTATTTATTTACTTAAAATTGTAGAAATTTAATTCTTTAAAGAAAATAATAATAATTCTTTGTCTTCTTACCGTAAAAATAATTATCAGCTAAATATTCTTCAAATGAATAAAACGAATGGATACTTTTTTAAGTGTATTTATTTAAAATTGTACCGTTTTAGTCGACGGGACGACATAATTTGGTTTTGGGACAATTTATTTTAAAAAGGGTTAAGTCGGATTTTTTTACCGTAGCGAAATCAGATTAATCATCAATCACTATCTTTGCTAATCGAATGATCTATTTTTTTTAAATGTGTGTGAAAGGTGATAACGTAGTACGAACATGAAGTGGCTTGTCGTATTATTATATTGATTTAGTTCAGTTCATTTGACTCGAAAACGTAAAGGAAGTAGATTTGATTGTTGGATTATTATAAACGAAAGAAGACGAACATGCCAGATTGATTAAGTGAAGTAATTGTAGACGAAGTACGATAAAATAGCTATTGGATTTTAGTCGTAGAAAGGAAGAAATAGATGTTAAAGTGTATACTCGAGAGATCCAGTCATCGATGCGACTCTAAAGTTGATTGACTTTCTGGAGACCCTATGACCTCCGCAAAATTACTGTACTAAATGTAGCAATATTTATATTTTTCGATTCCATTTATCAGCTTCAAAAGATTCCCAAGAGATCAATAATTCTTTCGCATTTCATGGGTTTTTGGTTGACCGAAATCAATTTTTTCTTTGAGTTGAGAAATATTTTTCCGAGCTATTATCAGAATATTCGTCGTCTTTCCAGACATAGGCGTCTTAGCAGGTCCTGGATTTCATCTAAAGTCCGAATGAAGCAAGCTGCTAGCTGAAAACAGATCCTGGTTGGCCTATATCTAAAAAAAAACAACAACATTATCTTTTGATCCATCTTATATAAATAGCGCTTTCATCCGTCTGTCCGTCACATTTTTTTTAACGTAATAAATACAATGCAGAATTTGTCTCATTTAGAAATATCAGAAATCTTAATTACTCTTAGAAACGGGGAATATTGTGCTAATAGTAAACCATTAATTCCCAACAAATATAGCGGATGCCATGACTGTAAATCGAAACAGAAACCCTGAGAGCTTTAGTCTGATGTTCTACCAAACTGACCTATTTTTACTTTCTTATGAACAAAGCTTAAAACCTTGACTTAACAAAATAATTATAGCTTTGGCGTGACGTCATCGTTTTATGCTTTCCGTCATGTTTCAAAACATGAATTCAAACATAAGCGATAATAAAAACAATAAATTAATGTTACTTAAAAATGGAAGACGTCATAAAGGAAGAATGACAACGTTAAAAGGTCAAGGGAGAGAATAGAAGAGACCCGATAGTAATAGAGTAGACTATACGACGGCTCGTCTAGTCATCTAAATAGTAATTTATATTTTACAAAATGAGTAAATAAAGAGCATTTTTTGTACACAATTGTAATAATTCCAACAGAAGTAACTTATAGTGATGCCATTGAAAGATAAATTCTTATCGCATTGCCATTTTCCTTAACATTATTTGTATGACATATGACTTAACAGTAATTTTAGTTTACATTTAACGGTACCGTTACGCTAACGGCTCGCGCACCGTTTTCGTCATTTTCCCCTTTTATTGCCACAGGCTTACTGTTAGGATACAATGAAATACAGCGCTTTTGTTTTATTTTGGATTAATCACAACGTTCGTAGGTAACTAGAGGCCATCCTCCCAGACATTACTACCTCCTATCAGAAGCGGGTGGGTTCTGCAACGCTCTCATTAGTGGTGGTGTATTAACAGAACCGCCCATTATATTTTTAGTTGAAATTGACTTTTGACACTTACTTAGATTATAAATAGACTTTTAACGGTTTCGTTACGCACAGTTTTCGTCCTTTTAAAAATGCTAGATTAAAAATGCGGATTTAATGCTAGTATAGGATTACTACAGGGAATGTATTGTTTTGATATCAAACATTAACTTCCTTCCAGTGTTTGTGTATAAACACAAGTACTTACCCCCCCCCCCAAACACCCTCGCTTTTCGTACTTATTAAATAATACAAACGTTTAAATGGTATTTATGAATATAATACTTATAGAACACTAAAACTAATATTTATAGATAAGTAAACAATCGAGTAAAAATAATTATATAGAGTTAAAAGATGAGAGCAGGAGTTTATTGGATCTTTCGATTTATTCGGGTAATGCTCGTGCACGGATGCGTTTGTTAAAACCACAGCGAATCCAGAGAATCGAATCCTAAGTATATAATAAGTAAATAAAAACACATATTCTGCTTTTGTTTTTACGATCGAACACTTTGCATAGAACTAAATGTCTTATGTAGAACAGTTAAGGTAGCTAGGTCAGTTGCCAGGAAAAGGCCAAGCAAAACATGTGAGAATGTGATAAAAATGGACTTGAGAGAAAGAGGAATAAGGTAAGACCTGGTCATAGATAGGTGACTTTAGAAGACAATTTCTAAAAGCCGTTCAAGGCATGCCGGCATTTAAAATGGACGTTAAACCGAATATGACGATGATCATATCTGTTAGGAACAAACATTCTACTTAGTAAAATGAAATAGACATATTAAAGTGAGATAACTTGTCAGAGTTACTTCCCTTGCGTTGAATTGGCGAGTAACTTCCCTTGGACTTCCAACAGAGACGGACATTTTAGAAAGACGTTGTCGTATCAAGCTCCAACATAAATGTTCAATTACTTAGTAAATCCTCTTCTTCCAATTATAAAAAGTAAATAAATAATTAATTCGTGACCATAATAAGTTTTCTCATTCAAATTCTTTCTCATATATTTGTTTATTTATTCACATTCACATATTTAAATTTACACCCACCCAATATCACTTCAATAACCGACACGGTTACTTCAATATCTTATGAGGATAAAATAAAATGTTTCCAGATTACGCCTTTCTCTGATAATTATTCAGTTAACTCAGATCATAAAGGAATGAAAAGAACACCTTACAATTAAGACGCTTTCTGTATATGTATGGAAAGTATTGACCGTTCACGAGTCTAATGTTTGGTTCTTTAATATTTTTTCTTGCTTTTCCAGACCGTACCCATTCATTGGTGAGTGCCACAAGATACCGTTGATGCTGCTGTGTATCTCAAGCCTTATTGGTGCCGGAAGTATGTGCACTATCAGCCTCCTTGTCACTATTTACACTTACAACAGAGTTCTGGTATGGTATTTATTGTTTCATTTTAAGCAAATTTAATGCGTAGAAAAACATTATTAACATTGTTATGACCTTTTGAACTAGCTCGTTTCAAATAATAATGGCCCCCTGAAACTCTGGGTTTTAAAACGTCATTCTAACACTGAATGTATAGTTTATTTCTGGTAAATGTTAACATAATCAATAATTAATGTGTTCTCAATAATAATTTGTAACATTTTTCAGATAGAAAGTATTTTTGAGGTATAGAAGACTCTAAATGATGGACATGCCAAAATATGACCTTCGCCTTCTTATGTTGCATAACAGTCATTCAACATCAAATACACCCTATTCAGATTAGATTTTAAATTCTAATCATATGTATAAAATTCGGGGAAGACAATAGAATTGTACCCGAAACATTCGTTCTTGGCCTTTTGGCTAAGATCAAAGTGTAGTATCTGTTCCGATGGATACTGCACCCCATAGACTGGTATTGTCTTGGCCTTCGGGCCTTGATTTACGCCGGTCTATGGGTCTGTCCTGTGCAGTTCTAGGAGGTCCACCCTCCCAGGCTTCGCCTTCCCTCTTTGGGGAGGAGTAAGTTCATTGCTTACTGCCTGAGGCGCCCCTACCGGGGAATGCCGACAGGGCTGCACAGGCAATTTTTAAACCCCACTTTCCCGACCCGACCTTGGGTCACATCTCACTTGTGGGAGTAAGATAAAAACTGGCCTTGTGCCTAACTCCTGGAGAGGAGTAAATCAATACCCAATGTGCCAAATTTCTATGTGCCACCCCTTAGGGAGCTATGGAGCAGAACCTCCTTAAAAGTTGAAATACGTATATCCGATTTTAATGAAATTATATCCATATGTATAAGACAGTAATTGTGAGAGATTTCTAAAATTCTAGTTTTTATCGACTATACAAAGGAGTGAAACGATGGTGAGTAAAAATCAAAAGGAAAGTAATATGGTGTTATAGGCGTAGTGACAACAGGACATAGTAGTGTTCCTTATTACATTCCCAGCATCGGCGAGTATCCCTGCTAGTCTTTCTTATCTGTCTTAGCTTTTTCCAGAATCTTATTATAAAGTTATTTTTAGAATTTCTTATTTCAGACCTTTGTTTTCCTATGGAGAATAAATAAATACATTTTGGGACATTTTTAACAAGAGCCAACAAAACAAAACAAAAAAAAAGGTGTGGAATAACAAATATACAACAAATAAATGTTACCTGGATAACTTTTTTGTATTGTAACTTATTTTAAAGCGTTTTTTTTAGTTCAATACTGATCTAGTGTCAACTCTTTTAAGTTAGAACGTAAACACATGGCGTCTCGATAATCGCTCAAAAATCGAAAATTTCACAAAAAATACTGTTAATGAAAATATACAGTTCAGTTGAATATGACATTTTCGCACGATTCGGGACAGTTATTAGCTGTGATTCTGCTTACTTTTCGATTTTTAAGATATTATCCACATTACTCTAATATCAGCCATTTTGCTCTTCATTCTAACACTAGTTTTGTATTGAACTAAAACGCTTCAAAATAAGTTAAAATTAAAAAAAAAACTTATCAGGTAGGTAGAAGAGTAACTTATTTTTCGTTTGGCAAAATTTATTTTTTGTATATTTGTTTTGTTTTTTTACCCCTTTTTTTGTCTTGTTGGCTCTTGTGGAATATACCCAATATTTTTGAATAAATAAATTACATTAAAAAAATTGTTTTTTTTTTCATGCAGGATCACCAAAAGCGGGTGGCTGCCCAGAGAGAACGAGAAGCCGCGAATCAAGCTGCTGCCCCGAAAAAGAAAAAAGACCGCGAACAACGCGCCCACGAGAATATCGCAATGGACGTAAATTCGCCCGATCGATTGTCCGTCCAAAATTCGGAGGTTGAGTTCAGCAGCTATTTGTGAAAAAAGAAGTAAAAAAACACACTTCACTAAAAGTAGGAGGAAGTTGCCACGTGTAGCGGAAGAAGAATTGGTGATGGACTTGGTAGTAGAAAAGGAACTTTTTTTTAAATGACAAAGGAAATTAAAAAAAAAAGTGGGGGTTCGTTTAAATGTAAAAGACAAAACCATCCATTGAATGGTGATTCTGTTTAGAGTCGTAGTTTCAAGATGACAGAATGTAGCTTCAAAACAGTCAGTGCGGTCGTGACGGTCTTCTTTGGGCATATTGAAACGGTTAGCTCCGAAAATGGCTGCCAAATTTTATCGACTAGTTGGGTATTTTTTTTTACTGAAGTCAACAGAACAAAAAAGGAGTAAAAAACAAACAAACAAACAAATATTTTTTATTTACTAATTTCCCAACTACATTTTCTTTAAAATAATTTATGTCGCCAATAGTAACGTTTCCCATTTTTTATTTTATTTATAGTTGCAATTGGTTCAAACCAACGATCCATTTCTTTTCAAAAAATGTTTTCTCCGTCAATTCTTGTTAATAAAATATGTCAGAATCCCCAAATAGTGATTTGCTATGGTTTTAGACGGGCTGGGGTATCGTATTCTGTTTTGAACATAAATGCAATACTAAAATAATCCTTGACTTTCACTTTTAGTTAATGTCCTAATGTATGCTCGTTTATTATTTATATCGGGCATGTTTCTTTTTCTTCCAAACAACTTATTTTCCCAAACAATTTTTTACATTTTTATTTAAAATGATGTTTTGATAAAACAAATAACATTAAACATTAAACACATTAAGTTATAGCAAGTTTAATTGTCTACTCGAAACGCGGACAAAACCAGTCGACCGGAAAAAGAAAGCTGATTGATATAAATAAAGAAGGATAATAACTCAAATTTTTACCATTTCTTTTGAGAGGAGAAACTTATAAAATTATGTTTATCTTTGTTTTATGAGTTATAGCAAATTACTAACCCGTACCTTACTAGGGAATGTTAGCCTTAAAAAATAGTAAAACTCGGAGTTATCTCCATTCTTTATTATTTATATCGGCCATTTCTTTTTGTCCGGTTGACTTTTCTGTCCGCGTTTCGCGTAGACGATTAAACTCGCCCCAACTAATGTTTTTAATACTTAATGTTATTTTTTAATGTATACCTAAAACAAAATGGACTTTCCATGAACAGACTTTCTGTCCGAGAACTTCTCATCTTTGGAACGCATTGCTACGGGTATACTTCCCTTCAGACTACAACATGACTGTCTTCAAGTCCAATGTCAACAAATACTTGTCGAAACGTTCTTCTATGTAGTCGAATTTCTATTCGTTTTTTTTTCTGGCGTCTAAGTATTATTTATCATCTGACAATCTCATTAAGCTTTTTCTCGAGTGGCTTTTCGCCTTGGTACGTGGCGACTCATTAATATATAAAATCCCCAAAACTAAAACATGATATCTCTGCGCTTGTTTTACAAGTATTTCCGCGGAATCTGCTTTGATGAACTTACTTCACTTGTAACTCCCTCAATTATAAAGGTCCCTAGATGCCGGAAGATTTCCTATAATAACTTCTTTTTTTTCAGATTGCTTGCGTTTAAAATTCTATTCCTGCTCCCTGTTTCCCTAACCAACTCCCCACTCAGGTTCCATCTATCCTATAAATAGTACGTGTACCTTGCGTTTCAGTGGCAGTATTTCTTGCTATGGGCGAATAAAAGTAAAAAAGAAAGTTACAAAAATAAGTTGTTTGGTAGCAATGCCGAAATCCCAATAAGCGACCATACATGACGCACAAAACAAACAAAACACCAAAAAAACAAAAAACAAATAAATAACGGAAAAACAATTTTTTGTTGATTATCAATCAGAATATCTGCATTTTTTAAAAATCAACAAATATTTACACGGTGTGAAAGTCAGGGTTCGTTTGTCAGCTACGATTGTAACTTTTTCCAAATTTCTTTTTGGATAGTCTGAAATGATGACATCTCAACCAATAAGTAATCGCAAGAAATAATGCAAAAAAAGAATGCTAGACTTACTACATTTGGGTGTCAGTTACACACGGCTTACTGTCACGGCCACACCAACTACTGGTTTCGTTTTTCAAGCTACTTTCTGGCATTTTAAAATGGAAACGGGACCACTTCGTTTTCGTATTAGACATTTATGAGAGAATTAACTAATTTGAACAAAACAAACAAAAAACGTGCTGTATAAAAAAAACTTTAATTGAAAAGGCATTCAAACGAACTTTTGTACTTTTAGTAATTGGCGTGAAAGAATCGGAATGAACAAGTTATATCTCAACTCTGTATATAATTAAAAATTAATAAATAAATGATAATGATAATAACCTATCATTAATGGAGATTTGGAATGTGTCTGTCTGAACTCGAAACTATACTATTATTATTATCTGTTAATGCTTAATTCAGTTTTTGCTATATTATTTCAGATTAATGTATCATTTTTCAATGCTCAATTCAGGGCGAGGGGGTTATTCAGTATCTGTTCTGTTGTCATGATACAATCCGCCCATGCATTACTTCATCCTTTTCCTTTTTTGGGTGGTGGGGTCAGTGTAGTATCTGTTCTGTGGTCATGATACAATCCTCCAGGAGATTACCATATCCTTTTTTTTGTGTGGGGTAGTGTACTATCTGTTCTGTTGTCATAACCCCATCCTCCCAGGCATTAACTCCTTTTCTTTGAGGGTGATGTAGTGTAGTATCTGTTCTGTTGTTATAAGACATACATTACCTCCTCCTTGAGGGGAAGCAGTGTCGTATCTGTTCTGTTGTCATGATACCACCTCCAGGCATTACATCCTCATTATTTTAGGGGGAGGGAGGGATAGTGTAGTATTTGTTCTTTGATCAAGAACCCATCCACACTCATCCTTTTTTGTTGGGGAGGGTTAGTGTATATCTGTTGTGTTATCATGAGACCATCCTACCAGGCATTACCTTCTTCTTTGGGTGTAGCGTAGCATATGTTCGTTCGTCATATATACTAGCAAAAATCTGCGACAAGACGGAACATATTTTTGCTAATAATAATAATAATAATAATAATAATAATAATAATAATACACGAAGAAAACACACGGAACTTGCAAGAGAACTGAAAGGAATATGGAAAATAAAGAAAGTCAATATCATACCAATAATCGTAATCGTAGGAGCACTAGGAAACAGCCCCGAAAAAGTTGAAAAAAGACTGCGAGAAATTGGAATCAAATGGAAGACTGAGACTATACAACGGACAGCAATGATGAAAATAGCTGATATCTTAAGAAAAATCCTCGAATGCAGAAACCAACCCACATGAACTGCGAACGACCACCAGTCACATGGGAATTTCTATAGAAATAAATCAAAAACATAGAAAGACGACCACCACATAGTTGTGAAGTGTCAAGGAGGATGGAAAGATCGAGAAGGGAGAGCATTAACCAGACCTCCAGTTGAAGGGTGAGAAAGTAATGGGATCTTTGGGAGGTTTATTGGCGCCATAATCCAAGAGAAGACTAATGGTCGTTGCCCGCGAGAAATCAATGGTACGCGGCTGTTGTGATAACGCAGAATCATTTGCAATGGTTATCGAAAGAGGTGGATAGTACTGGAAATCTGTAGAAACTTGCTGTCACTCAGAATCTAGGGTAAACCATCGGTTATTATCAGTGAGCAATCTCTAATAAGACCTGTGTAAGAACTCCTAGTGATAAGTTAATAATAATAATAATAATAATAATAATAATAATAATAATAATAATAATAATAATAATAATAATAATAATAATAGTAATAAATGCAGAAACTAACCCGCATAATCTACGAACGGTAACCAGTCACATGGATGTTATAATAATAAGAAGACAAAACCACAGGAAGAACACCACCACACGAACCAAGGAACAGAAACTGCAAGAAATCTTATAAACTGCCCTCCCTCAAAGTGATGGTACCAGCCTCGGCTGACACCACACAAAATAGTCGTAAAGGGTCAAGTAGGGTGGGAAGACCGAGGAGGGAGAGCACTAACCAGATCGACTGGAAGACTGCGGAGAGTATTGGGATATTGGGGAGGCTTATTGCCACCGAACTCCCAGAGGAGACCAATGGTCGTTGCCAGCGAGAAATCAATTGTAAACAGCTGGTGCGATACCGCAAAGTCATTTGCAATGGTTATTGAAAAGAGGTGGAGACTACTGGAAATCTGGGGAGGCTCAGACTCCAGGGACCACCACTAGTTATTATCAGTGAGCAATCACTGACGGTGATTTGTGTGGGAACTCTTAGTGAGTACAAATAATAATGATAATGATAAAAATAAAAATGATAAAATAAAACTCAATGAATAACACCCAATACATAAAATTGACCCCGGTACCTTCTTCAAAAGGAGACTTCAGTAATACACCGTTTTAAACGATGAATTCAAACGCCGCCCCCTCTGTTTCCATTTTTCAAGACGCCGAAAATCTCCTACAATCTATTGACGATCTTCAAAATACAACCCTTTTAAAATAAAAATACAAAACTACAAATAAATAATTAAATAAAACACTTTAAAACACAAAACAATAAATAAAATAAAACTCTATGAATCCCAACCAATATACTATTTCCAAATAGACACTTCAGTAATGCACCGGTTTTTAACGATGAACCGAAACGCCATTTCTCATTGTTTTTTTTTGTTTTTTTTTATCTCATTTCAGCACGCTGACGATCCCCTTTGGGGTATAGTCTTTTTTAAATTTAAAAAGTCAACCAATCTGGTAAAACCGCTGTACAATTCTGAAATATGTAACGTATAGTTTTAAAATAAATACTATATATATATATATATATATATATATATATATATATATATATATATATATATATATATATATATATAATATTAAATAACCAATAATAACAATGCTTTCAAAAACAGGAAAACTATTTCTGATCACTTCACGCTACTATGTGCTACGTTCGGACTAAAACTTTCATCAACTATTCAGTTTGAAAGAGATGGAAAAAAGGTATTTTAATACATTTTTAGTTGAAATTCTGATGAAAAAGTATAGCCTCGAAAATTAAATTGAAAAAAAAAATTGGACAGTTACTTGAAGGAAATTAGATTATCATAACAATTGACAGCATTACTAAGACCTGAATGATACGAAAAAGATAATATTTAACGAAATTTTGTCTCTCCCTGTCTGAGGTAGTAAAAACTCGATGGTCGCTACAAAAATAATGATAACTGATTCATGAAAAGTCGTGTAGAATGCTACTGTTCGTGCTGATCATATTGATAATAATAATAATAATAATAATAATAATAATAATAATAATAATAATAATAATAATAATGATTGTAGTAGCAATAATGATAACTATGATGACGGTAGTGATGATGGTGATAATAATAATAACAATAATCCAAGCTACAGGTCAACTGGCATAGGGGGTAGAGAATCTCCGGTAAGCCATAGCGAACGCATCATCTCGAAGGATAGCAAATACCTGATGGAATGCAACATCATCTGTAAATACCAAGTTGGCATCCGGCGGGATTTAACTACATTTCCTGGCCAGGATTGGGATTTAAGCTTTGGTTACCAACTCTCCTAGAGATGGCATCTCAATAAAAAAATACTAGGGAAGGAAAACCTTACACAGACCATTCCTTATATTATTCCAATATGAGTGTTAAAAATTATCAAACTAAAATCGACGTAAGGGGTCCGGAATGTCAATTACTGGCCCTACGTCCGGCAGGAGAACGAACGAGGTTTCCCAACTTGTCATCCAGCGAAAACCCCGAAACACTAACAGTAAAACTAGAACTAATTGGACTCAGGCCTTAAACAGAATTGTGATGACATGTTATTTGAAAAGTGATCCTCCAAAGAGACGATGTAGACAACGAATGTACCGAAGCTGGGATGAGCTAGGCCTGTTTGAATTATCAGAAAGAAAGCTAGCGGGACAATCCCGGGTGATTACAACGAATAAATGGGTATCTGCTATTGAAATTGAAGAACTAAAAAAGAGAAATTGGCAGAGAAGACTTAAACGAGCTTGTGGAGATATACACACTTGATGTAGTTTAAGAAAAGTCTAGGGTAGAAAAAACAACAAACT
Organism: Sepiola atlantica; assembly: GCA_963556195.1. NCBI lineage: Eukaryota > Metazoa > Mollusca > Cephalopoda > Sepiida > Sepiolidae > Sepiola > Sepiola atlantica. The sequence continues at coordinate 101,045,569 of OY744520.1, forward strand.
CTGAGAGCTAAATATTGTAACTAATGGTAATCAGGCTGTTTCCACAGATGTAATCGTAAAACATATGATAGAACATGGAGTGACAGAAGAAGATGTTGATATTCTCAGATTGTTAAACGAGAAGATAAGAGCTGGCAATTAAGAACAGCTGCCAAACCTGAGATTTTCAATAGGAAGACGTAAAACTGGCACCATCAAAGTGAATGAAGTCTTGTCATTTGTATTAGTAAATAATCTTGATAAGTGTAATAAAGTTATTAAAGCTGCTGCCAATAATGTGTCAAATCTACTCGGAATAGAAAAAACGAAAAATAGAAGTAAAGAAAGAGCCCTGGTGGTGAAAACGTTTAAATTGTCAGATAAAACAACTTAGAGAGGATTTAAGTAAAGTGCAAGCTGCCAAAAATGTCAAACTCAAAAGTCAGAGCGCTTGTGAAAGACAAATCCCTGAGTTTGACATACACCGAAAAGGTTTCAAGTCTGTAATTGAAGAACTGAAACAGTGTGTCGTAGCTAAGACTTCCAAATTTAAACGTTACAGCGACAGAATTGAGCAGAATCGGCTAAACAGACTGTTTAAGAAAAACCAAAAACTCCTTTTTGAACAACTGGAAGGAATTGAAAGAGGAATGACGTTATTCCTAATACTGACCAATCTCTTGAATTCTGGAAAGGCATTTAGGAAAAGGAAGCAAAGCATCAAAATGATGCAGAATGGATCAAAGATATTGAAAGGGGGTGTCCTCTAGAGCAGAACGACAAACGCAATATAACAGTCACCGCTGAGATGTTGAAGAAGAGGGTTAAAAAGCTTTCAAATTGGAAAGCACCTGGACCTGACGGAGTCCAGGGATACTGGTTTAAAAAAGACCTGGCTCTTCACCCACGTCTTGCAGAAATGATCAATTGCTGTGTGACAACAGGTAGCTTCCATGAATAGCTGACAAAGGGTACTACTGTGTTGATCATAAAAGATAAGACAAAAGGAGTAAAGTGACAAACTTTAGACCAATCACTTGTGTCTCAGTTATGTGGAAACTTTTCTAGTGAAAGTATTTATGGTCATTTAGACTAAAACAATTTGCTGCCTGAGGAATAGAAAGGCTGTAAAAAAAACCATGGCACGAAAGATCAGCTCCTGATCGATAAAATAATCCTTAGAAACTGAAAAAAAAAAACTACTGATCTTGCCACAGAGTGGGTAGATTATAAGAAAGCATTTGATATGGTGCCTCATTCATGGATACACAAATGCTTGGAGATTTTCAGAATAGCCCCCAACAGTCTAACCGTTTTAAAGAATAGCATGAAGAATTGGGAAAACAATTTAACTTCAGGAGGTGTTGCATTAGGTAAAGTGAAAATCAGTAGAATGATTTCCCCCCTTTGCTATTTGTCATTAGTTTGATCCCAATGACACTTCTCTTACGTAATGTGAAGGCAGGATATGAACTTGGGAAAGGACCTCCTACAGTCAACCACTTACTATTCATAAATGACCTTAAAGTATTTGGAAAGAATGAAAACCAAATTGATACCCTAATGAATACGGTTAAATTATTTAGTGACGACATACTAATGGAATTTGGCATTATTAAATGTGTCATTCTTGTTATAGAAAAAAGTGGTAAACAGATGGCCTTGAACTCCAAACAACAGATCTGATAAAGAATGTAAACAGCGAGAGGGGCTACAAATACTTGGGAATACTGGAGGCAGATAAGATTAAAAACAAGGAAATGAAAAACCAGGTCACAGCTGAGTACAACAGAAGAGTAAGGATTATTCTTAAATCACACATCCACAGTCGAAATACAATCTCTGTTATCGATGCCAGAGCAGTAGCTATCATTCGATATACTGTCGGTATACTTGACTGGAATGTATATGAACTAAAATGTTTGGATTCCAAAACAAGGAAAATGCTTACAATTTATAGAGCTTGTGCAAAGAAAGGTGATGCAGATCGATTGTATCTACCTAGAAAAGAAAGGTGGTCGAGGTCTACTTTGTGTTGAAGATGTTGTGAATATAGAAACAGGTTGTCTATATAAATATATTTCTGAAAGTAATAAGATTCTTCTCTGTGAAGTGAAAAGAGAAGACATACTAATAACTTGGGTGAAAATGAATCAAAGGTTACAAGAGAGAGGGTTACAATTATTTGGAAATAAACTACACAGTGTATTCTTTAAGAATACTGCATTCAAAGATAATGACAGCTAAACTTGGTTGGTCGGGGGTGATCTCAAAAGATCTACTGAGAGCACCTTTATGGAAACCCAAGAACAAACCACTCACACTAGGTCGATCAAGCATTACATTGACAAAACTGCAGAATCATTGATATGCCAATTGTGTAATGAAATGGAAGAAACCTTAGCGCATATTATATCGGCATGCCATATGCTAGCACAATAACAATATAAAAAATGGAGACTCGACAAAGTCGCTCAGGTACTACACTGGCATATATGCAAACTTTATGAATTGGACAACAATGAGAAGTCGTATGAGCATAAGCCAGGAGTGGTACAGGAGAACGACAATGTCAAAATTCTTTGGGACATGCGCATACAAACTGATAAGGTTCTTGAACATTTCAAACCCGACTTAATCTTTCTAAACAAAAATCATTGATATAGCCTGCCGCTTCGATACCAGAGTGCAGGAGAAAGACCACGAAAAAAATATCAAGACCTAAAATGAGAATTAGTTAGACTATGGACATGTAAAGAAGTCAAGGTGATTCCCGTTGTAATTGGGACGCTTGGAACCATAACGAAAAGCCACCATAAATGTCTTAAATAGATTGACGAGGCAATTTCTTTCCCAATTCTGCAAAAGGCTTGCCTGTTAGGAACGGCGAATGTGTTAAGGTACAGCTTGAATGTCTCAAGTCAAGGGAATTGACTTGGTGTTTAAAAAAGAAAAATCCAACTAAAAACATCCCAAAGTTGAGACTATTATGAAATAATAATAATAATAATAATAATAATAATAATAATAATAATAATAATAATATGTATCCGCAAAACAAACGTATCAGAATGGATGACAGAAGGAAGAACAACATTAATACAAAAAGACCCCAAAAAAGGAACGACCCCCAGCAACTACAGACCGATAACATGTCTACCAATAATGTGGAAAATTCTCACAGCACAACTGAGAGAACAAATCTCCTAATCCCTGGACAAACGTGGACTGCTCCCCGAGGAACAAAAAGGATACCGGAAAGGACAAAGAGGAGCACATGATCTACTATACATTGATCAAAAGACCCTGAAGGAGGTGAAGAGCAGACAAAAGAACATAACCATGGCATGGATTGACTACAAGAAAGCCTACGACAGAATCCCCCAAACATGGATAATTGAATGCTTAAAAATATACAAGATACCAGACAGGATTATTAATCCCATCCAGAAAGCAATGGAAACATGGAGACTAAAACTGACAGCCGGAGGACAATACCCGTCTGAGATAAAAATACAGAGAGGCATTTTTCAAGGAGACTCTCTATCACCACTATTGTTTATAATAGCCATGATGCCACTCAACTACATACCCAGAAAGTGTGATGCCGGATACAGGTTTACGGATACAGAACAAAGAATAAACCACCTGATGTACATGGATGACCTTAAACTGTTTGCAAAAAACAAAAAAGAACTGGAAAAGCTGATAAATACAACCAGGATATTCAGCCAGGATATCCAAATGGAGTTTGGAATAGAAAAATGTGCACTGCTAGAGATCAAAAGAGGAAAACTGGAAACGACAGAAGGTATAGAACTCCCCAACCAAGAGGAGATGAGGGCGTTAGGAGAACAAGAGAGTTATAAATACCTGGGAGTTCTGGAAGCAGACACAATCAAATATACAGAAATGAAAGAGAAGATTGGAAAAGAATATCTACGAAGAACAAGGAAACTCTTAGAAACTAAACTATATAGCAGAAACCTAGTAAAAGGGATAAATACATGGGCTGTATCACTAATAAGATACTCTGGACCATTCATAGGCTGGACAAAAGAAGAACTCAGGCACCTTGACCAAAGGACTAGAAAACTAATGACTATGCACAATGCATTGCACCCAAAAGACGATACGGACAGACTCTACATGAAAAGAAATGAAGGAGGTAAAGGACTGGTAAGTATAGAAGACTGTGTGGAAGACACCAAAAAAGAGCTGGAGAAATATGTAACCCAGAACACGGAAAGACTGATCACCACAGCAAGAGACACCAGCCCAACAAACAACTCCGGAAGCACTGAACCCAGAAACAAAAAGACAAGAAAGGAAAAGTGGGAAGAAAAACAACTACATGGACGCTTTATAAGACTCACAAGCGATGAAGCCAATGAAAACAGCTGGGCATGGCTAAGAAAAGGACACTTGAACAGAGAAACGGAATCTCTGCTGACGGCCGCACAGAACAATGCGATTAGGACAAACTTTATTAAAGCAAAGATAGATAAAACCCAGGAAAACAGCAAATGTCGATTGTGTGGACAAAGAGACGAAACGATAAATCATATAATAAGTGAATGCAGCAAGCTAGCACAAAGGGAATACAAGAACAGACATGACAGCGCGGGGAAAGAAGTACACCGGGAAATGTGCAAACAACTGAATTTCGAATATGCAAAAAAAAACGCTACAAATACAAACTAGAAACTGTACTAGAAAACGAAAAACACAAAATCATATGGGATATGAATGTACAAACAGACAAACCCATAACAGCAAGGAGACCGGATATGATAATAATCAACAAGAAAGAAAAATCCTGCAACATCGTGGACTTTGCCGTTCCAGCAGACCACAGAGTGAAGATCAAAGAGACGGAAAATAGAAGCAAATATACTGAACTTGCCAGAGAATTGAAAGGAATATAGAACATGAAGAAAGTCAGTATAACACCAATAATCATAGGAGCACTAGGAACAGTCCCCAAAATCATGGAAAAAAGACTAGGAGAAATATGAATCAAGGGGATAACTGAGACTATACAAAGGACAGTAATGATCAAAACAGCTACAATCCTGAGAAATGTCCTCGAATGCGGAAACCAACCCACATAAGCAACGAATAGAGAACAAACACATGGAAGCACAAGACAACAGAACCGGGGAAAATACAACCGCACGAGAGAGGCGCAAGCATAGGCTAACGCCACGAAAATTATGGACAGAGGGTCGAGGAGGGAAAGCGCAAACCAGACCTCCACTGGAAGAGCGTGGACAGCTCTGGGACCTAGGGGAGGCTTGTTGCCACTCGGGCCCCAGAGGGGACCAATGGCCCTTATCAGCGGGAAATCGTTGGTAGGTGGCTGTTGCGATACCGCAAGGTCATCAGCGGTGATGAACGAAAAGAGGTGGATCATACTGGAAGACTGAGGAGACTTGTTGTAACTCAGACTCCAGGGAATACCACAGGTTGTCGGCAGTGGGCGATCACTGACGATGACCAGTGTGATAACTCCTAATGAGTAAATAATAAAAATAATAATTAATAAAAAGCATTGCGAAAGAAACACTGGATTGATGAAAGGATAATGAAAGAGTAGCTGTGTAGAGCAGGACTAGATGGTGGTGGTAGCAAACTAAAAAAGTTAGAATATCGACAATTAAAAAATAAATTAATTTTATATATTATAGCATTACACGTTTTTTCAATTTCAATTGTTTGCCTATGTATTTGACTATAGTAGCAAAAAAAGAAACGGTCACTGTGTTGACGAATATGTGCGTTGTAAAATTATTTTTTGACACTTGTTTTAACATTCAATTATTTAATTTAATTCATAAAATTCTGTAATTTATCAAAATACAAGTAATTTTTAAATAAGTTATTCGAAACTTTTTTTTATTAGTTTTTATCATAATTTTTCTCATTCTTGTCTAAATTAATTATTTTTTAATTTTTTAAATTTGTTTTTATGATCATTTTTACATTTTCAGTATCACGTAATCTTCCAATTAGACAGGCCCTCTAAATTCAGTTCCATAAAGCAGACATACCTAATAATTGTGACCGTATTTTGTGCTCTTGTAGTCAAATCATATGGCTGAAAAATGTAATACTTTCATGTATGAAGTGTAGGGACGGGCAATGAACGTGACAGTGATGTGTTTTTTTAGTAAAAAAGCGAATGCACCTCATTGAAAAAATTTACAAAAATCAGAGAATTTAATTAAATGTTCAGTATTTACTGACCCTTAAATTCTGTTTGTTTCAAATATGACAGATTCCAACAAAATGTCTATTTAATATAATATTTAAAGAAAATGCGTCAAACTGCAACTTGTTTCACATCTAAAACGAACCTGAAGGCTGTAAATCTACTCGGAATAGAAAAACGTGTATTCTTTAAGAATACTGCATTGAGAGATAATGACAATTAAAATTGGTTGGTCGGGGGATGATCTCAAAAGATCTATTGAGAGCACCTTAATGATAGCCCAGGAACAAGCCACTCATACTAGGTCTATCAAGCATTACACTCACAAACTGCAGAATCACCGATATGCCGATTGTGTAATGAAAGGGAAGAAACCTTAGCGCATATAGTATTAGCCTGCCTTATGCTAGCACAACACCAGAATAAAAATCATCGCACTCGCTAAATAGGTAATCAGCATCTTCGATGATAAACTTTCTTTCAAACCAATATATAAAAAATATTTATAGGTTACTTAATACATGAATAAGTAGGTATGTATGAAGGCTGAAAGCAATGCAGAAGAAAGGGAGAAAGAGTGTGAACAAAAACAAACAACCGAAGACAATCTTATGACTGTTCACATTATCTATTTATTTTTCAGAGTGGCTGCTATCTTGACTTTGCATTCAGCTTGATGGTTTCACTTTTGTATTCCTTTTTTAAGAAGGAAATGGTTCTCCCAAAATTCCACCATCCCGGATATTTTATTAATATCTAGCAGTAAGTCTCATATTTACTGATTTTTATATATGTGAAAGATCCAATGAAAAATAAATAAATAATGTGAACATTCATAACCCAACTATTGTCTTCGATTGCTTGCTTCTGTTCACATTCTCTTCCGGTTTTTCTGCAGTGTTATCAACCTTCATAAATACCTACTTACCTATTTACCAGCGATGCTTCAAGCAAACTACCATTCTCTTTAATATAGGAATTTTAATATAAAGTTTTTATTTTATTTTAAAAATATAGATTTTGATGACACTTAAATTAGTTTATCGCCACGGACATCTTTTATTTCATTGCAATTCGGTATTGCGTAATCCAACCCTTGGAGAGATCTGATCAAAATGTTCGTATTCAAGTTATTTGTTTTTAATGGAAATCGCTCAAAACAAAGCATGAAGCCACTGGATGTAAGGAGCTAAAAAAGAAAAATACTACTTCAAGGTCAAAAACTAGCCAACGATAAGTGTTGGATGAAAATATTCCGATCCAGAAAACAGCAATTCTATTTCGGCGATGGACAATTGCAAACGAATAGATTGATACCCTACTCATCTCGAAGTTCAGTAGAAAAGTCACCAACATTTTCATGGTAGAATGGTCTGCAAAATATTAGGCTCGTTTGTGAAATGTGCGAACTTTAAGATATGGCACGTGTCATTCCGTTGCGAGTAAGAGGAAAAAATGCGACATCGAACAAGTTAGGCGAGACTCAGTGACTGCTATCGCGGTTGACACCTTTGAAGTGTTTGGCGGTTTACGATAGGACGACTGAGGCCTGGTGAAACCGTGGACGTATTTATTACTGAATTTCGGAGGCTGTTCCGATGCATACTGCACCCAATAGACTGGTATTGTCTTGGCCTTCGGGGCTTGATTTACGCTTGTCTATGGGTCGGTCCTGTGCAGTTCTAGGAGGTCCACCCTCCCAGGCTTTGCTTCCCCTCTTTGGGGAGGAGTAAATTTATTGCTTACTGCCTGAGGCGCCCCTACCGGGGAATGCCGACGGGGCTGCCCAGGCAATTTTTAATTGCCAGAGTGCTCACTTTCTTGGGCGGTGGCTTTTCAAACCCCACTTTCCTGACCCGACCTTGGGTCACATCTTACTTGTGGGAGTAAGATAAAACTGGCCTTGTGCCTAACCTCCTGGAGAGGAGGTAAATAAAAACTCCACAAGAAATAGATTATATGCGCCTTTAAAGCGTGACTGTCAGGTTACATAGGGAAGCCTTTTCGTCCATCATCGAGAATAGATTATATTCTAACCAGATAAAAGAGCAGACTCAACTGCAGCAATTGAACGGTCAGTTCAGTCTAGTAGCGGTCCTGCTTCAACTGGCGCATCCGTCTGTCTCAACGTTGTGTGTTACAAATGCTCAATGTTTAAATGTCAGTATCAACGCGAAGATTAGTTCACTTGGTCATTGCGAAAAGCACAAGAAATTGTAGGTTACTTTAGGTGTCGAAAGATAGATCATGTTGTATCCCAGTGTCTGGAAAACGGAGAAAAGAGCGGGGCGTCAACGCCAGTTTCTCCCCGAACCGTTTTAAAGAGTTGCTTCCCGTGATTGAGGTTCTGCTTAATCGAAAGCAATGCATGGTACTGGCGGATTTGGGATATTCGCGGTCTCTTACGACTGAATCCATGTGTAGTTCTCAGGGTCTACAGAAGATGGAAATAATGACAGCTGATGGCAAAATTCTCCGTGTTTATGGTGCTGGAATCATCACGCTGGCAATAGATAATGTGTACCCTATAGAGACTAAGATACTAGTTGTGAATAGTATGTTAGTAAACTTCGATCTACTCATTAGTATGCATATAATCAAATCACTACGTTGAGTCACATCATTTAGTTCGGTGAAGCTACATTCTCGAAGGTGAACCATAGCACCTGCATTATGACTAGTTTTAAGACGATTGATCGGAATCGGGAATCGAAAAAATCGGAACTTTTTGGGGTATCGGTATCGGAAAAATTTGAACCTAATTTCCGATTCCAAAAACGATTCGTGTTTTTAAAAAAAAGCTTAATTTACCATTGCTTGTACTAATGATAAAATGATAAATATCTATTGTTTTTAAACTACTAGTAAAACTAAAATCTATATATCATAACAACGAATTTAGATAAAAATGGCACCGGAAAAAATGAGACGCTAAAAATGGCACAGCTAAAATGGCAACATTGTCACAAGTGAAAAATATAGATGAAAATATAGTTGATAGGCAACATTGTCACAAGTGAAAAATACAGATGAAAATCTCACAATGAGTCTATCAAATCACTATTTGCAGTCAATTATGAGAAAAAGGTTAAAGAAAATATAGTTACAAAGATCTAATCGCATAATGTATGCCCCCATTCCACAAGTGTACTTTTACTTTTGAAAAAATATATGCACACATTGCACGGAATTTTACGGTAATCCGAAAATTAAAAAAGAAACAACAGCTCTATAACTAAATATTTAGAAATTTAAAAAAAAATCGGAATCGGTAATTGTATCGGAATCGGGAAAAATATTTGAATTGTCCCATCACTAATTGTGATCGCAATAGAAGAACCAGATTTCAACGCAAAGGCTAACGATAGGAACAAGATGTGGACGACCTCTTGGAAATGGTCAGATGATTAACAACATAGCGAATTGACGAACAAGGTGTCTATATATAAAATATCTGCTTAAATCCGGTCAGAACCAGCCGCAAACGTTGCTGGATGCTTATTCTAAGAAGAGATTCAGTCTTCTAAAGAGTCTGATACAATTGATGACAGTTCTTTAGCAGAATAAGTCATAGGCTCGCTCTCTACTGGACCTTCGAGAGTTGAATGGGTACATCAACGCATATATTGACATGCTGATCTCTCCCCGTAAAAGCTAAGGGAGTCGTGGAAGCAGAGTTGTAAAGTTTCGGTGCATAACTCCGTGAGGTCTATTGCATGTACCTATGTACCGATACCTGTATCCGCACCAAACTGTAATAATTGATGGGAAGAAGTTACTGCTTGACGCGTATGGGCTTTGTATTCAACGTGGCACCATCCAATATGCGATCTACTGTGACTGCTGTGTTGTCAAAAGATGATATCATCTGTCAAACGACATATGATATATAACTATTGTTTATATAAACACACAGTGTTCAAACCAAAAGTGAAGCACTATTTTGTCAATTTTGGTAAGCATTGAACGTGAATGGCTGAAAGTCTGGGATAATTGTGCTACGCTGAGACTGTGAAAAGGGAACAAAGTGCTAAGTATGCCTCATTTTGCCATCGAAGTAACATATTTTGACTATGCGAAAAGCTGCATTGAAACTTCCTAAGGTATCGATGGCTCAGAGTGACGGCGTAATCTATTAAGAGGAGGACAGCAGCTAATCATAGTTCGTGACGTTATCCATTGTGGTCTTGTGTCGCTACCGTTGCGTATTCTCTCCAAAATCAACCGGTGTACGATCTCAGTACAGGCTGTGGTATCACCTCTCGATAAAATGGAATACAAAAGATTTCTATCTAGATCAATTAGCAATTCTATATTATAAACAAATAACACTTTTTATTCAGTGACTTGACATTATGTTCACTGACAGAGTGTGATACTATGGATGACTACTACTCCACAACCAGGATCATTGAGAGAGATTAGCTAGAAAACCAATGACAATAGAAAGATATTAAAGAAAGACACTAAAGACCATGTGTTCATTGTACTCCACAGACTTGTGACGTCATGTTACTTAGCCGGTAATAGCTTGAGGGTTAAGACAGAGAATTCAGAAAAGTGATAAAGAAAACGCACGCCTCTAGTTTCTGGCGAAAGTAGGCTGCAAAAAAATCTGGACATCTCTGATTTCCGGTTAAAAGTAAATGTATCCGGGAAACGGCGTCTGTTAAAGGTTAACAATCACGATAAGGGACGAAGAACGGTGACTTAAGGGACACTTAGAGATTCGAAACCACTTCCATTGTCTTCCCCGGTAAATTTTACATATAAATACACTTTTGGTTTTTATGCAGATTCTCGAACTTTTATTTCTCTAAGGAACACAAGCTCACATATAGAGGCGTTGACACACACACACACACACACACACATATATATATATATATATATATATATATATATATATATATATATATATATATATATATATATATATATATATATATGCCTTTAATGGGATTAGAAGAGTTTCTCCAGCAGAGTGCTCAATTATTAAAACAAAAGTAAAATTAACTAGATAATTAATAAGAGCATACTATTTATTTATATGTAATACAGTATTCAAGTTTTCTCATTCAAGCAACCGACAACTTTTGAACATTTGAACATTCCTGGCGTTTTATAATTTATTAAGTCGAACAACTTCGCTGACGAAGGTCTGAATTTTTCAGATCTGAAACCAATGGTACAGATGTTGTTCTAACTTACTGTATTACACACGCACCCCCCACACATATATATATATATGTATATATATATATATATATATATATATATATATATATATATATATATATATATATATATATATATATATATAGAGAGAGAGAGAGAGAGAGAGATGCTGATATAAACTATTTATTTAAGATAGCCGACTTTTAAGTAACTAACTAATGTTTCTAACTGAGGCAAGGATACGGACATCGATAATACGTTGTGTGTTGCCACATGGTAAGATGTGTCTATAGAGAGAAAGTGTTCCTTGATGCGTTGGTGCATAGGCCTAACAGTGGTACCAATGTAGAAATTCTGGCACTTAACACATTGTAGTCTGTAAACTGTGTGAGTGCGAAAGCAGAGCCCAGAGTTGATAATGGGGCAATTGGCTAGGGAGCAGTGTTAAGAGGTGTGGTTACATATATATTTATATATATATATATATATATATATATATATATATATATATATATATATATATATATATATATATATATATATATATTTATTGGTGAATTACTTGAATATATATATATATATATATATATATATATATATATATATATATATATATATATATATATATATATATAAGATAAGGTAACATGGAATCACATAATCATAATGATTATGTGATTCAGTGTTACTGAATAAATACAAATTTCTCTTTATTATTGAGTTGAAGATGTGTATCCCCTTTATTTTAAGGACGATATACGTTTTTTATACCCATAGTCGAAACTCAGTGACCACGGCCACAAAGTGATAACACCCTGAAATTGCGAATGAATAAATAAAAGGAATTTTAAAAGCAGTATTCGAAAAGAACATAAATGGAGCTTTTCAAATATATAACGAAATAGCTCCGGAAGAAGACCAAAGAATATATCGGTCATTCGATTACAATGACAACTAGGAATATCAGAAAACTGAATAGCTTTCTCTCAACTTTGCTTGTCATATTTACTTTTACTTAAAATATAAAATACTTAAAAATATAAATTAGAAATATTTTCATATGAATTCGCTAGGAAACAACGTAATATTCCCAATTAATGGACATGTAGGGACGTCAAAGTTATCTCCCTTGAAAGTTATCTCCCTTTGAGACAAGCCAGTTTCCGGACCAGAGTTGGGCCCCTTTGTCGTCCCTACAGAGTTGATGAAAAACATGTTATTTCATTCACTAGTGTACACCCTCGGTCAAAAGTGATAGAAAAAAATTATGCTCCGCGAGTTTTCGCAGTCATATTCATGTAAACATCATAGAATTAGGTGAATAATTTACCTTTTTATACATAAATTTTATAATAATAAATAATTAATTTCTGGTGACGTAAAACCTTGAGCTTTTACTTAGAGTGAAGGATTTCTTTCCGAATTCTTTCAGACAGCGGGAGTTTTCCAATGTATTATTATTGTTTCTTATTTAAAGTAAACATATCGTGCTAGATAATTGCTCTACACACAACTCGTGTATTTCAGACCATGTTCTTACACAGATGTGCATTCGAGTTAGGAAGTTATATCTTATTAAAACCTTCCATCATTTGTAGTTTGAAACGTAACATACGTTTCAAGTAACTCGTTCAAATGTTTTCAAGAAAAAGCGGAATTAAACAATGAGCTAATTGATAAACCATTACTTTTTTTTCAGAATAGCGAAGAACTGTAATATTTCTAATGCTTTCCAATGATTTTTAAAATTTCAATAGCATGGGACTGAACTATCACAATTTGACCCCCCCCCCCTCCATAAAAATCAACCTTGACTTTGCTGTTTGGAAAATCTTCTTCCATTCCTCATTGGGAAGTAGGTAGCGGTCGAAATGACGCCGAATATTAAAAACATGAAAGACGTTAGCGAAAACGAAAATGGTTAACAATAAAATTGAAAGAGACCAATCGTCGCTCAGATATATCAATAAGAAAGAAAGAAAACGTCTCAAACTGAAAAGCTTAAATAATAATAAAAAATAATAATAAACGTATAAATCGGCATAGGAAGCAAAAACGGGAAAGAAAAGAAAGAAAACGTCTGATTATGGAAATAGATTTGCGCGTTCTCCCTTTCCGTATTCGTTGGGCAGATTTTAGTGTAACGGGATATATATATATATATATATATATATATATATATATATATATATATATATATATATATATGAGAGAGAGAGAGAGAGAGAGAGAGAGAGAGAGAGAGAGAGAGAGAGATCCGTTCCGTTACTTTAAAGTTTGTGATAACAGTAAGTAGATTGTTTTTAAGTGTCTAAAGAAACAGTGGCAGTAAATATTATTATTGCTTATCGACTCTTCATTAGACAAAATCTGCAATTAATTAGCAGTCTCAGTCAACCAATCTGAGCATTCCAGCGCGTATTATGAAAATCCAAACGCACACCTTTCTCTCTTTGTCCTGTATTTTCGTCCATACCCGACGCAGGACCTCGACAGGCGAACGAGAGACTTTCACGGATTATAAAGCACAGCGCTATGGAATGAGCGCACCTACACAGTTCATGCACACACGTAAACGCACACAGCGCTAGTCGAAATGAACATACATACATTCTCTAATTAACAAAACAGACATACTAATGGACACATAATCTTCGTTTCTATTCATTTGAACAAAGCGCCAGCTGAATCAAACATGTGTACTTAATTTCTCCGTACAGACAAACGCACCTCTTTTTCCAGAACGTTCTCGGATTCTTTGAACTCTCATTCATTACCTAACTTTATTTTCCTTGTCACATAAGTTGTCTATACTGAATAAATATATTTTCGTCAATTTCAAATCCAATATACAACATATTCGATTGGCAATTTTAGATGTCCGTACAGGTCACCAAAACAAAGAAAAAAAGGTCTTCTGCACTGGTATACAGTTTAAAAGTTGCCATTTTATGCCAATCTATCAACAAAATTAAACAAAGATGGGTAAATTTGTCGATGAGGACCATTAGTTGAATCATGCCCCCCCCCAAAAAAAATAACATGAGATTTTACGTTTTTTGGACATCCTGAAAATCTTGTGGCTAAACAAAATATGGCAATTTAAATGAGGGATCTGTTTCGTAACGTAAAATGATCACTCATCGCCGGGCCATTGTTTAACCGGATAGCGTTTTAAGGACATAAGTTTTTTGTGTTAAGGGAGATAAATTGTGTGTGTGTGTCCTTTAGGCAGGGATTTTTTATGCTGAAAAGTTAGTAATAAAAAATAATTTCTTTTATCATTTAAAAATTGACTATTATTAACAAAGATGATTTTATCAGAAATAAACTAGAGAAGAAAACATTTCAAAAATATATTTGAAAAGCATTTTAAAATTACATTAAACATATTTTAGAACAGAAACATTTAACAAGTAGATATTATTGAAAAAACATTATTTTATAAAAACAAACAAAAAAAATCTCTCGTATCAATAACCCTAAGTTCGAGTTGCAACAGACCCCCCCCCCCAAAAAAAAACTGCCTTAACCGTACCGTAGATTTTAACTTGAAATGGTTCCTCATGTAATAATATTAAAAAAAAACAACAACAATTTTACGATCATTTTACGTTAAATGTATATACGAAAGTGATCCCCAACTCTTAATTCTAAAATATTTAAAATAATAAAATAATCGCCTAAAATAAGTAGAATCTCATTTTTTTATGGGTGGTTCATCAAAGGATGCTAATCTACAAATGTACAACAACAACAACAACAACAACAAAAAAACGAAAAAAAAACAAACATATCTTATTTTTTAAGGTAAAAGATGTAAGGTAACACCGTAGTAATAGACAAATACAAAAACCTAAATCAACAGAAACAACATTGGTTCAGTCAAGAAAGTTAAAAAGAAGACAAAAATTGAATGATAGGTAAATTGTTTTGCTGTTCAGTGATACATGTCAAACATTTACCTGGAAACTTTGCGTAAATAAATGTAAAACTGATTTATTGCATAGACGTGTCCCTATTGACTTGACTCCCCACGGGGACATAGTCATATATAAAGTCGGTTTTTAATCTGTGGAAAATCCAGCTCCCCCAAAAGGGCTACTATCGATTGGAACAAAGATAAAAAAAAACTGCCTCAGTCTAGAAGTATTTATCCTTCACTGACCGAGGACAGAAAAGATAAAGTGTAGTATCAGAACAGATATTACACTTTGCTTAAAAGGTTGGTGCCTGCGTAATCAGTTATTTCTATTTGTATTACTTCTTCCAAATTTGAACACGATTGAGTTACCCCCCTTTCATTTGAAAACGATTATCTCCCTTACATTAAATATCCTCATCTAAGGGAGATTACTCTAATATGTTTAACGAACCTTTTGTTTCAAAACCGAGGAACATTACTTCATTTGGAACTCATAAAAACATATTTTTTTAATTGAAATAAGACATCGGAACTTGACATTTTGTGGGAATCATTCACTTTTTTTTTCAGATTGTTATAAATGTTGTCATATTCACCTATTTTAAGTCGTTTTTTTTCAAAATTAATTAACACGATAATTTAAACACCATTAATTAAACGAGGAAAAATTATCCTAATTTTCCAAATGAAACAAATTTTGATCATTTAAAAAACCTTCTATATTCTATAAACACTTTTCTATGGCCTTAACTTGTATCAACCTCATGTTTACGCGGTTTTCATCATTGCCGTATTTTTGTTGATTTATTTGGTGCGATTGCGTTTCCTCATCTTCTTTTTAAATAAGGAAAACAAAATTTCATCAATTACATAGTTAGAGCTGACTTATTATTTTGGTGCATACGTTTTCTTGGCGCTTGTACTATACATGTAGTTTCAAGAACTGTCGCCACCAACTTTATAAATACCACAGAAGATAACACACACACACACACACACACACACATATATATATATATATATATATATATATATATATATATGTTTATTTGTCGTCCCCGAATATATGCTGGGCTCTGTAGTGAGTAGTGTTAACACAACCGTCACCGTTACTTTAATGCAATGTTCCTTTAAATAGACGAACACTTTATGAAAGCTGCATTTAAATAGGTTTCCTCTCTCGCTGATTTACCGAGTTGTAGATAACAGCCCCGTGGGCTTGGACGTGGGAATCTAAGTTTGAAATATAACTCGTGTTCTGGTGTGAATAACTCTTCTCTACACTGACGATTCCTGTAAGGATGAAACATATATGTATGTTGATAAAAAACAAATATTTATAATTATATATATATATATATATATATATATATATATATATATATATATATATATATATATTGTGTGTATTTAGACATCATTCTTTCATTTATGCAAACACTGTTAAACGTAAAAGAATTCCGTTGTTGATTATCCCTTTTTTAGTTTTTCATTTTTTCTAATTTTATTTGTGTTAAAATTAAAAAAAAAAGAAGTATTTTCTACACACATCACGAATGTTTTCGATTCTCCGTCGAATCATCTTTAGGTGACAAAAACAAAAGAACAAAAAAGGTAGAGAAGAGGAAGATAAGTAAAAAAACAAAAAACAGCTGAGAACGGACACGTGGAATCAGTTACACAGCAAAAGAACGAATCAATGCACATCCAGGGGAGACGTTACCAATTTAAATCTCAGGACGTCAGAACTAGAATCACAAATAAATTGTACAACGTTAAGCATTTCAAAATGTTGTTACTGGTTTCATACGTTATTAATTGTAGGTTGCTGGGTTTTAATAAAGATAGCCCCGAGCATATAAAATTAAAAAAAAATTGTTTTCAGAATGTATTAATATCGTGTCTTAACTAAAATTTGTCTTAAATAAGAGGGGGGGCAGTTATGTTTTTGTAAATGCTGGTAAATTGAGCTAGAGTTTACAAGATGCGTAGTGAGGCGACGGGATAGGGTAGTTGTTGTAAAGCCAATGTAGCTAATAGCTTTGTTATTATTATGGAGTTGCCTTCTCCAAAATCGCATATATATATATATATATATATATATATATATATATATATATATATATATATGTGTGGAAAATGAAAATAGGAAAACAAAAAAAATAGTATTAATGTATTCATCAACGTTTCGTTTTTATTTCAATACATCGTCAGGATCATTGTCTGAAGAAAATAAACAATGGTATGTTAGATTCTAATAACCATGTCTTTATTCAATTTTTTTGCCGAATTTCTAAAATAATTCAATGTAATTTACCCGTTGACAAAATTGATTCTCTGAACAGAACAGTTTTGGACCATTTTTATGTCACCTTACGAAGATAAAAATAAAGATATAATGATACTGACATTTATATCTAGAATTCTTATTCTAATTTTAAACAAAATCGATTGCATGATTATGATTCAGTAAATGTCTAAAATAAAGAAGAAATTGAAATTCAAGGAATCTTGCTTAATTGATGTTTGATTAATATGGATCAAATTTAATGCAAATCTGAAATATTTGAATTTTCAAATGAGAGGTTGTACCCATATTATGCCCTCTAAAACCTGAAATTTTGGAAATATTTATTTATTGATTTCTAATACAAATATCTAAAACTTCACAAAATTCGGAGTTTTCACGAAAGGGTTTCCACCCTATTCAAACTCATTTGGCATAAAACTAAATTAAATTATGACCCCTTATGCATAGCAGTTGTGGTCCAAAATTCATTATGATCGGTTAATTAGTTTAGGAGTGAATTATGTACATAAAAATCTATAACACTTGCTGAATGGGTACCATCTTTGACGGATTCTCAACTTTTCACAAGTTAAGAATTTTCATTAAATATTTTTCATCCATTTTTAATAAAACAAAAACAAAACTGTTATAACAATAAACAAACCAAAATAATTGTCCTGTGAGAGATTCGAACCCTGAAAGATGGCATAGAATATTGGAACTAAAACAGAACGCTTGGTCCACACGGCCACCAATAAAACGAAAATATTCTATTTTTTTTAACTTACTTAAACCGTAGGCATATGAAATTAAAAATCTGTTGTGCCTATCCACATCGATGTAAAATAGTTCGATTTTCTAAAATAAGAGAAACATCAAGAAACATCAATATAAAATAAAAAAAGTTCTTATTCTGTTCTAATCGCAGTCTCGTCTTGAAATTTCGTTTATATGTTATTTAATGTTATCTAATCTAAATTAATTAATTAATAATTTCCCAACGTAATTCTAAAGGTATACAAATCTTATGAACGCTGACTTGAAAAAATTAATTAATTAAATAGTAATTACTCGAGCCCCCCCTCTCTCTCTTTTACGTTTACAAAAATTCTCCAGGACGGACGGACGGGCGGACGGACGGACAGAGAAAGTGCTCGTTATATCATAACCCTATTTCATTGAACATTTATCAAATATTTTTTAATGCAGTTTTAATAAAACGATACATTTTTATCTCTGAATCGTAAATTAAGGGTTTGAAAACAAATAAAAACCTTTTTATTAATTGTTTTCTTTACTTATTTATTTTACTTAACAATGTCTTATTTATTTTTCTTACTAGTAGTAAAAAGGTTCAGATTATTATAAATATTTTGTTCGGTCGGCTAATAATAGAAAATATTAAACGGAAAAGGTAGCGCTAAAAATGTCGGAACATTTGTTTCTAATGTTATTTTTACGTTCTTTTAATTTCAAATACTGAGTTTTAAATAATGCCCAAGAACCTAAGTCATCGATAAAATATTGGATCGAAATCTGCGGTTAGTTTGCTTTTAGATCAAATGTTTAACTGTGATGCCGCGACACACATGTACACATTATATATAAAGATATATACATACCTAACTTAATATAAATAGAGATATATTAATGTACACCCTTCGTCAAAATGACGAAACAATTATGCTTCAGTCTTTGTACTCGCTATTTATCTAAATATGTTAGTAAAATATTCATAGACTTACGTCAGTAATTTAATTTTTCATATATAAATAATTATTATTATTTCTGATGACCTAAAGACAAAACCCACTCACTGTTGACTTTTTTCTTATAGAGTGGGGTATTTTTTCTGAATTCATTTAAAACAGCGGGCTTGTTCGATTTGCTATTTGATTTCTCGCTTCCCCTCGCCATTTAAAATAGTTTTTTCTAACTTTTGCGTAACAAGATGGAAATACATATATTTATTTATACATGTTTATATATATAATTATTTTCATTTATACAGACATCTATACTAGCATGTCGATGTTATCGAGCGTTAGTTATTAGAAACTAAGATATGATCAAGTCTGATCTTTCACTTAGATGTTCATATTGCAATAGAATGAAAAGAAAGGAAAAAGAAAAAATTAAATTCAAAACCAGAAGGTCACATGATCAAATTTAAAATAATTGAAAAACAACAACGTTTGTAACTTTTAGTTGACGAGTTAAAAAAGTTGGTCTATTTATAGTATTGGTCTCGTATTTTTCAAGGTGTCGAATTGTAAGTTTAGAGGGAGGAGGGGATATGTACATATTGGTCTTTATGATTGAGTCGAGGAAATATATATATTTAAGCAAACATTGTTAAGCATAAAAGAATACCTCTGCTTGATTCTACCTAAATACAAACAATATATATATATATATATATATATATATATATATATATATATATATATATATATGTGTGTATGTGTGTAAGAGCCAAAACAAAAATATTAGTCTAGTTGTGTGTTTACTTACTCAATACGTTCAAGAAAGAGTCAATTTTCCCTTAAACCAAACTAACGGGTCGCTCATCGCCATACAGAAGCAGATTTTAATGCCCACCCTTTATCGCTAACATAGGAAGCTATTGCGAGCATGTTGTCTTTTTGCATATCTGGTTTTGACCTGTACTTTTCCTCATGATACACACCAAAATCTTTACACTTTGTTTATCATTTACAATATTTTTTAATAGTTGAACTTGAAAGCAACACTAAAGAAACTTGAACGCTACACTAAAGAAACTTGAACGCAACACTAAAGAAACTTGAACGCAACACTAAAGAAACTTGAACGCTACACTAAAGAAACTTGAACGTTACACTAAAGAAACTTGTACGCTACACTAAAGACACTTGAACGCTACACTAAAGAAACTTGAACGCTACACTGAAGAAACCTGCAATACTTAAAAGGTTTCTTTTGTAAAGAAAAACAAGTTTTTGTTGTAAGAAAAAACTCTTAAAAATTATTTTTCAAAGTCTCTCAATATATTAAATAGTTTTTTCAAAACTATTTGAAGCATCCTTTCATTAAATAACAGACGAGAAAAGTATTCCTTTTGAAAATCCTGACTTTAAGTGAAAATTGACTCTTAGTTAGATATATTAAGAAAATAAACAAATTACTGTGTTTCGTTTTGAATAATATTCCTGTGTTGCATCTTATATATGCATTATTAATGCTCTATTTAAAATATTGAGCATCTACTATCTTATGATGAATTGTAATGATATCCAGAGATGCCATCGTTTAGGATAACCTTGAAAATATAATTATACATTTTCATGATAATTTTGTAACTATATATATATATATATATATATATATATATATATATATATATATGGAGAAATAATAAAGATACAAATAAAATGTTATCTTTAAATTCAAAAGTCAATGCTTAATATCTCTTATATAAAGGGCAGTTGTCTGTTTGTATGTTTGTTTGTTTGTTTGTTTGTATGTCCAGTATCTCCTCAAAAACTACCCGACGACATGTCAAAAAGTTGACATCTACAGGACCGCACAAATCCCGGATGTAAAATATCTAAAAATCGCGAAAATCGATTCACTCGCTGACAGTCAACCAGA
Organism: Sepiola atlantica; assembly: GCA_963556195.1. Taxonomy (NCBI): domain Eukaryota; kingdom Metazoa; phylum Mollusca; class Cephalopoda; order Sepiida; family Sepiolidae; genus Sepiola; species Sepiola atlantica. Next base: position 101,066,788 of record OY744520.1, read on the forward strand.
CCGCTTTCCGACAAAAGGTAGCAGTTTTTTTCGTATTTTTCACGAAATTTCAACGTTAATATGTAGTAAATTCGAAATAATCTAATGTATTTATGTACTAATCCGATAAAAATGCCGAGTCACTATAAACATCCCATAATCCCTTGCCGGATGTACCCGGTCTTGCCCTAAATTGTGTCCGGTTGTATCAGATCATCCAATAACTTCTGTCCGGTTGCATCAATAACAACATAGGAATCCTACGTTAAGAGTGTGTAGTGAAACAAGGGTTGCTCAATCAATCCTCACCTGTCCCATAATCCCTTGCCGGATGTACCCGGTCTTGCTCTAAATTGTGTCCGGTTATATCAGGTCATCATGACGTCAGAGAGTGGCAGTTTTCCTTTCTGTCATTTTTCCCTCTCACACTTTCTTTCTTAATTATTAATAGACGCTAATATTCCCCCCCCCATCCCTCCCTGTGGCCGTTCTGTTATCATGATAGGAATTACCTCCTCCTTTCAGGCCAAATTGGGGGGGGGGGTTCCGGTGTGAGCATTACCTCCTCCTTTTTTGAGAAGTGTAGAGGTAGGGTAGTATCGGTTCCGTTGTCATGATGCACTGATCCCATGCATTACCTCCTCCTTTTTTGAGAAGTGTAGATGTAGAATAGTATCGGTTCCGTTGTCAAGATGTGCTCATCCCATGAATTACCTCCTCCTTTTTTTAGAAGTGTTGAGGTAAGGTCGTATCGGTTCCGTTGTCATGATGCCCTCATTCCATGCATTATCTCCTCCTTTTTTGAGAAGTGTTGAGGTAAGGTCGTATCGGTTCCGTTGTCATGATGCACTATTCCAATGCATTATCTCCTCCTTTTTTGAGAAGTGTTGAGGTAGGGTCGTATCGGTTCCGTTGTCATGATGCCCTAATCCCATGCATTATCTACTCCTTTTTTGAGCAGTGTTGAAGTGTGAGCGACTCAGGCGAAATCCAGGGAGGGAGAATGTCGGCATTCGTCGGTATGAGCGCCTCAGGCGAAATCTGAGAGGGGGAATGTCGGCATTCGCCGGTATGAGCGCCTCAGGACAATTTGGCAGATCAGAAGGAGAGAGGATACCTAAGGGATTTCAGTAGTGCTCATGAAGCCTCCTCGATTTTCAAAGTACTCGGCGTTGTCCGGGAGAAAAGTGCTCAATATCCTAGATAGAGCTACTGTAGTGATAGGTTTAGAAAATATTTTAACGCTATCTTCGTTCCCCTTTGGACAATTTTGCAGATCAAAACGACGGATGATACCTAACTGATTTCAGTAGTCCCCAGGAGGCCTCTTTGATTTTCAAAGTACTCGGCGTTGTCCGGGAAAAAAGTGCTCAATGTCCTAGATAGAGCTATTGTAGTGATAGGTTCGGATAATATTTTAACAGAATCTACGCTGAAAAGGATGGGGTAATGGATAAGAGTTATTTCAGTAGTCCCCAGGAGGCCTCTTTGATTTTGAAATACTCGGCGTTGTCCGGGAGAAAAGTGCTCAATATCCTAGATAGAGCTACTGTAGTGATAGGTTTGGAAAATATTTTAACGCCATCTTCGTTCCCCTTTGGACTATTTCGCAGATCAGAAGGAGAGAGGATACCTAAGGCATTTCAGGAGTGCTCATGAAGCCTCCTCGATTTTCAAAGTACTCGGCGTTGTCCGGGAGAAAAGTGCTCAATATCCTAGATAGAGCTACTGTAGTGATAGGTTTAGAAAATATTTTAACGCCATCTTCGTCTCCCTTTGGACAATTTTGCAGATGAAAAGGCGGAAGGATACCTAACTGATTTCAGTAGTCCCCAGGAGGCTTCCTCGATTATCAAAGTACTCGGCGTTGTCCGGGATAAAAGTGCTCAATGTCCTAGATAGAGCTACTGTAGTGATAGGTTTGGATAATATTTTAACGCCATCTTCGTTTCCCTTTGGACTATTTCGAAGATCAGAAAGAGAGAGGATACCTAAGGTATTTCAGGAGTGCTCATAAAGCCTCCTCGATTTTCTAAGTACTCGGCGTTGTCCGGGAGAAAAGTGCTCAATATCCTAGATAGAGCTATTGTAGTGATAGGTTTAGAAAATATTTTAACGCCATCTCTGTTTCCCTTTGGACAATTTTGCAGCTGAAAAGGAGGGAGGATACCTAACTGATTTCAGTAGTCCCCAGGAGGCCTCTTTGATTTTCAAAGTACTCGGCGTTATCCGGGAAAAAAGTGCTCAATGTCCTAGATAGAGCTACTGTAGTGATAGGTTTGGATAATATTTTAACAGCATCTACGCTGAAAAGGATGGGGTAATCGATAAGAGTTATTTCAGTAGTGCTCAGGAGGCCTCTTTGATTTTTAAATACTCGGCGTTGTCCGGGAAAAAAGTGCTCAATATCCTAGATAGAGCTACTGTAGTGATAGGTTTGGAAAATATTTTAACGCCATCTTCGTTTCCCTTTGGACTATTTCGCAGATCAGAAGGAGAGAGGATACCTAAGTGATTTCAGTAGTCCCCAGGAGGCCTCCTTGATTATCAAAGTACTCGGCGTTGTCCGGGAGAAAAGTGCTCAATGTCCTAGATAGAGCTACTGTAGTGATAGGTTTTGGAAAATATTTTAACGCCATCTTCGTTCTCCTTTGGACTATTTCGCAGATCAGAAGGAAAGAGGATACCTAAGGGATTTCATGGGTGTTCATGAAGCCTTCTCGATTTTCAAAGTACTCGGCGTTGTCCGGGAGAAAAGTGCTCAATATCCTACATAGAGCTACTGTAGTGATAGGTTTGGAAAATATTTTAACGCCATCTTCGTTAACTTTTGGACTATTTCGCAGATCAGAAGGAGAGAGGATACCTAAGTGATATCAGTAGTCCCCAGGAGGCCTCCTTGATTATCAAAGTACTCGGCGTTGTCCGGGAGAAAAGTGCTCAATGTCCTAGATAGAGCTACTGTAGTGATAGGTTTGGAAAATATTTTAACGCCATCTTCGTTCCCCTTTGGACTATTTCGCAGATCAGAAGGAGAGAGGATACCTAAGGGATTTCAGGAGTGCTCATAAAGCCTCCTCGATTTTCAAAGTACTCGGCGTTGTCCGGGAGAAAAGTGCTCAATATCCTAGATAGAGCTACTGTAGTGATAGGTTTAGAAAATATTTTAACGCCATCTTCGTCTCCCTTTGGACAATTTTGCAGATGAAAAGGAGGAAGGATACCTAACTGATTTCAGTAGTCCCCAGGAGGCTTCCTCGATTATCAAAGTACTCGGCGTTGTCCGGGATAAAAGTGCTCAATGTCCTAGATAGAGCTACTGTAGTGATAGGTTTGGATAATATTTTAACGCCATCTTCGTCTCCCTTTGGACAATTTTGCAAATAAAAGGAGGGAGGATACCTAACTGATTTCAGTAGTCACCAGGAGGCCTCTTTGATTTTCAAAGTACTCGGCGTTGTCCGGGAAAAAAGTGCTCAATGTTCTAGATAGAGCTACTGTAGTGATAGGTTTGGATAATATTTTAACAGCATCTACGCTGAAAAGGATGGGGTAATCGATAAGAGTTATTTCAGTAGTGCTCAGGAGGCCTCTTTGATTTTGAAATACTCGGCGTTGTCCGGGAGAAAAGTGCTCAATATCCTAGATAGAGCTACTGTAGTGATAGGTTTGGCAAATATTTTAACGCAGTCTTCGTTACCCTTTGGACTATTTCGCAGATCAGAAGGAGAGAGGATACCTAAGTCATTTCAGTAGTCCCCAGGAAGCCTCCTTGATTATCAAAGTACTCGGCGTTGTCCGGGAGAAAAGTGCTCAATGTCCTAGATAGAGCAACTGTAGTGATAGGTTTGGATAATATTTTAACAGCATCTACGCTGAAAAGGATGGGGTAATCGATAAGAGTTATTTCAGTAGTGCTCAGGAGGCCTCTTTGATTTTGAAATACTCGGCGTTGTCCGGGAGAAAAGTGCTCAATATCCTAGATAGAGCTACTGTAGTGATAGGTTTGGAAAATATTTTAACGCCGTCTTCGTTCCCCTTTGGACTATTTCACAGATCAGAAGGAGAGAGGATGCCTAAGTCATTTCAGTAGTCCCCAGGAGGCCTCCTTGATTATCAAAGTACTCGGCGTTGTCCGGGAGAAAAGTGCTCAATGTCCTAGATAGAGCAACTGTAGTGATAGGTTTGGATAATATTTTAACAGCATCTACGCTGAAAAGGATGGGGTAATCGATAAGAGTTATTTCAGTAGTGCTCAGGAGGCCTCTTTGATTTTGAAATACTCGGCGTTGTCCGGGAGAAAAGTGCTCAATATCCTAGATAGAGCTACTGTAGTGATAGGTTTGGCAAATATTTTAACGCCGTCTTCGTCCCCCTTTGGACTATTTCACAGATCAGAAGGAGAGAGGATACCTCAGTCATTTCAGTAGTCCCCAGGAGGCCTCCTTGATTATCAAAGTACTCGGCGTTGTCCGGGAGAAAAGTGCTCAATGTCCTAGATAGAGCTACTCTAGTGATAGGTTTTGGAAAATATTTTAACGCCATCTTCGTTCCCCTTTAGACTATTTCGCAGATCAGAAGGAGAGAGGATACCTAAGTGATTTCAGTAGTCCCCAGGAGGCGTCCTTGATTATCAAAGTACTCGGCGTTGTCCGGGAGAAAAGTGCTCAATGTCCTAGATAGAGCTACTGTAGTGATAGGTTTTGAAAATATTTTAACGCCATCTTCGTTCACCTTTGGATTATTTCGCAGATCAGAAGGAGAGAGGATACCTAAGTGATTTCAGTAGTCCCCAGGAGGCGTCCTTGATTATCAAAGTACTCGGCGTTGTCCGGGAGAAAAGTGCTCAATGTCCTAGATAGAGCTACTGTAGTGATAGGTTTGGATAATATTTTAACAGCATCTACGCTGAAAAGGATGGGGTAATCGATAAGAGTTATTTCAGTAGTGCTCAGGAGGCCTCTTTCATTTTGAAATACTCGGCGTTGTCCGGGAGAAAAGTGCTCAATATCCTAGATAGAGCTACTGTAGTGATAGGTTTGGCAAATATTTTAACGCAGTCTTCGTTACCCTTTGGACTATTTCGCAGATCAGAAGGAGAGAGGATACCTAAGTCATTTCAGTAGTCCCCAGGAAGCCTCCTTGATTATCAAAGTGCTCGGCGTTGTCCGGGAGAAAAGTGCTCAATGTCCTAGATAGAGCAACTGTAGTGATAGGTTTGGATAATATTTTAACAGCATCTACGCTGAAAAGGATGGGGTAATCGATAAGAGTTATTTCAGTAGTGCTCAGGAGGCCTCTTTGATTTTGAAATACTCGGCGTTGTCCGGGAGAAAAGTGCTCAATATCCTAGATAGAGCTACTGTAGTGATAGGTTTGGAAAATATTTTAACGCCGTCTTCGTTCCCCTTTGGACTATTTCACAGATCAGAAGGAGAGAGGATGCCTAAGTCATTTCAGTAGTCCCCAGGAGGCCTCATTGATTATCAAAGTACTCGGCGTTGTCCGGGAGAAAAGTGCTCAATGTCCTAGATAGAGCTACTCTAGTGATAGGTTTTGGAAAATATTTTAACGCCATCTTCGTTCCCCTTTAGACTATTTCGCAGATCAGAAGGAGAGAGGATACCTAAGTGATTTCAGTAGTCCCCAGGAGGCGTCCTTGATTATCAAAGTACTCGGCGTTATCCGGGATAAAAGTGCTCAATGTCCTAGATAGAGCTACTGTAGTGATAGTTTTGGAAAATATTTTAACGCTGTCTTCGTTCCCCTTTGGACTATTTCGCAGATCAGAAGGAGAGAGGATACCTAAGGGATTTCAGGAGTGCTCATGAAGCCTCCTCGATTTTCAAAGTACTCGGCGTTGTCCGGGAGAAAAGTGCTCAATGTCCTAGATAGAGCTACTGTAGTGATAGGTTTTGAAAATATTTTAACGCCATCTTCGTTCACCTTTGGATTATTTCGCAGATCAGAAGGAGAGAGGATACCTAAGTGATTTCAGTAGTCCCCAGGAGGCGTCCTTGATTATCAAAGTACTCGGCGTTGTCCGGGAGAAAAGTGCTCAATGTCCTAGATAGAGCTACTGTAGTGATAGGTTTAGAAAATATTTTAACGCCATCTCTGTTTCCCTTTGGACAATTTTGCAGCTGAAAAGGAGGGAGGATACCTAACTGATTTCAGTAGTCCCCAGGAGGCCTCTTTGATTTTCAAAGTACTCGGCGTTGTCCGGGAAAAAAGTGCTCAATGTCCTAGATAGAGCTACTGTAGTGATAGGTTTGGATAATATTTTAACAGCATCTACGCTGAAAAGGATGGGGTAATCGATAAGAGTTATTTCAGTAGTGCTCAGGAGACCTCTTTGATTTTGAAATACTCGGCGTTGTCCGGGAAAAAAGTGCTCAATATCCTAGATAGAGCTACTGTAGTGATACGTTTGGAAAATATTTTAACGCCATCTTCGTTTCCCTTTGGACTATTTCGCAGATCAGAAGGAGAGAGGATACCTAAGTGATTTCAGTAGTCCCCAGGAGGCCTCCTTGCTTATCAAAGTACTCGGCGTTGTCCGGGAGAAAAGTGCTCAATGTCCTAGATAGAGCTACTGTAGTGATAGGTTTTGGAAAATATTTTAACGCCATCTTCGTTCTCCTTTGGACTATTTCGCAGATCAGAAGGAGAGAGGATACCTAAGGGATTTCATGGGTGTTCATGAAGCCTTCTAGATTTTCAAAGTACTCGGCGTTGTCCGGGAGAAAAGTGCTCAATATCCTAGATAGAGCTACTGTAGTGATAGGTTTGGAAAATATTTTAACGCCATCTTCGTTCCCCTTTGGACTATTTCGTAGATCAGAAGGAGAGAGGATACCTAAGTGATATCAGTAGTCCCCAGGAGGCCTCAGTGATTATCAAAGTACTCGGCGTTGTCCGGGAGAAAAGTGCTCAATGTCCTAGATAGAGCTACTGTAGTGATAGGTTTGGAAAATATTTTAACGCCATCTTCGTTCCCCTTGGGACTATTTCGCAGATCAGAAAGAGAGAGGATACCTAAGGGATTTCAGGAGTGCTCATAAAGCCTCCTCGATTTTCAAAGTACTCGGCGTTGTCCGGGAGAAAAGTGCTCAATATCCTAGATAGAGCTACTGTAGTGATAGGTTTAGAAAATATTTTAACGCCATCTTCGTCTCCCTTTGGACAATTTTGCAAATAAAAGGAGGGAGGATACCTAACTGATTTCAGTAGTCCCCAGGAGGCCTCTTTGATTTTCAAAGTACTCGGCGTTGTCCGGGAAAAAAGTGCTCAATGTCCTAGATAGAGCTACTGTAGTGATAGGTTTGGATAATATTTTAACAGCATCTACGCTGAAAAGGATGGGGTAATCGATAAGAGTTATTTCAGTAGTTCTCAGGAGGCCTCTTTGATTTTGAAATACTCGGCGTTGTCCGGGAGAAAAGTGCTCAATATCCTAGATAGAGCTACTGTAGTGATAGGTTTGGAAAATATTTTAACGCCGTCTTCGTTACCCTTTGGACTATTTCGCAGATCAGAAGGAGAGAGGATACCTAAGTCATTTCAGTAGTCCCCAGGAAGCCTCCTTGATTATCAAAGTACTCGGCGTTGTCCGGGAGAAAAGTGCTCAATGTCCTAGATAGAGCAACTGTAGTGATAGGTTTGGATAATATTTTAACAGCATCTACGCTGAAAAGGATGGGGTAATCGATAAGAGTTATTTCAGTAGTGCTCAGGAGGCCTCTTTGATTTTGAAATACTCGGCGTTGTCCGGGAGAAAAGTGCTCAATATCCTAGATAGAGCTACTGTAGTGATAGGTTTGGAAAATATTTTAACGCCGTCTTCGTCCCCCTTTGGACTATTTCACAGATCGGAAGGAGAGAGGATACCTCAGTCATTTCAGTAGTCCCCAGGAGGCCTCCTTGATTATCAAAGTACTCGGCGTTGTCCGGGAGAAAAGTGCTCAATGTCCTAGATAGAGCTACTCTAGTGATAGGTTTTGGAAAATATTTTAACGCCATCTTCGTTCCCCTTTAGACTATTTCGCAGGTCAGAAGGAGAGAGGATACCTAAGTGATTTCAGTAGTCCCCAGGAGGCGTCCTTGATTATCAAAGTACTCGGCGTTGTCCGGGAGAAAAGTGCTCAATGTCCTAGATAGAGCTACTGTAGTGATAGTTTTGGAAAATATTTTAACGCCGTCTTCGTTCTCCTTTGGACTATTTCGCAGATCAGAAGGAGAGAGGATACCTAAGGGATTTCAGGAGTGCTCATGAAGCCTCCTCGATTTTCAAAGTACTCGGCGTTGTCCGGGAGAAAAGTGCTCAATGTCCTAGATAGAGCTACTGTAGTGATAGATTTTGGAAAATATTTTAACGCCATCTTCGTTCCCCTTTGGTCTATTTCGCAGATCAGAAGGAGAGAGGCTACCTGAGGGATATCATGGGGGTTCATGAAGCCTCCTCGATTTTCAAAGTGCTCGGCGTTGTCCGGGAGAAAAGTGCTCAATATCCTAGATAGAGCTACTGTAGTGATTTGTTTGGAAAATATTTTAACGCCATCTTCGTTCACCTTTGGACTATTTCGCAGATCAGAAGGAGAGAGGATACCTAAGTGATTTCAGTAGTCCCCAGGAGGCTTCCTTGATTATCAAAGTACTCGGCGTTGTCCGGGAAAAAAGTGCTCAATGTCCTAGATAGAGCTACTGTAGTGATAGGTTTGGATAATATTTTGACAGTATCTACGCTGAAAAGGATGGGGTAATCGATAAGAGTTATTTCAGTAGTGCTCAGGAGGCCTCTTTGATTTTGAAATACTCGGCGTTGTCCGGGAGAAAAGTGCTCACTATTCTAGATAGAGCTACTGTAGTGATAGGTTTGGAAAATATTTTAACGCCATCTTCGTTCCCCTTTGGACTATTTCGCAGATCAGAAGGAGAGAGGATACTTAAGTGATTTCAGTAGTCCCCAGGATGGCCTCCTTGATTATCAAAGTACTCGGCGTTGTCCGGGAGAAAAGTGCTCAATGTCTTAGATAGAGCTACTGTAGTGATAGGTTTTGGAAAATATTTTAACGCCATCTTCGTTCCCCTTTGGACTATTTCGCAGATCAGAAGGAGAGAGGATACCTAAGGGATTTCATGGGTGTTCATGAAGCCTCCTCGATTTTCTAAAGTACTCGGCGTTGTCCGGGAGAAAAGTGCTCAATATCCTAGATAGAGCTACTGTAGTGATAGGTTTTGAAAATATTTTAACGCCATCTTCGTTCACCTTTGGATTATTTTGCAGATCAGAAGGAGAGAGGATACCTAAGTGATTTCAGTAGTCCCCAGGAGGCCTCCTTGATTATCAAAGTACTCGGCGTTGTCCGGGATAAAAGTGCTCAATGTCCTAGATAGAGCTACTGTAGTGATAGGTTTGGATAATATTTTAACGCCATCTTCGTTTCCCTTTGGACTATTTCGAAGATCAGAAGGAGAGAGGATACCTAAGGGATTTCAGGAGTGCTCATAAAGCCTCCTCGATTTTAAAAGTACTCGGCGTTGTCCGGGAAAACAGTGCTCAATATCCTAGATAGAGCTATGATAAAGACTATCATGAGAGGATTGAAAAGGATGAATACTTTCATGAGAGGATTGAAAATGATGAAGGCTTTCATGAGAGGATTGAAAATGATGAAGACTTTCATGAGAGGATTGAAAATGATGAAGACTATCATGAGGGGATTGAAAATGATGAAGACTGTCATAAGGGGATTGAAAATGATGAATGTCATGAGAGGATTGAAAATGATGAAGAATGTCATGAGAGGATTGAAAATGATGAAGAATAGACTGACAGGATTGGAAATGATATAGAATACCATGGGGGGATTTAAAATGATGAAGACTATCATGAGAGGTTTGAAAATGATGAAGAATATCATGAGGGGATTGAAAATGATGAAGACTATCATGAGAGGTTTGAAAATGATGAAGACTATCATGAGAGGTTTGAAAATGATGAAGACTATCATGAGAGGTTTGAAAATGATGAAGACTATCATGAGAGGTTAGAAAATGATGAATAATATCATGAGAGGTTTGAAAATGATGAAGACTATCATGAGAGGTTTGAAAATGATGAAGACTATCATGAGAGGTTTGAAAATGATGAAGACTATCATGAGAGGTTTGAAAATGAAGACTATCATGAGGGGTTTGAAAATGATGAAGAATGTCATGAGAGGATTGAAAATGATGAAGAATAGACTGACAGGATTGAAAATGATGAAGAATAGACTGACAGGATTGGAAATGATGAAGAATACCATGAGGGGATTTAAAATGATGAATAATATCATGAGGGGATTGAAAATGATGAAGAATATCATGAGGGGATTGAAAATGATGAAGAATATCATGAGGGGATTTAAAATAATGAAGAATATCATGAGAGGATTGAAAAAATGAAGAATATCATGAGAGGATTAAAAATTATTAAGAATATCATGAGCGGATTGAAAATGATGAGGAATATTACGAGAGGATTGAAAATGAGCAAGAATATTATGAGGGGATTGAAAATGATTAATAGTATGAGGAGATTGAAAATGATGAAGAATATTATGAGGGGATTGAAAATGATTAATAGTATGAGGAGATCGAAAATGATTAATAGTATGAGGGGATCGAAAATGATGAATATAACGAGGGGAGTTAAAATGATGAAGGATATCATGAGGGGATTCAAAATATATAGTATGAACACCGGGGCGGTTATAAGTACCTATATAGAAGGCGCAGACAGTGGTGGTACTTTTTATAGAAATAAGTCATACTATTGCCCTGTGAAACCTAGGATGAAATGGTGGGGAAGAAACAGCTTTCGCAAAAGGCAAAATTTAAAAGTAGCGACCAGGGTAGAGAAAAGTAGAAAGATAAAGAGACAGCTATAGAGAGAGAAGGAGAGAAATAGAAGTTTTAATATAAAGATGTTACATACGCAATTTTTCTTCAATTATGTTTTTATGACCCCGAGCAACGCCGGGTAGCCCCGCTAGTACAATATAAAGCAATGATATAAAGGAATGAGTGATGAGAATAAAACAATTGGTAAAAGTACAATATTTATTAAATAATTAAATAGTTCAAACAAGGAATTTATAAATAAACTTTTTTCTTTCCTAAACGCATGGATTTAAAAAAATGTATACTCAGAGGAGATCATAGTGATAAAACAGTAAACATATATTTCTATTAAGCACAGATTTAAAAATATAAAAATATAAAAAAATATTAAATTATACAGTCCTAATACTGAAAAAATTACGTTTAGGAATATAAAGGGAATTCAAGTCTGAGGTTAAAGTACATTGACAAAAAAGCAATTCATCTATATATATATATATATATATATATATATATATATATATATATATATATATATATATATATATATATATATATGAAGGTGAGAATTCCGAGGCATGGGGAAATGCAATGTTGAAAACCGGAAGGTGGAATAAGAATGAACAAAAATAAATCACAAGAGACAATAAATCTCAGATCAATTAATTTATATTTCAAAATTTAAATATAAAGACAGTAAATTGTAAAATTGGTGGGCTTACTGTTAAATATTTAAAGGTCCGGAATGGTAGAGACTTTAATAATTTCGAAAGTAACAACTTCACTTTTTCAAAAAGAAAACAAAAGTTAGACTGGCTGTGTCAGTTGAGGAAAGCCAAGTGGACGCTGCTATTAAAAAAAAAGTGCAGTCCTGCAGAAAATGCAATAATTACGATATGTAAAAGATTAATTCATTTAGTTAATCCTAAATGATGATACTTAATTTTAATTTATTTTGTTATTGTTCTTTTTCTTTTTATTATTATTATTATTATTATTATTATTATTATTATTATTATTATTATTATTATTATTATTATTATTATTATTATTATTATTATTATTATTTTAAAAATTTATTATTTACTCTTTCTTTCTTTTTTATATTAAACTAGCGGGGCTACCCGGCGTTGCTCGGGGTCATAAAAACATATAATTGAGGAAAAATCGCGTGTGTAACATTATATTAAAACTTCTATTTCTGTCCTTCTCTCAATAGCCGTCTCTTTATCTTTCTACTTTTCTCTTCCCTGGTCGCCCCATTTCACCGCTACTTTCTAATTTTGCCTTTTGCGAAAGCTGTTTCTTCCCCACCATTTCATCCTATGTTTCCCAGGGCAATAGTATGACTTATTTCTATAAAAAGTACCACCTCTGTCTGCGCCTTCTATATAGATACTTATCTCCGCCCCGGTGTTCATACTATATACATATCTATTGCCACCCCGGTGCGCATACTATATACGTACCTATCGCCGCCCCAGTGCACATAATATATACATACGTTCGCAACCCCGGTGCAGATACTATATAAGTACCCATCGCCGCCCTGGGTGCAGATACAATATAAGTACCTATCGCCGCCACGGTGCGAATGCTAAATACGTACCTATCCCCGCCCCGGTGCAAATGCTAAATACGTACTTATCGCCACCCCGGTGCGAATGCTAAATATGTAGCTATTGCCGCCCCAGTGTGCATACTGCATAAATACCTATCACTGCCCCAATGCAAATACTAAAAATGTACATATCGCTGCCCTGGTGCGAAGGCTAAATACGTACCTATCGCTGCCCCGGTGCGAATGCTAAATACGTACCTTTCGCCGCCCTGGTGCCCGTTATATATATATGTACCTATCGCCGCCCTGCTGCGCGTGCTGTATACGTACCGATCGCCGCCCCGGAGCGCATGCTAAATACATACCTATCACCGGCCCGGTGCACATGCTATATACATACTTTTTGCCGCCCATGTGCACATGCAATATATGTACCTATCGCCACCCCTGAATGTTAAATACGTACCTATCACCACCCCGGTGAGAATGCTAAATACATACCTATCGCCCACCCGGTGCGAATGCTGAATACGTACCTATCGCCGCCCCGTTGCGCGTGCTATATACGTACCTATCGCCGCCCCGTTGCGCATGCTATATACGTACCTATCCTCGCCATACTGTGCGTGCTATATACGTACCGATCGCCGGCCCGGAGCGCATTCTAAATACATACCTATCACCGACCCGGTACACATGCTGTATACGTACTTATTGCCGTCCATGTGCACATGCTATATACGTACATATCGACGACCCAGTGTGCATACTACATATGTACATATCGCTGCCTCAGTGCGAATACTAAATATGTACATATCGCCGCCCCGGTGCGAATGCTAAATACGTACCTATCGCCACCCCAGTGTGAATGCTAAATACGTACCTATCGGCACCCCTATGCACTACTATATACGTACCTATCGCCACTCCAGTGTACATACTATGTATATACTTATCGCCGGCCCGGTGCGCATACTATATTCGTACCTATCGCCGCCCTAGTGCGTATACTATATTTTTTTGGCACCCACCAAGAAAACTTTTTTTTTCATCCTCCCACATACTTAGAAATCTTTTTAATTTCAAAGAAAAAAAAATTTAAGCCCCTCGAAAGAAAATTTTTTTTTTTACCCTTCCCCATACATAGACATGTTTTCAGTTAAAGAAAGAAAAAAACCATACTGCAGAAGCCTCCGGGTCCTATATTGTAGAAGCACCCCTGGTGCTGGGTCCTATACCCTGGCCGCTATACTGCAGAGCAACCAATGTCCCTATACTGGAGAAGCACCCATTGTCCCTATTCTGCAGAAGCCTCCGGGTCCTAAATTTAGAAGCACCCCTGGTGCTGCGTCCTATATTGTAGAAGCACCCCTGGTCCCTATACTGGAGAAGCACTTATATTTCTAGGGCCGTTATACTTTAGAAGCACCAACATTCCTGGGGGACCGTCATACTTTAGAAGCATCAATATTTGTGGGCACCGTTATACTGTAGAAGCACCAATATTTCTAGGGATCGTTATACTTTAGAAGAACCAACGTTCCTGGGGAAGGACCGTTATACTTTAGAAGCACCAATATTTCTAGGGACCGTTATACTTTAGAAGCACCAACATTCCTGTTGACCGTAATACTTTAGAAGCATCAACATTCCTGGGAACCATTATACTTTAGAAGCAACATTCCTGTGGGACCGTTATACTTTAGAAGCACCAATATTTCTAGGGACCGTTATACTTCAGAAGCACCTACATTACTTTGCAAATCAAGTAGGCCTCCTGAGAACTACTGACATCACTCTTACCGGTTGCCTTCCTATGTTGGTATTGATGCATCCAGACAGAAGTTATAGGATGACCTGATACAACCGGACACAATTTAGGGCAAGACGGGTACATTCGGCAAGACGGGTAAATTACTATTGATTAACATTGAAAAAATGGATATGTATCATGGATATGTATCATGTATCATGTATATGTATCATGTATATGTATATGTATCATGTATATATATATCGTGTATCATGTCTATGTATCATGTATATGTATCATGTATATGTATCATGTGTATGTATCATGTAAACGTATATGTATCATGGATATGTATCATGTATAGGTATATATATATCATGTATCGTGGATATGTATATATATCATGTATCATGGATATGTATCATGTATCATGTATCATAGATATGTATCATGGACATGTATCATGGATATGTATCATGTATCATGGATATGTATTATGGATATGTATCATTTATATGTATATGTATAATGTATATGTATCATGTATCATGTGTATGTATCATGGATATGTATCATGGATATGTATCATGTATCATGGATATGTATCATGGATATGTATATGTATCATGTATCATAGACATGTATCATGGATATTTATCATGTATCATGGACATGTATCATGGATATTTATCATGTATCATGGATATGTGTTATGGATATGTATCATGTATCATGGATATGTATCATGGATATGTATCATGGATATGTATCATGGATATGTATCATGTATCATGGATATGTATCATGTATCATGGATATGTATCATGTATCATGTATCATGGATATGTATCATGGACATGTATCATGGATATGTATCATGTATCATGGATATGTATCATGGATATGTATCATGTATCATGGATATGTATCATAGATATGTATCATGTATCATAGGTATGTATCATGTATACTGTATCATAGATATGTGTTATATATCATAGATATGAATCATGTATTATGTATCATGTATATGTATCATGTATATGTATAATGGGTATGTATATGTATCATGGGTATGTATCATAGATATATATCATGGATGTGTATCATCTGACCTTGATATGTATCATGGATATGTATCATGTATATGTATCATGGGTATGTATCATGTATCATGGATATATATATATATGTTTCATTGATATGTATCATGTATATGTATCATGTATCATACATATGTATCATGTATGTATAGATATGTGTTGTGTATCATAGATATGTATCATGTATCATGGATATGTATCATGTATATACATATTATCATGGATATGTATCATGGATATGTATCTTGTATATGTATCATTATCTTGGATATGTATGATGTATCATGGATATGTATCATGTATCATATATGTATCATGTAACATATATCATATATATGTACCATGTATCATAGATATGTATCATGTATCATTAATATGTATCATGTATCATAGATATGTATCATGTATCATGGATCATTGATATGTATCATGGATATGTATCATGTATCATATATATTTATCATGTTATCATAGATATGTGTTATGTACCATAGATATTATCATGTATCATGTATCATGGATATGTATCATAGATTTGTATCATGGATATGTATCATGGATATGTATCATGTATATTGGATATGTATCATGGATATGTATCATTGATATGTATCATGTATTACTAATATGTATATGTATCTTTGATATGTATTATATACCATGGTAGGTATCATGGTTATGTATCATGTATCATGATATGTATCATGGATATGTATGATGGATATGTATCATGTATCATGAATATGTATCATGTATCATGATATGTATCATGGATATGTATAATGTATCATAGATATGTATCATAGATATGTATCATGGATATGTATCATGTATCGTAGATATGTAACATGTTTCAGAGATATGTATCATGTATATATATCATCGATATGTATCATGTATCATGGATATGTATCATGGATATGTATCATTTGTCATTGATATTTATTATGGATATGTATCATGTATCATGTATATGTATCATGTATCATGGATATGTATCATGTATCATGGATAGGTATCGTGAATATGTATCATGGATATGTATAATGTATCATGGATATGTATCATGTATAATGGATATGTATCATGTATCATGGATATGTATCATATATCATGGATATGTATCATGAATATGTATCATGTATCACGGATATGTATCATGGATATGTATCATGTATCATATATATGTATCATGTATCGAGATATGTATCATGTATATGTATCATACATATGTATCATGTATCATAGATATTCTTAATCATTTTCAATCCCCTCATGATTTTCTTCATCATTTTCAATCCCCACATGATGATCTTCATCATTTTCAATCATCTCATGATGTTCTTCATCATTTTCAATCCCTTCTATGATGTTCTTCATTATTTTCAATCCCCTCATGGTATTCTTCATCATTTTCAATCCCTTCATGATGTTATTCATCATTTTCAATCCCCTCATGGTATTCTTCATCATTTTCAATCCCCTCATTATGTTCTTCATCATTTTCAATCCCTTCATAATGTTCTTCGTCATTTTCAATCCTCTCATGATATTCTTCATCATTTTCAATCCCCTCATGATATTCTGCATCATTTTCAATTCCCCAAAATATTCTTCATCATTTTCAATCCCCTCATGATATTCTTCATCATTTCAATCCTCTCATGATATTCTTCATGATTTTTAATCTCCTCGTGAAATTCTTTATAATTTTCAATCCTCTCATGATATTCTTCATCATTTTCAATCCTCTCATGATATTCTTCATCATTTTCAATCCTCTCATGATATTCTTCATCATTTTCAATCCTCTCATGGTATTCTTAATCAATTTCAATCCCCTCATTGTATTCTTCATCATTTTCAATCCTCTCATGGTATTCTTCATCATTTTTAATCCTCTCATGATATTCTTCATCATTTTCAATCCTCTAATGATATTCTTCATCATTTTCAATCCCCTCATGGTATTCTTCATCATTTTAAATCCTCTCATGATATTCTACATCATTTTAAATCCTCTCATGGTATTCTTCAGCATTTTCAATCCTCTCATGATATTCTACATCATTTTAAATCCTCTCATAGTATTCTTCATCGTTTTCAATCCTCTCATGATATTCTTCATCATTTTCAATCCTCTCATAATATTCTTCATCATTTTCAATCCTCTCATAATATTCTACATCATATTCAATCCTCTCATGGTATTCTTCAGCATTTTCAATCCTCTCATTGTATTCTTAATCATTTTCAACCCCCTCATGATATTCTTCATCATTTGTCAATCCTCTTATGATGTTCTTAATCATTTTACATCTTCTCCTGATGTTCTTCATCATTTTCAATCCTCTCATGATGTTTTTCGTCATTTTCAATCTTCTCATGATATTCTTCATTATTTTCAATCCCCTCATTATATTCTTCAGCATTTTCAATCCTCTCATCGTATTCTTCATCATTTTCAACTCGCTCATAATATTCTTTCATCATTTTCAATCCTCTCATGATATTCTTCATCATTTTAAATCCTCTCAAGGTATTCTTCATAATTTTCAATTCTCTCATGATATTCTTCATCATTTTCAATCCTCTCATGATATTCTTCGTCATTTTCAATCCTCTCATGATATTCTTCATCATTTTCAATCCTCTCATGATATTCTTCATCATTTTCAATCCTTTCATGGTATTCTTCATCATTTTCAATCGCCTCATGGTATTCTTCATCATTTTCAATCCCCTCATGATATTCTTCATCATTTTCAGTCCTCTCATGATGTTATTCATCATTTTCAATCCCCTCATGGTATTCTTCATCATTTTCAATCCCATTATGGTATTCTTCATCATTTTCAATCCCTTCATAATGTTCTTCGTCATTTTCAATCCTCTCATGATATTCTTCATCATTTTTAATCCCCTCATGATATTCTGCATCATTTTCAATTCCCCAAAATATTCTTCATCATTTTCAATCCCCTCATGATATTTTTCATCATTTCAATCCTCTCATGATATTCTTCATGATTTTTAATCTCCTCGTGAAATTCTTTATAATTTTCAATCCTCTCATAATATTCTTCATCATTTTCAATCTTCTCATGATATTCTTCATCATTTTCAATCCTATCATGATATTCTTCATCATTTTCAATCCTCTCATGGTATTCTTAATCAATTTCAATCCCCTCATTGTATTCTTCATCATTTTCAATCCTCTCATGGTATTCTTCATCATTTTTAATCCTCTCATGATATTCTTCATCATTTTCAATCCTCTAATGATATTCTTCATCATTTTCAATCCCCTCATGGTATTCTTCATCATTTTAAATCCTCTCATGATATTCTACATCATTTTAAATCCTCTCATGGTATTCTTCAGCATTTTCAATCCTCTCATGATATACTACATCATTTTAAATCCTCTTATGGTATTCTTCATCGTTTTCAATCCTCTCATGATATTCTTCATCATTTTCAATCCTCTCATAATATTCTTCATCATTTTCAATCCTCTCATAATATTCTACATCATATTCAATCCTCTCATGGTATTCTTCAGCATTTTCAATCCTCTCATTGTATTCTTAATCATTTTCAACCCCCTCATGATATTCTTCATCATTTGTCAATCCTCTTATGATGTTCTTAATCATTTTACATCTTCTCCTGATGTTCTTCATCATTTTCAATCTTCTCATGATGTTTTTCGTCATTTTCAATCTTCTCATGATATTCTTCATTATTTTCAATCCCCTCATTATATTCTTCAGCATTTTCAATCCTCTCATCGTATTCTTCATCATTTTCAACTCGCTCATAATATTCTTTCATCATTTTCAATCCTCTCATGATATTCTTCATCATTTTAAATCCTCTCAAGGTATTCTTCATAATTTTCAATTCTCTCATGATATTCTTCATCATTTTCAATCCTCTCATGATATTCTTCGTCATTTTCAATCCTCTCATGATATTCTTCATCATTTTCAATCCTCTCACGATATTCTTCATCATTTTCAATCCTTTCATGGTATTCTTCATCATTTTCAATCCCCTCATGGTATTCTTCATCATTTTCAATCCCCTCATGATATTCTTCATCATTTTCAGTCCTCTCATGATGTTCTTCATCATTTTCAATCCTCTTATAGTATTCTTCATCATTTTCAATCCTCTCATGATATTCTTCATAATTGTCAATCCTCTCATGATGTTCTTCATCATTTTCAATCCCCTCATGGTATTCTTCAGCATTTTCAATCCTCTCATGATATTCTACATCATTTTCAATCCTCTCATAATATTCTTCAGCATTATGAATCCTCTCCTGATATTCTTCATCATTTTCAATCTTCTCATGGTATTCTTCATAATTTTCAATCCCATTATGGTATTCTTCATCATTTTTAATCCCCTTTATGATATTATTGATCATTTTCAATCCTCACATGGTATTCGTCATCATTTTCAACTCTCTCATGATCTTTTTCCTTATTTTCAATCGCAAAATACAAGGAGGCCTCTAGAGCTATACTAAAATAACTTATTCCCCTCCCTTTGAACAAGGCAATAGTCTGAAGAAAAATACAAAAAAAAAATAATAATAACGTGACGATAGCATAAAATAATATCCGAACCTATCACTATGACGTCATGTACCTATCTATGTGACGTCATGTGCACAAGATAACATTAAAAATCGTGATCACATTAAACGAAAAAATGGCTATTTGACCCCTTAAAAATGAATCTTTTTTTTTAATTTTTCGATATTATTTTCTCGAGGTTATGCCGGTTAAAATAATACCTAATTCGGAGGTGTTTGTTTAGTATTTTAAAAGCCTTAGCGTTACATACATATCACAGATTTTTGCCTTATATATGTTGAGATATTTAATATTTATGTTAAGTGTTGCAATTGTAAATATAGGTTCGAATAGTCAGGTAAAGATTAAAAGAGATAATTAGGGATCAGCATTAGGATGGTCAAAGGGGGATAATGAAAGTAAAATAATGTATGGTCAGATATAATTATTCTATCATAAGCCTTCATCTGTTCACTTATACTCAACCTAGAGTGTGGGAATAGAAGGTTGTTAGAAGAGAAACGAACGGAAAAGGGTTTATATATAATTAAAATTAAAAACAACATTTTATTATTGCATAGTGAACGAATTATTGCATAGTGAACAAAACTAATTAAGTGTAAGTACAATATATGGGTATTAAGTCTAAACGGTGTGGGTGACTTATTCTATGAATGTGAAGTTGTGGGAGTTGTGGGGAAGAGTATCGACAAGAAAGGTATATGAGGAAATAAACGTAGGGGAAGATGGGTGTCGGTTAAGGGGAGGGATACAGGGAAATGGTGCCTGAATGAAAGTGTATAAGGAAAACAAGGAAAGTGAGAGTGTAGATATCTAGATGGGTTAGGTGGATAGATGGTTGAGATCATTGGGATCGGGTAGAGACAAAGGAGCAAGGAGTATAAAGTATGGTCTAAGGTGAGTAGAGTTGGAATGATCTAGGAAGAGGAGTGGAGTTAAAGAATGAAGGGGGAACAAAGCTCGGATCTGCTATTTAAAGAGTGTCTATGTTTAGAGATAAGAATTGCTTCCGATATCTTTAGATTACCGATGTTTCTAACCGGGGCAAGGATACAGACACCGATAATGCGTTGTGTGTTGCCACATGGTAAGATGTGTCTATAGAAAGAAGAAATGCGGGTGTATAAGTGTTCCTTGATGCGTTCGTGCATAGGCCTAACAGTGGTACCAATGTAGAAATTCTGGCACTTAACACATTGTAGTCTGTAAACTGTGTAAGTGCGAAAGCAGACCCCAGAGTTGGAGAATGGGGCAATTGGCTAGGGAGTAAGGTTCAGAGGTGTGGTTACATATATATATATATATATATATATATATATATATATATATATATATATATATATATATATTAGTGAATTACTTTAATATATATATATATATACATATTTATATATATATTATTTCATGCATACACACATATATTATAATATTATAAAATAATATATATATTATGTATATATTCTTTCAGTATTTATTTCAACAGTCCTTCTTTCAACATATGTGAATAGAGATTAGTAGTGGTATGAAAATATACTTATGATATGTTAGCTTCACAGAACTGTTTATGTTTCATTCCTGGATGAAATCATCAGGCTAATTAAATTAGCCTTATTATTTCTCCCGGGAATGAAATATACATGTTTCCATGCAACTTATTCACCATAAATATATGTTCACACCCCCCCACACACACACACTATATATATATATATATATATATATATATATATATATATATATATATATATATATATATATATATATATATATATAAATATATAATTAACTTGTTACAAATATCTAGGGAGTATAAATCCGAAGGAAGTTGAAACCGGGTTTATGAGAGTGCTCAATGAAAATTCAGAGCAAAATATATTATTTGTTGGTGATTTTATTATTCCAATATTCCAATAATGGAATAATAAAATCACCAACAATATATATATATATATATATATATATATATATATATATATATATATATATATATATATATATATATATATATGAAGCAATCCAACAAGGACTTAAGGATGCTTTGCATGAACTTTGAATTCTAATAAAATTTGATTGACACCTTATTTTATTACTTCATTTTATATTATAATATATATATATATATATATATATATATATATATATATATATATATATATATATATATATATATATGTGTGTGTGTGTGCGGTATATATTATTGAAAATCAGACTTTCATTTTGTTATGAAAAGCTCTAATAACTTATCATTTCTGTACGTCTCTCTATAATACTATCCCAGTCTAATAATGTTTAACAAACAGATGGACTATTGTACGTATATTCATTCTAGTTCTAATTGGTTTTGTCTTAGTTTCTTCTTCTTCTGTTCGATTTCTCCCAAACATGAACTGGATATTTCTTCATCTAATACATTTACAGATATTTAAGCGTCATATTTTAACACCCATAGCCATTGCTGTTTTAATTTCATTAGAATGAGTCGACTTTTAAGAGAGACGGTGAAAAATGGTAAGTTATTTCGGCCATCTGCATCTATGAAAGTATAATTTTCATAAATAATGCTTGCGTGCATGTGTGTAAATTGCAGGGCACTGACGGCACGAACAGTCGCTTTAAATACATGGTTGTCCAAAAAAGATGTACCCATTTGTGATAGGTGATATTTATTATTGAAAGGAAACATAGACCTGTCTTATAGAAATGTATGTTTTGTGCCGCATAAGTCCCCCCCCCGTATACGACCATTTTGCAAGCACAGCTCAATAATTTATAATGTGATCGATTCAAGCTTCTTGGCTCTACCCTTGGCCTTTTGGTTAAGATCAGAGTTTTGTATCTGTTCCGATCGATGCTACCCTGTGTAGAGGTATTGCCCTGTACAGTTCTAGGAGGTCCACCCTCGTGGGCTTTGGGTTCTCTCCCTTTTGCGAAAGGGGTTAGTTTATTGCTTATCGTCTGAGGCGCCTCTACTTGAGAATACTGACGGGGCTTCTCATGCATTTTTTGAAGGTCAGAGTGCGCTAATCCTATTGTGCTTGCTAACCACACTTGACGTTGTGTCTAGCCTACTGGAAAGGAGGTAAATTAAAATACGTTAAGCTTGTGTATATCCTCCCGAGGTAAATAAAATAATTTGAACTTGCGTCTAACCTCCTGGGGCAAATAAAAATAAGTTGAACTTGTGTCTAACCTCCTGAGGTAAATAAAACTACTTTGAACTTGTGTCTAACCTCCTAAGGTAAATAAACCTACTTTGAACTTGTGTCTAATGTGGGGGGGCATGTCTTAAAAGGGGAAGAAGAAAGAAAAGAAAAAGAAAAACAATTATAATTTGAGATTTTTACTATATTGAAACACAAGTTCTGATTAAAAAACGAAAAGTTTTGGCATAAGGAGAGAGGGAGGGCATCATACCTATTAGTCTATTTATTCAAGTGTGAATGTATTAATTTATTCCTATTTAATAGTAAAAATGTTTACACTTTTACATTTATATTCAAATTATGATTGTTTTTCTTCCACTTTTAATTCGGAGCATGACAATAAATTCAGACTTCCGCCTCCGCCCCACATCTACTATCAGCCAAGCTCGGCTTTGACATATTTTGACCCAGACATACTCCCTAGCTAAAAATAAATATGGGAACTAATAAATCCATAATAAAGACGGGTTGTCCGGAGCACTGACTTAGACGTTTGGAAAGATGAAGCACTTGAAATTATAATCGAGATGAGAAAGAACTATAAAGATGAAGCAAATAGAAACGAATTAAGTGGGAAGGCATGGGTGAGAGAAAAAAAGGGAATGTCTGAATGTATATGTTGTTGATACGAATAAATTACTGGGTCAAAACGGATACATACCTAGCCTCCTACACTATTCCTCCCTCCTCTTCCCTTTCAAAAGACCTAAATGATTTGCAAAAATGTCAATTTTCTCTTTTCATCTTAGTTCAGATTGTAAAATGTCCCGATAAAGCTGGATTTCGAATGAAATCCTAGCGGAAACATGTATGCACATATGTAGCTAACTATGTTTGTATAAACAAAGGAATTTACACTATAATACAGCTCTACGTCTTATTGCGTACTATCTTATAAGCACTAGAGTTTCATTTAATTAACACTTAGTAAACAACAATACAAATACTATATATATACGAGGCCTGTCTAAAATGTATCCGACTTTAGGCCAGAAAAATATTTCAAATACGAGACAAGGTGGGGACCCTAATCCCCTGGAATGGTATTCATCTCCGTCGTCGCGTTCCGCATTCTCTTTTTTTTTCGCACCTTCTCAACAACAGCTGTTTGGGGTCTGCTAGAACGCTGGTCACTCTCTGCTGATGTGTGGCCATTTTTGAATCGGTTGAACCATTCCCTAATTTGTGTTACACATCGCATCTTCTCCGACCCCCCTGCTGAATGAGATGAACACCATTCCAAAAGGAGACTTTCAGAGATGTTTCCGGCAGTGGATGGATCGGCGGGCAAAGTATGTTATATCACAATTGGCCTACTTTGAAGGAAATTAGGGTCCCAACATACTTTTCTGGTCTAAGGTCGGATACTTTTTAGACAGGCCCTGTATATATATATATATATATGTGTGTGTGTGTGTGTGTGTGTGTGTGTGTATGTGTGTGTGTGCATGTGTACTAAAGAAAGTCTTACGTCTGTAAATGATTTAAAATGCTTGTCAAACTAGGAAACAAAGTTCAGTGTCTGCTCACCCCTTCTTCATCTTATATCGATCACGGCAAAGAAACATCAGTTATACAAAATGGCCGATACATTTTCCCTGCTTTTCTTTAGTACCTCCACTTCCTATATTACGGTACCTGGTATTCCAAAGAACTCACCCATCTACATAGTCACCGAGCTGAACGCTGCTTAACTTCGTTGATCCGATGAGAACCAATGTTCAAACGTGATTGATTCGTAACTAAAACGTAACTAATTTATGTTATTCATCAAATTAACATTTAAAAAATGTACACATTACCTTATATGTTCGAGACAATTTTGATATTTTTTCAACTTAAGAAGTATTTAATGTAGAAGTAAAACACAACGGATAGATATTCTTTGTAGTTGGTCAGGTTGGGAGCTAGAAACCATGAACGACTAGAAGACAGCGCAACATTGGGAAAGGGTTACCGAGATAGAAAAACATTTCGAAAATCTCAGTGCCCCTGCAGAAAAGTTCGGTATGATCCAAACAAGTCAATGCGGATATTGGCGAAAGAGATGGCCATCAGAGTAGCGACTACAAACAAAGCAGTAAGCTAGAAATCAAATAATTATATTAAATAATCATCTATAAATACCGTACGAGTTGATTTTGATGAGAAGTCGTTCATGCCAGAATATTTCAAAGGCTGTAGAGATATCTAGCGCTACCGACTTAGCTTTAAATGCCTTATACATTGTGTAGTATATAGTTCAGAGATGACCGTTAGGATGTCTACATTAGAACGGGATTGTCTTAATTCGTATTGTTGCTCAGTGAGAGGTTTAACATTTTAAAGGTAATGACCTCTCACTAGATTGATTAACGATTTAAAGATTTTAGCAAAAAGCGGGGGACGACTTATGGGACGATAATACTGCGGGTCAGTTTTTTTCGCTAGATTTCTTGAAAACTACTACCACAGGCAATTTTACAGCTAGCAAGAACACAAGAAACTGCAAGGCATTTTTTATAGAGTTTTGAGAGAACAAGGACCAGCGCAACAGGGCATTTTTTTTAATAACTATATCAGGAATAAGATCTGGTCCACATGCTTTGGATGTGTCGAGATTTATAATGATAGCCAGGGCATGGGAAGTGATGATGATCAGATAATGAGTGCCTATTTTCAGCTGACTTATGACGGTTGAAATGGAGAAACTATGCGCAATAGCAGCTGCACATATCGAAGTGAATCATTGGAAAGAATTAGGCTTTTATGGGTGTCTGATTTGATCTATTCAGTAACCTCTTCTGCGCATCTCTGATGAGATCTTTGAGGGATTTTCAACCAGCATTTTGGTAGTATCTGATTGTTTTTAGTGATGGTGTTTCTATTTAGAGTCGCAGGTTTATAATAATCTCAGCCACTATTACTAAGTGGTCATCATTCTTAAGTAGGCTGTGGACATTTGTCACACAAGTCTTGAACATTGCTGTCAGGAATAGGTCGAGGAATGAAGCCTGCTGATCATCATGATCTTGGAGGCGGGTCGAGAAGGTGACGATGTGTGTAAGGAAATCGGCAATCCAGAAGCTACGCGTGTTATTACCAGCTGTATCTATAAAGCTTGAGAAACCGAATCAATCGCCAAATATATGGATTTGAGCGCTCAGATCCGAGGAAAGTCAATACTATAGATGTAGTCAATTAGAGTACAGTCCAGGGTTTAGCGGAAACGGTAGAGAAAATGTAGATTAGTAACTTTGTTTATCATAGGATTCTAGACTAAGTTCTCTACTTAAGGGATGTATGTTACGGATATCGACTCTGAACTCGTGTATATGTTTATGTGAATCTTTTCGACAGAGTGGGAGGTATCCTGGCATCTCAAAATAATTAGATATTGAGGAACTAAGATTTGTTTTGCATAGCGCTAAGATATCTGTAATTTTTACGTGAAGGAAGGATTCTTCATCATCAGAGTCAGATCTAAGTCTCCGGATATTTGTGATAGAAAAGATTTGGTTATTTTGTACTTTCGTATTTGCTTTGATAGACTGGGTTTTCGACAATGTAGGTGTTTGGTGAATGTCAAAAACAATGTGCACAAATGTAGACTAAAGCCGAATCTGTATCTATAAGGTTGTGGCATCGGGAATGCCTATCATAGATAAGAGAAGGTTCCCTTTCCATGCACGACATGCCTCCCACTTTTTCGAGTAGTTGAAAAGAGATGAATCAGCATTACACTATATCTGACATCATGCAAGAACTGTGCTACTATAGACTGCCCTCACTCTGTTTAGTTGGGAAATGACACACAATAAGGGAAAAGTGATCAGGAAGTAAGATAGTTCAACGACAATAGATTTGCTGATCCTTAGGTGGCAGTTATTGGGTGGTTGGAGTGCAATGGAGAAAGTGATTGGATAAACGAGCGGATGTAGTCGGTTCGCTTATCAGCTGAAGTGACTGAGAGAAAGACCGGACATTTAGGATTTCCAGTTGAAAACAGATATATTGTGAACAGAGGACAGACGGGGGCAAGTCAGAGTTGTTTGAGTCATAGTAGTCAGTCAGAGCCCGTCAGTGATTTAGATCGGATCAAGGAGACGATGGGATGAGCTGACTTCAACCGAACGACAATGATCGTCTCAACAGACACATTATCTCAGTTAAGTCTTAACTGATATACTGGAACTTAACAAAGATGTGGACGCTAGCGGCAGGGGCTCAACGGCACACACACAAATCCTGTTACCATCTAGTCAAATACAATGTTTTCATCGGATTGTATTCTTATTGTGTGAGTTTGTTTTGCTATTGTTTGGAACACAATTTGTAACCAGTGCACGCGGCATCGACGATCGCCAATACGAGAGACGACACGGCCAGACGAGAAGATGGAGATGAAGAGAAAATCACGGCGAAAACGTTGGGGGTCGGTGGTCGCCTAGGGAGGGCATGGTTTTACAACACCACACTTTTCAAAACGCACGTAAAACACAGAACATATATTTTAAAATAAACTTCGTCTCAGAATAACATTATTTTCTATTAAAAAAAGATAGAAATCCCAAACAATGTCTATTTAGTACTTACAAAAAACATGCATTTATTATTTTTATTCTTTAAATGGTATAAAATCACTCTTTAGCCTTGGTGAGCAATCACGAAATTCATAGAAAATTCTGTTTAATGCTAGACACACAAAAGAAGAAAGAAAGTGCTCAGCAGTTGTGTCAGAAGACGAGTTCTTGCTGTGAATGTTTGAAGCTCAGACGAGCACTTTCCATGGAAATTACGATAAAGCAGAGAAAAACAAGCAACGTCTCTTCTGTGGAAAAAGGGCTACAGAGAACAAGAAAATATAAACATATTTTTTAAGAAATTAAACAATTTAAAAATTATAAAATTGGATTTTTTAATGTGAGAAATGCTACAAAGTCAAATTGAAAATACTCCTGTTTTATTAATGTTCGAGTAGAATTTCAGTTATGTCAGATACGGATCGGTGCCAAATCGTCCGATTGAAAAATTCAATAGACATATTATTAGTTTTCTATCTTGTTGAAATGAAAAGATGCTACCAGAATATACACCTTTTAAATGAACGCCTTGTATCAATCATAAACATTGCCCTTTCTTTCGTCTTGTGGGGAGCAGCCCCTGTAAAGTGATTTGGTCACACGAGAACAAATCAAACACCAGACCATATTAATTTCAACCGGAATTTTAAAGTCTACTGGCAGCCCCGTTGGGAATTGCAGACGTAGAGCTTTCTTGGTACCAACGAAGAAAGACGTCCTCTCTCGTACCTCTACTCATTGGACAGCCGAGCGAGGCTATCTTCCACTGAAAGATATACGGATCGAGAAAATTTACATAAAATATTATAGGAGTCAGTCTTAGAGTCCACGCTAAGATCAAACCTCAATACCCTTAGTTCCATAGCCTTGGTAGATTAATCGTTTTGCCGGGCCATCCGGTTTCATTTTTAATAATAATTCCCTAACACAACATAACACTAACATAGATTAGGCTTGCCTAGCATAGTTAATGGAATATTGGATTTAAATATAATTTGTTCGGATAAATATATTAGCTTGTTCGTAACAGTCGCCGTACAGATGCAATCAAAATAGGTGCTACGCATGCGCGGTAGCCATGAACCGGAAGTGACGACCCAGCACAATATACCAAAACCTTTAGGTCTGTTCTGGATTAACAGATTTTAATTATCGAAATTTTGAGTGATTTTTTTCATTGTGCTATTTATTCATTTTTATTTTTAAATTTTATTATTGTACTTTGTTCAACCGGTCCATACAATAGCCAGTGGCCAACTTATGTTTTTGGTCAGAATGTTTCCCCGAGTACTGCGATCCTGTAATTGGATTCCTATGGATCAATGGGTATTACGCGTGTTGCTAAAGGTTCGCTGTGTCTCATTTTTATACAACCCAGGAAATCTAATGATATGAATATCCAGTCATCCAAATCTGTATAATACTGAAAATTACACATACACGCCCCACACATATATACAGATTACATTACACCTTATATTATATATCACAATGAAGACAACTAAGAAAACACAACAAATTAATAAAACCAAATAAATATACAAATGCATAAATAAATAACAGATTAACTTAAACTTTACTTTTCTCTCACCAAAACTACAGACCAGCATAATAAAACGCCCTAAGAAACAAAAACAATACAGCGAAAAATACCCAAACAAAACAAAACAAACGAACTCCTGACGACGATCGAAATGGGCGAAAAAACAACTCTCGAATCCATACTCTACCAATTAACACCAGAGACACGAAAGCTAGTTCGCAAATTCGCGAAAACAATTAAGAAAGTAAACAAAAGAACAAACTCCGTTGTCTTTGATCACATTACAGTGATAATGATTTGCTGGCAATATGTATATTTATATATCTCTTGTTTTTTCCCTGGCTAGGCGTGGTAACGTAGGACCAAGTTAACTGTCGAGGTTGTCTCTCCACCGGGGTT
The DNA here is from genome assembly GCA_963556195.1 of Sepiola atlantica. Lineage (NCBI taxonomy): Eukaryota > Metazoa > Mollusca > Cephalopoda > Sepiida > Sepiolidae > Sepiola > Sepiola atlantica. Next base: position 101,096,397 of record OY744520.1, read on the forward strand.
TGGTCTTCCTATGGCTATTTACCGTTGCCTCGGGGTCTACTCTGTCGCTCTAGATGCCCACTTGTTGTTTGTAGATCTCGAAAAGTGACATGTTCATCTATGTTTAGCCGTTCGTATGGTGGTGATAATGTCGTTTACTCCGGTTTGCTGTCTGATCCACGTGTTTCCTTTTCTTTCACGTGGACTGGAGCTGAGCATAATGCGTTCCATTTTGTATCGTGTTACTTTTAGCTTTTCTATTGCTACATTATTGAGTGTCCATGTTTCTCTAACATATGGCATAACAGGCATGATGTATCCGTTGATCAATTTCCGTTTAATGTTCATAGAAGACTTTTTACTCTTCATGATGCCTATTTTGGAAGAGGCTGTCTATTCAATTGCAATTCTCCGTTTGTATCTCAGGCATGATATCAACGTAACTTTTTACCATATTCCCTAGGTAGATGCAGTTGTCAACTTCCTTGATATTTTCACAGTTCACTATGATTGGGCTTTTTGTAGCATATTTATTCAACATGACCATGTTCTTTTCAAGTCTGCATTTTTAAAGCTAATAAAATGGCGTTATGAATGTAATGTAGTTGTTGAGGTGTGTGGCTTGTGACAATGATATCGTCGGCAAATTCTAGATGTGCAAGACATTCTCCTTTATATATATATATATATATATATATATATATATATATATATATATATATATATTCAAATTTAATACTAATATGCTGTATATAAACAGTTTTCGTACACATATGTTTAAGATGTCCAATAATTTACACATGTCTATTTACTTATATATGCAAACTTACACAAGTCTACACACACATGTATATGGTATATATATATTTTTTATGTATATAATGCTATATATGTCATGATAAATTTCCTTACAACATTTTTTTCTGTTTGCCCCTGGGAGTCAATCGATCCTGGAAGTCTGACATGAGATATTGTTTTTGTTTGCGCTTTTTGCCGTTTTCTTTGGCAGCCGAGTTTGTCGTGTGTGCAGTTACTCTCGTCTGTTTCCGTCAACCATCACCGCCCCACCGCCACCCAGAAGCCCGCGCTCGCGCGATCGGACATCTACGCGCGTGCGCGTGCGCGTGCGCGTGCGCGTGCGCGTGCGCGTGCGTAGATGTTAAACAAAAAGTTATTACGAAAACTAAATTGAATTTTCCTCTGCAAAAATATTTCTAAACAAAACACAATCTTGTTTTTTTCTTTCTGATAACATTTTTTTTAAATAACCGACATGGTGTGCACGAAAGAGCAAAGTGAAGTATCTGTTTTGATACTACATTTCATCGATTTGAGGCAATTTTAATTCTTGTCCTAATCCAGAGTGACCCTTTTTGGGATGTGTCGGGAGCTGGATCTTCTCCACGTTATAAAACGACCTCGTGTCTAACTCTGCCCTCGTGAGGAGGCAAGTAAATATGGACAACTTTAGCACGACACTAAACTGCTTCGGACACAATTGAGCAAACTGTTTGTCCCTACACTCATCAAATCCACCAAACTATTCCGAAATCCATCTTTCGAAACCCTTTTCATCTTTCTATTAAAACAAAAAAATATACCTACACTACTCCCCGACCCTATTAACTAATCCAACCGTGTCTACCCACAATCCGTAATTAAATATGGCAGTAAACTACTTCCGGAAGTGAGGGCATAAATTCTGAGTTTTGGAGCGATGTAGAATAATCCATGAGTTTTTATTAATCAGATGTCCATTCTGATTGGGAATATCACATAAGTTAAGGAGTTGTAGCGTAGGCAATGAAATAAATTGCCAAGGGCGATAACTTTAAATCAACTTGCAGAGTCCTATCTAGGTTAAATATAATTCATCATTTATAGACAATATACTGATTGACCCAAAATTATTGCAACATTTTGTTTTTTGGTGGGTTTGTGCTAGGTTTGGTCTAGTCTACAACGCACTAAAAGTTATACAAGATCGAAATATGGAAAAGTGTCAAATTTTTAATATAATCTTTTTTGTTTACAAGTCATTTTCCATTTACGTGTGAAGCAAAAACTCGGTCAGTTTACATGATAAATTAATACATCCTGGAATTTTAACCAGGGTTCCACATGAAAGGGTTACCAGTGATGCCAAATAAACCCTTATACGATATCAAAGGGTACCCCATACGCCCATTACCCTTGTTGCATCCACCTTGATTCACGTACGTCACAGTACCTTTTCAAAACCTTTCACTCCTCATCATCATCTTCCAATCGATCATTTTTTATATTGTCACAATTACCGTCTTTGCAATGTCAAAATGCACTTGTACATTTTAGTCCATGCCTCCTGCAGGTACACCTTAGGTTATTGCATCCTTCTGAACAATGCAATAAATTATCTGAATCAGTGCATCTGGAGCAGGGCTTTTGTCCGTCAAAACTGGAACAAGTTTGTCCTCTTCTACCTTTCACCCCAACTCAGATGGCACCATTTCATCACTACATTCCATCTACTCCATTATCTCGTAGTAAGTCGGCAAAGAATAAAATTTACAGGTAGAGGACGTAGATGGTAGCCGTTCTCGCGTAACGAACGTCTTAGCTGAGTATATTGTATCTAATAGATGCCAGAAAGTCCTTCTGATCCGCATTAAACAAAGCTACCATTGCCTTACAACCATTGGTTTCCACAACGTACTGGCTTATCTTTGGTAGAGAGAATGCTTTTGAACAGACTGTCATTGTCTTTTCTCTTTTGACGATTCGTTGGAACCTCACCGTCTTTCCTATTCCGAACAGCCTGGATATCGAATCACAAGATAATTTGGATGACCAGCGGTTACAAATATTGGCATGCAAGTAGAGAAGGCACTGAGATACAGTCCCCAAGACCCAATTCGATCAGCTGCAACAAGTTCCCTAGCAATTCCTAGCATGTGCTGATAGTTTATTCATAGTTTGCTGGTTTTTGATGCTCTTTCCAGTTCATCCCTTTTCAGAGTTAGACTGTTGTAAATCCTACTAATGCAATCTGATTCCAACAATTACTTCAAGTCACATTCACCAGTCTCTATCAGCATGTACCGCCGCTTAGTTCCTCTACTTGGTCCTGAAAACCAGGTTCATCCTCCAAGATTTTGGCAACAATCTGACGTGTTAGACACTGATCAACCAGCATGTAGCCACGAAACTCTTGTTTCAGTACCTTTCCACTCGTCATGTGTGCAACGGCATTTTAACCATATACTGTCTCCATGATCTCCTTGAGTCCACCACCGTCCCAATAGCGCCAAACACATTCATCAAGGTATGGAATGTGGCCAGCAATAGTATCACATTCCGAATTGGAGTACCACCTGGAACAGCGTTCACGATTTCAGAAGCCTTCCAAAACAACAGTTGATCAAAGGTAATGACAGTCAGCATGTTGTGTTTTAATGGAAGACTGTATAGGTAATCTAGGGTGGACAGAATACGGATTGTATCTGCTTAATTCATGTCTGTTATGGAAAGAAACTCTACCAATAATTTGCCCGGATATTCGTACTCCTTCTGCATCAAGTGCATAATGCCTTGCCAGATGAGAGTAGTCTAGTTGAAGCGAAAGAACCTTGCCCAGAAAATGCCCACTCTGCAATGACAGACATCAGATGTGGGGAGGGACTGAAATTCAATGCCATGGTTGACATGCTTTGGCAAACGGTAATCTTTGGTATCAATCTTCGTCATTTCAACAAGTTTCAAGTCCGCCGTTTTTTGTCTTCGTATACCATGACTGACTTGCTTCCCTGATAGCCGCAATCATGCCCATCGCATGGAAGGTACCCTTTCCATCCAACGTTATGATGGGGTGATTCATGTTGTCTCCGGCAAATAACAGGAACTAGTCAAGAATGTTCATGTCACTGCTTAAAACATCTTGAGCAAGTGAACATGCCACGTTCACTTCAAACCTTTGTACTCTGAGTATGATGAAACAAATTCAATGGTTGAGAGACAATCGATCAAGATTGGTAACTTGTACAAATGGTGCATTTGCACCGATAAACCCAACTGTAAGGGTGCAATTACAGCTCTTGGACGCACTGCTTGAACAACAGCATATCCTATGCCAACAACCTTTGTGGATGTATCCTTCCCACCAAACAGATGCTGCAACAAGAACTGCAAACTTGCAGGAATGAAGTCTAATGCTGCCGCTAGTTTCAGTTCGGCCATTGTTGGATACATATCTTCCATTGTCGTCTTGATGTCAGCTTTAATGAGTTTTGCTGCGGTTTTGAGAATTGCTCGGTTTTGTGCTTTCTCGTCGTCTGTCGGAGGTGAATTGTAGTATTAACGAATAATGTCACAGGTTTTTTCCCTAAATGCCACAATGTTTTCCACACACAATGGCTTTCAGTCACAAATAAAGAGTTTCTATATCGACATATCAGCTTTTTCTTGAGGTACTGATTTCCATATGCTGTTGATTTACAACCTCGTAAAAATTTAAATTTTAGCTACAAGTTCCAATATCGTTATCTGTTTCTCATCGTTTCCCTCCAAGACTACACACACCCTTTCGAATACTTAATCCTGATCGCTGCCTTTTGGTCCTTTATCTTTTCGTCGTTTGGTTGATTCAACTGACATCAGGTGTCTTGGAATGCTTCGCATTGTACGGAAGTTAACGTTACATAACTGGTGGTACACCCAGTCTTCAGCGTGAAGATCACCACCAAGATATTCGATCCGACCTTCAACATCAGTGTCCCACTCATCCCTTCTTGTTTTGCAATGAACCAAGATAGTTTGAGAAAATGCATCAGTCTTCACATAGCAAATCTACCTCTCACTTTTTCATTTATATTCCTTTTTCATAGTATCAGTTCCACAGAAAAAGCAATGCGTTTTACTGTCATATGGTCCCAGAGAAACACGAGCGCTCCTTTCTACTGGCCGAGGAGAATCATCCTTTTTAAGGCTACAGCAATGCTCTTTTTGTTTATGTGGTTAATTCAACATGTTTTGTGAACACTAGTTCCGACTACAACAATTAGTTTGACACCTCTTTCGCTACTTGCACGGTTGACACATGCAGCACCCTTTTATTGAAATACTACGGTCTCCTCACAGTCCAAATCCCGTTTACATAAAAGACAGATTTCTCTGCTGGCGGCTGAACTCATGTTTGACTGAGAAAATATACGAAAATATATGTGTATTAGTACATGGTGATTAGTATAAAGCTAGTGAATTGTTTGTGAGGGCAATTTTAGGGCAGTTTTGAGTGGAGTAAAACGTGGTCTTTTTGGGTGTTTCAGTTGTCATCTCAGGAATCCTATACCCTAAAGAACAATTCCATTTATATACGGAGGTAAGAGACCCGCTTAATTGAAGAAAGTACTTGTTGGCCACTGGTATCCATATAAAAATAATCACCCATATGTTTTTTTGTGAACCTGGGTGAGTGCAATAAGGGGGTTAGGGGTACGAGTACCAATGTGTGTGCAATAAGGAGTTTAGGGATAGGGTACTCTTAGATATGGTATAAAGGATGATTTGGCATCATTGATAACCCTTTTCATGTAAAAGATTGACCTTGAAAACCTGGGTAAAAATCCAAGATTTATTGATTTATCATGAAAACTTACCATGTTAGTTCTTCACACGTAAATAGAAGATGATTTGTAAACCGAAAAAAGTAATCTTCGAAATTTGACACTTTCCATATTAAGATTGTTTCCAACTTTTAGTATGTTGTAGACTAGACCCAGCCTAACACAAAGCCAACAATGAACAAAATGTTGCAATTTTTTGAGGTAGGGGTACTCTGGCAGTATATTGACCCGTCTCTTACGGACAATTAAAGAAAATGAATCTCGCGATAATTCAACATCAGTAACTAAATATTCAGGACGCTAGTGAATAAGAACATCATTTATGAGTAGAAATAGTCGGTTCGAACAAAAGCGAGCAAATATAAACCTAGTAAATTAAAAAAAATCTGTTTTTGATCAGCAAGTTTTCCCGAATAATTATTTCAGAACTTTAGTTTTCCTGAATCATTATTCATAACAACTTAAAATTTCCTAAATCATTATTTATGATAAGTACCGTTTCCCTGAATCATTTATAATAACTTCAGTTTCTCTGAATCATTATTTATAATAACTTCAGTTCCTCTTAATCATTATTTATAATAACTACAGTTTTCCCGAATTATTATTTATAATAACTACAGTTTCCCTGAATCATTATTTATAATAACTTCAGTTTCTTCGGATCATTATTTATAATAACTACAGTTTCCCCGAATGATTATTTATAATATCTATGGTTTCCACGAATCATTATTTATAATAACTTCAGTTTCATCGGATCATTATTCATAATAACTTCAGTTTCATCGGATCATTATTTATAATAACTACAGTTTTCCCGAATCATTATTTATAATAACTTCAGTTTCATCGGATCATTATTTATAATAACTACAGTTTCCCGGAATCATTATTTATAATATCTATGGTTTCCCCGAATAATTATTTATAATAATTTAAGTTTCTTCGGATCATTATTTATGATAACTTCAGTTTTCCGTCATCATTATTTATAATAACTATGGTTTCCCGGAATAATTATTTATAATAACTTCATTTATTCGAATCATTATTTATGATAACTTCAGTTTATTCGAACGATTATTTATAATAACTACAGTTTTCACGAATCATTATTTATAATAACTTCAGTTTCCCTCATCATTATTTATAATAACTATGGTTTCCTGGAATAATTATGTATAATAACTTCATTTTTTCAAATCATTATTTATGATAACTTCAGTTTATTCGAATCATTATTTATGATAACTTCAGTTTCCCTTAATCATAATTTATAATATGTATGGGTTCTCCGAATCATTATTTATAATAACTTCAGTTACTTCGGATCATTATTTATGATAACTTCAGTTTCCTCGAATCATTATTTATAATAACTACAGTTTTCCCGAATCCTTATTTATGATAACTTAAGTTTCCTAGAATCATTATTTATACTAACTTCAGTTTCCTCGAATCATTATTTATGATTACTTCACTTTATTTGAATCATTATTTATAAGAACTACAGTTTCATCGAATCATTATTTGTAATAACTGAAGTTTTCCCGAATTATTATTTATAATAACTTCTGTTACTTTTGAATCATTATTTATAATAACTACATTTTTCTCGAATCATTATTTGTAATAACAAATTTCCCCGAATCATTTTTTATAATAACTACAGTTGTTTCGAATCATTATTTATGATAACTTCAGTTTCCCTGAATCATTATTTATAATATCTATGGTTTATCCGAATCATTATTTATAATAACTTCAGTTTCTTCGGATCATTATTTATGATCACTTCAGTTTCCTCGAATCATTATTTATAATAACTACAGTTTTCCCGAATCATTATTTATAATAACTTCAGTTTATTTGGATTATTATTTATAATAACTTCATTTTCCTCGAATCATTATTTATAATAACTACAGTTTTCCCGAACCATTATTTATAATAACTTCAGTTACTTCGGATCATTATTTATGATAACTTCAGTTTTTCCGAATCATTATTCATAATAACTATGGTTTCCCCGTATCATTATTTATACTATGATTCGAGTAAACTGAAGTAGTTTACTCGAATCATTATTTATAATAACTACAGTTTCATCGAATCATTATTTATAATAACTGAAGGTTCCCCGAATCATTACTTATAAAAACTACAGTTTCTTCGAATCATTATTTATTATAACTACAGTTTCCCCGAATTATTATTTATAATAACTTCTGTTACTTTTGAATCATTATTTGTAATAACTACATTTTTCTCGAATCATTATTTTTGATAACTTAAGTTTCCCCGTATCATTATTTATAATAACTTGAGTTTCCCCATTTCATTATATGCAATAACTTAAGAGATAAATATAATGAATAGGACATCTGAAGTTATTCAGAATTGTCTACATATGAGAAAATTTGCATATAGAAAATAAAAGCCTCCATAATCGTAGAACGAAATCTTGGCCGAAGTGTTCTGTGATCCAAACAATGGTGACACCCATTATTCAACAACACGCGGAACGAAAATTATGAACCTAATTTGGAAAAAATGTAGCTAGACAAACTTAAAACTTATAGAACATCGATTTAAATGGGATACATAAAAATAGATTTTAGTTTGGTTCGGTTTAAATTTAAGTTTAGATAATGCAGACAAGATTAATAAATTCATGTCTTTCTAGTAACAAATTCGGAACTTAAAAAGCTAAACCTTAAGTCAAAAAAAGTTGCTTTCTTGGCCTTCCGATTAGGATCAAAGTGTAATATCTGTTTTGTTCTCGCTCAAAAAGGACACATCTTTCAAAACTGGGGAAATGTTTACATTCTATCATTTATTTATTTTTAAATTCTATTCCGTTTTTCTTTTACTTTCTTCCTATCCAAAAGGGCTTTTTTTAGAGGGGATACCATCACATAAAATAAAAAAATAGAACTTGAGTTTAACCTTGCCCTAAAGTACATAGGCAAAATCATAGGCGTCGCAAGAGACATTAGGTAAGTATGAGTCAATAGAAGCAAATAAATAACTTGACATCATGCAAAATTGAGTAAAAATGTGTAAGGTATGATAAACCTCATTGGAAATATAGAAAATGGTGATAGGTTACTGATAACAATTAAAGTCATAACACACCAACAAAAAATATGTTACATCTCAGATATTTTAATTAACCCCAACACGGGGGTAACCAAACCTAAGTTAAAAGAGCATCACAGCGCTTAGAATATTAAATTTCATCCATATAATTAACCCAAGTATGATTTAAAAAATATATAATATATCTGAAATCAAGAACAACTCTAATTTGATTATGTACCGAAATTAACTAGCATTTTAGATTAATACACAAAGTTGTAAACAGCATTGACGACTATGTAATCGCTGCCTGTGTGTTTTTTGACTATATGTTTTTGAGATATTTACCACAGATTTATTCTGATGAATCTTAGATACGATAAATGTATAACACATAATTTCTTTGTTTGCATGCATTAAGAGAAAACGGGCGTAAATAAAATCATGTGAATAAAAGTTATTGGAACTGTGTTTACAAATAAAAAATATCGGACGTATTTCTCTCGCATTTGAAATGTGTTTGTCATGACTGCCAACCGGTAAGAAGCTTGAATTCGAATTTGAATTATTCGGGGTCGGGGACCGAGTCGTTCGACCAGCGGTAGAGTTAAAAAAAAAACAACGCTGATGATTGTTGGTGATAATAAAACATACATGTCCATGAATATTAAACATATTTATTTATAATTAATAATTATTAAACTCCGTTATTAAGCACTTTTAGAAAATCTAATAATAAATTCAAATTTAGCAATGTCTCCCTTCCTGTCTTGGATATATAATAACACTGTCTGTTTCTTTACACATAAAAAATCGTAGGACCCATTTATTCTAGGATTTGAAATGTGGTTGTCATATATATATATATATATATATATATATAGTCTCGGAAGTTTCTCAACCATTAAAACTATATATATATAAAAAAAAATTATATAAAAAAAAACAAAAAAAAAACTTATAGTCTCAAGTCTTCCAGTGGAAAATCACTCATGTAAGTCAATTTATTTTTTACAGTTATTATATTAGTTAGTTTCTAACACTATTTTAAGGGATCATCAGTTGTTTACCATGAAAAACTGTTTCGGGAATTTAAAAACATATATATATATATATATATATATATATATATATGTATATAATAACGTTTAACATACCATTCACAATGCCAATTCTTGTTTTTATAAATACATATATTCATTTATATTTTATAATTCTAATTATTGACCCATAACAGAACCCTCCCCAGAAAAATACAGACATTTTTTCTTTCTTTTTCACGTGGCATGTTGTTATTTAGCTTTTGTTTTCAGTTCTTTTTGAAGATTCAGCTTTGTTGTGTCCGATTCAGTCTTGCTTCGAAAAGGGGTTATTTTGCCCCGAAAGCTTAGCTTTAAAATAACAAAAAATACATTGTTATTGGTTTTCAATTTTCTAAAACATCATAAGAAAACAATGTTTAAAAAATTTGACCAAAAGCGCCAATCACGCGGACACAACAAAACCTTTTTTAAAACCACGCGTCAAGAACATGAGACGACAGTTTACTGTATCGACAGGAAGTGGGTATATCTCACTCGACGGGTAATACGAGTAAAATTAAAAAGAAAATCTGGTTTCAAAAAGGGTGTATTAATGCCAGAAGCTAAGCTTTAAATAAATAAACGTATTTATTACGAAAAAATACATTATTATTTATTTTCAAATTTCTAAAAATATCATACGAAAACAATATTTAATATACATATATATATATATATTGTACATACATAATTTTAACATATGTTTCAATAATATCGGTGAATTAGCCATTACTACTGAGAAAGAGATAGGACTTTATTACTAAAATAAATAAAAAACACAAGAAGAGTGGATCAAGTAATATATTCGTTCAGATTGAAAAAAAAACTTTTCGGAAGAAATTCACCTACAATTTAGAAATTATGGGTGTACGTTGAGATAGCTACCTCATATTTTTATTTTTTAAGCTGCATTCGCCAATTCCCTTTTTGGTCTTTTGACTTCGCTTTCATTCATGATTTCATTCAAATTATATTGTTGACGACTACCTCGACGAAATACGTTTTGGTAGAAACAACATTTTCTTTTCTTCCTCTGTTCATTAATGTCTTTTCTTTTAACGTGGTTGCTAAAAGGAAGTAAAAAATACAAAAAACTAGTACTCAACATCGCACCAACCTACACTGTCATCTTTCGCCATTTAAAAAAAATTCTTTTCTTTTTGTTTTTGCCGGGGTTGGAGCATTCTACCGGATGCCATACATTATTCTAGAGACTCTAACTGAGAGATCTTTTTAAAGATTCTAACCATCTCTTTTAAATGCAATTGTTTGTATCTCTCTTGCAGTTGGTTCAACGAGCATATTCACCAGGTAGTTTTTGAAATTCTTTTTCATTAGCCCAGTTGCTCCTATATGTACTGAAATGATAGAGATTTTCCAGTTCTGTTTATACTTACAAATGCATACCAAAATTAAATACTCACCTATTCCCCTTCCACCCTTTCGTTTTCCCTCTCTTTTTAGGTATGACCTACACTGTCCCCTCCCTCGTTTATTAGAACTTAACACCACACCCTCTACTCCCTCACTATATTTTCTATAACGTTTTATTATAAATAATTAGTTTTCAATAAAATCATTTCATACTCTGAATAAAGTCTAACTTAAAGACCGAAGTATCGGTACTCTAAAAATGTACCTGTGTCATTATTTTAACTAGTTTGTTTCTATGCTTATTCACTCATTCCATATACTAACGAATCCATATATATATATATATATATATATATATATATATATATATATAATATTTTAAAATGAAACAAAAATAAAAATAAAAATAAAATAAAATAAATAGTATTATGAATGCATAAAAATAAAAATAACCAAAGGGCGTGATAAGTAGTATAATGGATTTCATTCATACTCTATAACATACAGTAGTTTTGTTAATAATCTTTCTTGAGCAAAGATAAACAACACAGGTAAGGCGAATATTTTTAATAACAAAATAGGTTAGTAAATAAAATTATCTGAAGCAAAAACTTGATCTGATATCCGGAACGTTTGTGTTCTTGTTTTTTTATGGGAGGTGGTCTCTGATAAACACTGCTGAGGTGCCATCAGAAAAATACTGTTCTGTTTTTAAATCACCGAAATCATAACTAATGATCCCTACAAAAAAATTAGACTAGCGTAAATTCTAGGAAGCAAACTAATACAATGATTACAGGAGATTGATTGACTTACAAGGAAGGAACTTTTCTTACGTAGGACTTGAGTCTAAAAGTTGTTTCTCTTCTATATAGCGTTAAAGGTTGAACAAATTCCAAGACTATATATATATATATATATATATATATATATATATATATATATATATATATATATATGTGTATGTATATATATATATACATATATATATATCATTATCATCATCATCACTATCATCAGGGTCTTTTTTTTATTTCACTTCTGGTGGAGGAAACAAGGTGAAAAGAAACCAGGAAGGGGTTCCTGGTTTCTTTTCACCTTGTTCTATCCCTTCCTAGGATTAGCCTAGTAGGACCTAGTTGACTATCGAAGTCAAGTCTCCACCAGATTTTTGGCCTTCCTCTAGGTATTTTCCATTGCCTCTGGGTCCATTCTGTCGCTCTATATGCCCACCTGTTGTCTGTACATCTCGAAAGGTGACCTGTCCATTTATGTTTTATTCAATACGCTAATTCAACAGTAAACTTATATATACAAATCAAGTGTTAGCATTAAGAAGGACCCCTTGATCTCTGAGAGCTAACTGAACTAAACTGAAACAAAGAGAGTTATTTGCATAAGGAACTCGTTAAGAAGACAATTGTAGTAATCTATCTATCTATCTATCTATCTATCTATCTATCTATCTATCTATCTATCTATCTATCTATCTATCTATACATATATATATATATATATATATATATATATATATATATAGTAGTAAGTTTTTGATAGGCTGTGGGCAATACAAATTCTGGGTAAGATGCAAGTTGTAAGGAACAAAAACAATAACAATAAATCGAATACGAAATATGACTTACTATTTATTTTTTATTTTTTTCTAAAATCTTACATAACAGCAAGAGTGTTTTTAGCTGTTCGTATAATGTCCGGGTGATTAAAAATCATTATTTAATATTTCGGGAAAAGAGACTTCCCTTTGTCAAAAATAATTAAACCAGAAGAAATTTTTTTTTCTCCGACTGTGTAGAGAATCCTACAAAACAAAATGGCTGCCAGATGTAGACCGCAGCGAAAACGAAAACAGTCTCGCAGGGAATGTAAATTAAATTTTATTTTAAGGTTATGTTACATATATGATTTGGTGTTCAATATATATATATATATATATATATATATATATATATATATATATATATATATATATATATATAGACAACAGTTGCCTATAATAGGTTTAAACTCTCGTTGATTTATCTACTTGTTCATAATGACCGAGTTGGATGAGACGTTGGAATTTGAGTTAAAACATGACTCGTGTTCTGGGGTTTTGAATAATAATTAACTTTACACTGACGATTCCCGAAAGGTTTGATCACTATCTGAATGTTAAGTAGGCTTAATTCCATTCTTTATTTCCCGTAAACCTATATCAGTCCCCGCCGAGTTAAGGATGTTGGATAGAAGTCAACAGGCGACCTTAGTCCGGCATTGGAACTCAGCAACCGGTAGCATAGTTTTATCGTATCCTCACTGGCGAGTCCCAAAAAGACGAAACATATATGTACGTGGATGAAATAAATTATAGAAAATATATAAATCAGTTTAAAAACTATCAGATTTCTTGATAGACATAGAATTATTAATTTTGAGTGTCTGAAAATTGCCAATCGAAATAAAGAGAGAAATTATCGAGGGAATTGCTTCTATGATTTTTTGTATGCATTTTCTGTATAATTTGTCAATAAACACATCTGATACTTTTATTCTTTCTCTGTTGATAACTCTTTTATAAGTAGTAACAATTAATAAAAGATATCGCTGACAATATTCTGTAAATCTCGAGTGATAAGTCTTTCTGATGTGTCTTTTTGGTATTATTTTGGCTACAAGCCAGCAGACAGCTATATAATCTAATACGCGAAACATATATATATACACACACACACACACACATATATATATATATGTGTGTGTGTATAAATAATATATATATATATATATATGCATGTATAAATAAAACTCTATTTATCCAATTTTTCGAGAAAAATACGAATAACAAAGTTAACTGTTGAATTACCGTGTTGAATAAATTTGAATACTCGACAATTAGATTAGGTGTAACGTCAAGGGAGATAACCTTATTATTCTCATAACGCGTTTTTTAACAGTCATTTTGTCAGTTACTGGTTTTACATAGGGACATGGCGGATTTCAATTTGTTCAAGACGTATCCGAAAAAAACCCCAAACAAAACGAAAAACAAAACTAAAATAAGAAAAAATTACCAAAGAATGCAAAAAATATATGATCAAATATCCTTCAAAGAAAATTGTTTTTTTTTACGTTTATCCAATATAAAAATATAAGTAAAACGCACAAATAAAGAAACACTGCAAACAGAGTTAGAAATTCTGATGCTTGTAAAAACATATTTTTTTTTGTGTGTGTTCATTATTTATTTCAGTAATCTATGAGACAATATCTCGTGCGTGTCTGTCTGTGTTTTTCACCTATTCGTAACTTTGATAAATACATATTGAATTATATTTTATTTACTATTAATCAAATATTTATTGAAACAAAAAATAAAACAAGTGAACAGTAAAAAAAAAACCTAAAAAAACTATTAAAAATGTAAATATGACTATATTTTAAAATATATTTCTCTATATTCGGTAATTTGCCGTCACCGTTTCAAGTGGCGGGTAATTTTGTTTGATTTGCTATCAGTTTTCTCGCTTTTTCTAACCACTTTATATGGTTTGAATAAAGGCACGATATTTTACTCGATAACCTTTGTGTGGCGGTACATTAACTTATTTATATATATAAATATACAAATGAATATTATACAGTTAAATATATATATATATATATATATATATATATATATATATATATATATATATATATATATGAGAATTGCTCGTGTTACCTGAAAATTAATAGATTTTATACTCCCAATTTCTGCCTTAATAATAAGAACGATTAAACAAGGTAGGTATTAAAATAAAATATTTAGACAATTAAATAAGGCAATTACTCACCATCCTGATGCCTTTAAGTCATATCAAATTAATTAAAGTAGAATGAAAAAGCAAATCTAAAACTATCTAAGACATCCAGTATAATATGTATAAACGTATATATATAACACATATAGTATATATATTAAAATAAATATTAACAAAATACATATATATATATTTATTTAATTTTTAAATATTTTTAATATGAAACTAAATATTATATAATAATATAAATACATAAAACTATAAATAATCAAATATATAGTGTAATGGATTCGTCCGAATACTATAAAATACAGCAATATTTTGTAAATAATGGATATATTTTCTTAGACACAGACGAACAACACAGGTAAGGAGAACATTTATTAATAACAAAATAAGTTAGCAAAACATTGATCTGGACCAAAATTAAATATAATATCCAGAACGTTTTTGTTCTTGTTTTTTTAAATAGATGAACAGTTTTTTTAATAAGGTAATGTAGATCAAATCCATACAAAGGTCCTATTATCAGTGCAGACAGGTTCATAAGCACACCGAAACCTGCACCTTTTGTAGTGTGTATATTTTCTTGTGTCTGAGTTATTAAGTAACCTCTCCCTATCTCTATAACTGTAACAGTTTCTAATTTTTCATTCAGGCATAGGTAGCATTGTGTGTTCGGAGATTCACGTGCTTTAGGGGTTTCATTATTTTACACTTAACTGTTGGTGTTTTCTTATCTTCAAGCAAGAAATATTTTCGCTTTTGTATCTTTCATTGTTTATAGAATCTGCTTTTACATGTTCATATATCAAATTCATAATCTTACCTACTCTATTATTTATTTGTCTAGCTTAGGAGGAATCTGATTGGATATTGTATAACTCTTATTTCACAATTGACTCCTTGACTTCCTTGGCACCATTCTAGGTTATCTCATGAAATTGCAAAAGGGCCAATCAGAAACAGACCCCCCCACACCCCCCCCACATATATATATATATTTATTAATTAATCAAGTTCAAATATATTGACAAAATGAACATAAAACCAACATTTTTTTAAAAAGTGCTCTATAACGAGTAGAGCATTTATCTGAATTTACCCGTTGTGCTACCAACTCAGGCTGTCTGAAAATACTGGCTTTCTAACATAAAATGCACCAAACATTCATGTTATTGTTTTTCCCCTTCCCTTTTAAAAACTCAATAATGTTCTGTAAAGCCAAAAACAAAAATAACATTTTTCCTCAACAAAACAACCAAACCAAACACCATGAATTAATATTTGAAGATATAAAAATATATATATATATAAAAGATATAAAGAACTTGAAACATGAAATCATTTACTTATATAACCGGATTTGGCATTAAATGACACTGTAAAGGTTGATATACCGTAAAACAAACAGACCAAACAAACCAACCAATTAATTTGACCTTTATAAATACAATTATTCCTCTAGTATATATATATATATATATATATATATATATATATATATATATATATATATATATATATATATATATGTGTGTGTGTGTGTGTGTGTTGGATAATGGCCCTATGGGAATGGACGTATCTGTTGGAAATCGTTGGTTTAACTTGCGCGAATTAGCGCGGGTGCAGTCGAGTGCAGAATAGGGCCTGTTCTCACAGTCAAAGCTAACAGACGTGACAAGGTCACCGTGTGACGAGATCCCAGATCAAGGGTCAATGTGCACCTGCGAGAGACTTCGTGAGAAGCGAGTTTAGCCAGTCTGGGTTTTGGAGGCGAACCTATCAAGCATGATTTTGATGTAGTCAGCAATTTGATTTAAGGGAAATATTTCCCTAAGAAAATACAAGCGAAAGATATCCTTTTTTCCCCTCTATGAATGGTTAAGAAAATAATTGTTAAGTAACTACGATTAAGTAGTGATTTGCTCACTCTTTCTCTCGGCGTAGTGAATGCCTCCCAGCTGATTAAATGACTAACGCTTGTAATAAAAAGAATTGAAAGTAAAAAGATTTTGTTTGGTGAGTCGATCGTGGAGTTTTTGTTGCAGACAACGGACGGCATGGTTCACGGCAGGAAGGAAAGAAGAAAGAATTCATCCACTAGACGACATCGAGACGACACGACCCTCTACACGGCGAGGGAGAAATCTAAGGTATGCAAACAATATATGAACTATGTGATTTATGATGTTTTAAAAATGACGAGATTTAAATGTGAACGGCCACGGCCCTTTCAGGGACGAGTATACGAAATGAGTACTGCCGCGATCCATGCAGGAGTAGGTCCATGCAATATATATATATATATATATATATATATATATATATATATATATATATATATATATATATATAAACAAACAACAGGAATACCCGAACCAGGACGGGTAAAATGAATTCCTCCAACAGATCAGTTTTGTCCCAACTTTTATGTTCACCTAGGAAGATTGAAATCAAGATATAATAATACTAAACCTTTTGTCGAGAATTTTTATTCTGATTTTAATCAAAATCCATTGCATTATTTTGATTCTAAAACATGGCTAAAATTGAAGGCTTAAGCTTAAAGGGTCTTAATAAGAACTTGAAATTCAGAGAATTTTGCTTAATTAATGCTTAATTACTATGGCTCAAATTCATGCATACCTGATAATATATATATATATATATATATATATATATATATATATATATATATATATATATATATATATACATTTAAAAATTGGAGGTTGTGCCCATATTGTAGACCATAAAACCCTTTAAAATACCTCAAAAGAATTGAAATTTGGGGAATATTTATTAATTGATGTTTAATACCTATTGATAAAAAAAATCGGATCCATCTGAATTTTCCCGAAGAACTTTAACACTCCTTTTTACTCATTTGCATGAAATGAAATGCTGTACGCATAAGAGTTTTGTTCCAAATAATTATTTTCGGAGTGAATCCTGTAAATACAAGTATATAAACATATAAACACACCTAACTTTATTTCTCCCCTATCCCTCTCTCTCTCTCTCTCTCTCTCTCTCTCTCTCTCTCTCTCTCTCTCTATATATATATATATATATATATATATATATATATATATATATATATATATATATATATATATATATATATCGTATATATATATATAGTGTGTGTATGTGTGTGTGCATGTGTTCTAAGAAAAGTCTTACGTCTGTAAATGATTTAACACGCTTGTCAAACTAGGAAACAAAGTTCAGTGTCTGCTCACCCCTTCTTCATTTTTATATCGATCACGACAAAGAAACATCAGTTATACAAAATGGCCGATAAATAATTCCTGCATTTCCTTACCACCTCCACTTCTGATCTTACTGCACCTTGTATTTTCAAAGGCTCACCCATCTAAATTCTGATCGAACTCAACGTTCTTTAACTTCGTTGATCCTACAAGAAACGCTGTCCAAACGCTGATTTATTCGTAACATAGATATTTAGATACTAGCTTTTTTTAAATTCGTAACATAGTTATTTAAATACTAGCTTTTTTAATTCGTAAAATAGTTATTTAAATACTAGCTTATTTAATTCGTAACATAGTTATTTAAATACCAGCTTTTTTATTCGTAACATAGTTATTTAAATACTAGCTTCTTTATTCGTAACATAGTTATTTAAATACTAGCTGTTTTTAAATCGTAACATAGTTATTTAAATATTAGCTTTTCTTATTTGTAACATAGTTATTTAAATACTAGCTTTTTTATTCGTAACATAGTTATTTAAATACCAGCTTTTTTATTCGTAACATAGTTATTTAAATACTAGCTTTTTTATTCGTAACATAGTTATTTAAATACTAGCTGTTTTTAAATCGTAACATAGTTATTTAAATATTAGCTTTTCTTATTTGTAACATAGTTATTTAAATACTAGCTTTTTTATTCGTAACATAGTTATTTAAATATTAGCTTTTCTTATTTGTAACATAGTTATTTAAATACTAGCTTTTTTATTCGTAACAAAGTTATTTAAATACCAGCTTTTTTATTCGTAACATAGTTATTTAAATACTAGCTTTTTTATTCGTAACATAGTTATTTAAATACTAGCTTTTTTATTCGTAACATAGTTATTTAAATACTAGCTGTTTTTAAATCGTAACATAGTTATTTAAATATTAGCTTTTCTTATTCGTAACATAGTTATTTAAATACTAGCTTTTTTATTCGTAACATAGTTATTTAAATACCAGCTTTTTTATTCGTAACATAGTTATTTAAATATTAGCTTTTCTTATTCGTAACATAGTTATTTAAATACTAACTTGCTTTGCCCGATCGCTATCGCTTTGCAATTTAATTCGTATTCACTAAACTTAAAACTCTTAAACTTAATCCCTTCTCGCTCTTTCGAATTTATGAGTGCTCGAAGTAAAAGCTGCAGAAGACTCTAAGCGATATCTGAACAACTCTCCGTAATGTCGCCGAACTTATTAAAAACCTCGATGCTAAAAAAAGCACTGGTCCCGATAACATTCCGGTCATAGTACTCAAGAAACTGCAGCCCGAAATAGCTCATATAATTACTAAGTCTTTCAATCGTTGCTTAAAGGAGAAATGATTTCCATCATTTTGCAAGACTTCCTGACCGGTATTTAAAAATACTCGAGACCGGCCACCTGCACCCCAATACAGACCGATCATTCTCCTGTGCGACATGAGTAAGTTTTTTCTTACTGACAAGCAATACGGAATTTGTCCTGCAAAATCTACAGCTGACGTGCTGACTGCGATAACGCACAGGTAAATACTCATTTTAACAATAAATATTTCATATCCACATACATATATGCTTCAGCTAAACCTAGAATCATCAGTATGGCTATATATTACAGATTGGGTTGTAGTTGCTGGCCCGCCTACACCACGCGTTTAAGGCAATGTATATTAATGATAAAGTGGCTGAAATCTAGGCGAAGGTCATTAACTGAGAGTGTGTTACTTTGTTGTCGTCATGTTTGTTTCTTGGTGCTGTGTGTTTCATGTTACTTTTGTTGGAGTCCTGGTTAGGGAGTTTGTAATCTCGTCCTTCTCGTGTGTTTCATGTCGCTGTCTGTTTTCGACTTCATACATTAAACGGGCATCTGTATTATCTGTAACACGTAAACATGTACATTACACATATTCTTTATTGTGTATTTTTCAACATTGTGTAGCATGTAACTGTATGTTTATCAAGTTATTATCTGTTGTTGCGTCAATATCTGTTTTCCTCTTCGTCATTATCTGTTTTTATACATTTAACGTATATCTGTATTACCCGTGGGTCATATTTAGATTACAATTGAAATCGCCGTGGGTGAAAAGTACTTTAAGACTATATATATATATATATATATATATATATATATATATATATATATATATATATATATATATATATATATATATATATATGTACATATATATATATATATCTTCTGTAAAGAATATATTTATCTCTGTTACCGAATAGCATGATAAATATATGTCAACAGATACAGTACATATCACGTTAATTTTACTGTAAATAGGAGGTTTGTTGGTGCAGTGGTTCTAGGGTCTTGATGTGATGTGGCTGGTCATTACGAGTTTCGAATCCTGTTAGGTTTAGCCACACTTATAAATCGTAGACGACGAAACAGTTGTCTAGCTTATTATGTTCACGGCTATAAAGGTGTCAGATGGGAGTCAAAGGTGACCATGGTTCGAATCGTGCGACCGTTGGAACACTTATATATAGCCACGCTGATAATTCTAGGTTTAGCTGAAGTATATATGCATGTGGATATAAATATTTATTGCTAAAATGATTATTTAAAGCTCTCTTTACGAGCGAGCATTGTTAAGAGAAGTATTAGAAAGCTTCCGAGTAGGCAGCATTGCGAAAGTTTCCTTCTTTGGATGGTCGAACACTCTCAGCGGTCTACTATATATTCGCTTAAAAAATAATAGATCTTACTTCTTTTCCATTTCGTATAGCTGTTACGACGGCCGCGGCGATAAAGAAGTCGGATGGGAGTCTAAGGTGAATAAAGTTCGGAGTTTGTATCGTGCGACCGGCGAAACAGTTATATATATCCATACTATTGGTTAAGATAGAAACCTATATGTATGTAGATATTAAAATATTTATTATAAAAGTAATAATATATACTCTTTTCAGGGATTTGATTTTCTCGGCTAGAATTTCGTTTGATTTCTTGCTCCACTTTGCAAATATAGAGTAGTGGTAGGAAAACAATAGCGCCTTCTTCTGTGCAACAGACCATGGCCGGGCTTTTATTAGTTTCTGCACATGCTGGAAATTGGGGGTTATGACCTGATCAAGGCCTGATGACCGAAATTGCTTGGCCTCTGTCATAGCTGGAGCGTCACTTCCAAAGGCTTGAAGGTTTACGGCATTACTTACCTCTTCCAGCCTGGCGTGTAAGCGGGTTGAGGGGCCCTTCTTTCCTGTGTGTCGGCCTGCCAGTATGTTGTTATTCATTTTTTTATATCAACTCCTCATTATCAATGGTTTCTTATTTGTTATTCAAAGCTGCCCTCTATTAATAGAGGGGGTTCACCTGTCCACAACCAGGGGACGTGTTCGATGGCTTCATATTTATATGTATGATGCAATGTGTTTATTTAATACACTATTAAAATAAGAAAATCTCACATATTTTAATATAATGGTTCGTTTCTGAGGTTAACTTCTTCGAGCAGGGTTGGTCATTTGACTGTGACAATATCTATATAACCTGGAATTTCTTGACGATGAAGTAACGAAAACAATTTCTTGGCTGGACTAACTTGTGGTTATTTTATGGGCAGAAAAACACCCAGGCATTGTTCATATTAACTTGCTTTTCCACGAGGTCGGTTTTTTATGTGGGGAAAATCCAGAAAGGGGCATTCTGAATTGGAACAAAAGGCAAACCAAGTCGTTGTTAATTGCAATTAATTAACACGTACTATTATAATGCATATATGCTACTGTTTTATACATCGCCGTTGTTTAACATGTTTTCCGTTGTCTCACTTTTAACTGGTTCTGCTGAAAACGCCTTCTTCCAGTTTCTCTCTTCCCGTATAGAAAGAATAGGCTACCTTAAATAATAGCTTAGCAAACGGGGTAAGTTGGAAGTAGGGGTAAGTTGGAAGTAAAGATACTCAAAACCGAAGCCTATAGCAAAAAATGGTTCGAGAAGAGTCATGGTTGGTACATCAGTAGCAAACCGACAAAAGCTCCAGATAATACGTTTTTGGGTACAATTCTGTGAAATCGAACGAAATTTTAGCGATAATACACTACAACGGGATAGCTGAGGAAAAGTAAATAACTTCGCCGTATGAAAAGTAAAACCTAGGACACTCTCAAAATACTCCCAATACTACTGGCTGGATCAAAAGCCCAAGACACTGGCATGTAACCATGTAAAATCCTCGGAAAAAGAAGAATCTCGGGGAAATATGAACCACCGGAGGACATGGGCGTTAGTAAGATAGTGAGATCGGTACAAAACAGGACCATCGAAAGAGAAATAGACAGGGATGTAAACATCCTAAAAGGAAAGAAGGCCGAGATTACCAACTCCCTAACCAGGACTCCAACATGGTTTGTAAAGTAGGAATTGAAGGTAAGCCGATAGATCGACTGGATCGGAGGTTTCACTCCTCAAAAATAGGAGAATAAAGAAATTCTGATCTATCAGTGACTCTAAATAGCATGGCCCACTTACCCATCAAACTTGAAGGGATTAAAGCTTCATCGAGACTATATATCGCCCAAGACTTGGATCGGGGATGACATTGGGCGTTGATTGGTTGACAAGAACTGAGACTAATTAAAATTTTACCCTAACCAATTAAATGTAAGGGAGTTTAAATATCACTCGATAGTGACGCCAGTGGTACAATCCAAATCTACTAATTAGAAAAAGTTGAGTCACCCCCATGCACTACGACCCCTTACTCTATTAGATCGACCCCTAAACCTGTGGTAGAAGCTGACGATTGTCTGACAGAGGAAACGGTGGAGACAAACTGCGAAAGCCTGAGAAAAAAATCTGAAATTAAACTATAACGGAGGGAATAAAAATAAGTTACCCATAAATGCAGTTAAGATACTCCTCCATTTGTCCACTCATTTGCAAACTTCTATAGGCCAAATGATGCTGTTACCCTTCAACCAGACCAAGACGGGGGGCAAAACCACCAATAATTTACAAACTTGCCAGACAAATCTGGAGGAACCCAAAATAAAAAGGTTTTCGAATCTAACCCCTCATAAAATCGAAAAGTAGCAGACAGAAATACCCCTTAATTGAACACGTGAATTCGTGCGAGATGTGGCAGAGGAAAAATGGAAATATCACTGGCATAACAACAAATAAAACGTGTCTTCTTTATCAGAGGAAAGGAAAAGAAAATCTGTCGAATTCGATATCTTTGTGCCAGACCCTAAACAAATGTCACATTTACTTATTACGGCAAATGGAAAGAGAAGTGACGAATGGGGCACAAGGAAGGTAAAGGTGACGTTTTTGCGCAACCTTGAACCAAACGTGACTAAAAGAGATATAATCTAAAATATATTTTCGTCTCGTGAAATCGTCACTGATAAAAGGAACAAAGTACTATGATACAGTACTATGAATACATAATTGAGAGAGAGAAACACTCCCTTCCTCGTGTCGTATCGAAGTGACTAATACGTGAGAGAATATGACAGGCTAAAGGTTAACGTCGTCAGAGTTAAAAAAGGTGGCAGATGTCGGTCGCGTTAACAAGCGGTATCATTTTGCTTGACCATCGATGTTTTCCTTGTTCGTGTTTAAACAGGAGAATTCAGTTTTGCCGGTTAATTTCACTACGCTGCTATTTCACGGCTGCTACATCGCCCCAACAAAGTACTGCTCAGCTTGGCAAAAATAAGATAGATTATTTCATGAATAAATTATACATCCTTTAAAAAATTATTCTATTTCAGCAATAACTCAAATGAAGAAAATATTTAGTTCTCTAACACAGTAGAAAATTAACACAGCATGGGACGGAACGATTAATGGAACACTTAGTCGGAAAACAACATTGAGTGACTCTCTGGACTACGATAATATCACAAATAGAATTCTCTGTATTTCAAAATGGCGGCAGCGAATTGTTCATCATTAAAACTCGGAGGCCCCTTCTATTTTAAAAAATACATCATTCAAAATAACGTAATTTTTGTAGCATCTAATATAAAAAACAGTTTCAGCTTAAATTACAAGAATAATTATATTACCTCGTATTAGGGTAAATAAATAATTGTTTTAACTTTTATTTTAAACACATGTAATTTGTATAGGCAAATGTCTCTACTAATATTATTCCTATTTGGCCGAAGTATTTAAAAAAAGTAAGCAACTCGAAATGAATTGTATTTGTGCAAGTGACACAGTGAATTAAAACAAAAAATAGGCTAGTCCAAATCAAATAAGTATATGCCAGACGGATTGCTATTTGGGTCTGACTTTTAAAATCTGACAAGATAAATGTATATGTTAGAATATATACATATATGTAAGCCCAGAATAGGTCGACGATCATCCCTACGGAATTTTATGTTTATTGGTCTAATAGCCTAAACTAGCAGGCACACTTGTACATCTGTGTCTTCTATTTATCACCATTTTTTTTGTTTCTTCTAATTTGTTAAACTTATAGATGGGTCAATAAACTGATTGACTCCAAAAATAGGAACATTATGTTTTTGGGGGGTTTTGTGCTAGGTTGGGTCTAGTCTACAACATACTAAAAGTTAGACAATATTCAACCATGAGAAAGTTTCAAATTTCGAATATGACTTTTTTTGGTTTACAAGTCATTTTCCATTTACATGCGAAGCACTAACTCGGTAAGTTTTCATGATAAATCAATGCATCTTGGATTTTTACCCAAGTTTTTAGGGTCAATCTTTCACATGAAAGGATTACCAGTGATGCCAAATAAACCCTTATACAATATCAATGGGTCCCCCTACACCCATTACTCTTTTTGTATCCACCCTGATTCACTTACGTCACAGTGTTTTTTCAAAAGTTTTAACTCCTCATCATCATCTTTCACTGGATCGTTTTTCATATTGTCACAATTTCTGTCTTGGCAATGTCCACATGCATCTGCACATTCTAGTCCATACCTCCTGTAGGTACACCTTAGATTATTGCATCCTTCTGAACAGTTGCAATGAATTATCTGAATTAGTGCATCTGGAGCAGGGCTTTTGCCCGTCATCACTGGAACAAGTTTGTTCCCTTCCACCTTCCACCCCTCAATCAGATGGCATCATTTCATCATTACATCCCATCCACTCCATAATCTGGTAGTAAGTCCGCAAAGAATGAAATTTACAGGTAGAGAGCGTTGGTGGGAGTCGTTCCGACGTGACGAACGTCTTAACTCTCTCAACTTTCTTGCAGAGCATATTGTATCTAATAGATGTCAGGGAGTTTTTCTCTATCCGCATTGAACAAAGCTACCATTGCCTTACAATCATTGGTTTACACAACATCCTGGCTTTGCTTTGGGAGAGAAAATGCCTTTGAACAGTCTGTCATTATCTTTTCTCTCTTGACGATTCGTTGGTAACCCAACGTCATTCGTATTCCAAATACCCTTGACACCGAATCGCATCCCATAAAGACATGCAGGAACAACAGATCATTACAAACTTCTCCGCCAAGCATCAGATTGAGAACCTTGATATTGTAGATGTAGGATTTCGCCTTGTCAGAGCAAAAATAAAATGCAGTACATTTAGAAACATATGCACGGAACAGCAAGAGAGGGTTCGTGTATTCTCAAATGAGGGTGGTTGATTTGAAAGCAGACATATTGATGGTTTCTTTTGTAATCTCAACATTGACCTTTCCTTCCGCTTGAATAACGTCACAGCCTTTCTACCGCATTCATCTCCTGATCGTCTGGATCAGCGGCTGCTTGTTTGCCACATTTGACAAGAAGTTCTCTTTTTTCTCAGAAAATGTTGTTACCTCGGTAATGTTCACCTTTCTTGCATTCATCTTTCGACTTCGCCGCTGATGAGTACAGTCCTTTATACTTGGTCAAACTTCATAACCATCAAACACAACAGTTGCTCTCCCATAGTGTTCAACAGTAAATGAGACATAATCATTTGCAATCGAGCTGTAGGTACTTCCTTCCTTCCATTTCAAACAGTGAAGAAGAGATCCTCTGTCTAGTACACTGTGCTCTGTGACTGGAACGGTTTGTGTTACAGCACTGTCCAGTTTTGTTTAAATATAATTTCCGAGAGCTGCTACCAGCTGCGGTTTGTCTGCTTTACGTAAGGTGCGCTTTCCTTCAAACAAAGACATCGGGTAGAGACAGAATTCATAAGACATGAGAGTATTCAGTCTTAGATCACCCATCTGTGAGACCACGAATAAACTCTGGAATAAAAGTACTGGGTCAATGCTACGATCTGCAGAAATTTTGACATTCTTGCTCGATGCTAAAGTTTTTGTTTTACAACTCCGTTTGTGAAAGTAGGAGAACACTGATTGCCCATTTATCTTCTGTACAATGTATTTTCCGATTTCGAAAAGGTCCTGAACATTGACATCCTCGTTAGCAGTAATCCTTGTGATAATATTGCATAAAGATTCATCGCCTGAAACAGTTTATAGCTGTCTAGTTGCTCTGCAAGTTTCCCGAGGCCTGTCTCATCTATTCTCACCCGAGAGACAGACAACTCCTTATGCTGTCTGCTTGTGTAACTTTGTGCCGTAAGTTATTGCATGGTAAGGTTGTAAGCGGATGACATAGTGGACGACATGGCCCAACTGTTCTGTGGTGCTCGGACATCCCACTACCCCGTGTGAGCCCACCATGGCTTTTGAGTGAGCGCATTAGTGTTTGATCGATGACAACATCGGAGCCAAGACTAGCCAAGTATTTGCTACTGCGTCTGATTACGTGAAAACCAAACATTAACTTTTGATGTACTGCAGGGTTATCATCTTTCAAAGCATACATCTTCTGGAGATATAGACGAGTCGAATTCAGATAATTTGGATGACTAGTGGCTGCGAATATTGGCAGGCAAGCGAAAACGGCACTAAAACGCAGTTCCCAACACTCCATTCGATCAGCTGCAACAAGTGCCCTAGCAATTCCTAGCATATGTTGATAGTTTATCCATAGATTGCTGGTTTAGGAGACCCTTACCAGTTCATAATTTATCAGAGTTAGACTGGTGTAAATCCTACCGATGAAATCTGATTCCAACAATGACTTCAAGTCACATTCACCAGTCTCCATCAGCATGTACAGCTGCTCAAGTTTCTCTACTTGGCTCTGAAAACCAGGTTCATCCTACCAGATTTGGCGACAATCTGACGTGTAAGACACTGATCCACCAGCAGGTGACCACAAAATGCTTGTTGCCCTGCCTTTCTGCTCATCATGTGTACGACGGCATTTTTACCATATACTGTCTCCATGATCCCCTTGAGTCTACTGCCATCCAGCAACGCTATATATATTCGCACTCCTTATGCGTCAGGTACATCATACCTCGCCAGCTTGAGGTAGTCTGGTTGAAGAAAAAGAAAGCTTTGATGACTTTCGCTGCAGTTTTGAGAGCTGCTCTTTTTGTGCTTCATTATCATTTGTCGGAGGTAAATTGTAGTATTCACGAAGAATGTCACAGGTTTTTTCTTAAATGTCACAATGTTTACGACACCACAACGGCCTTTGGTCACAAATAAAGTGTTTCTATATCGACTTATCAGTTTTTCCTTGAGGTACTGATTTTCATATGCCGTTTATTTACTACCTCGTAAGTATTCTCCCATTTAAGCGATAAGGTCCTATATCGTTATCTGTTCCTCATCGTTTTCCTCCCAGAATACACTCCCTTTCGAATGCTTCATTCTGATCGCTTTCTTGTGGTCTTTCACTTTTTAGTCGTTTGGTTAATTCAACTGACGTGAACTGTCTTGGAATTCTTCGCATTATATGGAAGTTGTTGTTACATGACTGATTGTACACACAGTCTGTAGCATGTAGATCACCACCATAATATTCAATCCGACCTTGAACAGCAGTGACCCACTCATCCCCTTTTCTTTTGCAATGAACCGGGATAGTTTGAGCAAATACATCAGTCTTCACTTTTTCGTTTATAATCTTTTTTCGTAGTATCAGTTCCACAGAAAAAGCAATGCGTTTAACTATTATATCGTCCCAGAGAAACACGAGCGCCTCTTTTTTACTGACCGAGGAGAATCATCCTTTTTAAGGCTAAAACAATGTATTTGTTTGTTTATGTGAACACTAATTCCGGTTTCAACAATGATTTTGACACGTCTTTTGATACTTGCACGGTTGACACCGTCAGCACTATTTTCGCTAAGCACCATGGTCTCATCACAGTTCAAATCCTGTTCGCATAAAAGACAAGTTTCTCTACTGGCGGCTGAAGTCATGTTTGACCCTGAAAATATACGAACATATATGTGTATTAGTATATGGAACTAGTGAATTGTTATTGAAGGCAGTTTTTGATGGGTTAAAACGTGGATCTTTCAGTTTTTCAGTTGTTTTGTTAAGAATCCTCCACTCTATAAAATAATTTCATTTATATACGGAGGTAAGGGGCCTGATTAATTGAAGAAAGTAATAATTCACCACTGGTACCCATATAAAGATAATCACCCATATGCCTGTTTGTGAACCTGGGTGAATGCAATAAGGGGTTTAGGGTACCAATGCGGATGTAATGAGGGGTTTAGGGGTTGGGCACCCCTAGATATGGTATTAGTTTTTTATTTGGGATCACTGATAACCCATTTCATGTGAAAGATAGACCCTGAAAACAAGCAAAAATCTAAGATTTATTAATTTATCATGAAAACTGAACGAGTTAGTGCTTCACATGTAAATGGAAAATGACTTGTAAACCAAAACAAGTCATATTCGAAATTTGAAACTTTCCCATACTCGGATCTTGCCCAATTTTTTGTTATGTTGTAGACTAGACCCAGCCTAACATAAAACCACAAAAAAACAACAACGAAATTTCGCAATTTGTTTAGGTAGAGGTACTCGTGCAGTATATTGACCTGCCTGTTATTTCTTACTTGTGTTAGGTTTCTTTTTTCTCTTCCGCTTTCTCTTTAATTCTCACTCTTTTTCCAGCGTGATCTTTCTCTTGCGCTTCCGCGTTCCCTTTCGCGTATAGCTTTTTTGTTCCTTCTCACATTCTCTCTTACTTTAATTTATTGCTCTCTCTCTCTCTCTCTCTCTTTCTCTCTCTCTTTCTCTCGCTTTCTCTGTATTGCTTTATTTCCATTTTCTTTATTCTTTCTTTCTATTAACCTCTACTTCCGGTTTTATCTGTGTATCACTTCCTTTCCGTCTGTCTCTGATTTTATTTCTTTCTCTTTTTTCCACTGTAAGCCGGCCTTTGTAAGACAGTATTAACACTTATCATCCGAGTTTGTCATAACGATCAAAGTGTAATATCTGTTTCTACCTCATTCTATTTTGACGCAGGGGTCTTGCTTACTGAAGACGCTGCCTGTGGATCAGAATGTTGGTTCTATTCGGCCGTAGAAGATCATCTTCCCAGATAGTATCTCGTCTTTTTGGAGAGAAGTGGTTATCGTCGGTCACCCCATGGATTTACTGTACAATGCAAACGGTTCTATCACGGCACATTTTGTACCGATCTATTCATTGGAGCTGCATCTACTTCCCCACATTAAACTGACTCCATGTCTAATCTTGCAGTAGTGTGAAGCGGTAAATAAACTCGTTACCCGAGACCGAACACGTTGCACCCGTTAATCTAAAACTTTCATATTTATCTTTCTCCCTCTTTCACCTGATTTATATATCTCTCTTCTATCCCTCTTTCTCTCTCGCCTTCTTCTTATCTTCTTATTTCTCCATCTTTTATTTAATCTTACTGACTTTCTCTATCACCTATTTTACTGTCTGCTTGTCCTTTTTGTCTGTTTCTTCCTCCAATAATCTTGGCCCTCTCTCTCCACTCTCTCTGTCCTTTCTCTCTCTCACCCTCTACCCATCGTTCAATGGTTTGCACGTCACCAAGTTTACTCGCACGGACAAAGTAAACATTCCTTGATGATCGCATTGATAGTGCACAGAACAACGTGCATACAAATAACTGCTTAGGAAAGACGACCGCTATGTCAATAGTTGTAAGAGTGTATGTGCAAATAGGTGTGTGTAAGTGTATAGTGAGATAGGTAGGTATGTATGTATGTAACTAGATGTACAGTATAGAAGAGGATATACATACATTCATATATATATATATATATATATATATATATATATATATATATATATATATATATATACAAACATGTATGCATACATCTATCTAGGTAGCAAGTTTTGTAGGTATGCATTACGTGAAGAAGTATATGAGAGAACACACACACACACATATATATATATATATATATATATATATATATATATATATATATATATATCGACACAAGTATATATGTATACATGTTATATACAGTACAGGGGAGCATATATGCATATATATGGTTTTATGCATACATGTAATGTACAGTATAGGAGAGGATATATATATACATATATATATATATATATATATATATATATATATATATATATATATATATACATATATATATACATATATATATATATACATATATATCTCTATATATATTTCTACAAGTATGCATACATGTATCTAGGTAGCAAGTCTTGTAGGTATGCATTTCGTGAAGAATGTATGGATATAGTTAGGTATCTATGTAGCTAGGTATTTACGTATGTATATGTTTGTAAGTAAAAAACTATGTACGTATGTTGATATGTAAGTAGGTAAGTATGCAAATAAGTATTTATGCATGTAGGAATGTATGTAAACATGTATGTGTAATAATATTTAAATGCGGGTGTGTACAAAATGAATGGGGAATTTCCACATAAGGTTAGCATAAAGTAAAGTGTGATATTCCATTAGAAGTCGTGTTTAGTTCGTGAGATTAATGTTTCCCTTCCTGGGACAGGTATTGTTTTAGTATGTATATTAATATAACCTTACCTATGATTGAACAAGAAAGTTCTCGATTGGAAAAAATGATTTAAATTTTAGATACAATTAGAAATATGAAGAAGGCAGCTGAGATTTTTGCATATGCATTGTGTGGAGATATTCAGAACAGGAGTATATTCATTTTTTAGCAATAAATGTCGATATGTTGTTTTCTTGCGATTTGGAGGTCATCTTGATTTATATAATGATAGGTGTTTATTTGAGAATCACTGAATGGCACGGAATATTCTTGTGAGTCATGAGAAAATTGTCGGTCAATCAATCCGAAACGAGGAAAAATAGGTATGAAAAAACAAACAACAGAAGCAATTTGAATTTGGAAGAGCTTTTCAGTTGATACTTTTTTTCGATGAGTCGTTTATTAGCAATAGGATGGAACAGACGTAATTTTTGATCGCGTCATCGTGTCATCTCATCCCTATTGTACACCCCTAAAATGATAATAAATATTCACGCTGAATGTTTATTTTATAACCGGTTGTTTTGTGTCATAATTTGATAGTTTCCTTCAGAAAGGACGTAGTTGTCACTCAGAGTAAATGCGAAAATCCCTCTCTCTCTATGACGATGCTAAGATATTCATTATACAGGGCCAGCTATTAGTAACTACATATTCTCTATTGCATAATGTTGGTTATTCAAACTACATTCCTCATCTTGAGTGTTATCATCACAACGTTTCGGCTGCTGTAACATCCGGCCTTCTTCGAATTTGGGAATATTTATATCGAACTCTGGATCTGGACGGAATTTTGCTTTTGTTCCGTCAGCCATGACTGGGCGAAGTCTTCAGTAATTCACAATTCTTCTTATCGCCTGCACCGAGGATTGAACCTTCAGCCTTCAGATCACTATCATTTGGAACTGAATTGTACTTAGTACTATATCCACTGCGCTACGGGTCCTTGCGGACAATTCTCTCAATCATGGCTGACGGAACAGAGCATGCTACCTACGTGGATTAAATAAAGGGTTCCGTTCGAAATTCCGTCCAGATTTGGTAGTAGAGGCAGACAAAGCAGTGTTGCATTGTATGACCATCTTCTCCACATTCGCAGATGGTTAGATCCTTAGAGCCCCATCTAGCCATAGCAACCTTTGATTGCCCCATTCCCGTTCAGAGGCGGTTGGGTGTCTTCCACTGGATCCAAGGTGCTTCTGAGCCAGGAGGGAGAGATTAAGAAGGGGAGGATTTCTATGTCAACATGGGGGGGGGAGTCATTCTCTAGCCCTCTGATCCACAGCTGTAGTCTGGTCTCTTCCTGATATGTTGTTAGGAGCTTGAAGCTTCTCCTTGACTTCAGTCTTCCAAAACTGCTAATGACCGATTAATTAGTTTAGTTAGAGTAGATCTTGTTCATACAGATATATAAAGATATACACACATACCTAACTTTATAAAACTAGAGAAGAGATAAGACTACTAAAAAATACACGAACGACAAAATTGTTTTTTTTTCGAGAATTAACTCCATCACATTTCAGCATGGGGGAAAAAATACGCAACAAATCTTCAGAAAAAATCTTGGTTCGAACATACAATAAAGTATATCCGTTACGTTCATTAAATAATTCTACTAAATATTCCTGTTACCTTTCTTATTCCAAAGGAGAAGAAAAAAAATCAAAATATTCCCCCCAAGTATTTCATTCCGTTGGCTACGAGTTTCCTTTGCTGCATTCGGCGCCAATGCTACCGTTTGGAATGTTGGCAGTCTTTTCTTTTCTATCGCTTTTGTCTTCTTTCTCTAGCATTTAACTTTTAAAACACGCCGTTCGAAATTCACGTTCTCTGATTGGTCGATCCAAAAAAATTTGAAGGCGTGTCCAGATCTCCATATAGACTCGATTTGGACACGCCTTCATTATTACACTACAAAGAAAAGAACTCTTATAGCGAAGGAAGATGAAGGATATATACGGGCGTGCATACATATCTAATATAAATGCAAATAAATGAAGATTGAGAGAATATTAGGGTCACCAGCCAGCACGTGCTAACTGAACATAAACATAGTTTTGTATATGAAAAAAATCCAGGAAAACATTATTAATTAACAAAACATTTAAAAACTTATAATTTTACATGAATATACAAGTCATGGAAAATGAAAAAAAAAAGCCAAAAACTTATCTTTATAGTAGACTTCCTCGGAATGAAGAAAAATACAGAAACAAATCATAGTCATCAATTTTGATTTGCCTGAAATTGTCCGAGTATCGACATGGATGCGGATGCGACAATTTTAGGAAAATCAAAATTAATGACTGCATAACTTTTTACTGCCTTTTTCTTCATTCCGAGGAAGTCTACAATAAAGACGAAACGTTGATGAATACATAAATAATATAGTTTTTGGCTTTCCTTTTTCATTTTCCATTACGTCGGATCATTTTATCCCCATTTTTATTCATACAAGTCATGTGTAGTTAGTAAATGTTTATTCAAAAAATGTTTATACAACTCGTGATTTTAGTGGGGGAATTTTCAGTGAATAAGCTGACACGAGAGCTCAGGATGTATATCTCTCTCTATATTTGTTAGTGTGAATATGCGTATGTTTGTAATAGACAATGTGGCACTGTGTTAGTATGCGTTGGTTTACCTTGTTCTGTTAGTGCGTGTAACTGCGTAGGTAGCAATTTGTTTCTGTTCGCCTGACATCTTGTCAGTGCGTATGTAGATGTCCACGAAAGCTTGTAACTGACTTTTGAAGTGTTCTTTTCTTCTTGCCTTTACAACCAAAGCCCCCGGGGTACGTTCTTGTTGGTTCTTTCGGGACGGCCCGGGTTGAATATGTCTGGAACTGTTTATTCACCATATCTGATAGTGGTGTCGCAGTTAGCATCGGCTTATTTATTAACTCACTTACTTTTTGGAAGTGAAGAGGAGAGCGTATCCCAACGAAGCAAAGTAAGAAAGAGAGTAGCAATTCAAGCCATTTGCCTTTTGGCGTTCGTTCGGATCGTATCACAGTCCACCACACCCTAACACGTTTCTAGATTTCTTTAAGATTAGGTTTCCTAGGGTATTTTCTCTCTGTTTCTGTCTCTGTCTCTCTCTCTCTTTCTCTTTCACTCTTTCTCTGTGTAATCATTGACTATTATATCTGGTGGATTTTATTATTATTATTATTATTATTATTATTATTATTATTATTATTATTATTATTATTATTATTATTATTTTGTACTCAATTAGAGTTCCCAAATCAATAATTACCAGTGACATCTAAAATTGCTCATTTATAATAACCGGTGGTGTTCCCTGAAGTCTGAGTGATAACAAGTTTCTTCAGATTTCTAGTAATCTCCACTTCTTTCGATAACCATTGCAAATAGCTTTGCAGTATCGCAACAGCCTCTTATCTTTAAGTTATCGTTGGCATTGTCCATTAGTCTTCTTTATGATTTGTATCACAATAAGCCGTCCCAACGTCTCAATACTCTCGGCACTCTTCCAGTGAAGGTCTGATTAGTGCTCTCTCCCCTCCTCGGTCATTCTATCCTCCTTGACCCATCACGATATTTTGTGTAGTATCAGCTGAGGCTGCTGCCATTACATTGTTTTATTATCATTATTATTTGTACTCACTAGGAGTTCTCACACAGATAATTGTCAGTGATTGCTCACCGACAACAACCAGTGGTATTTCCTGGAGTCTGAGTGACAACAAGCCTCCCCAGATTTCCAGTATTCTTCACCTCTTTTCGATAACCACCGCAAATAAGCTTGCGGTATCGCAACGGCCTCTTACCATTGATTTCTCGCTAGTAAGGACCATTGGTATTCTCTTGGATTTGGGTGGCAATAAGCCTGCCCAAGATCCCAGCATTCTCCGCACTTTTCCAGTGGAGGTCTAGTTTGTGCGGTCCCTCCTCGGTCTTCTCATCCTCCTCGACCCTCTACAAATATTTTGTCTGGTGTCAGCCTAGGCTGGCACCATTTAAAACAAAATTTCATTAAAAAATTTTTTTTGGTGGGGTGGGGAGGAGAGGAGGAGAGTTTATAGTGTTTCTTATTGTTTCTGTTCCTTGGTTCATTTTTGTGTGGTGTTAGCTGAGGTCGCTATAATTTATTGGGCGGGGGAGATTATGAAGTGATGTTTCTTGCAGTTTTTATTCCTTGGTTCGTGTTGTGGTGTTCTTCGTGTGGTTTTGTTTTCTCCTTGTTGTAAATTCCTTGTGACTGGTTACTCTTTGTAGGTTATGCATTCAAAGATTTTCCTTAAGATTGCAGCTGTTTTGATCATTGCCGTCCTTTCTATGGTTTTGATTCCAATTTCTCCCAGTGTTTTCTCCAGGATTTTTTAGATTGTTCCTAGTGCTCCTACGATTATTGGTATTATACTAAATTTCTTCATGCTCCATATTCCTTTCAGTTCTCTGGCTACTTCCGTGTATTTGCTTGGTATTTCCGTGTCTTTGATCTTCACTTTGTGTCTGCTTGAACGGCGAAGTCTACGATTTTGCAAGATATTTCCTTCTTGTCGATTATCATAACATCAGGTCTCCTTCCTTGTATGAGTTTATCTGTTTGTATATTCATATCCCAGATGATTTTGTGTTTTTCGTTTTTCAGTACTGTTTCTGGTTTATGTTTATACCATTTGTCCGCGTATTCGAAATCCAATTGTTTGCACAGTTCCCAGTATATTGCTTTCCCCACACAGTCATGCATGTTCTTGTATTCTTTTGGGCAAGTTTGCTACATTCACTTATTATATGATTCACTGTTTCGTGTCTTTGTCCACACAGTCTGCATTTACTGTTTTTCTGGGTTTTATCTACTTTAGCTTTAATGTAGATAATCCTAATTGCATTGTTCTGTTCAGCCATCAGTAAAGATTCCGTTTCTCTGTTCAAGTTTCCTTTTCTCAGCCATGCCCAGCTATTTTCGCTGGTTTCTTCTCTTGTCAGTCTCACGAAGCGTCCATATAGTTGTTTTTTCTTCCCACTTTTCTTTTCTTGACTGTTTACGTCCAGTTTCGATGCTTGATGCGTTGTTCGTTGGGACGGTTTCTCTTGCTGCTGTGATTAGCCTTTCTGTGTTCTAGTTTATGTATTACTCCAGCTCTTTTTAGTGTCGTCTACACAGTCTTCTATACTTACCATCCTTCTTCGTTCTTCGTTTCTTTTCACGTAGAGTATGT
>OY744520.1:101137615-101195115 GCA_963556195.1 Sepiola atlantica
AACTGTCGTTTTAATTCACAAAAGTCTCTTTCTCTGTATCACTCCATTCTTTATCTTGTCTTTTATAACTTTTTCTCACATTCCGAAATTATCTGACCTTTTAACTTCGACAGACAGTATCGTATTTGACGTTGTCAATATGGCCGAACTAAAAATCCCCTTTTATTCAAAACTATTTAAGTTACTTACTTTAATTTATGACACTTTACGCCACTAAGATGCTAGTAAGAAGAACGCTCTAACATTTCAGCATGCACGAGAGAGAGAGAGAGAGAGAGAGGGAGAGAGAGAGAATCGGTGTTAGCGTCTTTATATTATATTATTATTACTAGTGTATACCTTCTGTCAAGTGTTCGCACGAATATCCATACAAAACCATAGAATTACGTCAGTAATTACATAAATTGTATAAATTATTATTATCTTTTTTTGATGACCTAAAGCAAAACAAACACCAACCATTAACTTTTTATGTAATGTGGAAGATTATTTTCTTTCTCGCTACCCTTACCAGTTGAAATTGTCTTACTCGAGAGCAAGAAAAAGGCACGAGTTTTCTTCGCTGACTTTTGTGTGACGGGATAGATTTATATTTATTTATACACGAATAAATACACATTGGTATTCATCGTAGAGTAGATAATTATTAATATTAGTAATAATAATAGCAACATTAATAGTTGTAATAGAAGCAGTATTAGTAGTGATTGTTTATGTAGTTGTAGTAGTATTTTCTTTGTTCGAGCCTCCTTGGAGATTTGTGTAAATAACGACGTTGTTAAGATCATTTTTCTATCCTTATTAAAAGTGACAAGTCACTATTTAGTTTTCCCGCTCACCAATGGCCGCCATTAATTTAGAAAATTAACGCTGAATACATTTGAAAAAGACAAGTCCAAACAAAAGTCCGACTTTTTTCCCCTTCCAGTTGGCAGCAAACAGCTCCTAAATTCACCACCAAACTTCGCGCAGATTAAATTAAGCACTAATTTGATTCGCATCAAATCAATTAGTTTTCTCATCTCATGCAATCCCCGCCCTCTTAACCTTTTCTTCTTTTCTCGCTCCGCGGATGAAGAATACCCATCGTTCTTATTTAAAACTGGATGATTAGGTTAATTATTTATTTTGTTAAATTGTCGACACTCTACATATCAACTTTGACGATTATATTTATTGACACTAAAAGAAACGAAGAAAGTAATCCCTGGGTGTATGCTATAATGATTACGGAACAGATACTATACTACCCCAAAAAAGGATGAGGTAATGCGTGGGAGTATGGTATAATGATGAACGAACAGATATTACACTACCTCCAAGGATAAGGTAATGCATTGGAGGATTCCCCCACCAAACCAAAAAAGAAGGGGATAATGCCTGGAAAGATAATATCATGAACACAGAACGGATACTACACACACTCCCTATAAAGCACATGGAAGAGGTAAGGCGTTGGAGGATGGTATCATGACGAATATACGTATATTACACTACCCCTCCCACACACGCACCGACAGGAGGCAATGTCTGGGAGGATGCTATTAGGACAACAGAGAAAAAACAACCCTACCCTCAAAAGGAAGAGGTAATGCCTGGAAGAATAGTATGATTACGAACGAACATATGCAACACTACCACTTCTGTCTCACAGAGAAGGTATTGCAAGAGAGGATTATATCACGACGAAGGAAAAATATACTACACTATATCCCTATAAAGGAGGAGGTAATTTCTGGGAAGATGGTCTCATGATAACAGAACATATACTACACTTACGCCTTGAATTAAGCATTGAAAGTACAAAAGGATAATTAATAGAAGTAATAGTATAGTTTCGGATTCAGATAAACAGATACCAAATCTCCATTAGAAATATAAGTACAATAGTACAATTAACAGAAGTAATAGTATAGTTTCAGCTTCAGACAGGCATATACCAAATCTCGATCCGTAATTTCTTTACTAACAAGTCACCGCTTATCAAGGCCCAAAAGCTAATCGAGGACACTATTTAATGAGTTTGTCAGATGGACAGTGAGACAACATCGTGAGGATTTGTAACGATGATTGTAACTGGTCAGAATTTGAATATTTAAGACAAGAGTTTGTTTACATTGAATTTGAAAACGACTATGTTGTAGTCGGCTAGAAACTTTGCTTATGGAGAAAGTGAAATTATTGACAATGGTTGTAGCTAGACGAGTTTTTATTGTGAATGTTTTACATGGAGGGAGAGATAGACTGAAGCTCAGTTGAGCACCAACCATGAAAATAACGATAATGTACAGAAAGATTAGCAAAGGTTGTAGGGTAGATATAAAAAAATACCCCATTAGATTTCGAAGTCGAATCTTTACCCTGTGAAAGCAGAAAAGGGTGTTCTGAGCGGCACATCCCCAGATGTGGCAACATTACTCCATCTTATGACGTATTTAAATCTAATGCAGGTAGAGGATTGCGTCAGGAGTGATATACATTTTGGAGCGGTAGAATGATTGAAGTATTTTTCCAGCAGGCTCAGCAACGGATTTGATTTAAGTTTCATTTCAAGTGAAGATCAGTCCCAGAAGCAGGGAACTTCCTCAAGGAGGGAGCCATTCATTTCAATTAGGGCAAAGTGATGATCTGAGAATTGATGGGGAAAGGAGAGAAGCTTGCTTTTAGATGTGTTAAAAGTAAGCAGACACATTTTCCCCATTGCACCACGTGCTCAAGGTCAGAAGAGAGAGAGAGAGAGTCAGAAAGCTCTTGATCGTTAATACTATTCGCGTGTTGTTATAGATGGTTGTGTCATCTGCATCAATGTCGACGAATGGTCTTAGAATGTGATGTGGGAGATCATTTATAAAGATCAGGAAGAGGGTGGGGTCCAACGTGCATCCTTGAGGCACGCCGGCGTTGATACTGTGTGCCTCAGACTTTTGCCCATACACGACTACTTTTATAAAACTACCCGAGAGAAAAGATTTGATGGTTGAGAGGACATTTCCAGATATTCCATAGCTAGCAAGTTTGTGAAGTAGCCATTTATGCGAATAGAAATACAATAGTACAATTAATAGAAGTAATAGTATAGTTTCGGTTTCGGACAGACATGTATTAAATCTCCATTAGTAATGAAAGTATACTAGTACAATTAATATAAGTGATAGTATAGCTTCGAATTCAGACAAGCATACAACAAATCTCAATTAGTAATAGAAGTACGATAGTAAAATTGATAGAAGTAATAGTATATCTTTGGATTAAGACAAACAGATACAAAATGTCCATTAATAAAAGAAGTACAAGAGTACACTTAATATAACTAATAGTATATTTTCGGCTTCAGACATGTATACATTAAATCTCAATTAGTTATAGAAGATTTGCGATTTTCTTCTCATAAATATATATGAGGAAATCATCACCAAAATATGATCTTCAAACTTGATGTCAAATTTCGATAATAAATATAAGAAGTTAAAGAAATATATATAGTTTTTTTATATGATTATATTTTTCCTGTGAATCACCTTCATCTACACCTGGTATACGGCATAATCACATTGACACACCGATTCCTCTTAGATACCCGAAGTTAAGCGACGCTGGGCCTTGTAAGTACTAAAATGGGTAACTATTGGGAAATATCAGGTGATGTATGTGCTCTCCGCTTATCTCGACATTGTTTCCAGTCGTTCTGAACTTCTTGCAACTAAAATGAAGCAGTGCTGATTGCGGAGAGGTGTCGTTGAGATTGCGCAACTACTGGCTATAGAACAGCGTAGTTTAAAAAAGATATTTTTCCACTTCCTAAGCGGTTGAGAATATTTAGAATATTACATTCAGTCGTCCATAATCGGACGTGTAGTTATTTTAATAATAATAATAATATATATATATATATATACAATAATATTTTTATAAATAAATATTAATTATTTAAATACCTACAGACATCGATGTTTCATGCTAACGCAATCTTCAGTGTAGGAACTAATTCTCAACGGTCGGTAGGCGCGAACCTCGATCACAAATCACCACTGATTCGTAGTCGGGGATCTTACCCATCGGCCATAGCCAATTAGTTAGTAAATATAGAGGAACTTTTAAAATGTAAATAGCGAAATCGGCGGCTATGTACCAGGCAGTATAGAGTGATCTACGAAACGGCGTTCGAATCGTGCATATAGCTATTTGTACTGCTTGTTATTAAAGCTACTCGAGAGTGCCCAGCCTTTGTGGGAGGGGGCTGATAAACAATAATATTTTTATAAATAAATATTAATTATTTAAATACCTACAGACATCGATGTTTCATGCTAACGCAATCTTCAGTGTAGGAACTAATTCTCAACGGTCGGTAGGCGCGAACCTCGATCACAAATCACCACTGATTCGTAGTCGGGGATCTTACCCATCGGCCATAGCCAATTAGTTAGTAAATATAGAGGAACTTTTAAAATGTAAATAGCGAAATCGGCGGCTATGTACCAGGCAGTATAGAGTGATCTACGAAACGGCGTTCGAATCGTGCATATAGCTATTTGTACTGCTTGTTATTAAAGCTACTCGAGAGTGCCCAGCCTTTGTGGGAGGGGGCTGATAAACAATAATATTTTTATAAATAAATATTAATTATTTAAATACCTACAGACATCGATGTTTCATGCTAACGCAATCTTCAGTGTAGGAACTAATTCTCAACGGTCGGTAGGCGCGAACCTCGATCACAAATCACCACTGATTCGTAGTCGGGGATCTTACCCATCGGCCATAGCCAATTAGTTAGTAAATATAGAGGAACTTTTAAAATGTAAATAGCGAAATCGGCGGCTATGTACCAGGCAGTATAGAGTGATCTACGAAACGGCGTTCGAATCGTGCATATAGCTATTTGTACTGCTTGTTATTAAAGCTACTCGAGAGTGCCCAGCCTTTGTGGGAGGGGGCTGATAAACAATAATATTTTTATAAATAAATATTAATTATTTAAATACCTACAGACATCGATGTTTCATGCTAACGCAATCTTCAGTGTAGGAACTAATTCTCAACGGTCGGTAGGCGCGAACCTCGATCACAAATCACCACTGATTCGTAGTCGGGGATCTTACCCATCGGCCATAGCCAATTAGTTAGTAAATATAGAGGAACTTTTAAAATGTAAATAGCGAAATCGGCGGCTATGTACCAGGCAGTATAGAGTGATCTACGAAACGGCGTTCGGATAATTTACGTACATGAAAAAATTCCATAAACACATGTTCCTGGCTATCAGCCGTCATTAGCATGGCTACCCTGGGCAATAATCGGACCCTGCATATTAATATTATATATATATATATATATATATATATATATATATATATATATATATATATATATATATATATATCTATATATATATATATATATATATATATATATATATATATATATATATATATATATATATACATATATATATCTATATATATATACTTAGCAAACAAATTAATATATAAAAAACTCGTCTACAATCCACTAACAACGCTTATGTTGCTGATAGTTGCCAAATGTGGATGGATGTATTGTTTCCACTGCTGGAGTTCCATCTGTTTATTTATTGATTGATTTATGAAAATGTTTACACAGAATTTACTCGTCGGATTTCCATGAAACTCGATAGAAAGATGGATTTTATTCAAACAAAATAGACGATTGGGTGCTGATATGAATCAGGATGTAGATCGGGTACGACCACTCGAAAGTCGGGTCTTATGAAACACGGCTGATTATTAAACGATTTGCACTGGTAAAATAAATCTAGGTAATTTTCCGTTTAAGGTACGTCAATGAAATATCTAAATTAGGAATAAGGAAAAGTTGATTCGTTTTTTCTTTCGTAAAATATATATTTTCTTAAAAAATATGAAATATCATTATTATCATAATGGTTTTCCTTTCAAAACAGATTTTATAAACATTCGTAAATGTTCCTCTGTGTGTGTGTGTGTGTGTGAGAGATAGATAGATAGATAGATAGATAGATAGAGAGAGAGAGAGAGAGAGAGAGAAAGAAAGAGAGAGAGAAAGATAGGGAGGGAGAGAGACAAACAGATAGAGAGAAACACACATACAGACAGACAGGGACACAGAGAAACAGAGAAAGATAGAAATATATAGAAAGAAAGAGAGAGACAGAGAGAGAGAGAGAGACAGACAGACAAAGCACACGCGAGCAGGCGAGAGAGAGAGAGAAAGAGAGACAGAGAGAGAGTGAGGCAGATGAAAACACAGAGACAGAGAGATAGAGACAATAAGAAAGAGAGAAACAGTGAGAGAGCTACTAAGATAGTGACATATGGAGAGGAAGAGAGAGAGAGAGAGAGAGAGAGAGAGAGAGAGAAAGACAAAGAAAGAGAGAGACAATAGATGAGATACAGAAACAGAGATAGAGTGACACAGACAGAAGGAGACAGAGACACACACACACACACACACACACACACACACACACACACACACACACATATATATATATATATATATATATATATATATATGAGAGAGAGAGAGAGAGAGAGAGGGAGATAGAGAAAGTGCGAGAAAGGGGAACGAACAAGTGAGCCCAAAACGAGACAAACATAATTTTAACGAAGTTTATTTC
This sequence comes from Sepiola atlantica, assembly GCA_963556195.1. Lineage (NCBI taxonomy): Eukaryota > Metazoa > Mollusca > Cephalopoda > Sepiida > Sepiolidae > Sepiola > Sepiola atlantica. The sequence continues at coordinate 101,144,253 of OY744520.1, forward strand.
TGTTACACCGACCGTTCTTACACAGGAGAAACTACACCGGTTGTCACTATAAATAGTGCGAGTCACCAGAGACACTGAAGACAAAGCACAGTCTTGTAACTGTCTAGCCAAGAGCTAGTCACTTTCTTACTTTGTTAATACACTTGTTAAACCAACCCTCGACTTGACTTCCTTTATTCATTATTTACTGTGGAACAACTTCACAACAATTTCCATCTTGAAATTTGGCGAGGCATTCAGAAAATATTGCATGCCGCATATAATGCGGACCGTAGTTTGCCGATGCCAGATGTTGATCCAGTTCACTTCAGACCACACTTTTATTATTATGTCAGTCTACAAAGTTATTGATATCATTTCAATGTTAAATAGAACTTCTGTTGGTTTGTCAAGTCGTAAAATTATTTTTGGTGCTTCATGGCAGTCGATGATACGTCATCAACAATCAGTCCCGAATGGTTGGCCGCTGTGTCGACAGTTTCCCTATCTGTCTGGCTGAAGTATAGTTCTGATCAGTGCTAGTATGTCCACCCTCACAAGCTTTATCTTCTCTCTTCGAGAAGGGGGTTGGTTTATTTCTACAAGAGAATGCCAACAGGACTGCTCAGACATTTTTGTAGGCCAGAGTGCATTAGATCTTCTGATCTGGCCCTTCTACCCCCACATCCTGACCTTGTGCCATATCTTTCTGCAGTTATTCTTAAAATATGCCTTCATGTACAATGAGCATTTTTTTTTATTAACCGCTCAGGTTGAATATTGGCATCTTTAGAATATCCGTTTTTGTTAAAAGATGTCTCTATATATTCTAAGCATCTGTCATCATTTACCGCCCAGATTGAAGAGTGGCATCTTAAGAATATTCATTGTTGCTAAAATATGTCTATATATATTAAAAGTATTTTGCATCATAATCGCTCAGATTGGATGGACACATCTTTAGGATAGCCGTACTTGTCCAGTAAGACTTTTTTCTTAACACCGTTTTATTACATGAGAATGAATGCCATTACTTTTTTATGAATCTTAATCGTGATCAAAGTGATTACATTTACCTAGCTTAAAATAAATACTTTATTTTCTTCTTTGTACGGAGATTGATGAGTCTGTTCACAACTGCATCACCGAAATAGTACAGATTAATTTTTCCTGTCTTAAAGTTTCATTTTAAAACGCTGCAATCTACCTTTTGTAGCACTGTGTTCTTATTTCTACACGCCTAGCCACACTTGGCGGGCTTTCGGCCAAACCGTTTGACGCACTGGAAACAGAAAAAAAATCGCTTTTGGCAGCCATTTGCGGCTCTACGAATATCTTCCAGTTTGTCCAGATTGGCGCCCATAGAATCATTGGGCATTCATTATTGCTTTATGATATTCAATACAGAAATAGAAAACAAAAAACAATGCTGTCAATTATTTGCTTCAAAGATGGATCATTCGATACGTGCACGACCACAATAGCCAATGAGCGCAGCATTGAAACAAATTGTTGAAAAATAAAGGAACAAATTAACATATGTCAGTAGGGATGGGTCAGTTTGGTGTTTGGGGTGGCGTCAGCTTCATTGCTGTATCAAATGAGGTATGTGCAACCCTAGAAATAAAAGTGGAGATGCTCAGAATGGGGAAGGTGGGATATCATGAAATCTAATGTGCGAAGCAGTTAGTTCTCAAAGCTGCAACGACATACCTTAAAATGGCCTGTTCGATCGAAAATAACGTCATATACTTTGGTTGGGTGAGCGAGGAATGCTGAAAAGTCAGGATGAATGATAGTTTTTTTTAAAAAGCAATCCTCAAGGTGTTTATCTCACTACCGGCCTGACAAAAATACATTAACCCTTGTTTTCAAGTTGCTTTCAGACCTTGATGAGCGGTGACTCGTTAGTAAACAAATATCTCTAGGTTTATATTTATGTTTTCATTTGCTATGTACGTGTAAGGTATTTGTGATTTGTGAACACAGTAAAATCTCGGGCATCAAGCAAAAAATGTCTTATGGATAAGTAAACGGCAAGAAAGTATTTTGTTATGCGTTGTTCAGTTTAACCGGAAAATAAATGCCTTTTTTTCATACCGTTTTCAGTTTTGTGCAGAACTGATTCAATCGAACATAAAGAAGAGCTTTTTGTCAATGTGTACACTGAATGATTCTCATCACAGATGAAATCTGCCAGTGAATTTTCAGACTCGTTAAATGTGATCAATACTTTTCTTTTCTACTGTAATTGTTGCCTACTTCAATCTTTGTTTTGTAGCAAATTTCTGAGATGTGTTTAAGTTTTGGCGCAACCTGGAATACATTTGTTGTAACAGTGTGTCAGGCTAAGGCCGTTGTATCGGTGCACCTTTGTCTAGGATGGGCGTGGTAGCTTGTTCGTCGATTTCGCGCCCTAAGAATGTCAGTTGAGAAAGTGTCTCTCAAAATCTTGTTTTAGATATACTTGATGTTCTTAGAGACTGTGCCTACCGATGAAAACATCATTGAAATATGCAAATGAAAATAACATCATCTCAAAATCTTGTAACAATCTCAGAAAACTTTGCGCCGCATTACGCAACCCAAAAGGCTATTCTATCAGAAAAGTATTTTCTGTATGCCATCCTCTGTCATCAGAGTATTTGAGTATGCTCTAATCAAATCCAGTTTTATGAAGACTTTAATTCTCTGCAGACACATGGCAAAGTATTGTGTGTGGGATTGGGTATCTACCAGGAATTGTGTTTGCATTAAAGTTTCGAAAATATCCACATTATCGCCAAGGAGCTGAATCTGACTTTGGAACTATATGCAATGGAGAGGAATAGCAAGGTTATTTGCAGACACGGTACATACCAGTCGAGGATACGTTTTCGACAATCATTCAGAAAGAGACTGGGAAATTGCGCTGACCTTTTATCTGTGGGGCTGTGGTATTCGTTCTTCGTAGTCCTAGAAGGCCCACTCTCCCAAGCCCTGCCTTCCTACTTTGAGAAGGTGTTAGTTAATTGCTAATTACATGAGGCGCGCCATCGGGTAATGCCAACGGGGCTGTTCAGGGAATTTTTAAGGGGGAAGAATCAACTTGTTACGCTGACTTATTCTCCCCACCTTCTGACCTTTTGTCACATCATCCTGCGATGGGGGTGTAAATACCGAATATGGACGACTTGAAAGACGTGTGATGCCTAATTCTAGAATATGTATAAAACTCGAGTTAACAATATTTCATTTACCTGGGTGCAATTTGTGCGAGGAAGCGTGCGGAGTCGAATGCAAATTCTTTTCTCTGTGTTTCAAAGGAGTTGTGATAGTTGAGACTTAAAAAAAAGTTCTTGTAACCCACTGTCGATTCCTGTTGATTCCTTTCCTTGATAGATTTCAGTCACTGTCGATGAAGATGGATGTAAAAATGTCCACTGACAAGCGAAAATGCGATCAGAAGGCTACCCCGAGAATGCATGTTTTCACATGCGATCAAGTCCATACAAAATAATTGTCGAAGTCCCAACTTCAATTGTTGTAGTATCTTTCCAAATGTTTGGATTTTGGATCTATTCGCTGTTTCCAGTTTATATTTCGATGGGATTGATTTCCCGTTCGAATTTAGTAGAATTACCTTGTCGATTAAAGATAGGAATTCAGTATTGTTCCTATTTATATGTTTCCCTACAAGATCATAGTTAGACACAAGGTCATTTGTAAAGTGGGTGAATATCCGGCGACACACAAAAGGGGCATTCTGGATTAGAACAAAAGTCGAAATTGTCTCAGTCTAGAAGGACTTCCCCTTCACTGACCGAAGACTGAAAAGACTGAGTGAGCATCAGAACAGATACTACACTTTATTCCTAGCCAAAAGATAAAGGAAAGTAATTTGTTATCCGGATGTAAAATAGACATGTGTTTTATTCCAGCAGTTAACATCGTCTCCACTTGTTCCCGGAAAATCCGTTTCCCGTCTGTGTTTATCATTAAAATTACATAATGTTTTGCATTTTCTGGCTACGATTTAAAATTTCTAATAATACCAGATGGTATCAAACGCCTGTTTTTCTCGGGAGAACGAAATTGACCATCCTCGGCCATTCCTACGATCTGAACATATATTATTCTGTAGGTTTCTTTGAAGGCGGTTAAATTGATGATTCCGGTTCTTGAAGAGGCTCTTGATCCGAAGTGTCAATTTTGTTATATTATTTTCCAGTATTGATACGAACACAAGTGTGTCTGTTGGTATCGTTGCCTTTGAAGATATATACACATTTTTGCCTGGTCGTTATTGTTGCTTTCGTGAATCTTTTCGCTGATAGCTTACAAGCTCAGATCGTTCGAGAGTGATGCAAAAGATTTGGTCTTTGGGAATAAAGTTTATCCGTCTATACATTCTTTAATACTGTATCGGACATTGGATATCTCCCATAGCAATGCCCGAATTTTCCTCAAAAGTTGGGATGGATTCATGTTACCTAAATTTAAGTTGTTAAAGAGACCACGGAGTTGTATTTTATCCGATTTACCTGTGCGTCTTATGACATCCTTTAGCGTATCGCATGATGTATCCACTGGCATGGGATTCAGAAGACCAACGACTCATGTTGCTACATTTTCGGGGAGTTTTCTACCACATATGCTTGTCGGTAATTTTGTGATGTTATTTGTTTATTCGCGGTAAATATTGCATGTAACTGGGGAAACAGGTTTGTACGCGTGTAGGGTTGTAAGTGGGCGGGTTTACAGTTAATGTCGCTTCTGTGGGTTCATTGGCAGCATTGTCTATTTTTCTATCGAAGAAATATGTAGAGAGGGCACCAGATTGTGGGGTTTAATAACTCTGATTTTATTAAACATCAAAAATAAATTTTGGTAACGGACCCCTACAAAAGTTACATTTTTGCTCTTTGCTTTTAACCGTCTTTCTTTCTTTCTTTCTTTCTTTCTTTTAAAAATCTTTTCTTTCTTTTTTATCTTTTCGTTCTGACTACCTCGTTTTCTTTTTCCCTATCTTTCACTCTTTATTTCTTTTCTTTTCTATTTTGTAACATTTCTTTCTTTTTATTTTTACCATTTTTCGTTCTTTTTCTTTGTCTGTTTAATCATTTATTTTTCACTTTTTTTGCCATTATTCTTTCGTCGTTTTCAATTGCTTTTTTTCTTTCACCCTTTCTATTTCTTTTTAGTTTTTAATGTTTTTTTAAAAAAATGAAAATGGTAGAGAAAGATGGTTCTTGGCTGATAGGAACAATATACTTTCCTCTGGAACATTGTTCTGTAGTATACTTTTCTCTGGTGACACCGTATACAATGAAACAACTTGTTTGTCACATAGTAGGCTTTTCTTCAACAACACCATTTTCAATAACTGACTTGAAAACCATGTGCGCTTACTTGACTTTCGTTGCGTGGTATACTTTTCTCTAACAACAACGTTCTTTATACTGATCTGTACCGTTTCAATGATCCTAGCACTTCGAGTACTACACCGCAAGTGACAACTTTCATTAGGCTAGTCTTTTATGGATGACAAAGCACGCCGATTACACGTGGTCGATACGCTTAAATACTCTTGTTCCAGAGTGCATTTGTTCTTTTTCACATCAACGTTCTGCTTGCTAGGCAGACACGAGCGCTTTTATAGCGGCGATAAGGTAAGTCAAGACGTTCCATTACTTGATTCAGGTTCTAGCTCATCATATCCGCCATACCCTATTTGTTCGTTCCGTTTTTCATTCTTTTTCTACGTTTTCTTCTTCATTTTCTTGTTTTCACTTCCTTCCATTCCTTCTATTTCCCTTCGTTTTGGCATTTTAGTATATGGAATTCATCACTTTGCAATCATGAGGTATTCTCTTGCTTCTTTCTTTTATACATGGAACATCTTAAACCTGAGATGTTCCAAAAGGTTCGTGGGTGGATTTTCTCTACATCTTTGATTCTCCTATGGATACAAGTACATATACAAAGGATTTCACATTAAGCAATGCCACAATACATTTCTCTGCAACCATTTCAATCTCCCTTTAGTAAAGTATACACTTACAGCCCCGGAAAGCTGTGAGTTGTCTTATTAAAAATACAAAAGCGTCGGAAACGCTCTTATCAAACCTAGAATTAAAATTAGATTTGGACAAAGCGTTTTCTGTTTGACATTAAAATAAAACGACTTCTCGAGATGTTGCAAAGGTAAATGATTGGCTTATCGTAAATAGTCTCAGATTATTGAATCTAATTTGACTTGTTCTTAGCCTATTAGATGAGGTTGTGAATTGTATACACCCATGATCCATTGCATTATAATTCCGTATGGCACTCTAAGAAAGAAGGAAGGTCCATTTTACTTGGGGTAGTTAGACAAGTTCTGTTGTAAGTCTTACATAAAGAAACAAAAAGTTGTAGCTCAGCTGAGCACCTTCTATGAACATGATGACAGATAAGAGTAGAGAAAGACTAGAAACGTCTCTTCTGTGAGATAGGGATGTAGAGAACAGAAAAGATCTTCTTCCACTAGATTGCGAAGTCGATTTTGTTTTCTGTCAAGGCAAAGAAGGTGGCAGTGTAAATGTCCGTCTTCTTGTGCTTGATTCTGACACTGGTTTTAGTGTCAATTATGTGGTCTATGTTTGTACTGACACAGAAGGATTCTCCCACAAACAATATCACAACTCAAGTTTAAAACAAGTAACAATATTTTATTTTGAGAGATGTTCCAATTATAGTTGTTTTCTTCTACTTAAAAATAGGTATGAAAATCAAGGCAAAGATACACTCCAACTGAACACAATTCATCAGTTTAGGACTCAAACGCTCATCTGTCTACGAGAAACACAGACACCAAAACTGACCTCTTTCGCCTCTCTGATGGAATATATATAGAGAGATAGATATCACTTCCACCACCATAGACAGACTACTTGAGGTTATCAACTGTTAATCTAAGGACATAAACACTGACTGACCATGAGGTGCACTATTTGCTATGAACATTAACATTAGAAAATCTCATGTGGGTTATAATCAAAGCATGAAAACTAGTATCTAAAGGAACCTTAAGCGGTTTGATTTATCATCATGAACCCCCGCATAAATACGCAATAACTTGAGAAATTAAATTTCGGGTGGTCAAACCCCAAGCCAGATCTACTTTCCAATACTTGGGTGGTTTCTTTTCTCTCAGTAAAAATATTTTACACTCTCAGATATTTATTTATTTTTTCGTGTTCTTTCTCCTGCACTCAGGTATCGAAGGGACAGGCTATATAGATGATTAAGTAAGTTCTCTTGTTTTTGTTTAGAAAGATTAAGTCGGGTTTTGAATTTCCACAACCTTATCCGTCTGTATGCGCATGTTGCAAAGAAGTTTGACATCGTCGTTCTCCTGTACCACTTCTTGCTTATGCTCATACCACTTCTCATTGTGGTACAATTTATAAAGTTTGCATATATTCCAGTGTGGTACGTGAGCGACTTTGTCGTGTTACCATTTTTTATACTGCCATTATCTCTAAATGCAGTATTCTTAAAGAATACCCTGTGTAGATTCTTTCCAAATAATTTCAACCCTCTCTCTTGTAACCTTTGGTTCCCCAGTTCTTAGTATTTCCCTTCTTTTCTCTCCACGAAGAAGAATCTCATTACTTTCAGAAATATATTTATATAAACAACCTTCACTTATATTCACAACATATTCAACACTAAGTAGACCCCGACCACCTTAATTTCTAAGTAGATACACTCGATCAGCATCTCCTTTCTTTGAAAAAGCTCCATACATTGTAAGCATTTTCCGTGTTTTGGTATTAACCACTTATTATTATTATTATTATTTACTCACTAGGAGTTATCACACTGGTCATCGTCAGTGATCGCCCACTGCCAACAACCTGTGGTATTCCCTGGAGTCTGAGTGACAACAAGTCTCCTCAGACTTCCAGTATGCTCCACTTCTTTTCGTTCATCACCGCTGATGACCTTGCGGTATCGCAACAGCCACTTACCATCGATTTCCCGCTGATAATGGCCATTGGTCCCCTCTGGGGCCCGAGTGGCAACAAGCCTCCCCAAGGTCCCAGAGCTGTCCGTGCTCTTCCAGTGGAGGTCTGGTTTGCGCTTTCCCTCCTTGACCGTCTGTCCATAATTTTCGTGGTGTCAGCCTATGCTTACGTCTCTCTCGTGCGGTTGTATTTTCCCCGGTTCTGTTTTCTTGTGTTTCCATGTGTTTGTTCTCCATTCGTTGCTTATGTGGGTTGGTTTCCGCATTCGAGGACATTTCTCAGGATTGTAGCTGTTTTGATCATTACTGTCCTTTGTATGGTCTCAGTTATCCCTTTGATTCCTATTTCTCCTAGTCTTTTCTCCATGTTTTTGGGGACTGTTCCTAGTGCTCCTATGATTATTGGTGTTATACTGACTTTCTTCATCTTCCATATTCCTTTCAGTTCTCTGGCAAGTTCAGTATATTTGCTTCTTTTTTCTGTCTCTTTGATCTTCACTCTGTGGGTCGCTGGAACGGCAAAGTCTACGATTTTGCAGGATTTTTCTTTCTTGTTGATTATTATCATATCCGGTCTCCTTGCTGTTATGGGTTTGTCTGTTTGTACATTCATATCCTATATGATTTTGTGTTTTTCGTTTTCTAGTACAGTTGATGGTTTGTGTCTGTACCGTTTTTTTGCATATTCGAAATTCAGTTGTTTGCACATTTTCCGGTGTACTTCTTTCCCAACGCTGTCATGTCTGTTCTTGTATTCCTTTTGGGCTAGCTTGCTGCATTCACTTATTATATGATTTATCGTTTCGTCTCTTTGTCCACAAAATTGGCATTTGCTGTTTATTATTATTATTATTATTATTATTATTATTATTATTATTATTATTATTATTATTATTATTATTATTATCACAGGAAGTAGAAATTTCTAAAACTATTTTTTCGTTTGCCATTATTTCATAAGCAATGTACAATTCCACATATATTTACTTTTTGACCCAATTATCTACGCAAACAGAAAGAGAATAACTCACATTTTCAATTCACGCACATCCTCTGCTGTTTCTAAACACATCCCTCAATTATCCTAAGCTCCACGCTTCTCTGACCGAAACGCTCTATATATCAATCGCATGCTTGGAGACGACACTCTACGAATTTTTTTCCTATACTTCTACCATTTTAAAATTTCTCAACAGCCCAAATAATACCTTCTGCAAACTTTTAGAAACTCTCCAAAAACATTTTCCATAATTCACCATTTCAACATTTATCAACAGTCCAAATATTTTTTATAATCTCAGATATTTTTGACCTCCACAAATTTCCATAATTCTTATCATTTAACAATTGTTCAAACAAAAACATTTTCATAATTTCAAGATTTATTTTTTTTAAATTCAGATCTGTAAAACAATATGAATGTGACAACACAAGAGTGTGCTTTTTAGTTTTCCCTGGAGATACATGTGCAGGGAAACCACAACTAAAACTCACTACCCACAAAACATGTAACCCTTTTTAAGCTAAATTTTCATAGCTCTCCAATACATACTCTATGACAATTATTTAGCTGATGGAGCCTTTGACTGGATGAGCAATCCACAACCCCTTCACTCTCAACTTAGCCATTATGTGCGGGTGACAGTGGTGTCATAAATCACGGCCGATTCCACGTGACATTAGATAATAACAACATGGAACTATTCAAGTCCAAATCATATGCGTGCTCTCTCCCTAGTGATACACCAACTAAAATTAACTGTATTTAGTCCCATTCCTTGCTCTAGTTACATCCACTCGTATTGTTCTACTCAGAATATCCAGACATAAAGTTATTTGTAGTAATCCGGTTCCTTATTATTTTTACAGACCAAGTCATTTTTATTATGTTCAGTGTTTCCCTGTACTGGTCCTGGGACGATTGTTTGCGTCCAGAAATTAACTCAAATGTCCCTGGTTGATTTACTTTCGTTTACTATATGTTCTTCAAATTTATAATCCCAACAGATAAAAAAATCTTACCACAGATTGTTTAACTAGACTTTATCCCAACGGTAATACTGTTCAAACGTTTACTTAAAATGTGTAAATAAAACAACGCCCACATAACAAAAATGTAAAAAATAAACCTTTTGAAATATTTTATTTCCATTTAGTTGCCTTTTGGCCAAGATCAAAGTGTAGTATCTATTCCGATGGATACTACACCCTATAGACCGGTATCGTCTTGGCCTTCGGGTCTTGATTCCGCCGGTCTGTGGTTTTGTCCTGTGCAGTTCTAGGAGGGGCACCCTCCCAGGCTTTGCCTCCCCTCTTTGGAGTGGAGTAAGTTTATCGCTTACTGCCTGAGGTGCCCCTACCGGGGAATACCGACGGGGCTGCCCAACCATTTTTTGTAGGCCAGAGTGCTCACCTTCTCGGGCGCTGGCTTTTCAAATCTCACTTTCCCGACCTTGTGTCACATCTTACCTTGTGGGAGAAAGATAAATAAAACGACTGAAAGCAACATTTATACAAATCTTGACTGAGGGATAATTTTTGTTAGAGTATAATTTCTTTTACGTAGCAAAACCAAAAAGTAATAGATTAACTTATTAGAATTTTTGTTAGTTGGTGAAGAAAATGAGTTTATTTACATATTTATTCAAGTAGAGGAAACAAAAAAGAAAAACTGTTTAAAATTAAAGGCCGTTTCTAAAACTATAAATGTACTTGAATTTTAAAATGTGTATATATCAATAAAGTAGACATTATTTACCTATTAATAATTTCCGACATTTTTCATAAATTCTGACTACTTTGTAAGCTATTCATCTATTAGCTATCATAAAAGTAATCTGATAATCAAAAAGACTGAAAAGAAAAGATTCTATTCACTTTGGTTTCTATTACATTTAAGAAAACCATGTCATGGAAATTAAAAAATATTTTTGATCTTGGGTGCTTGTAAAATAAAAGGCAGAAACAAGTTTTTTTTGTCTTTTAGTGTTGGAGAGGTAGATAAGAAGCAGGTAACTCTTCACAACAGCTCTAGCTTTCGAACAATATTTTTCTAACCCTAACCCTAACCCTAAAGCCTAACCCTAAAGCCTAACCTAAACCCTAACCCTAACCCTAACCCTAAACCTAACCCTAACCCTAACCCTAACCCTTTTATGTCTAATCGACGTTCTCCTTGCACAGTAGCCACATGTGCAACGCCAATTAAAGCCATCAGTTTTGATTACTGGAAAATCGTGTTTACCTCTCCAACACTAAAAGACAAGAAACATTTTTTTCGGCTTTTTATTATATAAGCACCTGACCTTGCATTAGTTTTTTAAAATATATTAATAGGTGTTTTGCTATAGTAACATGACTACACAAGCTGTTGTCACTACACTTTTTATTGTTCAGTTCAGTGCACTAAGCTCAGAAACTTACACCCGTACACAAAAATAGCGGCTATTATGTTATCTGAGCATGCCTGAAATTGAATTTACACTTTTCACAATCGGCGTTCACGGCTAAGCCAAACAGAACACTTACATGATTTCATTAGGATATTTATTCTACTATAGTGCTATTCATTTTCTTATGTAACAAATCAGTCATTTCAATGATTTATTTCTTAAAATAAAAATCTTATTTGTAATAAATAATTCTTTAAAAAAATTATTTTACAGATTAAATTACATCCACTAAAATGGATTTTGGTTTATTTATATAAAATATGTTCTTTATCCAAAAAATACTTATTAACTTAAATCAGCTAGAATTTATTCCGTTGTTTTTTTGTTTTTTTAAACAAGCCCGTCATATTATGGAATTACTTGCTGATATTAAAATCCAATTTCGAAACAATTATTTATTAACATAAAATAATTTGGCAATTACATTAGACCGCTATTATGTTTTAACTCCATTATAAGGCAATTCGGTTTCTTATCAAACAATTCAGACATTTCAATGAATACTTTGTAAAATAAAATTCCTATTTTGAACAAATATTTAATCTAAAAAAATCGTCCTGACACATATACGAGTATGTTTGTTCTTAACTATGAAAGTACGAATGTTTAAATATTTATTTTTATTTATACATTTAATTTCTATTTATTTTTAATTTTTATTTAACTTTAAATTTAATTCAGATTTTACTTATTATTCAAATCCTGAGTAGATTTTTGCAGACAATATTCCGCTTATTCTTTCAATTAGATGCTGATCGTCATTATTTTATTTACAAATACATGTAATCCTCTAATCCAGCGTTTGTGTAGAGACATTATGATTTACCCTCACCCTCTTCCCCATTAAAGTCCCTGTCGATACGTACGTTCCTACAAGGATGCTCTTCCTTAGTTATGAAATAATATGAACGTTTAAATGTTCATTAAGATGTATAAATTTAATAATTAAAAAACAATAATTAATACTCACTTTCGAATTAAAAATTCGATTAAAAATATGTATGTAGGGTTAAGGTGTGAGAGCAGGAGTTTCTGGGGGCGGAATCTTGAATTTTCCCAAGCATCGCCGGTGCAGAGGTCCCAATATTATTTATATATATATTACTACTAAAACTATATGTATCTTGCTTGCTTGTCACCATGCAAACTAGATGGCATCATAAAAGGTAAATGATGTAAATAAAGGCCGCATCATAAGATGAGTACTTGGAGGGGGCGATTGGTGTCAATAATTGAGGAGAAGAGTGGATAAAAACAATTATTATTATCAATTATCATCATACTCGGTATAATATTTTTTACCTGCGGAGGCTCGGAAATACTCGACTAGTACGCGGGCGCAGGCTATTTTCCCCTTTCGGTGTGTTAGACCCGTAAGACCGTGTCAGGCTATCCTCCTAAGAGAAGGAAATGTCTGATAATAAAACCTTGCTACCAACTACTTACGTCGTGGCAGCAAACCGCTGGGGAGGGAGGCCTCCTTAGTCCTGATTGACACCTTCCTAGACTTGGAATCTCGAACAAAATATCCGGTTTGCAAACCTACAATTGCTTAAGGAGCAGATAGTTTCTGCCTATCGCCGGCCTTTGCACTCCTTCTTTGTCTATTAGCCAAGCGCAGAGGTACCGGCGCTGGGACGCCTCAAAACACTCAGTGCCTGGCCTTGTTTCCTTACTAGGACAATAAACGCCGTTTCTCTTTCTCTCTATTTGGGAAACTTGGAGAAAGTTTTTTCGTCACTAAGTCTTACATGACTAGTCTTGGTCTCCCTTGTTTAGACAGGTTGAGGGTACAGGTTAGACAGCTTGTCTGGCTGCTGTTTCAGACTTACAGGAAGGAGCCCAACCTCTTGGGTAGCGCCAAGAACGGCTGCTCCATCATCAGTTGCATAATACCGTGGGTAGTTGTATGTGCCATGTAGCGCATGGAAAGGGACCCTGCACTTATCTCCGATGGGCTTTCTCGAGGCCACACCCCCATGGACCAGGTCGTGACTAATGGACTAGTTGTGTAGGCTTATTGGCACCTAACAAGCGCCCACCTTGCCCACCCCACTCTATAACAAAACAAACATGTCATTACAAAAAATAAAATAAAACCTAAACCAGACACCCAACAAAAAACACCTTCGCCCCCGCCCTTGAGGCCCGCATTCATAAATATCCGGGGACCTAAGTCCAACATCAACGACATGTAAACCTTTCTCCTGACAAAATGTCAGGATATCATAGTACTAAATGAAACAAACCGTCAATCCTCAATCTCCTCGCACCACTTTGACATGACTGACTACCTCCCACTCTACCGTAAAGCGTCAGTAAGGCTGGATAATCTCAACCAGTCACGGTGGTATGCATTAAAATCCCCAAATACATGTATCTGAGCATTTGAGTCAAGTAAGAGTGCTCTATCTATGCTTTCAGATATAGAGTTTAGCAGGGTACAGTCCTGGGTCGAAGGGGAACAGTATAAGAAATATAAGTAACTAACTCTGTGATGTAAAGTCAATCTAAATCACATGTAGTCTTGGTCATCCGATTCTAACTTATGTTCTCAATGCCCGAGGCTTGTGTGACGAAAGCTCATAGCCCACTCGGGAATGCTGATCACATTGTGCATATCACCCTTAAAAGTCATCAAAAAGCTGATGAGCCGTTGCTCAAAATAACGGGATACTACGAGCAGGCTGATTTTGAGTCGTTCAGAGATCACATCAGCGACGCCTCACAGAGGGAAACCTTCTCACTCTCTGCTGACCAGTGTGCAAATGAGTTAACTGAATGGGTCAAAGCAGGCATTGAAGCCTATGCCTCCATGCGAAAATTATTTAACAAGCCCCACTCTCCCAAATGGTTAACCTCGGAATGTGCAGCTGCCACTGCTGAGAGGCAGCAAGCATTCCGTAAATTCGGCCGCTATAAGTCAGCTACTAATAGACAAAAATTTATCAAGCAATAATTATAAGGCCGTGATAATTGAAGCAAAGAGAAGGTATACTGAGTTAACAAAAATACGCATTCAGTCACAGAAACTAGGTACTCGCGATTTCTGGAAAATCTACAATAGTGTGGTCAACAATGGTAAATAAACGATTCCCTCACTATCAAGCCACAATGATATCGTTTGCACGGCAACTGATAAGGCTGAACTACATTCCAAGCGTTTCGCCTCAAACTCCACTTTGGACTAAAAAACACACCACTCCCTAAATTCCCATTGCAGACCGAAGCCACACTTGATAACCTGGCCATCACTCCATCCCAGGTCAAAGACATAAAAAAAACCTTGACACCTCCAAAGCTTGTGGTCCTGATCTTATACCTGTACTAGTAATAAAGAAATGCTCTGCAGAACTGGCTCCTATCTTCTCTAAACTCTACAATAAATGCCTTACTGAATCTTGCTTCCTTGATAGCTGGAAAATTACTTTTGTGGTACCAGTCGATAAGAATTCTGGAGATAGAACTGACCCTCAGAATTATCGCCCAATCAGTCTACTCCCGATCTTTGCAAAAATCTTTGAATCCTTAATCACTCTAGAGATAGTCCGGCACCTAGTTAATGCTAAACTGCTTTCTGACCGCCAGTATGGATTTAGACAAGCACGATCTACTGCGGACATCCTAACGGTCAACTCTGAACGTATGTATCATACACTCGACAAGCCAGGTAAAGCTAGGGCAGTAGCGCTTGCTATATCCAAGGCCTTTGACAAGGTATGGCATAAAGGGCTTCTCCTAAAAATACGCTCATACGGTATTACTGGGCAATTACTTAATATAATTAGATCCTTCCTAACCAAAAGAAAGATACAAGTTGTCCTCGATGGCCGTTCATCTAAGCAACATAAAATAAATGCTGGTGTACCCCATGGATCTATCCTTGGGCCTTTATTGTTTCTGATCTATATAAACGATCTCCTTGATGACATTGAGTCTGAGATTGGTATATTTGCTGACGACGCCACGCTTTACTCTCGTCATGTGGGCAAAACGGACGCAATCATATCCGAGGCAATGGCTGAATCCTTAGAAAATGACTTCCCGGCTGTAGTGGATTGGGGTCATAAATGGTTGGTAACTTTTAATGCCGCAAAGACAAAGCTCCTTTCCCTCAATAACTACAAGAAACCTCTCCAACTACCGATTACCATGGCAAATAATACTCTACCTGAGAGTTCAACATTCAAACTCATCAGCCTAAACTTCACAGATAACATGAATTAGAATAAATACATTGAAATCATTGCCAGGGCTGCTGCAAAGAAGGTAGGCTCCCTCTACCGTGCTAGTAAACTCCTCACACCTGAGATTATCCTGTATTTCTACAAAGCCACCATCCGCGCATGCATGGAGTATTGTTGCCACATCTGGGCTGGTTGATCATCCACTAGTCTCTCCCTCCTAGACAAGGTTAAAAAAAGAGTCGCCAACTTAACAGGCCCCTCACTGTCAACCAAGCTCAAGCCCCTGTCCCATCGCCGCAATGTAGCATCCTTGTGCTTGTTTTACAAATACTTCAATAGATTCTGCTCCGATGAACTGGCTACTCTGGTGCCTCCCTCGACGTAAATAAACTAGACCAACTCGACAATCAGCAAAAAGTAAAATAAATAATGCATGTGAATAATTAATATATCCTTAATGTAACATCATTACTAACTAAACGATCCAATCTACGTTTTATCAATTTTTGTCTTTCATTCAATATCCATAACTACTTCCTTCGTAAAAAGTAAAATAAATAATGCATGTGAATAATTAATATATCCTTAATGTAACATCATTACTAACTAAACGATCCAATCTACGTTTTATCAATTTTTGTCTTTCACTCAATATCCATAACTACTTCCTTCGTAAAAAGTAAAATAAATAATGCATGTGAATAATTAATATATCCTTAATGTAACATCATTACTAACTAAACGATCCAATCTACGTTTTATCAATTTTTGTCTTTCATTCAATATCCATAACTACTTCCTTCGTAAAAAGTAAAATAAATAATGCATGTGAATAATTAATATATCCTTAATGTAACATCATTACTAACTAAACGATCCAATCTACGTTTTATCAATTTTTGTCTTTCATTCAATATCCATAACTACTTCCTTCGTAAAAAGTAAAATAAATAATGCATGTGAATAATTAATATATCCTTAATGTAACATCATTACTAACTAAACGATCCAATCTACGTTTTATCAATTTTTGTCTTTCACTCAATATCCATAACTACTTCCTTCGTAAAAAGTAAAATAAATAATGCATGTGAATAATTAATATATCCTTAATGTAACATCATTACTAACTAAACGATCCAATCTACGTTTTATCAATTTTTGTCTTTCACTCAATATCCATAACTACTTCCTTCGTAAAAAGTAAAATAAATAATGCATGTGAATAATTAATATATCCTTAATATAATATCATTACTAACTAAACGATCCAATCTACGTTTTATCAATTTTTGTCTTTCATTCAATATCCATAACTACTTCCTTCGTAAAAAGTAAAATAAATAATGCATGTGAATAATTAATATATCCTTAATGTAACATCATTACTAACTAAACGATCCAATCTACGTTTTATCAATTTTTGTCTTTCACTCAATATCCATAACTACTTCCTTCGTAAAAAGTAAAATAAATAATGCATGTGAATAATTAATATATCCTTAATGTAACATCATTACTAACTAAACGATCCAATCTACGTTTTATCAATTTTTGTCTTTCATTCAATATCCATAACTACTTCCTTCGTAAAAAGTAAAATAAATAATGCATGTGAATAATTAATATATCCTTAATGTAACATCATTACTAACTAAACGATCCAATCTACGTTTTATCAATTTTTGTCTTTCACTCAATATCCATAACTACTTCCTTCGTAAAAAGTAAAATAAATAATGCATGTGAATAATTAATATATCCTTAATGTAACATCATTACTAACTAAACGATCCAATCTACGTTTTATCAATTTTTGTCTTTCACTCAATATCCATAACTACTTCCTTCGTAAAAAGTAAAATAAATAATGCATGTGAATAATTAATATATCCTTAATGTAACATCATTACTAACTAAACGATCCAATCTACGTTTTATCAATTTTTGTCTTTCACTCAATATCCATAACTACTTCCTTCGTAAAAAGTAAAATAAATAATGCATGTGAATAATTAATATATCCTTAATGTAACATCATTACTAACTAAACGATCCAATCTACGTTTTATCAATTTTTGTCTTTCACTCAATATCCATAACTACTTCCTTCGTAAAAAGTAAAATAAATAATGCATGTGAATAATTAATATATCCTTAATGTAACATCATTACTAACTAAACGATCCAATCTACGTTTTATCAATTTTTGTCTTTCACTCAATATCCATAACTACTTCCTTCGTAAAAAGTAAAATAAATAATGCATGTGAATAATTAATATATCCTTAATGTAACATCATTACTAACTAAACGATCCAATCTACGTTTTATCAATTTTTGTCTTTCACTCAATATCCATAACTACTTCCTTCGTAAAAAGTAAAATAAATAATGCATGTGAATAATTAATATATCCTTAATATAATATCATTACTAACTAAACGATCCAATCTACGTTTTATCAATTTTTGTCTTTCATTCAATATCCATAACTACTTCCTTCGTAAAAAGTAAAATAAGTAATGCACGTAAACACTTAATATATCCTTAATATAATATCATTACTAACTAAATGATCCAATCTACATTTTATCAATTTTTGTCTTTGATTCAATACCCATAACTACTTCCTTCGTAAAAAGTAAAATAAGTAATGCACGTAAACACTTAATATATCCTTAATATAATATGATTACAAACTAAATGATCCAATCTACATTTGATAAACTTTTATCTTTCATTCAATGTCCGTTACTATTCCACTTCATAAAAAGTAAAATAAGTAATGCATGTGAACAATTAATTTATCGTTCATGTGATATCATTACTAGCTAAAATGATTCAATCTACATTTTATCAATTTTTGTCTTTCATTAAATATCCATAACTACTTCACTTCGTAAGAAGTAAAATAAGTAATGCATGTGAACAATTAATATAACCATTAATGTAATATCATTACTAACTAAATGATCCAATCTACATTTTATCAAATTTTGTCTGTCATTCAATATTCGTAACCACTCTACTTCGTAAAAAGTAAAATTCTACATGGATGCTACTCTTAACCCTCACTCCATCTGCTGCATTTTCTCTTAGCTCGTTTACAACATCATATGCTAACTTTTTATATTATTATACAAAGTATTTTATTTTTTGAATTAAAATAAATCACATTTATCAACACAATTTTTAAAATGAAAATCACATGCTTACTAATCTTATTACCGGCTCGAAACGACGTATTTTTTTTAGACATTCTCTGACAACTGGGAACATCTAGTATATCTTCAACTGCTTTCCACTATCTCAACATCATGCATCTTACGGATCTGAATTGGTTATATGCCTCTCTTGTCACATGGATCAAAAAAAGATGGAGCGATTAAGATAGGACAGTTTGGTGAGTAGATTTGTGCAGACTTAATAATTGGCGACGAGGATGAGAGCGAACAGCACATGTAAAGAATGACTTAAGGACGATTGTAAACTAAGTGGTCAAGGGCCTTTAATGTCCGTGGCTCGGAACATTCTCCGTCACTAGCAAAAAAGAAGGCGACAACAACATACAACATATGCACATTTTTACATACATAAATTATGTCATTTTATTGATTTATAAAAAAAAACACACCCACACACGCAATTTAACAAAAAATCAAATCAAACAGTCACTATCTAAACTGCACACAGCATCATCTTCGACCCTTCGTTTTTTACTAAAGCTATTATTGATTTGGTTCTCCACATTAGGACCTAAGCTGAAATTGACTTGGCGTCGTTAGCATTAGGGTTACGGTTCGAGTCAGGGTCAGGGTCAGGGTTACGGTTAGTGTTAGAGTTAGGGCCCGGGTCAGAGTTTTCTCGGTTCTTAATTTGGAGAAGTACAACTTATTTTTTTATTTATCTAAACATTCAGAAAAAAATTAAGACATTCAAAATAAAAGTCTGGTATTCAAAAACACTAATTCACAAATCAATTTGTTGCTAAAGATATTCGTCGCTTTTTTTATTACCTTAGTTTTATCGCTTTTTAAAATCCATTCAAATTTAAAGGTTGAAACAGTTCTCCTCATTTATATTCTTTCGCTTGATTATTATCAAGCCTAAATGCTATCCGCTGCTCAACCGAACACCGAGCAGACGCAAATTGTGCATCAAAGGGTGTTGCATGTAGTCATTTCTTATGACTGGAGTATGTTATGGAGGTTCTTCGACCATGAGATTAAGCGATAATTTGGGAAAGCAAAAAAAGAAGACGGCTGACTCAACTTGGTCATTTGGAGTTTAAGGGTGAGTTAATCTATCCATGGACTACGAGATGGAAAATATCTAGGGATAATTTCGTATAAGGAGAAGAAGAATGTTAAATAGTATACATCTGTATTTTTCGGTCGCAGGGAGGCGTTTACACGTACACATGAAACTGGGGTCATGGGGTCAGCGAGTATGCACTCAAATGTCACCTCAAGCTGTTGTCACGAACGAACGTGACGTATCATGGATAAAAGAAAGAGGGAGAAAGAGAGGTATTGCAGTTGGTTGAGAAGCATGTGTAAAGAATGACTTAAGAATCGATTCTAAACTAAGGGGTCAAGGGCCTGAAATGTCCGTAGGCCGGAAATTCTTCCGCCGCTAGCAGAATAGAAGGCGACGTCAACAGCTTAATAAATGGTCGTTTCGCCAAAATTCAGAATATTCTCTTTTCTTTGGTTGTCGTAAAGCTCTAATTTCAGGCGAGAATGCAGCCCCATAAAAAATGATCGTGGATGAAATGCCTCAGTCACAGGAAGAGCGGCTACACGAGGTAGGATTTAATTCTGTTTTTATGATGTATGATTTGCATGCGATAACAAGGTATGGTTATGGACTTCCATGATTTTATTTGATTGTGACTTATGGCACATTAGACCTCCCATCGGAGAGGAGGTATATGTAACCCATATAGCGGTTGTTGCATTCTGCAGAGTCGATCTCGGTTCTTTTGGCGGCAGATGTGAACACTTGTGTGTGCTTTTTACACCTATAGTCTTGTGCAGGGTCAATCTGAATGTCACGGCGCCAGATATAAATTCCTGCATGTTTCTGTTGCATCTCGGAGGGTAAATCCTGGTCACGGCACCAGATATGAACGTAGGTCAGAGTGCGTTCACTACACATGCCTACTTGTTGTGCTTGTTTAAATTTGGTGCTTTATTCCAACACTTGTCTTAGTGAAAATCATGTGGTCTCAGTGCTGAAACAGGAGGATTCTTCCTCCAAACAAAACCACAATTCCATGTTAAAACAAGTAACACTATTTCATGTTGAGAGATGTTCCAATGGTACTTGTTTTCTTATACTGAACAACAATCATGCAAATCATAGCAAACATATTTTAACTCAACACAATCCATTAGCTTAGGGCCCGGGGGAACATTTGTCTCCGAAAAACACGAAACCCAAAACTGACTTTCTCTGCCTCTCTGCTAGAATATATTGATATAAACAACTAAACATACTGATTGACCATAGCGTCCATTATTTGGCATGAACACTAACTTTGGAAAATTACAAATGCGTAATTATCACAGCATGGAACCTCGTATCTGAAGGAACATTACATATTCAAGGACGTTAAGCGGTTTGATTTCTGATCATAAACTCTGGTTTAAAGAAGCAATACTTTTTCCAAATATAAAAATAAAATTTTGGGTGGTCAAATCTCGAGCCAGATATATTTCACATTTATTTGGTGGTCTCTCTTTTCTTAGTAAAATATTTAAAACTCGCATCCCTGCCGTCCGTAGCTCACATCTATGCACCCGACTAAACATGTCGCTCTGTGCATGTTTGCAGCCGCAGTACTCCCTCTAAGTATCTTACTCTTATCTAGGTAGAAGATTGAAGCACAGATCAGGTACTTATACGCTGTATAATGATCTAACAATTTTTGCAGTAATCATTGCAACAGATTTGATATAGGCTTTCCATTTAAGATATGCACTTAAAGTAAGTAGGATATTTTTACGTGGTATACTTTCCCCCAGTGACACCGTATTAAATACAACAACATATTTACCATTAGATCTTTATTACGTAGTAGACTTTTCTCCAACAACACCGTTTTTAATGCTCAATGATCTTGACCTTTTGAGTGCTAAAATGCTTTCTGTCTACTGCCATTAACGCCGACTTTTATGGATGGCTTTACAAATTCTTAACGTTGTAAGTGATAACTATGTTTTTAATTGTCTTTTTAGTCAATCATTATACTATCTCTATTTTGGGGGAGCTTTTTGTACTTTGCTTCCTACAAGAACCTAACCAAGCGTCACCTTCCCTGGAAGATTATTTAGCAGGCATAATTGCCACGATTTACACAGGCTACATGGCAAGCTTATAAAAGAGATAAGCTCGCACAGTTTTTAAAAAATATATTCCTGTTTAGTCACTCTCTGGTATATATATATATATATATATATATATATATATATATATATATATATATATATATATATATATATATATATATATGAAGAAGAATGGAAAGGAATTAGAGAAGCAAAAGCCAAATCAAAATTCAATTCAATTGCTCAGAGCAAGGTATATTCCGCAAAAAGGCAATTTATTCAAGTTAAATTTTCCTTAAGCCAGGCTTTTCAAAGATCAAAATCTTATCATCAGAAGAAGTCGCTGGGATAGATAAGTTGGCAATGGCCAAGATTTAAAATTTGAAAAAATGAAATAAAAGTTGTGGGGAAGGAAACGCAGGGCATATATATGTTTTAAATTTTAGTTCGTTAGAATTCCACTACGCTGTAAATGTTGTTTTATCTATTTTTCACACTTGCGATGCCCCAGCTTCTTTTCTTTTTCTGTGCCAAGGATCTTTGCAATTTGAATCACGTACATTTTTTGACGACGCATGTTACGTTGTGAGAATTAACTTACTTTAATTCACACTTTCTCTTTTTTCCAACATTTTGTTGCACTGTTTTTATTTTTAAAGTTTATTCAAGGTTATTGTTGACCTTTGTCGGGTGGCTGTCCTTATAATTCTAAAAGGCAAAGCACGCTTGTCACACATAGTTAATACGTATACTATCGTTCCAGCGTGTACGTATTCTTTCTAACATATGGGTTCTATGTAAAGATGGACTCTTTTATTGCGGCATTAAGGTAAGTCAATACAATTTTCACCACTTGATTCAAGTTCCGACTCATGTCTTCCACAGTTTACGACTGATGTTGAAACACTAATTGAGTTATATTACTAATGCAATCGAGCATGCAATACAGTAATATCTGTGGAGACTTTCTGTCACTCAGACTACAGGTAAAACTACAGTTTTGTTCTTAACTACAAATCACGAGAAACGACTAGTGTAAACAAACATACAATTTAGTTAATTTCTTTAATAAGTTTTCTTGGAGTTATTATCATGGAGTAATATTATCATGGAGTTATTATTATGGAGTAATATTAGTATGGGGTTATTATTATGGAGTAATTTTATTATGGACTTATTATGCATTTATTATTATGGAGTAATATTATTATTGAATAATATTATTGTGAAGTTATTATTATGGAGTTATTATGGAGTAATATTATTATGCATTAATTATCATGGAGTAATATTATGTTGGAGTTATTATTATGGAGTAATATTATTATGGAGTTATTATTATGGAGTAATATTAGTGTAGAGTTATTATTATAGAGTAATATTATTATGGGGTAATATTATTGAGTTATTATTATCGAGTTATATTAGTTCCTTGTTAAACATTACTAAGTCGGTAATATAACAATTTAAAGAAAAAAGACACAAATAACAGACAGCAATACCTGTGTAAACAATACATTTCTGAAAAGAAAGGGTTGCACAATGAACAACTGCACATCGCCTGAGTCGGCATAATTTAAGTCCAGTGGTAAAAAATCCAAGACCATGGAAAGCTATGCTGTTATAAGCGGAGAAATACTGCTATCTTACTAATACTTGATAGTACAGTCTACTCTACTATTCCACCCATAGAAAGATGGATCAATTCCCTTTGCGAGAGTCTTAGACAACTTGATGTTTACACGTTCTAAGCTACAGCACCTGGAAACCCACAGCCGGTCAGCCATTAAATTACTGACCATGTTGAACGTTGTTTAACTTCACTATTCTAAAGTGACGTAGTCGTAACGTATAAAAACTGCAAACAATGCAACTCAACAATAGAAATAAACTCTTCAAAGTGGCGGACGTAAATATGTTTAACAAAACACCGCGGAGATTATTCAGTAGATTAGAAAATGGCGCCCGACCAGGAAAAGTACAAACAGACGGCGCAAGTGATCATGGGAAATATCAAGTATAGCCGACTTGAAGTGGGGTGAGTGCTATTTGGCAACATGTCAGATTGGAAGAGAAGCAGTGAACTCGGTATCGGTTACATTACAGATTTCGGAATTCAGAGAGGAATTTGACTCAATGTTGTGGTTTAATAACAATCAAATAAATAAAAGGAAGGATTATAAGTGGAAGAATATAAATACTAGAAAATGAAAAAGAAAAATATTGGATAGAACGAAAAAGAAAAAGAAAGAAAAAAAGTTAGTTAAGAAGCAACACGAAAAGCATAAAATATGTATGGGAATAATAATAATAATAATAATAATAATAATAATAATAATAATAATAATAATATATAAAAAAATAATAATAATAATAATTATAATAATAATTATAATAATATTAATATTGATACTACTACTACTAATAATAAAAAATATAATAATAATAATTATAATTATAATAATAAAATAATAATACAGTAATAAAAATAATGATTATAAAATACAAATCAAAATGATAAATTAATAATAATCATGAAAAATAATAAATAAAATTATTAATTATAATAATACATTATAAAAATAATAATAAAATATAATAAAAAATTGTGTAACAATAAAAATAAAAACAAAAAATAAAATAAATAAATAATAATAATAATAATGATAATAATAATTATAATAATAATAATAATTATAATAAGTGAGTAAAAATAATAATAATAATAATAATAATAATAATAATAATAATGTATCTTTGATTATTATGACTACTGTTTTCATCTTTTATGTTATCATCACAACGTTTCGGCCGATATAACCTCCAACCTTCTTCAGGTGTATCTTGTAGAATTCAGAAATCTTTATGTCGAACTCGGGAATCTGTACGGAATTTCGAACGAAACGCTTTATTTTATCTAGGGAGATCCTACCGTCAGCAATGAACTGGTAAAAATCTTAAGTAATTCGTAATTGTATTCTTAGTATCACCTGCACTGAGGATTGAACCTTCCACCTGGAGACGACTGTCACTTTCAACTATATAACTTAGCATCTTTATCCATTGCACTACAGGTCACGGCGAAAAAATAACGATGCTGATAATTATAATAATAATAATCGTAATGATAATAATGATGATGATGATGATGATGATATTACTACTACTACTTATTATTATTACTACTATTATTATTATTATTATTATTATTATTATTATTATCAACTTAATGGAATAGCAATTGAAACATCGAGACTCAAACTGACAGCTGGATGACAACACCATGTAGATTTAAAATACAGAGAATTATTTTCATGGGAAACGTCTTATCTCCATTACCATGATCCAACCTCATAACATACTCAGACTAGAGGCGCTAATAAACACAATGATAATCTTTTGCCTAGATATCAGGATGGAATTCGGAATGGAAAAATATGCTCTATTTGCGGTAAAGAATGGAAAACTAGAAACAACGGAAGGCATCAGACATTTGGTGAATTAAATACGTATAAATATATGAGCAGTGTGCACGCGGACACCATCAAATCAACAGAGATGAAACAAAGATTAGAAACTAATACATGAGAAAAATAAGAAAGCTCATTGAAACTCAGTTTCTAGGAGAACTTATGAATACACACTTGGGTAGTATCACTAGAAGGATAATTTGGACCCTTCATAAACTGGATAAAGGAATACGGGTACGTATATAAACGAACTAGGAGACTTTATGTAAAAAAAGAAGGGGCATGAGAACTGGTAAATATAGAAAACTACGTGGATGATGTAATAAAAGAATTAGAGAAATACATAACATAAAATATAGAGAGGCTGATTTTCGCCACTAAAAGCTACGCCACGCTGAATAATACGGAGAACAGTGAAACGGGAAACAAAAAAGCGAAAAGGGTAAAACGGGAAAAGAAGCAGTTTTAAGACGGAAAGAGAAATAGTGCACAGAACACATGGGCATAGATACAAAAAGCACACTTGAATGGAGAAACAGAATTGCTAGTGACATTTTCACAAAACAATGCGATCAGAACTTAGTACATAAAAGTCAAGATAGATAAGACCCAGGAAAAAAGTAAATGTAAACTGTGGACAAAGAGACGAACCAACAAACTACATCATTAGTGAATACAGAAAACTAGCACCAAAAGAATATAGAAACATATATGATTGGGTTCTGAAGGTAGTCAGCTGGAAACTGTGTAAACGTGTACACTTTAAATATAAAGACAGATACTACACGGAGTTGAAGAGAATATGGGACATGAATAGAGAATGCGAGGAACAGTTTTGAAAAGCCTGGGAAAGACAAGGAGAAATTGAGATCAAATGGAGATTTGCAACCATAAAAAGCACGCCACTAATAAAAAAAAACAGCTTAACTATCTTCGAGTGTGAAAGCAAACCTCCATGACAAGGTGATACTGACACATCACAGTTGAGTTGAAATAGAATAATGATGAATAAACACAACTGGAAAAATAGAAAAAACATTTCTGCAAGAAAACCTATAAAGTGTAGTATCTCTTCTCATGCTACACTTAATCTATTCTGTTCTCGGTCAGTTAAAAAGACGTCCATCTAGAGTGATGCAATTTTGATTTTTGTTCCAAGGAAAGTAGAAAGTGACCCTTAGATTTATTTTCGGCAGCCTCGTAACTGTCACTTCCCTTATTTTTTTTTAGTTCTAAAATTCAATGAGCGATGTTTCTGACAAAGGGGGAAGAATTGCTGTTTTCTTGGTCGGAATGTATCTCTCTAACACTTATCGTTGGCTAGCTTTTGACCTTGTAGTAGTATTTGTTTAGCTCTTTACATCAAGTGGCTTCATGCGTTGTTTGGAACGACCCCCCCCCAAAAAAAACTAATCCTGAGTGCCCCTTTTTGAGGAGCTGGATTTGCCCTCGTGGAGAGGCAAGTAAGTAATCACACCTCGTTTGCCGCCATCAACATTGGTTGGTTTTGAAAACTTTGATTTCTCGTTTTCTTGTCTCACCAACCATCCCATCTCATCTCATCAAATTAGGCTTGGGTTTATTCATGACTGCCTTTTCAATTAGAGTTTTCATATCTCGGTATAGAATTCGCTTGATGTGTGCTTGTTTTTGATTCCTCAGAGGTCGACTCTTGACGCTTACTTTTGTTGACAATGACTCTTATTAGTATAGTGGAGCTTAAGCTCTTATATCCTTAGTTTTCAGTTTATTCAAATGTTTTTATTTGACAAGATTTTACTTCCTAAAATTGTTGCTTATATGTCATATCCGGGTATTGTGTGATGCGTGTTCTGTGATCAATTAGTGATCTACCTTCCAGGAAGCGGCGATATTTCTTGGGATTTTAGTCTGCAATTTATGTTTCTTTCAACGGCTGTTGCAGATTCTCGTTCAGGCGAGCACGTGCCCTACTCTTCTAATATATATATATATATATATATATATATATATATATATATATATATATATATATATATATATAGTATGTTATGAAAATTTATTTATGGCAATTCAGCTACACAGAGGCTTCCGCGTTACCAATATAGCAAAAATAACACAAGAAGAACAAAAGTATAATCACTACAAATAGTTATAACCTAAACCCTAATAGTAATCACCCAAATAGAAATGAAAAAGTTAGTAATGAAGAGAAAAGATGTAACGGCATAAATCGTACACTTTGTCCACTACAAAATAAATGCCTAACAAAAAGTATTGTTTTCAAATACACAATATTTGTCAAAGAAAGACCGAACAACAAGAAGTACTACGTGGGTATGATCTCTCTATATTTTAAAACCAGATATTACGACCACAACAGCACATTTAAAAACAAAGAACGCCGAATTAAAACAGCACTAGCAAACCATTATTGGGAGCTCAAAGAAAGTGGATACTCACCAATAATCAAATGGAAAATAATACGACAGGCCAGTACATGTGGAAATTTAGACGACCCCTGTAGATTATGTCTGAATGAGAAGTTTGAAATTCTAAACTTTAAAGATCCTTAAAACCTGTTAAACTGTAGAAGTGAAATAGCAAACAACTGCCTGCACAGAATAACATTTACCTCAGATTAACAATACATAATAACTAAATAAACAAATAAATAAACTAATAAATAAAAAACTAAACTAAACTAAAACCTAAAAACTTAAAAACTAAAACCTAAAATAGAAATACAAGCAGGCACGTGTTAAAATAAGGTCCCCCATTATATTGACATCACAAAGAAACAGGGATATGCCACCCTATAGAAAACCGAACAACATAATAGGAAGTAGGAAGTAAAATCAACCGAACCTTTGTTTGTGAGAAGCCCAGTGATTAGCTAAAGGAACAACAAAGAATCTGATTAGTTAACTAGCTAGACGTGTATATAAACACACACCGGCAAAACTAAATCCATACATTTTAGCCTGACGATTCTCTCCGGGGATGAAACGCGGAAGCCTCTGTGTAGCTTAATTGCCATACATCTATTTTCATAACTTACTAACAAGCTCTACTCACGTATCGAGCACTGTTAAAGTAAATACTGAAAACTGATACATAAAATATTATATCTCCTTATAACATTTTATGTGGATACATGAAATAATAATGATATATACACACACACACATATATATATATATATATATATATATATATATATATATATATATATATATATTCTCGCGAAAAGGTAATGTATATAAGTCAACAAGTTACGATATTTAGAATCGCATAATTCTGTTTCACTGATATTAGTTTTATTTGTGAATCAGTTACTCACAGGAAGGACTACGTGAAGATTATAGAAAACAATAACAAATGAAAACGATTCTACGGAAACGACATGGCTCGAACACGTCACGTCAAATCGTCAGTACGCACCGGTATCCACAACCACTGCTCCAGTTATCTACTGATAGAAAATAACACTAGGAGATCTGGAATCGTGCCTTTCCGAAGACCAAATAACAACTTTCTAAAGCCAATGAAAAAAAATACAAACCATTTCAGCAAGAATTTTAATTTGTCGATTTCTGTTGATTTATAATGCTACATTAGATCTCTAAATAAGAAAATAATTAACTTTGATGCAATAAATCTATAGAGACCGCTTCATGCAAATATTACAATAATTAAAAGCAAATAGCCATTAAATATATTTTTTTCAATGGCCGATTGCTTTTGGAATGCAAAAACATTTAAAATGCAAACGGAAAGACAAGATTGACGCCATTTTATTTCATGTAATTACTGCGGGATAAGAATGCATTTCGTCATTTTATTCATGATTTCATTTGTGAATGTTGCTGTTCTGCCATTCAAGTTCTAGCGGAAATTAGAATCCAATGTAACCTAACAAGGGCGGTGTTCGAATGGAAAAGTTCGAGTGACACCTTAAGGACCAGAGGTGGCCCCAGAACGGAAGTCAACGAAACTACATAACTTCCGAAGTGAGATTTTCTTTTGGCTATTTGAGATTTCAAAGAGAAAAGACGTGTCCGAGGTGCTATCCCAAATGAGGAACGGGCCTGCAAAATGTAATGTGTGGCTGGACGAGCTGTCCGATGCTTTATCTGTCTGTCTTTCTCTCTCTCTCTCCAAGGCGTACGAAAGTAACATATCTGTCTGATGTTTTCTCTAACTGTTCTTATCTTTGTAATACACCTTTTTATAAACATCGGCGTACGAGTGGGTTTATCAGAAGACCAATAGAACGTCGATTCCCGACGACGGCGACACCGGTGTATAATGGTTTATACACGCATTGCTAAGTGAACATAAAACTCAAGACTTTATTGATAATTTCGGTAACTGACATTTTTCTTTTACGTTATTGCATTTTAAAAGAATCAAAACGTATGTAGAAATTGCCAAAAAAAGGCTGTTATTAAGAGTCATTTATTTTAATATTTTTATACCATTTCAATTATTGACATTATGGTAAAATTTAGTTTACCAACTTATCTGTTCGAATCTCCTTTGATTATAAAATAACATCCTTGAAACGCCATGGTTTAAGGAAGAAATAATTATATAATTTGTTGGCGCTTATGCATTTTAGTAAACAGCAGAATTTATTTGTTTTCAATTTTGAAGAGTTACATTCAAGACAGCGTCATAATATCGTCTGATTTGACACGTGATCGGGGAAAAAACTGCCGTTCCTAATTGACACTAGATTATTACAGGATATATGCGGAAATCTTGAATAAAATCCATCGTTTTTGTCTAGTTTTGTAAACCTCATTTCCAATCCGCACGGTCATATCTCGGTGGAAGTAATAAGTTTATGTCGCCTGTAAAAAATCGTTTCTGGTTGAATGAAGAAAATCTCGAAGATTTAGGAAATTAAGATCCATTGTTAGATAAGTTCAACGTGCTTATGCAGTTTACAGACCGGGCTATTTTTGGGAAAGGATTTTCAAGTTAAATTCAATTTTTATGCTATCTTTTGTTTATTAAATTGTTAGGTGATAGTACAGAAACGTTAAGGACCCCTAAACTACCCATATTAATAATCGGTTTCTAAATTATAACGTTATTATTTTAGCACGGTTCTTAAACTGAATAAGTACCAACTTCAATACATTTTAAGTCAAAGTTCCTTTCCTGTCGATTGTCTGCCGCTGAATTGAATGTAACTCTTCAAAATTGAAAACAAATAAATTATTATGTTTACTAAACTGCATAAGTGCCACTTTTCCTTTATAAATCTCTTGAATTGAACAATTGATGTTTTATTATTTATATTCTCATCACTAACTTAATATATATATATATATATATATATATATATATATATATATATATATATGACTATTTTATTCATAAAGACATGTACAAAATCTGCGACACTGGCATGTCGATGTTATCGATCAACAGCTATTATAAACTGAGATCTCATCAGGGAGAGTTAGAATCCGATCTTAACCGTAGATCATATTTGGAAATATATATATATATATATATATATATATATATATATATATATATATATATATATATATATATATATATATATATATATATATATATATATATAAAGCTCGAATGCAAAACCAGATAAATCCAATATGTTTAAATTGAGATTTTAAACACCAAAATGACGAATATATTAAATATAGAATTTGGCTGAAAGCTTATTATAATTGAAAGCAAAAAGCTATTATGCTGGTATAATATTATTTAAAACATGATTTTGGGGTGTGAAATGCAGCAAATTTTGTGTTGATAGTTTAGTAATTTTTAAAATGGCGTTTATCGCGTTTAGCAGTCGAACTCTTCAATGTATGATTGTGTGTTTTGAAAGTTTCAATCATTTTTCATCAAGTTCCAAATCAAGAGCGTATACAAAGTCTCATATTTTTTACAGCTGTTGCAAGGTAGTGTTTATTTAAAATCACACAATGAATCATATTTTTCTTTAATCACGAGGCTATCATTAGAACACAATTTTCGAAGGTGCCCAACAATGTCCAGAAAAAGTAACAACATCCACGAAGAACAAATAAAAATATCACAAGAAAAGATCCATTGTCAAATATCTTAGAAAATATCTTTTAATTATTGAAAAACAGAAAATTCGCCATATTGTTTTTAAAAAGCTTAGTCATCCAAAGGGTAGATACCATTATCTTCACCATACTAAATCGCAGAAATATTGATTTTATGTTGAAAAGGAATATATATATATATATATATATATATATATATATATATATATATATAGAGAGAGAGAGAGAGAGAGAAAGAGAGAGAAGGAGAAAGAAAAAAAGAGAGAGAAAGAGAGAGAGAGAGAGAGAAAGAAACAGAAAAAGAGAGAAAGAGATAGAGAAAGAGAAAGAAAGAGAGAAAGAGAAAGAGACAGAGAGATAGAGAGAGAGACAGAGAGTAAAAGAGAGAGAGAGTAAGAAAGAGAGAGAGGGTAAGAGAGAGAGAGAGAGAAAGAGAGAGAGAAAAAGAGAGAGAGAGAGAGAGAGAGAAAGAAACAGAAAGAGAGAGAAAGAGATAGAGAAAGAGAGAGAAAGAAAGAGAGAAAGAGAGAGAAAGAGAGAGAAAGAGAGAGAGACAGACAGTAAAAGAGAGAGAGTAAGAGAGAGAGAGAGAGAGGGTAAGAGAGAGAGAAAGAAAGAGAGAGAGAGAAAGAAAGAGAGAGAGAGAAAGAGAGAGAGAGAGAAAGAGAGAGATAGAGAAAGATAGAGGGAGAAAGAAAGAAAGAGAGAGAGAGAGGGAGAGAGAGAGAGAGAGAGAAAGATTTGCCGTAAGATGGTGCCAGTGTGGATGAATTGAATGCCTAAGATTTCTTTGCGTATTGCTTTACGAATGACAGATGTGATTTTATCACTAAGGAAAGGATGTTTCAGGATGCAGGTATTGAAGAGGGGTTGATGTCTGAGTTGTTTCGTGTTATTGAGGCTGGTAATGGCGGAAGCAGGGTAGCCTTTGGTAAATAAAATCTGGTTGAAGGAATGGTGTATGATATTTTGTCAGCAGTAGTGTAGCATTTGTTTTGTATACGCGTAATCTCTATATATGCATATCCTAGTTTAACTTTAAGGGATAAGGCATATTTAAAGTGTATGAACAATTATCTACAGGCTGGTTTTCTATATAATTTAGTGTGTATGAGTTTATCCTCAGTGATGTTGAAATCGAGGAGTGATAGTGAGTCAGAGGAGTTGGGGTGTTGAGTAGTGAACGCAGACCCCCCATGCAGTTCACTATTAAACATCTCAACCCCTCTTGCCCACTCTCATTCATCAATCGATTGCTAAAGTTAAGTCAGACACAATCATTATATATTTCATTTTCTTTGATTTATTTGTGTGGAAACTTTTCACTAGCAGATTGTCTCAAAGTATTTATGGTCATTTGGATCAAAACAATTTGCTGTTTGAGGAACAGAAAGGCTGTCTAAAATATATTTATTGGAAAAAAAACATGATAATAATCAATTAATAAAAAAAATCAAAAAGGGTAAATATATTTTAAGAGAACAGAACAAGCTTACAGGATGCAATCGGCAGCCTGTTTGAATTCGACCCAGGAAGAAACCCTTACTTTTCTTACTTATATTTTTCATGGTCTATTTTTAGATTGTTTTCCGGATGAGCAAAACAAAAGTAAAATAATAAAAAAAATATTTAAAAAACAGCGAATCTCTGCTAAAAGGTAACCGACTTCTCTGATAAGCAATTCCACAGATAGCTGACAAAAGCCAGAGAGCGGTTTATAATCAAAACTCAAGAAAACCCAGAAATCCTTTACTTATGTCCGCTCCCCCAGCTTGAAACTTATACTATGTTGATCTTAACTTCTCTAATAGTATAAATAAATAAATATAATATGAATATATATATATATATATATATATATATATATATATAGTCATCCACATAAAGACTGTTTCGCTGTATCACAGCTCTTCAGTGCGGCTAGACCAGTTAGTGCTTCAAAACGAGATTGAAACTCAACCGTCGAGCTGACAGTCGGCGCCTCTATCCCTGCGCTATCATACGACACTGACTGAATGTCAGTGATATCTCAATGTAAACATTGTCAAGTGCCGGGAGCATCAAAACGAGAAATTTACCGTTTTTGTTCGGTCTTTTAAATGTGAAGATTCGCAATTGATTGAATAACTGGAAAAGATTGGAAAAAGAAGACGAAAAATGGATGTTTTTTTGGCACGTGCGTAACTATTTGAAAAAATTATGCGACGCGTGCGACAAAGATGGAAAAAGGGTGGAGATATAAAAAAAAGAAGAGAGAAATGAACAAATGGAAACATGGATGAAATGTAGTAAAAAATAAGTGTTACTTTAACCGGGATTGAGTTTGTTATGCAGTGGCGAGGTATATTGCATTGTCTGAGTGCGATGTTTGTCAGATGTTATGTTAAGGAATAAGATTTGACTTTAAGATTTACGTTTTTGATGGTGATGAGAGTAGGATTACAGCACTTTCGATGCACATGCGGCGTCGGAGAGTGGGTTAAGTCTTGAGGATGTTGCAGTTTGTAAAGTCGACATTGTTGGTAAATGTGTTCCTCCGTATGACTAGTACATTAGTGGAATTGTTGTGTTAGGTGGACTAATAGTCGACAGACTCAAAAAAATTAAACACACTATTTCCTTCACCTCTAAACGAGAAAATAATCACGTCAACTTCCTTGATATCACTCTGCACAACACTCTGAACTGCATAAATTTCTCAGTACCCCCGAATCCTGTTTTGTGTCTTCTGTTTCCTATGTATTGCCGTTATTCTATTACCTTCAAATTCTCACTTTTTCT
This sequence comes from Sepiola atlantica, assembly GCA_963556195.1. Taxonomy (NCBI): domain Eukaryota; kingdom Metazoa; phylum Mollusca; class Cephalopoda; order Sepiida; family Sepiolidae; genus Sepiola; species Sepiola atlantica. The sequence goes on from OY744520.1 coordinate 101,178,506, forward strand.
GAAGACCTTCGTTGATCAGAACAAAACCGGTAAATCTCTCGTTTTGATGATTTCTTCCCGTGTGTAATTGTTTTTTTCCTTTTGCCTTTGTTATACATTCTGTCTCCACGGCATTTCATTTCATTATATACCAGGTATTTTATCCTCATATATATATATATATATATATATATATATATATATATATATATATATATATATATATATATATATATATATATATATATATATATACATATATATATATATATAAATATATATATATATATGTATATATATATATATATAAATATATATATATATGTATATATATATTTAGGAAAATTAGGTTTCAAATGTGCATTTTCTATCCTTATGTTAATCTGCACATGTCGACGTTTCTGTCCTCGTCGACCAGACTGTCTGTCTCTGTATCTGTCCTTTCCTTTCGAATCCACATACGTATTTGTAGAGAAAGGCGAAAAAAAAGGAACAGGAGAACAGAGAACAGATAATACAAATGCAATAAAGATGTCCGTTGTAATAATTTCGGATTGAGCGAAATCAAACCGGAAAGCTATTATACCCAAGAGGAACAGCTGCATGGACATAAATTTAGAAACACCACAAAAGGTTTTAACCTCAATATTGACCGCGAACGTTTCAAAGTTGGATGGTATCTTAGTAAAAATTCAATAAAGTTGGAGTAATAGCTGAAACACCCGTCTACGCTGGGGTTCTCAAATGTTTGCAAACTTTTAAGCAATTTAATGACAGTCATATTGACTTGTCTCCCCACGAAAGCAGAGTTAGGCACGGGGTCAATTTTTACTGTGAGTAAAATCCAGATCTTCAAAAAGGGGCACTATGGATTGGGACAAAAATTAAAAAAAGTGCCCCAGTCTCGACGGATTTCTCCTTTGCTGACCGAGAACAGAAAAGATGAAGTGTAGTATCAGAACAGATGCTACACTTTCAGGTTATAAATGCCATCCAATGATTAGAGGCGTTTTTTAAAAAATCACAACGAAAAAGACATTTTGTGTATTTGCAACAGAAACGGTATTCGTGTTGTTGGAAAGGAGAAAAATAACATCTCATAGATAAAGTAAAGTCAGCCGATTCATCTTTCTTTAATGTTAATATCTTTTTTATTCACGGTAGATAGTAAATTCCGTTTCCAAGTCAATCACGGCAAATATTGGCCCGTGGTTTTAAGAAAGAGAAAAGGTGCTTCTAATCTATTTTAATATTGTTATATTTGATCCTGTTCGATATTTTGCTTTTGATATGTTATAAATAAAAGGAACGGAAAACCGCTAACCCTCCCATAGATGAAATTCTTCTTTCGCGTTCATGAAGGTCCGGACAAATATTTAGTAAGATACTGTTTTTTTTTATTCCCCGTTTACCCCACAGTAAAAAAAAAAATAATAATAATAATAATAATAATAATAATAATAATAATAATAATATTCTACGCGTAGATTACTATATAACACCAAGTAATATGGCGACTTGTGAACATCGATTACAATAACAACAAAAATATATTTAAAAAACCTTCAGTGAAGATGGTCATTCTCCGCGTGGATTTCTATAATTTTGCGACTTCGTTTATTAAAAAAACAAACAGAACAAGAAAACAAATAATAATAATAGGCCATAATAATTATTATATTAACAATAATAATGATAAAAAATGACAAATAGAATGTCATGATAGTTTTAGTAGTAATAATGATAATCATAGTAATGGTGATGATGATCATGGTAATAATAACAATAATCCCAGTCACGGGTCAATTTGCATAGGTGGTGAGAATCTCCAGTAAGCCATAGCGAACGCAACATTGCTAAGGATAGCAAATACCTGATGGAATACAAAAGCAGTTATAAATACCAGATTGACATCTGGCGGGGTTTAACGTTGTTTTATGGTCAGGATTGGGTCTTAAGTTTTAGATAGCAACTCTCCTAGTGATGGTATCTCAATAAAAATACTATGGAAGGAAAAACGTACACAAACCATTCCTCGTAGTATTTCAATATGAGTGTTATAAATGATCCAACCGAAAATGACGTAAGTGGGTTCGGAATGTCAAGTACAGGTCCCACGTCCGGCAGGGGATCGAACGATACTTCCCAAGTCGTCATCCAGCGAAAATCTCGAAACACTAACAGTAAAACTAGAACTAATTGGACAAAGACCTTAAATAGAATTGTGATGAAATGTTACTTGAAGAACGATCCTCCTAACCCGACGATATAGACAACGAATGCCCTGAAGCTGGAATGAGCTAGACCGGTTTTAATTATCAGAACAAAAAACTTGCAGAACAAGCCCGGGTGATTAGAACAAATAAAAGGCAGTAACACATCAAGATGATGCAGAATGGATCAACCATATTGAAAGGGACGTGTCCTCTAGAGTAAAACGACAAGATAATATAACAATCACCGTTGAGATGCTGAAGGAGAAGATTAAACAGCTTTCAAATTGGAAAACACTCAGACATGACGGAGTCCAAAGATACTAGTTTAAAAACTTTCCAGCTCTTCACCAATTTCTTGCGGCAATGATAAATAGCTGTTTGACGACAGGTAGCTTTCCTGAGTGTACTACAGTCTTGATAATAAAATATAAGACAAAAGGGGGTGAAGTGACAAATTTTAGACCGACCACTTGCCTCTCAGTTATGTGGAAACTTTTCACTAGCAGATTGTCTGTAAGTATTTATGGTCATTTGGATCAAAACAATTTGCTGTTTGAGGAACAGAAAGGCTGTCTAAAAAGATCACATGGCACCAAAGCTCAACTTCTGACCGATGAAATAATCTTGAGTAACTGAAAACGAAGAACTACTAACCTTGCCATAGGGGTCGATAGATTATGAGAAAGCATTTAACATGGTGCTCTATTCATGGATACGCAGAAGCTTGGAGATTTTCGGAATAACCCTCAACATTCAAACAGCTTTAAAGAACATTATAGAGCATTGGGAAACAAATTTAACTTCAGAGGGTGTTACATTAGGTAAAGTAAAACTCAGCAGAGGGATTTTCTAGGGCGATAGTCTTTCCCCTTTGCTTTTTGTCATTAGTTTGATCCGAATGACACTTCTATTACGTAATGTGAAGACAGGATATGAACTTCCTACAGTCAACCACTTACTATTCATGGATGGCCTTAAAGTTTTAGGAAAAAATGAAAACCAAATTTATACCCTAATGATTATGGTTAGGTGATTTGGTGACAACATACGAATAGAAGTTTGCATCTTGTTATAAAAAGAGGTAAAATATTTCAATTAGATGGTCTTGAAGTCCCAACAACAGATCTGATAAAGAATGTTGACAGTGAGAGAGGCTACACATACTTGGGAATCTGAGAGGCAGATAATATTAAAAACAAGGAAATGAAAAACCAGGTCACAGCTAAGAACAACAGAAGAGTAATATGTATTCTTTAATCCCACCTTCACAGTCGAAATAAATCTATGTTATCAATGCCAGAGCAGTAGCTATCATTCGATATAATGCTGGTATACTTGAATTGAATGTAGATGAATTAACATGTTTGGACACCAAAATACGGAAAATACTTACAATTTATGGAACGTTTGCAAAGAAAAGAGATGTAGACCGATTGCAGAAAGGAAGGTAGTCGAGGTCTACTTAGTGTTGAGGATGTCTTGAATATAGAAGAAAGTTGTCTATATAAATATATTTCTGAAAGCAATGATAATCTTCTTCGTGGAGTTTAAAGAGAGGAAATGCTCAGAACTGGTGTGAAAAAGAATCAAAGGTTACAAGAGAAAGGGTTAACATTATTTGAAAAGAAACTACACAGTGTATTATTTAAGAATACTGCATTTAGAGATAATGGCAGCTGGAATTGGTTAGTCAGGGGTAATCTCAAAAGATCTACTGAGAACACCTTAATGGTAGCTCAAGAACAAGCCACTCGCACTCTGTCCATCAAACATTACATCGACAAAACTGCAGAATCACCGAAAAGCCGATTGTGTAATGAAAGGTAAAAAAAACCTTAGCGCATATTGTATCTGAATGCTCTATGCTGCCACAACATCAATATAAACGATGGGCATTTGACAAAGTCGCTCAGAAAGTACACTGGAATATATGCAAACTTTATTAATTGGACCACAATGACAAGCCAGATGTGGCATAGGAGAACAACAAACTTCTTTGCAACATGCGCATACAAACTGATAAAGTTTTTGAACATTCCAAAGTCGACTTAATCTTTCTAAACAAGCACAAGAGAACCTGCTTAATCATTGATATAGCTTGCCCTTTTGATACCAGATTGCAGGAGAAAGGACACGAAAAAAAAAATATCAAGGCCTGAAATGGGAATTAGTTAGACGATGGAAATGTAAAGAAGCCAAGGTGATTCCCGTTATAATTGGAACGCTTAGAACCATGACGAAAAGCCACCATAAATGGCTTAAACAAGATTGACGAGATAATTTCTTTTAGAATTCTACAAAAGGCCCGCCTATTAGGAACAGTAAAAGTATTAAAGTAAAACTTGAATGCCTAAATTCAAGGTAATTGACTTGATGTTAAAAAAGAAAAATCCAACGGAAAACATCCAAAAGTTTAGACAACTATGAAATAATAATAATAATAATAATAATAATAATAATAATAATAATAATAATAACATTAATAATATCAAAGTAAATTCTGTATTTTACAATGGTACCAAAATCATATATTATTTTAATTCATCTAAATAAATAATAATAATAATACCTGATACCACACAAAATAGTCGTGAAAGATCAAGTAGGATGGAATAGGCGAGGACGGAGAGCACTAACCAGACCTCCACTGGAGAAAGTGCAGAGAGTACTGGGACCTTGTGGAGCTTATTGCCACCTAAATCCTAAATAAGACCAATGGGCATTGCCAGCGAGAACTCAATAGTACGCGACTGTTGCGATAATGCAAAGTCATTTGCAATGGTTATCTAAAGAATCTGAGGAGACTTGTTATGACTCAGACTTTAAGAAACATCATCGGCTATAATCAGTGATGACATCTGTGATTACTCTTAGTGGGTAAATAATGATAATGATAATAATAATAATTATAATAATAATAAATAATAATGATAATTATAATAATGATAATGATAATTATAATATCCATGTACATGCCATGTTTTACAATGGTAACAAAATACTATATTATTTTAATTAATTTTAATAATAATAATAATATTAATGATAATTATAAAATAATAAATAATAATAATAAGTATAATAATGATAATGATGATAATAATATCCATGTACATTCCATGTTTTACAATGGTAACAAAATGCTATATTATTTTAATTAATTTTAATAATAATAATAATAATAATAATAATAATAATAATAATAATAATAATAATAATAATAATAATAATAATACGACAGAATCTCTCAAGCATGGATAATCGAATGCTTAAAAATATACAAGATATCTGACAGGATTATTAACCTTATTAAGAAAGAAATCAAAACATGGAGACTAGAACTTACAGCTGGAAGAAAGCACTTGACTGAGATAAAATAAGAGAGGCATCTTACAAGGAGATTCCATATCACCACTACTATTATCCATAGTCATGATGCCACTCAACAAATGCTCAGAATATGTGACGCCGGATACAATTTTACAGACAAAGAACAAAGAATAAACCACCTCATGTACAGTGACGACTTGACACTATTTGCAAAAAGCAAAAAAGAACTAGAAAAGCTGATAAATACGACCAGAATCTTCAGCCACGGCATTCAAATCGAATTAGGAATAGAAAGCGGTGCACTGCTAGAGATGAAAGGGGGAAAACTGGAAACGACAGAGAGCATGGAACTGACCAACCAAAATGAGATAAGGGCGCTAGGCGAACAGGAAAGCTATAAATATCTTGGAGTTCTAGAAGCAGACACCATGAAATCTACAGAAATGAAAGAAAACATTAGAAAAAGTATATTTGTTAAGAACAAGAAAACTCTTAGACACCAAATTATACAGCGGAAATCTAGTAAAAGGATAAAACACCCGGGCAGTATCACTAATAATATACTCTTGACTATTCATAGGCTGGATTAAAGAAGAACTCAGCCTCCTTTATCAGAGGATTAGGCAACTAATGACCATGTACAACCCACTACACCCAAAGACGATACGGACAGACTCTACGTGAAAAGAAACGAAGGATGAAGATGACTGGTAAGTATAGAAGACTGTGTAGAAAACACAAAAAAGAGTTGGAGAAATACATAACTCAAAACACGGAAAGACTAATCACTGCAGCAAGAAACACCGGCCAACGAAAAACTCGGGTAGCACCGAAACCAGAAACAAAAAGACAAGAAAAGAAAAGTTGGAAGAAAAACAACTACATGGACACTTCATAAAGTTTACAAAAGAGAATAATCTACCGAAAATAGTTGGGCATGGCTAAGAAAAAGACACTTGAACAGGGAAACGTAATCTTTACTGATGGCTGCATAGAACAATGCTATTAAGCCAAACTACATTAAAGCTAAAATATATAAAACATATGAAAACAGTAAATGCAGACTGTGGGTAAAGAGACAAACAGTAAATTATATAATAAGTGAATGCAGCAAACTAACCCTAAAAAGAATACAAGAACACACATGACAGCGTGGGGAAAGCAGTACACAGGAAATACGTGAATAAATGGTACAAACATAAACCAGAAACAGTACTAGAAAACGAAAACCAAAATCATCTAGGACAAGGATGTACAAACAGATAAACTTATACAAGAAAGGAGACCGGATGTCATAATAGTCAACAAAACGGAAAACTCCTGCTAAATCGTAGACTTCGCCGTTCGAGCAGACCACAGTGAAGATTAAGGAGACAAACAAACGAAGCCAATACACGGAACTTACCAGAGAATTGAAAGGGATATCGAGGATTAAGAAAGTCAATATAATACAAATAATTATAGAAGCACTAGGAACAGTCCCTAAAAAACTGGAAAAATACTGAGAAAAATTGGAATCAAAGGGATCACTGAGACCATACACAGGACGACAATAATAAAAACATCTGCAATCTTAAGGAAAATCTTCGAATGCGGTAACTAACCCACATTTAGTTACGAATGGTAACCAACCACATGTAAGTTACAATAAGAAGAAAGCAAAACTACATGAAGAACACATCTGTATGAACCAAGGAAAAAGAACTGCAAGAAATCTCATAAAATTCCCTCCTCCACCCCAAAATGGTATGGTACCAGCCTCGGCTGATACCACACGAAATAGTCGTGAAGGGTTATGAAGGATTGGAGGACCGAGGAGGGAGAGCACTAACCAGACATCTACTGGAAGAGTGCGGAGAATGCTGGGACCTCGAGGAGTATTATTGCCATCCGGATCCCAGAGGAGACCAATGGCCACTACCAACGAGAAAAGATTCCGCAAATAAATTTGCAATGGTTATCAAAAAGAAGTGGAAATTACTGGAAATCTGGCGAGGCTTGTTGTCACTCACACTCCATGGAACACCACCGGTTATTATCAGTGAGCAATCATTTACGATGATTTGTGTGAAAACTCATAGTAAGTGCAAATAATAATATATACAAGTACATTCTGTATTTTGCAATAATAACAAAATAATATATTATATTGATTAATTTTAATGAATAATAATAATAATAATAATAAGAACAATATTGCCACCCGAATCCCAGAGAAGACCAATGGTCCTTACCAGCGAGAAATCAACGGTAAGAAGCTGTTGCGATACCGCAAGCTTATTTGCTGTGGTTATCGAAAAGAAGTGACGAATACTGGACATCTGGGGAGGCTTGTTGTCACTCAGACTCCAGGAAATACCACTGGTTGTTGTCGGTGAGCAATCACTGACGATGATCTGGGTGATAACTCCTAGTGAGTACAAATAATAATAATAATAATAATAATAATAATAATAATAATAATTTCTTATTTATTCAATTACTGGTTATATAATATACTCGTCAGTTAAATTTCTTTTTGTTACGTACAAAACGCGTTTCCTTTTTATCTTCTAGATTTACTTTCAGTATTCCGGTTTTCCCCAAAATAAAATAAAAACGACAGGGACAGCGAGTAATATCTTCCATAAGTGAAAAAAAAGTGTATTTTAGATAAGTGGTGATAACATGGAGGATCAGTTTGCATACTTTAGTAATCTCGAACCCGAATTTAGTTGGTAATTCTCTTTATTAATGGAAGCGAACGAATTAAAATTTATGTTCAAAACATCTAAAAAACAATTAATAAATAACAGTTTTATTAATATATAATTCTTTAGATGTTTTTTAGTTTAAGATTTCGTTTACATCAATTAATAAAGAGAATGGTAAACACATTTCGGATTCGAGATTATTATTAGCTAAATTCGTACGTCATATTTTCAATTTAATTGTATTGTAAATTGGGTACGGCGTATTTTCAACTCAATTATATTGACAATGATTTACTCACTTTTTATCAGATGTCTGTGTAAGAGTATTTCCCGCCCCTACGTCACTTTTACATTATTTTTAAATGCTGTTAATCGATTATTTATTGAAATTAAAATGCCATATCATAACGTACTAAAACGGACATTTTAAAAATCCTCTTCAAAAATTAATTCAATAACAAAGAAGTGCACTATAATGTAATTTTAATCTTAAAATAGTATTTGAAAGAAAATGAATTACTTCGTGACCTGTGAAAGGACCGTAATAATTAAATTTAACCAAACCAATTAATTAAAATAACCAAATCAAAAGGAAACTAAATTTAAAGTTAAAATCTCCCGGGCAACGTCCAGTAGGTACTGCTAATAAATAATATATGTATTGTTTATTCGGATCTTCTTCTTCTTCTTCTTCTTCTTCTTCTTCTTCTTCTTCTTCTTCTTCTTCTTCTTCTTACAACTATCAAAAGCATAACACGTTCTCATTTACTCATCTCTTTCCTTTGGGTTTATACTCTCTCCACCTTTTGTATAATTCCTCCTGAAGTGACCGTGTCGTGGTTATTGAACGGTGTAACTCTGAATATGTGAATGTGAGTTAGCAAACAGAAATATGAGAAAAAATTTGACTGAAAAAAAAATGAGTATGGTCAACAATGAATTATTTATTTACTTTTTACAATAGGAAGAAGAGGATTTACTAATTAATTGATATTTATAGTGGGAGCCTTTATACATATCTATCGCTTGTTGGAAGCCAAAGGGACATAACTCTCACAATTTCACAAGCAACTCTGACAAGTTATCTCCCTTTAATATGTCCATTCTGAATGTCTCATTTTTCTAGCTAGAAATGGCTTTAGCTAATAGCTCCCTTTCAAAAGAGACTATTTTTGTCATGACAATGTCTTCCATTAGATAAGTAAGATTCCATAGTTATTTAAATCACAAGCTTAAGCCTACGATTTTAACATTTTCTATATAGGTCGTTACAAAAACTAATGGCCGATTTGAGAATTATAAATTTATTCATTAAAATTTGTTTACGTTTCCAATACTCTATAAATGACGTGAAACTGTTGCAGGGCTGACAGCAAATGGCTGAGACATTTCATTGACACTTAAACGTGGATTTTGCCCAACAAGTGCTTGCAAATGTTCATTGTCAAGATTACACAGCCGTCCTCTACCTTCTTCATCTTCAAGGCTCTCATCTCCACTACGAAATTTCTGGAACCATCTTCGTACTGTCCGATCATGTGTGAATTCATCTCTCCATGCTCTATTGATAATAGCAGAGGCATTGTGTCCAAGTTTGACCTCATGCAACATAAGAAGGCAAAGGTCATGTTTTAGCATGTTCATCATTGTGTGTCTTCTAAGTTACACATTATTATTGATAACACATTACTTATTATATATGTCAATATTTACGAGAAATAAACTACTAATTATGTGCTAAAATGACATTTTAAATCCCAGCGCTTCAGACGGCTAATATTTTTGTAACGACCTAATATAATCACCATTAAACGCTTTCTCCGCTAGCTGCAGAATACGCACTAAACTGGCTGAGTGACCTCCACGTCTTACGATCTTGGGACAAAGTTTTCGCTTGGTTTATGTTCATGTTCGTCTATTCACAAACGTAGTCTATAGATTTTTTCTTTTGTCTACCTGTCGACCTGCTTCCTTGTATTATGCCTTCGACGCATATTTTGCATAGCCCTACACTGAAACGCTTAACAATCTTAAGACTACATTTGGTGACAGAGAATATTGATGGCATGCCAGTGAGTGTTTGCAACTATGTGATACTGATCTGATCAGATAGTTTATGATGATTAATGAAGCGCATGATGTGATTTTGGAATGTTTCTTATTTCTGACGTAATTTTAAAGTCCAGTTGACACCTTCAAGTTCGTATTACAGGAAGGACATATGCGATATAAATTTTCGGTTTGATTTTGTATGGTATGTGTTTAGAAGTTAGGGCGTTTTGTTTTCTTGTGAAGGCGGCCCAACCTAAGCTGATTCTGTGATTCACAGCTGTATATTGGATTTTGATCAACATTGGATTAAGGATTCTAGATATAATGTGAGGTTTAGTATCATTATATCATGATTTTAACCTTTGTAAAGGGATAGGAAAGTAGTACAAAACTGTTATGTTCGGATATATATGTCTGTCTGCTGTCTGTCTGTCTCTCTCTCTCTCTCTCAATATATATATATATATATATATATATATATATATATATATACAAACATTATTGGCTACATACGTGCATACATGTTTCATCTGCCATTTCTTTAGAAATAGAGCTTCCTCAGGCCACGTAAAACTGAAATTCTTACATGGCTTGAGGAAGCTCTATGTCGAAATAAATTGTAGACGAAACATGTTTGCACATATGTTTCCAATAATGTTCGTATAAATAAAAGAATTTATACTAGAATACAGCTCTACAAGTTATTGAGCACTTTTGTATACACACCGGAGTTTTATTGAATTAACATCAAGGAAACATCAATACAATTATAACTATATATATATATATATATATATATATATATATATATATATATATATATATATATAATGAAAGATTATTTGTGTAATAATGTGCATTCGCCAGACAAATGTATGTTAAACGTCGTTGAGATCGGCTAATACATCGATGGGTTACCATTTGAGAATACCAGATGGTGTACTAAGGTAAGGCTTAATCCCGCTGTACAAATGAATTGCTGACAGTAACACCTGCGATAGACTAGCGTCCTGTCACGGGTATGTTCGGTTCGTTCGTTGTGTCATCTTCCCCAAAAGAAAATGCACAGAAATGAATCCATGAAACAATGGCGTCGTTCGCCCGTAAATAGTTTCGATTTTGTAGAAAACAGATAATAAAAACGAGTAAGTTTTCTGCGTCAGCAGTCTTTAGTATTGCCATAGATAACATCATCATTATTATTTTAGTATATTCCGAAACGCTTAAGTAGTCATTATGCCATAAATAGAGATATGAATGTTTAACCAATATCAAGTCACGCACACATACACACACACGCACACACACACGCACACACACACCAACACCCCCTCTCTCTTTCTCTCTCTCCCTCTCTCTCTCTCTCTCTCTCTCTCTCTCTCTCTCTCTCTATATATATATATATATATATATATATATATATATATATATATATAAGGTTAGTGGGAGAGAACCCCAGCAGCGTGCTTGATTATTAAGACAAATAAAAAAAATAAGAGCGTAATATTTATAAATGTTAGGATTACAGAAGATCAGAACAACAGGCCTTTATGTGTCCCCTTTGTTAGCATCTGAAACCGACGGTACCGATATTGTACTGATCTTCTGTAATACAAACATATATATATATATATATATATATATATATATATATATATATATGCTAGTAGAATACGCGCCCCAGGAAGGCTAACATTAATTCCTCGAAAAGAACAGTTTGGCAACACTTTCATGTCACCTTACAAAGACTAATACCGAGATATAATTATACTTAAACTTGAGACCTTTTTCTAATTTTTATCAAAAATCCATTACATAATTTCCACTTTAGGAAATATCTAAAATTTAAGGCTTCAGCTCAAGGGGTCCATAAATAAACTGTAATTCAGAAAATCCTGCTTAATAACGCCATTGCGACTGAGATAGGAATTTTTGCTGACGACACCGCGCTCTAATCTCGTCATGTGGGCAAAACCGACGCGCACATATCTTAGGCAATGGCTGAATCCTTAGAAAATGACCTCTAATCTGTAGTTGAATGGGTTCAAAAATGGATGGTAACTTTTAATGCCGCAAAGACAAAGCTACTTTCCTTCAATAACTACAAGAAACCTCTTCAACCACCGATTGTCATGGCAAATAGCACCCTGCCTGAGAGTTCATCATTCAAACTCCTCGACCTAAACTTCACAGATAACATGAATTGGAATAAATACATTGAAATCATTGCCAGGGCTGCTGCAAAGAAGGTGGGCTCCCTCTACCGTGCCAGTAAACTTCTCACATCTTACATTATCCTATATCTCTACAAAGCCACCATCCTCCCATGCATGGAGTATTGTTGCCACATCTTGGCTGGTGTATCATCCGCTAGTCTCTCCCTCTTAGACAAGGTCCAAAAAAGAGTCGTCAATTTGATAGGTCCTTCACTATCCACCTAGCTCCAGCCCCTATCCCATCGCTGCAATGTTGCTTCCTTGTGCCTGTTTTACAAGTACTTCAATGGATTGTGCTCTGATGAGCTTGCTGCTCTGGTACCCCCACGACGTAAATTCACTAGATCAACCCGACAATCCGCCAAATCCCATTGATACACTGTTGAGGACCCCAGATGCCGAAGAGCTTTTTACTCCAAAAGCTTCTTTCCTCGTGATGCTGGACTCTGGAACTCCCTCCCTGCTCCCTGCTTTCCTTACGTTACTGACATGCAGAAATTTAAAACTAATGTAAACAGACATCTCGCTGCGCAGCTCCTAAATTAGGTTGAGGCCCCAAAAAACCTTCACCCTTTTTTTTCTCAGTAGCCCCTTACGTCTACAGTGGCGGCCTACCTTGTTAGGGATGAACTATTAAAAAAAATCTAATGATTATGGTTCAAATTCAATATATATATATATATTAATTAAATAAGTTCAAATATATTGATAACATGAACTTAAAACCAATCATTTTTCAAAACGTGCTCAATATCAATTAGAGCTTTTATAAATAAAATTAGATAAACATTAGAAACAGTCTACGCGGATTAACCTACGTTTCGACACTTACACATTTCGTTCAGGGCTCTGAAGTGATTTAAGAAGCCAAAATTGCAATTGAAATCATCTAAAAGAATCTAGACAAAAAATAGCAACAAAAAGCCCCCGTTAACCTAATTAAGCATGTCATTTATTTTTCTACGATTAGGCGGCCCCGTTCCCCTTATTCCCACACATTTGCCGGGCCAGTGTACAATTAAATTTTCACAGAGGACCTTCCTCTCCCCACTCTACTTCCTTCCTTACTCTTTAATCGCCTAGCCAACACGCATACTTTGTTCTACCGTAAGCAATTTAAGATTTATGAATATTCATGTCCCAGACACAATTAAAATCACCTCTCACGCACTATTCATTAAACATTTGCATACACATATTGTAGGAGATAGTTATCAGTAGTATACACACATTCATTCAAACATTTCCCGCTTTCATATTACTACGTTAAAAAAAACTTTGGTGAATTTAATTCACTATTTTTATACTCAAGCCTGGTATTTAGAAAATAAGCAAATTTTCTCCTTTTAAACTATAAAATTATATAATCATTAAACCAATATGGTACGTAAATTGATATTAAACTAGTTAATTATTTGTTTGGTAAACTGGAATTTTCTTCTTTCTTAAAATTTCTTAGTATAATATTGATAGGTTTAGTAAATAAAGATTACATCTTTTAATTGACAGGTTTAATTATGGAGTTATCTATTAAGCACCAGTCGAATTCTATAGAAAATTCGATTGAGAGGTAGATTTTTCTTTAGACCTGGTTGTAATCTTAGCGCTGTATGATTTTTTATTAATTACATTCGTGCTAATTTGCATAAGTGGGCTATTACGGAGAGGTTCTGTAGAGACACAATATAAATTGTTTTTTTCTTATTTATATAGGCCACCCACAAGAATATATATATATATATATATATATATATATATATATATATATATATATATATATGTAAATATATGAATTATGATAATATATGTAATAGCATATATTATCAGTACCTTTTAATTAGTACTCTCTTCAAAAATATTCAGCTCAATGATTGTCAACCAGTAACAATAGAGCATATATAAATAAGTCAGGTTCATTTTATATTCCAATAACCATGGTTTTTATTTTCTACTTTTTCACATTTTAAAAACACATAATATTCCCCATGGAATAATAATAATAAAATTAATTTTGACATCGATAAGAGCACGTAGTATTCGACACATGGAGGGTAAGGTAGAGATTCAAGACCACTTCCATTGTCTTCTCCGGAGAATTTATGCATATGATATGAATTTCATAAAAATTGAACATATTTGAAGTTTTAAGAAGGTTATACCCTCATAGCCCCCTTTGGGGTGCACGTAAACGTTCTGGAACATTTCCATTGTCTTCCCCGGTAAATTTTACATAAGAATACACTTTTAGATTGTATATAAATTCTCTAACCTTTCTTTTTATAGGAAACACACAAAAGTGACATTATGTATATAGATTATTGCTCAAATGAAAAAAGCCAATTAAATTTCAAATAAACATACAAAAAGTAAAAGCTAAAACGCTTTCCCCGTGTCTTTATCAATAAAAATGTGTGTCTCTCAGCCGTTTTTTACTCTTTTTCTATTTCACACGCCATAATAGAATATTTTCAATGTTACAGATAAAAAAGTAAACAGAAACACGTATCATTATACAAGAGGATATTAGCTGAAACACATGGTATCCGTCAATCATAATAATCCATGTTGTGTCACCATATCTCGATTTATGCAAAGTTAAGTATGTTGATTTATTTATATATGTATACTTGGGCAGCATTTGTTCTTGAATACATATTTCATTAAATATTAGAGATGGCTTGTGTCTAAATATATTTTGTTTGATAATTTCTAGATGCCTGACTCATATTCGAGTTACAGACTGGAACTGGCAGATGCATTTGCCGTACTCGTTGGGTACCCTATTTGTTTCCTTTCCTTCTGGGACCAACTTCAAGGGTTGGTATCGAGACCAAAATTCGACTCGACGTCTGCTTTTAATCCGTTATTTAAAAAATTAAGTTGATCTCTACACATACAAATTAGAGGCTCACATATGCAAATTAGTTTCAACTATAAAAAGCTGCCATTATGAGCATGTGTTCGTTTTTTCTCTGGACAATGGTCGGCCTACACGCGAAGCATCTAATACGCTTTGAAGCTAGTAAGTGTTCGTTTACGTCTCTATTGCCATACTCTCTAATTAGTTCATACGACCCAAAAATGTTCCTCCATTTAATTTCGCAAAGTTGTTAAACGGAAGCGTATTACCTCTGGCTCTCGTACGCAATAATAACAAACATGGGAAGCAACGATGATATTGTACAAGTAATAACAGCTGTAATGAAAGAAACATTTCATACTGCGTATAACAAGCTAAAGTGCAACAAAAAGCAAGATTACGGCATTTGACCATTTGATAGATGCGTCCCCACATTCTGTGAGGACTTTTTATGGCGCCCGATGGACAAAGCTTCTCATACTTTCGTTTGTCAGGTTTAAGTTTAAATTAGCAGTTTTATTGCTCATCTTCTAGAACGACTATTTGTTATTGTTTAATTTCGAACACATGCAAATGTATCTTAGAGCATGTTATAAATTTAACTGTTTTTTGTCATTGATGCTCTTTTTGTGCGGATAATCTTACTAAACAAGCGATTATTTACTCGGCGGGGCTGGAAATAAGCAAAGAATACAAGAAAATGAAAAATGAGACTCATTGTTGCATTCTGTTTTTTTTTCACCGACCTTTGTGTGAAATGGTACTTTTGTTCTGACATTTGAAGAGGTAATATATTTTTTAACGTATATGACTGATATCTTTTACGCTATCGGAAAAGAGTAAGACTCAGGGGAGGATGAGATAGATGGGGACCAGAGAATGGGAGGAGAGAGAGAGAGAGAGGGCGAGGTTAGGGGAAGAGAGAGTTGGATAGAGACAGATAGAGTGAGATAGATAGATAGATAGATAGATATATGTAGACAGATAGATAGATAGATAGATAGATAGATAGATAGATAGATAGATAGATAGATAGATAGAAAGATAGAGAAAGAGAGAGAGAGGGCAAGATGGAGGGGAAGAGAGAGTTGGATAGAGACAGATGGAGTGAGATAGATAGATAGATATATATATGGAGACAGATAGATAGATAGATAGATAGATAGATAGATAGATAGATAGATAGATAGAGAAAGAGAGAGAGAGAGAGGGCGACATGGAGGGGAAAAGAGAGTTGGATAGAGACAGATAGAGTGAGATAGAT